>CM068742.1:56318644-57518644 GCA_035084275.1 Hydrolagus colliei | reverse complement strand
TAACGATAGTGGTCAAAAATGCAGTCATAAATTAATATTTAATACCACAGCCCACATTGCTGAATTTTGCATTGCCTTCATGAGCAACCTTTATTTATTCTATTTGCGTCAGGTCAAGCGCTGATACCAAGTGCGATGCATTGCACACCGGAGTTTTAATTTAAACTTTTAATTTGAAGTTTAATTGAATAATTACTCAACATTTGATTTAAATGTGTTTGGTAGTGCCACTGTGAACTTTGCCTTGAGTACTCAATACCACAGTCCTCTCCTGTAATCAGAAGATGAATAACACATTTGGTCAACCTCCCCTTCCCCTGCTATACAATTGCACACAAGACTTTAGTGCTTAGCAATAATTTCACAATAATTTCAATTACCATGTTTGATATGATATCACATGCATTGCGAAATGTCACAAATTTCACCTCTGTGATCATGACATAATATACGTGAAGTTGTGTAGCTCAGTGGATAGAGCAATTATCTTACATCGAGAGACCAGTGTTCAATTTCATGCAAGGCGAAACTGTGGGCAAATTTTCTTACTCCACATGCCTCAAGATGATAACAATATTTATCCCTCAAGAAAAAAAATTGGTCACTTCAATTCACGACTGTTTGTAGGACATTTCTGTGCACAATTGGCTGCTATATTTCACCCACAAATATACACTTACTTCACTTTACAGTATAGTTTGTTAAGCGTTTTGAGGTATCGAGAAGATGTGAAAAGCTCTATTTCAAATGCAAGGATTATTATTATTATTTGTCATCAATTTTAGCACCAAGCTCACAGCTCACTACAGAGCATATCAAAACACCAATTTTGGAAGTATTACATGGGTTCAAACTAATGTTGGATGAGAACCATTCAACTGAAATCACTGGTGATGATTATTTAGATGCTTATGGACACACATACAGTAACAGCAAAGTATGGGATAAGAAACAGCACACATCTAACAGAGGACTATTTATTTCAATGGTCAATGTACAATTTGCACCCCCATGTATCCTTCAATATTCATTTAATTTTCTGCATGATGGAAATAATTATGAAGAAACATATTGTTAAGAAACAAAAATGCTTCTTAGCTCAGAGCAATTGAGGGAAAACTGGGATATCATCACAAAAATAAAGTGAAATGTGTGACCCATTTTGAAAATAATCTATTATTTTGCAGTTACTCAGAGTTAAAATGCCACCCGAGTCTAGATTTACTGTATTTCTTTGTATTTAGAGCATGCAGAATTTGGCAAAATCCTGCATTGTCTTGATTTTGAAGCCAGTTTTCTGCAAGTTTTTTCATTGCAGTTCATTGCAACATTTAATGTAGTTACTGAAAACCACCTTCAAAGTTCAAGCTGAATTCCACTATTTGCCAAACTCTCTGCTTTGAAATGATAAGAAAATTTAATAAATATAGACTAACAGCATAGAAGATCTCATGCTTTTAATTCCCTTATTGGAAGGAAATTTCTAGCAATGTACCAAAACATGCATCATATATTTTCTCATCGCACATTATCTATTAATCTTAAAGGGATTTGCTTCTCTATTTGCTTCTCATCAGAAAATTCAAGCATTCACATTCATCAAGAACAGTGCTCGTGTTTTTCAATGTGTTATCTCCTCAAATTTATGATTTCTCTCAAAAATATCCATTTCATAATTTAATTTTATCATTCAGTATAGGTACTATATCGAGATATCGATTATATCAATATAATTTTTCATATCGATATGCCGATATTGGAATTAAAAATATATCGATATATCAAAAAACACGATATTAAAAAAAATCGGTATATCGGTATATCGTTTCCAGCGATATATCGGTATTATCGGTATAATGCAAACTTTTCCAGCTTACCTTGTCGTCGGCATTGCAACCTCCTGGCTTGGAGCACGGAATGCGCACGCACATCAGAATGCACAGGATCACTCAACTAAAAGACCTAGAATGCTCATCTCTATACACAATGCACAGATCGAGGTGTCGCCGTCAAGCTGCCATATTGTGTAGTCCTCAAATACAATATACAGGTATACTAAGGGTGGGGGGAGAGGGCGAGAGAGAGGGGGAGGAGGGGAGAGGGGGGAAGGGGGGAAGACGGGGAGAGGGGTGGGGAGAGAGAGAGACAGGGGGAGAGGGAGGGGGAGAGGGGGGAGAGAGAGGGAATATGATAATATACAGTATATATAATAGATAGGTAGACAGACAGACAGACAGACAGACAGACAGACAGACAGACAGACAGACAGACAGATGGGGTGGGGGGGGGGGGGGGGGGGGCGGGATGTGAGAGAGGAGAGAGACACAGAGACACAGACAGAGAGACACAGACAGACAGAGAGAGAGATGGAGAGAGTGAGTGTGAGAGACACACACGGAGAGAGAGAGATATATTTACCTCCTGAGGAGATAGGCCAACACCTGAGCCAAATCCACATCCTCCCCCCATCCCCCTCCCTCGCTCTCTCCCCTGTCCCTCTCTCTCTCTGTCCCTCTCTCACCCCCTCTGTCTATCTCTCCCCTGTCCCTCTCTCTCCCCTGTCACACACTCTCTCGGCGTGTCAAGGACCAACCAAAATGGCGACCTCGGACAATCGGTGGCGACACTTTTTTGGGGAGATGAGCATTCCAGGTCTTTTAGTTCAGTGCCCCAAATGCGCGCACGCACCCCCGAATGCGTGCGCATGCGCATTTTAAAACCCCCCAAATATCGATATATCGGTATATGTCGATATGAGCACACTGATATATCGATATCGGAAATTTTCCATATTGATGGACCCTAATTCAGTAGGTGATACATAAAATGTTATAAACGTATTTCTCAATGACAAAAACAATTTCAACTCAAAAGGATGCCTTGTTTCAATGAAATTCTGAATATTTACTTTAATCTCCAATTGTATTGACATTTTGCCTTGCATTATTTTGAACAGAAATACTGTACTCCTTTTTTTCTTGTACTGTATTTAAATGACCACATGGCACTCAGCAGATGTTAAATGAGGCATGTACGTATTTCCTCCATAATTATTCCACAGATACCCAAATGTCCGAAAACAGATTATATTGAAGGTGCTGTGGGTTAGTGCCTATTCATGGTCAGCAAAAATGATGCAAAAAGCACAGTAGCTGCAAAAAAAATAGCATTTACAGTACTAAGTGGGAGCTGGAACCCAGAGCATAGCAACATTTTTTGGCAAAGTTTAAGCATGAAGATAGATGCTAGTTCAAGAAGCCTAATACACAGATTCTCTTAATCTAGCTTTTGCGCCTCATTAACACCAAACTTTGACAGGAGTAATCCATTTAATCTTTAATTGGGATAATATGACCAAATTGGCTTTGAAATGTGCGCATGTTGCTGATTTACCTGGGTGTTGTGTTTAAAAATAAAATGACACAAATTCTCTGTATCGTTTTAAACTTGGGTGCCAAATTGACACATTGACAAAACTGAAACTGACAAAAATGCACCCCAAGCACATTGTAAATGAGAACCTTTGAGTACTTGGCAATCTTTGCAGTTTTTTAAATAGACAGATTTCTTTCATGCAGCTTTCATAACAAAGAAGAAATACAGAACTCTACAGAACAACAACAAATTACATTTGTATAGTGCCTTTCACATCAGGAGGATGTCTGAAAGAGCTGGACAATCTCGGATCTGCACCCAAGCTTTAGGTTGGGATCAGGAAGGGTGGAAGGCAGAGAGGGTAGAGAGGTGACCAAAGGAATGGTTGAAGAGGAGGATCTTGAGACAGGTCTTGAAGGAGGCAAGGGAGAGGGTGAGGTGAAGCAACTGAGATGAAGGATTTGGGCAGAGAGGCTGAAGATGAGGGATATAAAGCAGGCTGGAGTTCATTGAGCAGAGGAAACGGCCTGTTGTTAGAAGGTTAGGATGTTGCAGTGGTCGGAGGAGCAAGTCGGTGGAGGGCTTTACTTAGTATGGTATATGTAACAGTTTACTTACATTACTTATTTCAGGGATTCACAACATAAATTTGAATAACAATAGATTAATTATTCATGTAGATGCTCTGTTCTGTTTCCTATCTGTTTTAAAGTTCAACATTCATGGGTTTGGGGCATTAACAGTTAAATTGCTTAAACAAAATTGAGAACACAATCTGTCTTATTGATCGACTGTTGTAGACTAGCAGCCAAATTTTACTACATTTCAATCCAACTAATGTTGTCAAGTATTTCAAGATATTTCAACATTATATAGTACAGTACTGAACTTGGAAACTACAGTACTGTATTTGGAATTCATGGTCTAAGATGACACTCTAATGAAGTGCTGGAGGTTTGCTGCATTTTGAGAGGTGTTATACTTTGGATGAGACATTAAACTGAAGCCCAGTCTGTCTGTTCTGGTGGACATTGAACAACAACAACAACAACAACAAAATAACATTTGTATAGTGCCTTTCACATCAGGAGGACATCCCAAGGTGCTTTACAGTCAATGTTTCAGACTTGAGCTGGAGTCGAAATCGGGAAGGGTGGAGAGAAAGGAGGGGCTTGGGGTGACCGAAGGGACCGTCAAAGAGGAGGGTCAGGACTAGAAGGAGGCTAGAGGTGGAGCGAGGTGGAGGGATGTAATTCCAGAGGTTAGGGGCAGAGTGCCTAAGGCTCGTCTGCAGATGGTGGGCGGGTGGGTCGGTGGGTATGGAGCAAGCCGGAGCCCAGTGAGAGAAGGGAGCTACAACAACAACTTCAATTTATGTAGCTCCCTCCATGCCGGACGGCGTCTCAGAGAGCTTCACAATAGCAGATCCGGGGATCGAGCCAGGGGCGGGGGTAGAAAGGTGACCAAAGGAGCAGTTGAAGAGAAATGTCTTCAGCTGGGACCTGAAGCTGAGAAGAGAGGGGGAGGGGGGGCAAGGAGAAGGCAGTGAGGAAGGGAATTCCAGAGCCTCAGGGCATAGTGGCTGGCAGGTTAGGAAATCACAATGATAGGGTGGGGCAAGGCCATGGAGGATTGTGAAGAAGACCAGGATCTTGATTTTAATCCTCTGGATGATGGGGAGCCAATGGAATTGGGCAAGAATGGGGGAGATGTGCTCACGGAGCTTGGAGCGGTAGAGGACATGGGCCACAGAATTCTGGATGATCTACAGCCTATGGAGGGAGGAATTGGGAAGGCCGTCAAGCAGGGCATTGGCATCATTGAGCTTGGATGTGATGAAGGCATGAATAAAGGATGAGATAGTGGTGTAGCCAGGCATTGTTGCAGAGGTGATGGAAGGCAGAGCAAGTCATGGCTTGGATGTGGGGGAGGAAAGACAGTTGAGGATTGAACAAGACATCTAGGTTGCTGACTGGTTTTGTGAGGTGGAGTATGCAACCATGGTGGTTGATGCTGTCAACGCCGGATTTTTGAAGGGAAGCCGAAGCCAATCAGGAGGGCCTCTGTCTGGTTGACATTCAACTGTAGAAAGTTAGCTCTTATCCAGGACACCGGTGGTCCTGGAATCAAAAGTAAAGATACTGACAAATAATCCATGTAATATTTGGTCATTCACACCATGGCTATTTGTGGAACATTGCTGTGTAGAAACCAGCTGCTGGGTTTAGCAAAAAAACAACAGTCACACAAGTTTCCAATATATCCTGTGAAGTGACTGTACCATATACAGTACATGGATTATTATTACAGCTTCAGCATGGTACACTATTCTATCAAGTATCTATAAATATTAGTATTACTTATTATAATAGATATTATTGTTTCTAATAAGTTTAAATGAATAGAATCCATTATTCATGATACCTATGTACAACTGTAAATAAGAATAATAATCCTTGCATTTAATGTATCGCTTTATCATGCCTTGTAGACTCAGAGCACTTCACAGAACAAACTGTAAAGTTAATTCACTATATATTTTGTGGGCAAAATAGGACAGCGAATTGTGCAGAGCAGCATCCCACAAACATTATGGATTAAAAGACCACATTATTGATAATTATTTATTTTTGAAGGGATTGTTACTCACAGAAAAGTAATCTGCCAATTGACTAACTATCAGGTTCCTGCTTACTGATAGGTAAACAAAAGTGTGTGGAGTAAGGAAACATGCCCATGCTCATTTAAGCGCTCTGAGACGCCGTCCGGCGTGAAGGGCGCTATATAAATTGAAGTTGTTGTTGTTGCCCAATGTCTTGCCCTTCCAGGGAATCAAACCCAGGACCGCTCACTCGCTTGCAAGTACACGTAAGTGCAAGTACAAATACATACAAGTTTTCCAACTATATACAGTATATAGTTTGAGACATGATCTGTGTGACATCCAGGATGGTAGAAGGCAAATTTGGTGACCTCAATATATTAAGAAGTTGATGGCTGTAACAATTCTGATGTTAAATATTTTGTGCATCATGGATCTCATTATAAAAATAACTATTGTATTTAGTGTAGCATTGATAACATTAAAAGTCTCAAAGTGGCTTTCCATAATTATCGTTAAACTGTGTATTTGTAGGTGATCCAGAAGCCAGTACATACATACAGTACTCTGAGAAATAGTTCACATTACTCTGAAAATAATTAAATTGCATTTTTTTTAATAATGCAAGTGATGTAATTCTCAAAGAGTTAAATCAAAGGGAATGAAATAAGAAATGAAATCAGGCTATAGTATGGATAACATTACAGCAAAAGACATTACTGTTTTATTAACTCAGAGACATATAAAAATCCTTCAGGCACCTCATGCGCATCCTCATTAACAAAATCTAGTGCCATTCCTGTAATCTCCTTTCTACTGTAGGATATTTACCACCAATGCGAATTTGATGCGGATAATCTTAATTCTTTCATAAAGTCTTTATGCTCTTGTTATAGTTCAATTTTTGAGGCAAATTTACATTCATAGCAGCGTAAATCTGGAGTTAAAATCATAGCACATGAAGGTTAATCTCATTCTCGTTTAGCTGCATGATTTCCACCCAATAGTTTCTCAGCATTGTGTTGGCTCCAGCTGTTTCACTATAGCGAGGAAAGTGCTTCAGAGTCCTATGTATAACATGGAATCAAAAGAAGAGTTTTGAAACCATGTATATCTATACATTAGCAAACAGCATTGCGCTTGTGGACTAGGTTCTATGGACCACACTCGATAAACTTCACAATGTTCTTTGAAACTCAAAATATCACTCAGAGTATGCAGTATGTGCAGTATATATACCCAATAAAAGTGGCACATTTGTGTAAACCATGAGAATCTGAGTTTAAACTAAACTGTAACATCTCTCTGTGTGGAAAATCCAATTTGTCCAAGTACTGGGGAGCACTGGATTATTGGAGGTGACATCCTGTCGCCTGTTCAGGTGAACATCAAAGATGCCACAATATTATTTGAACAAAGAAGGCAAGTTTTCCCTGTGTCCTGCTCAAAAATGTCAAAATAAGCAACTCTTTTATGTATTTCACCCATCTTTACTGGATATTGGTAATAGGGCAAATATGAATTATACAATTGTGATTAAAATCAATTCATAATTATTCCAGTCCATCTATTTTCTTCTCATTCTATAAACTGTAAATGTACAGTACAGTACTTATATGTAAATATATCTTCCTCCCTCCCTCCCTCCCTCCCTCCATCCCTCCCTTCCTGATTTATTAAATTAAATAATTTCTCCTCATTTCATTCCCAATGTACATATCCCTGGAATGGTGAAGGCATCCCTGCAGCTTGACCCTTTTAAGAATCTGCTTCCCATTATGGGACGATAGGTGGGATTCTGAAAAGGTGAGATTGAATGGGCATCCTTAACCAAATTTATCCTGTGAATTTCATTTTTCTGCCTCTTTCCTCATTTTTTACTTTGATTTTTTAAAATTTCTTATTCATTTGTTTCTTTATTTCTCAGTTCATGCATTTTCTTATGTACTTGCCCATCATTACTCTTGATTTTGTACTTGAATCTATTTCTCGTTTTCCCACATAATGGATATAAAAGCTCCTCAATAACACTTGCTTTCTACAGGGAAAAATACACATTTGTATACATTCATAACTCTTTGATATTTATTATAAATGAAATAAATATAATTCCCGAAATAAACAAATAAAGAACAGAATAATCAAATCTGTATTCCTCTGGTGAAACATTAGAATGCACATTTCTTCAATAGGTGAAAAGAAAATGTGACATAGCTTTCTTCCAATAATAGTTTATTTTACTGCAAAACTGTTCCAGATAAATTTACAATACAGGAAAATGGGACATGTTAGCACCATGTGGCCTAATATGTCTATTATTTTAATTCATTTCAATCCTATACTATTATCTTCCAATCAATATTGCTCAAGCTTCACTATCTCCAGCAACACTTCAAGGCCTGAATTCTTTATTTGGATACCAGTTCCTTTCAAGAATTGTTTAAAAATAGTTTAATGCCTTTCTCTGGTAATATGTATTTTAACATCTCCTATTATTATGTTGTGGCAAAGTTGTTGACTTCTTCCCCTCTAATGTTAGTTGCAATATGGAGTCTGACTTTCATAGATTGGCTACATGCATCTTCACTGCACTTAGACAAAATCTTGTGAAGTGATTTGAAACATTCCAATGACATGACAAGGCACTATTTCAAATGTATTGATTATTACTTAGTATTTTTAAGACTGAAAAGGGAAAAATATATTAATTTAAAACACATTTTTAGCAAATTCTCTTGCAATAGTCAAAGTGAATTGGTGAGAATAAATGTTGGATAGAAGGTGCCATCTGCATCAAATTTCTATTTAAATATATTCATCTTTTTCCCTTGAATCCCATCTTCCTGCAGTGAGTTTAATATTCCACCATACCCTGTGTGAAGACATTCCTCTTAACCTTCCTTCTAGATCTACTGCTACCTATCCTATATTTATGCCCTCTCGTTTTGGACACACAAGTGGAAACAGCCCATCAACATGTACCTTATTAAAACCTTTCATATCTTAAACTAAACTATTACATTTAATACCTTGCTACTAAGATTTCACTTTTTAAGCCATTAAATCTCTAAAACATGAAATATTAAAATATTACTTAATTTGAAGTATTAATCTTTACAATCTACCCCTCCATTAAATGCAATATTAAGTATTTATGATTTACTTATGATTTGCTTAGTGTGTGTCTCTTTGAAAGTTATTATACTGAGAATTGGAACTCATATTGTCTATGCTACTGTCTTATTATTATTATTATGCTGACACTCTAACAAATTACTCGGGAAGAACTGGATTGCTGAAGGTGGCGTCCTTCGGATGAAAATTAAACTGATGTCTTGTCCACCTGTTCAAGTGAATATCAAAGAAGCCATGGTATTATATGAAGGAGGGAAGGAAAGTTTTCCCTGTGTCCTGGACAAAAATGTTAAAATAATGTTGGTTCATGGCTATTTATGGGGCATTGCTGTGGACAAATTGGCTGCAGTGTTTGCCCACAAATGTAAGTGATTCCAATTTACAGTATATTCTGTGAAACAATTAGCAACAACTACCTAATGTGAAAGGTGCTATACCACAAGTAAACATTATTAGTATTATTATCATCATGTCCATTTATGTTTATACCTTGAGTGAAATAGTTGTACTGCTGTGTAATTTGGCTGCAGATAACAAAACCATTACATTTTATCACTGCTCCCAGTATCAGCAGTGCTAATGTTTCAAGCCTTCTACAATCATGGTGAGTTGGGACAAACGACACCCATTAGAGGTATTCAGAGCTGACAGTAATTCAATACTAAAAGATTTTCTGGATATCTTTTGCTCATTAGCATGAGCTTAATGGTAGCTCTTTCCCATTATTCATGTGTTTTTAACATTTGATGTGGCACCTTTCATATTGGGAAGATGTCTCAAATCACTTCAAGGTTATGTTGCAAAGTGCAGTCATTAGATATTTGTAGACAAATGCGACAGCCTAATTGCAAACCGCAATACCCCAACAAACGGCCATATGATTGAACAATTATTTGGGGGGAATTATGGACCAGAGTACCAGGAAACACTCCCTACTCTTTTTGAATAGTGCCATGGGATATTTAACGTTCACCTGAACAGGAAGTTAGGGCCTTGGTTTAATGTCACATCTGAAGGACAACTCCCCCAACAATGAAGCCAGTACAGCATTCTCAGTGCTGTATTGGAATGTCAGTTTAGATTATCCTAGTTCCAAGTCACAAAGTAGCACTGAACCCACAATCTTCTGGCTCAGAGGGCAAGTGACACCAACTGAGTCAGGCTGTCACATACAATTACGGTTTTATTTCCGTTTGCCAATTAATAAGAAACATTAGTGTTAAAAATCACTGAAAATGTAGGCCCCAAAACACAACCGAATTTGTAGTATCAACAGTATTTTTACACAGGTAATATCATTAGTGCTTTACAGTGCTAGGGTTAGGCGTCGAGCAAGGGAGAAGGGAGAGGTGGCCATAGATGTGTTAAGAAGTGATAGATTTGAGGCGGGATTTAAGGACAGAAAGGAAGGGATACAATTGAGGGTCAGAGAGAGGAAGTTCCAGGAGAAAGTTGCTTCTATAATGCATTTATATAAATCCTTCATGCGGATTAGCATCTTGGAGCACTTAAAATTATCACAATACCTTTGACTACCATCTTTGTTATTTCCACTTGCAAGGTGCTGTGTTCGTGTACTGCAGGCAATCACAAGGTGTTTAGAACCTTTGGCTGGTTTGATGACAAACCAATATAGGGGGTGATGGAGTGTCACATCCAAGTAAATGAAGAAATAAAAGCTGCGATGTTTGGTGATATTGATAATCCTCACACCGCATATCACATTTTGCTCACAAGGCAAAAATAAATGAATGGACTTTCACACCAGGAATAGAACATTTTGTCTTAGTGAACTCTTCTTTCCCTAGCAACGACAGTAGCTAGCATTTATGTAGCACCTTTCACCCAAGGTAGTGTCTCCGAACACTACAATCAGCAGTAATGCAGGGCAAAAGAGAGGTTATATTCAAATTTAGATCTGTCAAGTCATTCAGTTCTGTCGAGATCCACTTAAATTAATAAAATAGATTTTAGTAAAGCAGTTCCCCAAATTGCCCAAGCAGATTTGCAAATGTATATTTTGTCTCTTATCTTCAAATTTCCATTAAACACTACCTTGTAGGTGTTTGAAATTATATTCCTATGGCACTCGATTACTCATTGCTCATAATTTTATTTATGTTTTATCTGATTACTGAAGGTACTTATATTCCTTTACTATTTGACTTTTACAGTATGTTTCCCACGCATTTGAATTATCTGCCTCCACCACTGCCTCACCCGTCAGGCTGCCAAAACCCTCATCCATGCATTCGTCACATTGAGGCTTGATTATGGAAACTCACTCCTCGTTGGCCTTCCGGGTTCTTCCCTTCACAAGCTGCAGATTATCCAGAATTCTGCAGCCCGTGTCCTCTCCTGCACTAGGCTCCACAACCCCATCACTCCAACCCTCACCCGGCACCATTGGCTCCTCATTCTCAACTTCAGGGCTATTCTCGGCTTTGCTCCCCCCTTTCTCTCTGATTTGCTGAATTCCTATCAACCGGCTCGCCCCCTCTGTTCTGTGGGCTCCAGTCTGCTCCATATATCCCACTCAATCCGCCCTACAGTCAGTGGCCGTGCTTTCAGCCTCTCTACCCCAACATGCTTAGAACTCCATCCCACAATCCCCTTGCCTCCCAATGCCTTGGGACGTCCTCCTGACGTGAAAAGCACTATACAAATTTAATTTTCTTGTTGTTGCCTTGCTTCCTCCCTTTCCTTCTTCAAGGCCGATCTCAAGACCATCCTTTTTGATTGTGCCTTCTGCTGCCCTCCCACCTCTCTCTTTCCCCAAACCTCTACTCTGCCCCTCCTCCATGCTCGGGTCCCAACTCCTAACTATTCAGTGCCTTGGAGTGTCCTCCCGATGTGAAAGGCGCTCTTTAAATATTATTTTATTGTTGTTGTTGAATTGTCCTATTAACTCCCTCATCTAAAACATAGAACAAAACTGTGAAGCATTGCATTTTTGTCAGGCTTTGAATGGAGTTGGGGCCTAACTGATATACTATAACTCGTTGATGCAATTTGTCCATAATGTTATATGATAGATTGTCTGCTTCATTCAGCTTTGTTCTTTTGTCCACATTTTCCTTGGAGGTATCTTCTTTTGTGATAAATAAAGTGACTCAGAGGACTGTTTTTCAAGTGTTGGTAAATTTATGTGGAAAAGAGTAGACTTGGCATAAAAACATGTCCATATATTGTTAATGTCAAGTTACATTTGCTGATGCAGCAGTTGATAATTTCCACAGGTTTGCTAAAAGGACTAATTGAGCCAATTATAAAGGGTGGATCCAAATCAAATGAAGCAGTGTGTTATATATGAATAATAAAAGCTGAGTGGCTGTGCAAAACTGTTCAACTTGGAACAAGCGAATAGTAGCATGGGATTGATCTGTGTTTCTGTAAAATTTAGTTATTTTGCAACCTACATGCATTGTTCATAAATAACAGGTGCAGTATAGTTCATGATTGACCAATACAAGAAATTGCAGTATATAGCCAATCTTTGCAATATGTCCAGCATAGCTTTGGGGATTTATTTAAATGCTGTATATACAGCTGATGTACCACAGGAACGTAGCCACATAGCTAGAACTTCTTGAACTATCTGATGAAAATAGTAACCCTTACATTTGAGATAAGTCCTTATATCCTGGTCGAGACATTTCACATAACTTCAAGGACATGCTGTAAAATGCTATGATTGTGTGTGTTGGTGAGTAAACATGGGAATCAATTTGCAAATAGTAATGTCCCATAAACTGCCATGAAGTGAATCAACAATTTTATTTGGGAAAATGTTGTTAGGTGGGGAATTGTTTGGGGAAGTGTAGTTCTGCATATTTAGAGACAAACATGGAAGACAAGTTGCACACAACAATGTTGTACAAATGCCCTTTACGTAAATGACCAGTTTGGTGGATTGTTGGCCAGGATCCTTGGAGACTTCATTTTCATTTTGAGTAGTGCATGCACTGAGCAGCCTGAGGATACCTCTCTCCCTTCTGTGTATGCAGGCACATCTAAATCTTCTCATTACAACTAATTGAAAGTACTGTATCCAAAAACCCTGATTTTATAGAACTCAAAAATTGATTTTAAAAAATGAATTGTTTCACCCCCACCTCTCCCCCAACCAAAACGGAAAATGTAAATATAAAATAAGAAGCATCTAATTGTGATACCATATTTATTATGGTTATTGTGTTAATAGAAACTTCTGTATATTCTAGTTTGAGAAATTTGCAACAATTTGCCGGAAGATCAAAATAACCGACTTGACAAACTGAAAAACACTGGTTGAGCAATGAGAATGGATGTCCATTTCCATATATTATATATACTATATATATTTATATATATTTTACATGCAGCCATTTTAGGATTAGCAATTTGCTTGTGTCCATTTCCATCCCCACCCCAATATATTTACATTGCTTCTATTTAATTTAAAATAATATTACAAACAGAGACATAGCTAAATTAACAAGGCCTTTACTGTACGCCTAGTAGCGGAGGAGTTGGAGTTTCAGACTAGGTTGCAGAGCCTCTGGCAACTGAATTAAAAGCTGAACGTACTCCTAAAAAAAGATTGATGCTACGAATGGAAACAACCATAAATTTTCCACTCACAGGCCTATTGAACAACCAGCTGGTGTTTGTGGCTGGAGCTCATCAATTATGTATGGTGAGGCACCTTTACATTCCCTTGACACTATTCAGGTTGACATAAACCAAGTACTGTACTCCCTGAACAAGCATTAAAATGTTAGGATCGCCATGGTAGAAATTTCAAAACCACAAATTTGCTGGCTCAATAACTGCAGAACTTTAACTTAGGCAAAAAGGTTTTAGCAAAGTTGTTGGAGAAGAGATGTTCATCCACAACAGTTATCACTGACATTTGCAGGTCCAGATTGTCATATCCACTTTATTTCTTTTATTCTTGTTCTGAATAATTTTATACATCAAGACTTTTGTTTCAGTTTATTATATTTATTACATATGCTATATTGTGTTATAGATTACAAATAAATTCTCAATATTTTCTTATTCTCTCCCTATGAATAGCAATAATATTTATAATATCTAGGATATTAGAAATGGAAAACATTGAAAAAAGTCAAAAGATTAAGAACACAGGATTCACAAACAGTTAATGAAGGGGTGTGCGGTAAAAGTCCTTATTCACTTTAGAAAATACTCATGACTGCACAAAGTTTAGTTCGAATGATCTGAAGGGAATTAGATCCCTAAGGTTCATGGTGAGGGCTGCCCTGTCGAATCACACACCAGGAGATATTACACCCAAGTTAATTATCTGCCTGATGCAGGCCCTGACTTTTAATTTAAGTTTAAATCCACAAAAGTTTTGCATCAAGCATTTATGCTAACTTGATGCAAACCTTGGCTTTGCTGTTTTGAACAAACCAGAGAAGTGTTTTTATTTACAAAGAAACCCAGTTGGGTAAGTAAGTGCCTGTCACTTACCCTGTTATTTCCATAAGAAATGTTTTTTGTTATTCACATGTTCTGTTGAGGAGACGATCATTCCAGGATATAGTTTATGAGTTTTGATGCTTGGCTTTTGTGGGTGCTTAGGTGGTAGTAAATGTGGTGATCTATTCTGTGTCTTCCTTAGTGGAATTCATGTCAAGTTAGAGTTTTGGGAGTTTTAGAAGTGAGGAGGAATTCTACCAGCACTTGCCTCACTTGCTGATGGCATTAAGTTTGTCTGTGATGACACTAGCAGCTGCTGGAAGGAACATGTCGCAACTTTTTGGAATTTGGACAAGATAAAGGAGGAAGATAGGTAAATTGGATGACAGCTGTGGGAGCTAGGTGGGTGTTGGGTGGGATTACCTGGGGCAGTCAATGTGCAGAAAGGATAACATTGCTGCTTGATACCATGACACTACCTGAGATTGAAGACAAGGATATCTGGTTCTATTTTCTTTTCAATTAGTGGTTGGATTTAGAGGATGGTAGGTTAGGGAACCTAGAAGCATGACCCAATGTCTATGGTGGTGAGACTTTTGAATCCAGAACTATTTGTATGGAGGTTTGAGTGCAACCCTATGTTGAAATTACAGTATATCTGCTGTAAACATTTGAAGCATTGTTGACTAGGAAATTTGGAGATGTTACCTTCATTTTCATTGTGTCATGGGATCTTTAACAACAACAACATTACATGTATAGAGCGCCTTTCACATCAGGAGGATGTCCCAAGGCGCTTTAATATCTTTAACATCCATCTGAGCAAGTAGAATAGGACCTCTGTTTAATATCTCATCCAAGGCACTTCCAATAATTCAGCACACCTCCAGCACAGCATTGGAGTGCCAGTATAAACTACAGGTTCAAAGGCCTTGCATGCGATCCATTTATGGTCCACATGAGTTTCCACACATCCTAATTCTCACCACATTCCCCTCACAACCTTACCCATTCCCATCTACTTACTTTTCCCTCATGTGTGAAATTACAACATGATAATAAAAAAAATTGATATAACACCTTTCTCATTAGGAGGATGTCCCAAAACACTTGTCACTGCTGATTGGGCACGCTGGCTGGGATTGAGAGCCAAGCGGAGGGGAAAGCTAACCAAAAATGCTGACAAAGTTATGTCTTGAGACAGACATTGAACAAGGCGAGGCGGGGTAACCAAATATTTTTTCAGACATTTTATAGAAACATGGCTTTTAAAGCTTGAGGAATTATATTTATCTCATAATGAATCTATGTATATTTTATTAACATTTTAGTTTGGAAAATTTTATTTTCTCTATCTTCATTTCTCTATCTCGGGTTCTTACCTATTCCGTTGATGGTGCAGGTCTGCCATAGTACTAGGACTAATCATGCAATTAATTTGCTAATCTTAGATCTGAAATATTCCACTGCACATATGATGGCATTAAACATGAAACAGGGTTTGACATTTTGCTTATATGAATTTAAGCAAAAGGAAATATTTCATTTCAAAAACCTGGAGATAATTATGATTCTTGTTGTAGGAACATCCATGTAGAATAATTGTATGTCATTTTACAGGTTGCACTCATATTCCTGTTGACAGTGACTAAGGATTAATATCTGACAGAAAATGCCAATATTAATCTGAGACTGTCATCAGCAGAAATTATGGTTTATTTGACCCATGAAATAGCTTGTATTCCAAACACCTACATATTGTCTTGATTAATTAAAACAGTGTACAAAGAATTTTACATACATTTTTGAACTGTTTGTTTTGTCAATTTGCTGAAGATTGTGTCTTAGTCTTGTGGTTGCAGTGTAACAAGTACAGCCAAATAACACTTGAGACATTACAGTACATATAAATAATGCCAACTGTAATCTTCCAAATGTTTCAAGATAAAGCTGTTTATGGAGCACAATGGTGACACCTTTTCTGTAGTCTTTTTATCCAAATTGGATTATTTTATGCATTTTACAGTCTCATTTGACATTTGGGGTATTTAATGGTGTTCTTCACTTTAAATTTATTCAACTTTTTTACGTGAAAATGTGTTCCTCACAACGTTTCCAAATCCTGGTAAAACACCAGCACAAGCTTTATCAGTGTGCAGATCAAATATAGAGCCACACAAGCTCCAAGAACACTGTGTCAGGACTGCATATGATCTTTGGCCTGTAATTTCACAAGAACATGAGTAGTTAAGATGAAGTTAAATATTTTGGCACTTTTTTGTGGTCAGAGTGGCAGGAAGATGATAAGACAATAAAACACCCTTGAATCTGTTGCACTGCTAATTCCAGTATTTTTCACAAAACACAAAATACAGCAGATACTGGAAGTCTGAAACAGAAATCGCTGGGAACATTCAGTAGGCATGTGTGCAGAAAGGAAAGTGAGTCAACGTATTGGGTCCTAAACCCTTCATCAGAAATGGGGTATATTGGGAGGGAGGGAGGGCAAGGAAGACAAAGTAGAAAATGTGGTGAAGGGGGAAGGTGAGCTGTTATAGTTTGAAATTGTTGAAATCAATATTGAGGCCAGAGGGCTGTTAGGTCCCTAGCAGATAGATGAGGCATTTTCCATGCCCTGCCCCCCCACCCACTATTAGTCTACATGCCTCTGCTTACCTAGGAGTCAGTCAGGGAGGGAGGAAGGGAGTGAGTGAGTAAGCAGTTAGTCGATTGGGGGATTACTTTTCTGGAGGTAATAATTCTTTCAAAGAAAATAACAATAAATTGGTCACTTCAATCCTTATATTGAACAATATAGATGATCTGCCAATGCTCACACTGCAGGACATTACCAAGGTTGAAAATAGATGGAGATGGATTTTCAGAAGTTTTATTAAATAAAACTTTATTTGATACAGTTCCATATTAGAGATAGCCAACTACAATTAAGGATCCGAAATTCAAGGCAATGTGAATGTAACTACTTTTATGCTAATTCCCTGTAGTTACAATTTATATTGTTCTTCTTCTGTCCTTTGGATGTTAAACCATGTACTGTTTTAGTGCAATCCAAGATCCCACAGGACTGTTAGAAAAAAATCTCTTCTGTTCCTTGTACATATTAATAACATGAATTCACGGACCCAATATAAGATAGTTACATTTAATGGTGGAATATAGAAAAATGGGAAAACAAAGATCGTACAAAGAGTTATGCACATGGCACATGGCAAATGATGGCAAACTTGGCAAGTTATTGCACATGGCAAATGATAAATTCAAGGAACTGTATGGTGCAGGTAAGAATACAAAACACACGCACTGACTATGGATGGCATAGAAGGGGGAAGTTAAAAGAGATCATGGATGTTAGTTGGCTCATTGCTCATTGTTAAAACAGTGTAAAACAGCAATAAACATGGCAAATAGGATATGGAGTAATATTACAAAATCAGTTAAAGTTAAATCCCCAGTTGTCATACTCAGACTCTGCTCTGGTCAGCTCACATGGAATTGCATTTTTTTTCTAGTTACTGTGACTTAAGGAATCTGCTGGAGAGAGCAACAAGGATGACCCCAGTGTTAAAGGAATGAGCTGGGTGCAATGATTGGGTAAGCTAGAGTATGTCATTTTGGAGAGAAGACAATCCAAAGGTGTGCAACATTTTAAAGGTATTGAAAATGTAAACCCAGAGCAATACTTCAGGATGCAACAAGACAGTAGAATAAGAGCACATGGGTTTAGTCAAAAGGGAGTTTCTCTCAGTGTTTTGATCAACAATTCCCCAGATTAAATTGATCAACCATTTCATGGCTATTTGTGGGATATTGTTATGTGCAGATAACTGCCATATTTGCCTACAAATGTGCAGTCACTGTATTTGGTGGTGAATGTTGAGCACTACTTTTAGATGTCTCATTGAATTAGTAAGTCACTATAACATATTCATGGTTATTCTCAAAGTTCTGAATTCATGTCATCTAATTACTGAAATACCAACAAGAGGGATATGCTTTAATACTCATCTGCTTAAAACCTTTTAAATCTTATATCAGATTCCTCTTAATCTTCTCTATTCCAATTATTTCCATTTATTATTATAATCCTACGTACTTGTCATCATCCTTGTGAACCTATACTGTACTGTTAAGTGAGGTTGTGCTCTTTGCTTTATGTGGGTGTGTTGAATGGGTCATTATTTGATTACTCAGCAGATTTTGTTTTGGTGGTTCATGTGTCCAAGTGTCAAAACAGATATTGGGTAATAATACTCCTAAGGCATTCAGGAACATATGTGATATATTTATACACTTCACATTTGTGAAAATATTTTTATTAGGTTCATTGAGCTTCAAAAAGCCTTCGGCATTCCCTACAAGGAACAGTCAAATTGTTCCTAAGAATCATGAATATCTTTGTTTCATGGTGAGAACATCATCATCAGTTTGATTGTTTCACACAAACCACTTCAGACAGATTAGAAAGTCATTGAAATGAATAGGGTTGGTTTATTTGTTTCCCTCTGAGACACTCCAAGATAAATGATACTTGTTCAGGTAACAGTGTACAATATTCATCTGATGTATGCAAAATTATCTTCACATTGGAATAAAAATATGCACAAAGCATGGACAAACAAATTATTTTCTCTAAGTTTTTCCCCTTCTCTTTTGAAGTTATTCGCTCAGCCAACATGGTTTACGGTTATGTGGGCACTCACTGCCCTCAGCTACCAAAAAGGTTACCATTCAGTTGTGAACGTGGACAACAACAACAAAATTACATTTATAGAATGCCTTTCAAGTCGGGAGGATGTCCCAAGGCACTGAACAATTGGGGCTTAGGACCCAAGCATGAAATTAATGTAAACATTTTCACCAGAGCTAATAATGCTTTTGTTGCTCTTTCGTATGTTTCCACAGGGAGAATAGGAATTGCTTCTGAGTAACCTCTATTAAGAATAATATTCTGATAGATGTTTTCTCCTTCCCAATTAAGTTAGCGTTGAAGTAGCGGATGTGGGACTGTTTGGGAATTAATAAGACTCTCCTCCTCGCAATTTCGAGGAATTACTCAAAACCTAAATTGAATCTCTCAGGTAAGACCATTGGTTAGATGTGTGAAAGAGATTTTAAAAAAGGGCATGGAACATAGAACAAAAGCAGAACTCGAGTAAAATTATGCATTTTCCTTCATTTTGTGCAATTGGTATGCTCAGCAACAGGGCTCACTAAGTATGCACATTGGCATATATTCATTCATCTTGAGCTGCTGTGTTTACAATTGCAGATGTTAATGTAATATAGTGTGACATTCTGACATTGTCATTAATTTACAGGATCCCTTAGACACATTGATGGGTGAAGTATTATCTGCTGTCTGATGCACAGGACAACAACAACTTACATTTATATTACGCCTTCCACGCTGGATGGCATCTCAGAGCACTGAACACTAGTGGAGCTAGTGGGAAGGGAAGGTGACTATAGGCACGGTCGAAGAGGAAGGTTTTCTTGTGTGACCTGAAGATGGGGAAGCAGGAGACGAGGTGAAGGAGGTTTAGATATTTAGATAGCCTGTATTTACTTATTGGGATGTACGGATTTATCAACTGGCACAATATTGGTGATCATCTTGCTCTTAATCAGCCATATTAAGTATGAAATGGATAGAGATGGACAATAAGTAATTAATAATAATATTTTTAATAGTAATAATGGGTGGAGACTTGTGGAGAGTATAAATGCCGGCATGGACTGGTTGGGCCAAGTGGCCAATTTCCATGCTAAACGTTCTTTATAAATCTTTGCAAACTGAAAGTCTTTGAGCTAAGGGTGATTTATCATTTGGAATTTTTTTTAATGTTTAACCTTCAACTATATTTTCTACCCAACACCTGTGCCAAGATCCAATCTGCCATCCACCACCTCCGCAAAACTTCTCAAACTGCAGGCCACCACCAACAACAACACAGCAACACTTCAGTCACTTTACCCCATGCTCTGGAACTCTATCCCACAGACCCTCCGCATCGCCCCCTCCTTCGCTTTCTTTAAAATTAATCTGAAAACCCCCCTCTTAGACCATGCCTTCAATACACTCCTCTTACCCGCCTTCAATGCCTTCAATCACCCTCCTTCCACCCCAAGGCCCTTCCGATCCTGTTCACCCAACTTGGATCCGAAACATTGATTGTCCAGCGCCTTGAGATATTTTCTTGACATGAAATGCACTATACAAACTTTAGTTGTTGTAGTTGTTATGTAGAATTAATACATAATGTTCCCATGTTTTTATTGCTTTTATAAAAAAACATTTGTTTTATCCTGAAACAAAGATGTGGAATACATGTCAAGAAAGGGTTAAAAGGATAGCAATGATTTTCTGCCAGTGGGTGGAAAACAACAATTAAAGTCATTATTGGGTGGGTGAATCTAATTCATTAGAGTTAGTTTAAGTTTTTCGACCAGTTATTTGGTGTGTATACATGGAAGCATGATTCAAATTCTGAACAGAATTAAATGGAGTACCTCAGGCCACCAACACAATACTGAAGTAGGATACCAAGGTTATATTTGCTCACATTTGTGAAGAAGAGTAAAGGGTAGTGACACCACATTTTTTCTAGTCACATGCAATAATAATCCATCAATTATATATAGTGCCTTAGACATCAGGGCGATGTCTCAAAGCATTTACTATAAAGTATAGTGAAGGTGTATTTTGTAGGAAAACTAAATTTTTTGAGTCAAAGTGTTAGTGTTAACTCAATTGAGATTATTAACACCTATATGCATTTGTCTTAACTAAAGGATGGCATTTCATGAAATACAGTGACCACAGTACTGTGCTGGAGCTTTAAGCAAACTTGGGAACTCAAAATCTCAACATGGAGTTTAAACCCCAAATCTATTAGCGCAGTAATAATAATAGTAATTTGATATAGAGCCTTATCACAACTTTAAGTTGTCTCAAAGCGCTTTGCAGAATATACTCTGAAGTGAATTGATTATATATTTTGTAGGTAAAACATTCATAGCATAGAAGCATTCCAGCTTCACTCTTTTCTTTCCTGCTATTCCCTCTTTGAACCCCTCCAATCCAGTTTCTGTGGTGCCCATAGCATGGAAGCAGCTCTAGTCAAAGTCTCTGATGACATTCTGAACATCTGCAAACAGGGCTCTATCTGCCTCCCTGTCCTCCTCAACCTCTCCGCTGTCTTCCACACTGTTGACTACTCTAACCTCCTACATCATCTCTCCTTTCAGCTCAATCTTCACGGACTTGCCATTGCCTAGTTCGAATATTACCTCTCCCACTGTCTTCACTTTGTTGCCACCAATGGCTTCTCCTCCAGACACATTGGTGTCCCCTGGACTCTGTTTTCGGCGTTCTATTTTTCAACATCTATAGGGGCCCCCTTGGTGACATCATCTGCAGACATAGGGTCAACTTCCATATGTTTGAGAATCACACCCAACTCTATCTCTCTGCCTCTACCCTCACTTCCAGGACCACTGCTGCCCAGACAGACTATCTGTCAGGCATCAAATCCTGGATGAGAGCTAATTTTCTACAGTTGAATATCAACATGACAGAGGCCCTCCTGATTGGCTTGCGCCAGCACCTTCACAATGCAGGCACAGGCAGCATCAACCTCCAGGGATGCACATTCCACTTCACCAAGCCACTCGGGAACCGTAGTGGCTTGTTCAATCCTGAAATGTCAGGATGTGAACCTATCACCTCCACATCCATGGCATGACCCACTCTGGCTTCTCTCACCTCTGCAATATTGCTCAACTCTGCCACTAACTCATCCATCAGGCTGCTGAAACTCTCATTCATGCCTTCATTATTTCCAGGCTTAACTATGCAAATCCGTGCTTGTCGGCCTGACTCACATTTAAAGCTCTCCATGGCCTTGCCCAGCCACCTCTGTGACCTTCTAATACCCTACCAACCTGTCCCTTTCCTCTGCTCTGCAGGCTCCAGCCTGCTCCACGTGCTCTTCCCCACTCGCCACACCATTGGTGAGTGAGCTTTCAGCTACTCTGCCCCCAACCTTTGGAATTCCATCCCACCATCCATCTGCCTCGCCCCCTCACCAGCATCCTTCACTCCCACCTCAAGATCCATCTCTTTGACAATGCTATTGGTCACCCACCTTCCTAATCCCTTCCCTCAACCCTCCCCTATCCTGACCCCAGCTTGGGTCCAAAACGCTGATTCTACAGTGCCTTGGGACATGAAAGACGATATGACATGAAAGACGATATGCAAATGTAATTTTGTTATTGTTGCACCCAACTGCACCAAAGTACATGTTGATAATAATTAATTGTGAAGTACAGTATTTGGAGGTATTTTTATCTGATATGGTGCTGCTTGTAAAATAACCCCTCATGTCTGTGTTACTAACAGCTACTGTGATCTCTCCCCAGAGTATGGGTAGCAGAAACAGATCACATACAGTTAGTAGCAGAAAGTGATCACAAGCTACTTGTAACACCAACACAGAGAATCAATGGCTCAACACCACCACCACCACCTAGAGAC
This sequence comes from Hydrolagus colliei, assembly GCA_035084275.1. Taxonomy (NCBI): domain Eukaryota; kingdom Metazoa; phylum Chordata; class Chondrichthyes; order Chimaeriformes; family Chimaeridae; genus Hydrolagus; species Hydrolagus colliei. The sequence goes on along the minus strand of CM068742.1, from coordinate 57,495,542 downwards.
AATCTTAGCGGTTTAATTGTTTCCATGGTCATTTCAAATTATATAGGTTCCGATAATCCGGTAATTTAATCTTTTATCCATTTAGCTTTGGAAGACTTGTCCCACAATCTAATGAACAGCTTCTCTGGTATCAGGCACAATCTGTCACCAGTCTCACGTTGTCAAAAGAATTGCCTTACAAACTGCGGTATTACTTGTTTTTATAGTATTCAGTACATGTTTCAGCACAAGTCTGCCACCTCTAATCCCCCATGGGCCGGATTAGGTTATTCTAGTGATTTTGATAGTAACTATGTACCATTCAATCATTCTAGTGCTATAGTTTGTCAGTAGCTAATAGGCCTGGGGAGGCACATATGGTCCTTTCAAAGCAAAGAAATAGCTGAATGAGAACAGCAATAGCAACCAGTCATATATAAAGAGCATTCGTGGCTTTTAAACATGCTGTGTAAAAGCAGAAGCTAATGCAGTTGGGCTTTTGAACAACACAAAAAATCTTTCCTTTTGACCATATTTTCCATTGAGCCATTAGGAGAACTTTTTGCTTATTCACTGAATTTTACTCCTACAGCATTGGGTAAGGCGGAAACAATTTTGAAATGCGCTACTGGCACTAAAGTAATTCAGTGGTTATTCATCCATGCAGTTGTCTTTACTCTTGAGTCCCTTGAAATTTGTATTTAATAAATATAGAAATAATGGTTTCAAGATTTTCATTTAAATACATCCCTTGAGGTAATCAAGGTCACAGGTACAAACTTAAATTTGTTAGTTTTATTTAATGCTATTTGACATGTCAGGAATTGGTAAATGCTCTATGATTTTTCTTAGAACAGTTTTGGACATCCTTTTCCCAAACGGGAAGAGAAATAATTTAACAATCACACAAAGTCACAACAAAATAACAGTGCAGAATATTTTCAAAGCACTTTGTGTGTTCTGGAGAAGACACTTGGAGTTTCTATCCTGCTCCTTATCAATTTCTCTACATAGTAAATTTAAAATGATCTGCAATAGGAGGCTATTAATTAGTAATATTAAAGAGTAATATTTCCTCTTGCCTACCTACACACACCTATATGTGAATACAATAACATTTACATTGATATAGAGCTGCCTTTCACGTTGGAAGGACGTCTCAAGCCCTTCACATTGGATGGGAACCCAAACTTTTGGTGGAAGCAAAATGGGTAGTGAGGTGACAGATTACCGAAAGTTGGACCCAAGCAGTATGGGTTGAGATGGATCTTAAATGAATTGAGAGAAGAAGAAATCGGAGGTACTCCAGGATGGAGTTCCAGACACTGAGGGGGAAATGACTGAATAGCCACTGTTGATGGTGGGGTTGATAGGAACAGCATGTGAAGCAATCCAGTGTTCATTGAGCGATGGGAACCTTGGTAGGATTAAAGGAGATCAATGAGATAGGGTGGGGTGAAATTGTGGAGGGATTTGGAGGTTAGAATGAGGTTCTTGCATTCACTGAGGTTGGTAAACAGGATGCTTCCCTCTGGAGAGAGACAAAAAAGAGAAAGAGGGAAATAGTCAATTACATAAAATAAACACTATCAATTCCTTTGGAACCAAAGTAGAGTCCCGAAACTTCAAGAGATGCAAAACGTCAATGTGACTTTACGCAATAATAATAATAACAATCCTTGCATCTAATATAGTGCTTTTCACATCTTCTAGATGTCTCAAAGCGCTTTGAGCGAATATAATGTTAAGTGAATTGCTTGCATATTTGTGGCCGAAACATGGCAACCAATTGCGCACAGCAGTGTCCCACAAACAATCGTGGATTAAGTGATCAATTTATTACTGTTCTTTTCTCTTGAGGGATTATTATTAGGTGTGTACAAAAATGGAAACTTGTCCAAGGTTTTGCCCTGCTTGGAATTGATCCCAGATCTTTCATTTACTGGGTGAGTGCTCTAAACACTAAGCTACAATACTTCATAAATACATTCACAATGGCAGCAATTCATTGTAAGCATCTGCCATAAACTAGATCTTTAATGTTCAGAACATCTGTAGTCTTATAAGAAGTTAATACTTATTTTGTAACACTGTTAGCAGTACTGGTGTAAATAATTAACATGTTTTACATCAATTGCAAAATTAATTAACATTGGATAACAACAAACAACAAAATTACATTTATAGAGCTCATTTCACGTTGGGAGGATGTGACACTATGGGTGAAGAATTCTAAGCCATTGATAAATGTTTTGAAACATTTTGCAGCATTAACAATCAATTAGTTGTGTCAGTCTGACTCAAATGGGGTACCACTTTTGCTCTGAATCAGAAGGTTGTAGACATGAAGCATGTCAAGACTTGGAATCTCATGGTCTGAGATGACTTTCCAATTCAATGCTGGGAAGAGGGGGATCTTGCCATCCTTCAGGTGAGATGTTATGTCGAGGGCCTGTCTGCCTAGTTTCTCCCAGTTCCTGACCAATAAGATGTCTATAAAATGTGAAAAGCGCTATATCAAATGCAAGGATTATTATTATTACAACAACAACAACAACAAAATGACACTTATATAGCGCATTTTACATCGGGAGGACATCCCAAAGTGCTGAACAGTCAGGTTGGGATAATAACCTCTCCAAATAAATTTGTCAATCACCTCATGTCTGTTTGTGGGATATGCCTTATATGCCAAATATAAGGATTATTATTATTAATGTGTAATAAGCACTAGTTATTTGAAACATTTACACATAGGTTATCATTACATTGTTCACGAAAAACACATGCCAGCAATGATGACAGGTCAAGCTACATCTTCAGTAGATTATTCGAAAATACTTCATTTCCAGTTTAATGTTAGTAAGTTGTGTTTATTTTTGATAATGTGAGCATGGCACACTCCAATTGACGTTGTTCACGTTTATGATTTGGAGCTTGTTTACTTACAATGAGTGTTGTTTTTCATTGCAAAGTTCAATGGCAGCAAAACATTTCTTAGGTCTGGAAAAAGACAAAAATTCTTGGAGCCAGCTTAAGGGATGGAGAGAATTCAAGAGTACCAATTACAACAAAAGAAGATCTTGTGGTGTAGAATGTCAGTGGTTGAAACTAAGTCATCAACGATCAGTCAGATTTGCGGGAGACATGAAAAAAGGTGTTTTAAATACAGAAAGTAAGCACTAATTTAACTGCCTGTGTGAAGGATTTAGAGGAATTAATGCTTTTTGATCATCTGAGTATACAATAACTATGAAACCCCCTCCTTGTTTTAAACTATCCAAGCCAAACAACTGGATGTTCCACTTGTGTATAGTTTCTGTCTTTCTCCCCAGAGTGCACACTGCTTACCTAATCTTGGAGAAAATAGGCATAGTTAGGAGGAAGCAAAGATACTGAGAACCCACAGTGTACATTGAATATTGTTATAGTTTTACCAGCTAAAGCTGTTTAGCCATTCATTGCAGAACGCTGATAGGATTCCCACTGTTTGATCAATTAGGATCTCCTATGGATTTGGCTTGCAGAGTTGTCTGGAACCATGTAGGGTGAATCTATCACCCAGTAACTGATTTGCTCCTCCAAGACCTGGCAATAAGGCAGGATGCCTGGTCCATTGTTAAGTGCTCTGAAACCTGCATGGAAGACGCTATATGAAAGCAAGTTGTCCTTCATCAGTAGTGTCTTAGAATACTGCAGACCTACTTAGCTCAGGTGTCAAAATTTGCTGCAGTGGATCAAGCAATTCTGATCTTCCATTGTTGGAGTTGTACCCTTGGAGCTAATTTAGTTCCAAAGAGAACCCATGTTTCTCTCCCCAAGGAGGATGTTCATCAATTGATTAAACACATGATGGTACTACAATGGTCTACACCCTGTTAAACATTTGGAAACGTTCAAGGTCATGACTCTAAATTATTGTATTTTAGACCTCGGTGTGTGAGATATTTTTTGCAGGCAGCTCAAATGTGATCATCCTGGCTAATTCCTCTTCTTACCTAACAGTGACATTAGGAGGTCACTGAATGGTGATCAAATTCAGGAATATTGGCTGATTATCTTTTCATTATCCCAGAGGCACTATTGCCAACACTACATGTATGACAGCTCAGAATCAACAGGTAACAAGCATTGAACTTGAAATCCTTACAATCTGAATGACTCAACTCCAGGTAGTCACTTAACCATGAGGCAATTGGGGAAATCCCACCTCTCTCTTGTTTGAAAAGAATAAATGCTAATATTCTTATTAAATTATGACTTCATGCCCCAGCAAAAAATAAGTCTTATGTTTGAGCAATTTGATTCAAAATTTAATTCACTTGTTCAGATGGGCTTCATCTGTGGAAGGAATTCTTCAATAACACATTCTTCAATTACTGCCACAGTAGGAAATACTTTGGGTAGAATAGTGCTGACTTTGCTAAAATTAGTTCTATTCAGTATAGAATTTGGTCAAATTTTCACAAACTTGATCTTTGACTTCACTTCAACGCTAAATCCATAGTGATAATTTATAAAACAGCCACTCAACTATTTTTTACCTTTTAATGATGATACTTATCACCGCCTCTGTTTGTCTTTCCAACAGGTTTGAACGCTATATGACTTGTATGGTGTCCTGTAGTTCAGTGGTTAGAGGACTCACCTTGCAAGCGAGAGACCTGGGTTCGATTCCAGGCAGGGTGAAACATTGGCCAAGTTTCCTTACTCCACGTGCGTGATAATAATCCCTAAAAAAAATTGTTCATTTCAATCCACGATGGTTTGTGGAACACTGCTGTAGGCAATTGGCTGCCACATTTCGCTCACAAAATATACAGTCAATTCACTTTACAATATATTCTATGAAGCGCTTTGAGATGTCTAGGAGACATTAAAAGTGCTATATCAAATGCAAGGAATACTATATCATTTATAAGCTTCTATATTTTTTTCTTAGTTGTCATTTTGCAAGAGAAGGTAACTCCAGAACAATATTTTCAGATACAGCAATGCAAAAGGATGAGATGTCATGTGTTCAGGTTTGTTTGGGGAAATTTTAGAACAGACTTTATCCAACAGGTAACTGACATCTGGAACAGGTTACAAAAAAGGGTAGTTGAAAGTCAGGAATACTGACTAATTTAAGAAACGGTTTGATGCTGCAATGTAAAGGAGGCAAGGAAGGTTTGTTTCAAACTTCTGAACTGGATGTGCCCATTCACAAAATTAGTCAATTGAAGCCATGGATAATGTTTAACATATCCCTTCCCCCTAAAAAAAGAATTCTGCTGTATAGTATTGTTGGCTACAGCACAGTTAAATCTATTCCCACCATTAAAATCTTATTGTCCAACAACATGTCTCTCATGAAGCATATTCATTCAATGATATTTAAATGCATACTTCATTAACTGATACAGTTTCATATCCAATACATAGTAAATGTATGCAGATCCCATTCTTCACAAATAATCCAAAATTGCTTTGTGAATACGTGGAGTTTTTCAACGGAAAGGTCGATCAAGCCTATTTAATTTGCATAGTCTAAATCAATTACTTTGGTAATTGATTGGCTAGGTGGTCTAGCCTATTTCTACAGTTTTTCATTATTTGTTCAAGGAAGACATTGTAGAGTACAGTAATTTAGAATGTAATGTAGAAAGTAAAAACTCTTACATTTGATCAATTTCCACATGAAACTGATTACAGGTAGATCCCCCGCTTACCGAACGCCCGGTTAACAAAAGTTCACTATAACAAGGGTTTCTATTTGCACCACTTCTCCACTTAAGTCCTTAATAAAATAGTCCTTAATAAAAGACATAGTTCTGGGATACCTTGAAGACCATAAAAAGATTAGGCAGAATCAACATGGCTTTACAAAAGGGAAGTCATGCTTGACTAATCTTTTAGAATTTGTTTAGGATGTATCCAGCAGGTTGGATAAGGGGGAACCAGTAGATGTGGTATATTTGGATTTTAGGAAGGCATTTGACAAGGTGCCACACAAAAGGCTGTTACTCAAGATTAAGGCCCACGGGATTAATAGGAAAATATTAACATGGATAGAAGAGTGGCTATCGGGTAGAAAGCAGAGAGTAGCGATAAACGGATCAGTCTCGAATTGGCAGGATGTAACTAGTGGAGTGCCACAATGATCAGTGCTTGGGCCTCAGCTATTTATTATTTACATCAATGATCTAGATGAGAACATTGAATGTAACGTGTCTAAATTCGCGGATGACACTAAACTAGGTAGCAGAGTGAGCTCTGAGGATGATGCAAAAAGATTGCAACAAGATATAGATAGATTAGGGGAGTGGGCAAGTCGGTGGCAGATGGAATTCAATGTTAGCAAGTATGCACAAAATAACAGGAATTGTTTTACTGAATTTGAATATATTATTTCAGTTAGAACTATACGTACACCCAATTTGCATGTTGGCTGACTTCAGTGTTATTGGAGAAACAAGCTGTAAGCATAGAGCTGACTGAGTTAATGGCATGTATTGACATTTGCTTTGAGATACAAGCACAGTGGTTTGAGAACTCCATTTGTCTTTCAAATCACAGGAGCCTAACTCAGGACCTCCTTTCTGAAATACTGCAGTCTTGCTACATTTTGAAGCAAATAAGGAGCCATATTGACCGTTCTGCATTCAGTGACATGTTTAAATCGTTTCATTGTCGATTCCCTGCTGTGAAAACATGGTTAGAGAAATTCCTCAATTAAGTGAAGGAAATTAACAATAAATTGCCAAATTGCCAAAATATGAAATACCATGGATTTAATAACTCTAAAATTTAGATTCTAAAATTAATATTAAACTTTGCTATTTTACTTTACAGAATTAAATTCTGGGTGTAGACAAACAGTTCATTCAAATTAGCCTGCACGTAGTTTTGTTCCCTGTTCTTTTGATCACATCATTTGCCAATTTTTCTAAAGTTTCAAGTCTTTTATTTATTTTGTAATGTAATAATCCCTTTTTTCATGATTGCTTTCCTGTCACTGCACCTTCCCATACAGATTTGAGAAAAGCAAACAATTTACAGCTATTCTGGATCGAACGTTTAGTAAATCATGAAAAGGCATTTGATTTTAATGTGAACCACTGATTTTCATAACATTTAGGATTACAGTAGACCCTTGCCGAACGCCGGGGTTACGTTCCTGGAAAAACAGCGCATTCGGTAAGATTGTGTTTGCTAAGCTTAATAAGTAATGGATAAAAAGGGGAATCTATCCACACGCCATCCAACCGCAAGCCTCCAGGCACATCCACACCCGACCAACGCAAGGTACGTAATGAGGCGGGCTACAGCCGGCTGGCCCACTCTCCCCGCTCTCACTGACTCACTGGAGACAATGAAACAGCACCTTACACTACCACAGCTTGGCTAAATTCAGTGGTTCTGAAAGTGTTAGGAGACTCTCTCTCTTCTGTCTATCATGCAATGCCATCAGGTTGCTCCGAGGCTGAGGAGTCATCGGACTTAGGTGGGAGTTGGTGGCATCCTCCCAAGTGTGCATTGCGCGCGGGGCCAGCATCCTCCCAAATACGCATGCGCAGGGCCATCCAGCGCGTATACGCAAATTTTATTTGCGTTACGCAAAAAAGTGCCACGTTTATTTCTTCACGTATCGGCAAATCCGCACTCGAGAAAGTTGCGTTCGGCAAGGGTTGACTATATTACATTTTGTGCATTATTGTGCAATGCATTAATATTGAAAGAAAATGTATACGTGTAAAGCAAGTATCATTCAATTGATATCATTAAACAGTGCAATGAATCTAATAATTCCTTTTGAAAGACAGCTTTGTTGCACCTCTATAATCCACTTTTAAATACACAATTGTCATGAACATGGGTCTGATTGACAATAAAATTACTACTGTAAACAGCAAGAAATGATGGTTTCTAATTTTAGTTTGTGGTAAAGATGCTGCAATTAAAGGAAGATGTGACAATGGAATTCATAGTAGAATGAATCACTTGAACTCTGGTCAATCTTCTTTTCTTTTGTAAACAAAGAAAAAAAGTGTGAAATTGAATCAAGTTTCTAACTTACTAATGTACAATATTTCATATTCTACATTGGGGCATTTGTGGCATTTCAAAACTGGTTTCTGACTTTGAATGTGCTCGTGTTATTAATTTCAATAAATAACATTGACATAGAATAGTGGAATGTTACAACTCAGGTTATTTGGTCCATCGTGCCCGTGCCAGCTCTTTGAAAGAGTTACCAAGTAATCCGACTCCCTCGCTCATACCCCACAGCCCTACTAATGTTTCCTTTAAAAGTACCTATCTAATTCCCTTTTGAAAGCTGTTATTAAAAGTGCTTCCATCCTCCTTTCAGGCAGTGCATTCCAGCCTGTAACAACTCTCTGAGTAAAAAATTGTCTCCTCATCTCCCCTCTAATTCTTTTGCCAATTATCTAAAATCGGTGTCCTCTGGTTATTGACACACTTTCAGCTGCTTTCATATGGGAGAATGTCCAAAGGTGCTCGACAGTCAGGGATTTCAACCCGAACTGTGGTTGGGGTCGGGGGTGATGGAGGGAGGGAAGGTAGGAGGGTAACCAATGGCGCGGTTGAAGACTAACGTCTTAGGCATGTTTTGAAAGAGACAAGGGCAGGAGTGAGGTGAAGGAAATGTGCATTGGAATTCCAAAGGGAAGGGGCAGAAGAGCTGAAGGCCTAATGCCGATGGTGGGACAGGCATGGAGGGGGACGTAGAGCAGGCCAGAGCATGCTGAGTGGAGGGAGTGGACAGGTTGATATGGGGTTAGGCAGTCACAGAGATATGAATGAGGAAGGCCGTGGAGTGCCTGGCTGGATTTATAATTGCCATAGTAGTTTTCAAGTCAAGAGGATATATTGTAAAGTGAGCGACTGTGAGTGCCCTTTGGTTGCACATCCATAGTTTTCATCTTAATGACAATGGTCTTCAATAATAATTATTATTATTATCTTCATACACTGCACAATATAAAGTGTGGTTACTGTGTGTTTCCAGTTTGGGCAACTGGAACAAGTGGACAGCAAAAAAGGCTGATTATGTGTTTTTTCAAGCCTCAGAGATCTATGGCTTCTCGATGTGAGATTTCAATTCTATGCCTATTAGTTGTGAATTAGGCCATCATTTTAAGGTAATCATAAACCAACTTAAAGACAAGATTCAAAAATGTGTTTACAGAGGGTGGGTGGAATGTGGAGTTCTTTGGTATAAAGCATGTTGAAACAAGTTCAATCCAAGTCCATGAAAAGATTTCTGAAAGCGAATTAGAAAGATGATCAAAAAAGACGAATATTAAAGTTTGGTTTAAGGATTAAAGGCTATGATCAGTGAAGCATGTGGAGAAAAACACCACTAGTGGTTTGCTAGCTTGTTTCTGTGCTGTAACACTCTTTGATTTTATGATTCATATTAAAGGTCGTTTTGCCCTGCATATTCATTCCACAGGGAACTGAATTAAGACTGCTGAAACTCACTGCAAATAGAATCCTTAGAGAATCCAACAGCAGAGGAGACCTTAAGCCCATCCCTCTTGAATGCAAACAACAACAACTTGCATGTATATGGCACCCTTTACACAGGGTAGCAGCGAAGGGGGCTTGCCTCATGCAAGTCATGTCTTGGAGTTGAAAATTCAATGCCAGTTTCATTAAACAAAAACACTCAGTAGGTCAGATAGAATCTATGGAGAAAGTAAACTGAGTCAGTGTTTTGGGTCCATGACCCATCATCAGAACTGACAGCCCTGGTCAAAGTCTCTCATGACATTCTAAACATCCATGATCTCTGCCTCTTTGTCCTCCGTGACCTCTCTGCGACCTTTGACACTGTTGACCACTCCCCTCTCCTCCCAGCTCAATTTCCAAGGACCTGCTCTCACCTGGTTCGACTCTTACTTTCCCATCGTCTCCACTTGGTCACTCCCAATGGCTTCTCTTCCAGCCCCCTCAGTGTCACCTGTGGCATCTCCCAGGGCTGTCTCCTTGGACTCCAACTTTTTAGCATCTACATGCTCCCCCTTGGTGACATCATCCGCAGACATGAGGTTAATTTCCACTTGTATGCTGATGACACCCAACTCTATCTTTCTTCCACTACCCTCAACTCCAGGACCATTACTGTGCTGTCAGACTGCCTATCAGACATCAAGTCCTGGATGAGAACTAACTTTCTATAGTTGAATGTCAACAAAACAGAGGCCCTCCTGATTGGCTCGTGCCAGCGTCTTCATGCATTTGGTGCTGGCAGATTCAACCTTCATGGTTGCTCACTCAACCTCACCAAGCCAGTCAGGAACCTAGGTGCCTTGTTCAATCCTCAACTGTCTTTCCTCCCCCACATCCAAGCCATGAGCCATGACCATGAGCCATGACCCCCTCTGCCTTCCCTCACCTCCACAACATTGTCGGACTTCGCCATTACCTTACCCACAAGGTCACTGAAATTCTCATTCATGCCTTCATTACATCCCGGCTTGACTATGCAAACGCCCTGTTTGTCAGCCTTCCCAATTCCTCACTCCACAGGTTCCGGATAATCCAGAATTCTGCGGCCCATGTCCTCCACCGCTCCAAGCTTCATGATCCCATCTCTCTCATCTTCGCACGACTCGATTGGCTCCCCATCATCCAGAGGATCCAATTCAAGATCCTGTTTCTCATATTCAAAGCCCTCCATGGCCTCGCCCTACTCTACATCCGCAACCTCCTAACCCCCTACCCCCAACCAACCTACCTGCCTCCTGGGCTCAGCAGGCTCCAGCTTGCTCCATGTCCCCCGACCCACCTGCCCCACCATTGGTGGGTGAGCTTTTAGCTACTGTGCTCCCATCCTCTGGAACTCCATCCCGCACTCGCCTTACATGTGACAGACCTGGGTTCGATTTCAGGCTGGGTGAAACCTTGGGCAAATTTCCTTACTCCGCACGCCTAATAATGATTCCAACCAAACCCCCAAAAAATCACTAATTTTAATCCACGTATGTTTGTGGGACACTCCTGTGCACATTTGGCTGCCACATTTCGCCCACATATATGCAACCAATTCACTTTACAGTACATTCTGTAAAGCACTTTGAGACATCTAGAAGAGGTGAAAAGCACTATACCAAATTCAAGGATTATTATTCCTGTTATTATTAATAGTAAATTAGCACATAACATATAGCATATCTAAAAGCTATTTGTTCTGGATAGTATTTGTAGTAAATCCTAAAAAAACAATATTTAGTTGAACTTATTCATATCCAAACCGAATATAATCTGAAAATATATTTAAGGCACCTAAGATTACTCTGAAATATGATTATTTATTTTTGATGATGTTATAGTGAAGTAAAGCTCTATTATATTGTACCAAAAAGCTGTTACTGTCACTTCTCACTTATTGTGCCTTGATGTTTTGCTCTCAAATTGATAGTGACAATAAAATCACTCCAGTGCATTGATTTAGCAGATGTGTGTTATGCTCTTCCAGCTCTAAGGCATATGCCAAGAAAGGCTGCACTTAAATGTACATGTCAGACTGCCTGTAAAAGGGGTTCTGAACAACATTCTTTTTACCTTGTCACCTAAAGGCTCAACTACAGAATCTCCCTCCATGTCGGCCTCCCCAACTCTTCACTCCACAAGCTGCAAATCATCCAGAACAATGCAGTTCGTGTCCCCTACCACACCTGGCTCCATAACCTTGTCACCCCCACCCTTGCCCAGCTCCACTGTTTCCCATTTCCTGTGATGATAAAACTTAAAATCCTCTTCCTCATCTGCAAGGCCCTCCACAGACTTGCACACTCCTACATCGCTGACCTGCTGCCACCCTGTGAGCCTGTCCATTCCCTCCATTCAGCAGGCTCTAGCCTGCTCCTTGTCTCCCACCCAACCCACCCTACCATCGGCGGCTGGGTTTTCAGGATCTTTGTCCCCACTCTTTGGAACAGCAATACTTTCACTTTGCTTCCTTCTTTGCCTCCTTCAATGTATGACTCAAGTACCTCCTTTTTGACCATGTCTTCAGTCACCCTCCTAACCTCTCTGTCCTCCGTCACCCTCAGGCCTGCCCATGTCCCCCTTACATGCTCGGCTCCTGATCCACGAACTGTACAGCACCTTGGGACATCCTCCTGATGTGATAAATGCTTTACAAACATTTGTTGTTTTTATTTTCATATTTAAAATTCTTATTAGACTTAATTTTGATTTCAGAATAGTTTATATGATATATCATTTTACTAGTACAGTATTTCAGATCTGCAGCACATTTGTATTCAGACAAAACATGAGTCAATTGAACTATCCTGAATCTTTCCTGATGGCTTGACCCAATTTAGTTTCAGTGGTTCATAGACCCACAGAAAACATAAGTTATCCAAAAGGATAATTTTTTTTATGTTTGATTCTGATCTGCATAAACATGCATAATAAAGATTTTCATTCCCTTTTAGAGCTGTCAGCATCTATTATTTTCATCCCTCAATGTCTGGATTGAGCGCACTTCAATGCCAGGCATACGATTGTCCCCTTTTGCTTAATTTATTCATTCAACAGCTGGACAACTATTTACCCTGGAGCAACATTTTCAGTGAAGGGGTATGAAGTGCATGATACTAACAACATGGCACAGTGCGTAACTGAAGATAAGTTAATTGCAAAATTAACTGAAGCAACTAAAGTCAAATTCCAATTTCCAAATTACTTTTTGTTTGTTGATTTTCATCATTTGTCTGCTGTAGGTATTTGACTCTCCTTTCCCCCATTTACTGGTGGATTTTTTAATATATATACATCCTGATTATACTGCCTATTCCACTGCCACACCCAAGTGACTATTTGTTTTCACTTGCGGGCCTTGAGATGACTCAACTATGGGTATCACCAGAGTCAAGTGCAATCCTGTCCTCATCCAAAGTCTGCATATGCACTTCCAACAGGGTTTCATGAAATGAACCTTTGGAGAGTTATGCCAATTTCACATCATCAACTGTGAGGACTTTATGCCATTAGTACAACTTCATCTGATAACAAAACTACCAGAATTCTATCAAAATTTCCAGAACAGGCAAACAAAATCAATTTCTCTCAATGATATCCAATACATCATTAATAGAAATATGAAATTTGGTGGATAACAGAGGACAATTTTGACTCTGCCTTTTGTAAGAAAGGATAGACTCCATCAACACTCACATGGATCTTGACATTGGAGTACACCTCCCAGATCAAATTCAACATATAGTGATATATACAGTTTCTTTTTTTAAGGAATCCAATTTGTTTTAAAAACTGTATTTCAAACACTAGAATTTTTTTAATTTGTTGTTAATATAATAATTGTTATTTTATTAATGTTTACAAATTAAGAAATATTATCTTGAGAGACATTTATTTGGTATCAATAACTTAGAATTTAAGAATATAACAATGCACAGAACTGGAATGCTTGCTAACTTTCCTTTCATGCACCAAATTATCATTTTGATATTGTGCCCTCTTTTCTTCAACTAGTCCACCAGTGGAAATGGTTCTGCATAATTTGCTCTTTCAAACACTTTCTTTAAACAAATCTACAATATTAGCCTTCAACATTAACATTCCATCTGGCTTGTCCCAAAGTAAAACAAAATCAACATTACTCCAACTCTCATGCCCTTCAATTAATTTGCTCATCAGATAGCTGTCTCATTCAATTATTAGACATCTTTAATCTTGAAAGGAGATATCTCAGAGGGAACCTTACAGAGTTATATCACAATTATTTGGGATTGAATATGTGTGCAACTAATTTTGTTATTGTTGTTAAACCCAGAACAATACTGTAGGAAGCACCAAGATATCGAAATAAGAGTACATTTGTTTATAGTTCCAAGGGGAATATGTTTAGACAGATGGACGGATGGACGGCTGGCCGGGAATTTTCTCTTTATCCAGAAGGTTATTGATAACTAGAGCCAGTCATGAAGAAGGGTGGTTGAAGCTAGGACACTGGGTTTATTGAAATAAGAGAAGGTTGGGAGTGTGGGTAACTTGGAAGACTGAAAACTGCCAACGGGCCTTTTTCATCAAAACCAATCTTGTTATATACTGGTCTACGCACATGGTGGTACAATCCACATATTCACTATTCCAAATGTAAAATAATTAAACCTAAATTGTCTGTTTACTTTTCCTCTTCTGATCTTCAGGCCGTTACATAAATGCAAATCCTCAATACGTCACGTTTCTCTACTTTCAGTCAGTCAATGGAATTTTGCCCATCAATTATCTTCACCTGGCATGTCAGCTAAATGTAGAATCAAATTAATGGGAATGATTACTTAACATAAATTTTCTTTCCTAAAATAATTAAAGAAAAACAATTAACTTTCTTTGTTCATTATTTATTTACAGGAACAGTAGCATAAAAGGTTCAGTTGAAAAATCAGTAAGTGCCAGATTTTCTTTGAAAGTATATTGTAACAATAATAACAACCTGGATTTATATCACGCCAGATGGCATCTCAGAGCGCTTCACAATAATGGATCCTGGGGCTGAGCCAGGGGGAGGGGACAAAAGGTGACCAAAATCGCGGTCGAAAAGCAAGATCTTCAGCCCTGACTTGAAAATGGGAAAAGAGGGGGAGAGGCGAAGGGATTGAGGAAGGGAGTTCCGGAGCCTCAGAGCGTAGTGGCTGAAGGCATAGCCGCCGATGATGGAACGGAGGATTCGGGGGACAAGGAGGAGGCCAGTCCTGGTAGAGTGAAGGCAACTGGTGCTGTTGTGAGGAGAGAGGAGATCAGAGAGGTGTAGAGAAGTGGAGGGATTTGAAGACAAAAGGGAGGATCTTGAAATTGATATGCTCCAAGACATGGAGCCAGTGAAGTCTAGCAAGGACTGGGGTAATTGGGGATAGGAGGTAATAGAGGGTAATTGTACTTTGGATTTATTAATATAATTTATAATGAAAATGGAGCTTCACTCTACGTTTTAAAAGTATGTTTGTTTCCCATTCTGCTCTCAGAAGTGATGATTCATGCTGAGTACAAATTCTATTAGCATCCATCCGATGCCTCACTCAAATAACCACAGTAAATGTATGAGTTGAGATAGGTCGTGTCAACATATTGTTCAACTATGATAGGTGGTCTACTGAGCCCAACAATGCTGTCACCTGAAGATTAGATGGACACATATACACAACAATAATTTACAATAATAATAAGTCCCAAAGCGCTTCACGGGATATACTATAAAATGCAGTGACTATATGTTTGTGGGTGCATCAAGCAGACAATTTTCACATGGCAATGACCCACTAATATCTGTGCAGTGAATGATTGCGGGATTGTTGGTTAGAACACTGGGAAAAATCCCTTCTCTTTTCGAGCACTGCCATGGGATCTTTCAATCTGAACATGAAGATTGGGCTCTGATTCAACATCTCCTCTGAAGGATGGAATCTCCATCAATGAAGTACTCCCACAGCATGGCATTGGAGTATCAGCTTACAATTTCTGATTGTATGCTTTGGCAAATAGACATGACCGCTGTGAAGCTGACTCCCACTCCATTGACGCTCAGCATCAAAGAAGTGTTGACTCAACCTCCCTCCCAGTAGAATCTAGATGCTTCCAGAGTTTGCCACACATCCACCTCAATGCTTGATCCTAGCCTTTGAAAATGGGCCAAAAGAAGCCCTTCCATTGCACCAGAGGAGCTCATAGTAACAATAACAACATTTGAAAATTTCACTTGTACAGCACCCTTCACATTGGAAGGATGTCCCACAGCACTGGAGAATCGAGGATCTTCGACCTGAGCTGAGATTTGGGGTGAGAAGGGCAGGAGAGTGAGATGTGTGTGTGTGGGAGGGTACAGTTCGAAAGTTTGGGAGCAGAGAAACTGAATGCCCGACTGCCAATAATGGGGCAGGAAGTGTGGGAGCTCTGAAGCGAGCCAGTATCCATCAAGCTTTGATCCTTATAGGAGAACTGTTTGCATAAAGGCGTTGCCACAAACTTGACCTGCATTCAGACCTTACTGAACTTAAAGAGATGAACATGACCAAAATGCTCTTCATCCCATCTCTACACACTCCTTCTAGCTGGACACTGTCCAGCTAGAAATTGATGTCCACAACAACCCTCAAAGAGAAAAATTGGGATTAATAACCCTTAAGATTTCCATTCAAAACCTTGTGATTCAGAGTTGACAGTGCTACAATCAGTTCCATACTGGCACACTCGTAACATTTTCTCCTTTGTGCAAATGTACTGTATTGCAAACCTTGAAGCATTATTACATGAAGTATTCTGAGGGTGCGTTACATTTTTCATCCACACTGTGACTTTGCCCACCATGTAATATTTACAATCCTGAATAAAACTAGTCATGTCTTGCTTCTAAATCTCCGCTACAAGTGGCATGTTCCAATTTTTTTGACTGATGGAATTAATATTGGTTTGAGCCTGGTCTTGTTGAAGAGAAGATCAAACAAAGCTGATAAGTAATTCCAAAGCAGAAAATGTAGACCATGATGACCTCCAGCTATGCAGTAACAATGTGCATAGAGCAGCGTTAGATATGAAAAAAGAAGCCATATACCAGGAAAATGCATTGGTTTAGAAGAAGCTTTATGGACCTATTTAATCAATGTGTTCATTGGCAAACAGACTCATTTCAACCTTTGTTGTAAAAGTGCCCGATTTCTAATGAAACAATTGGGACAGCCTGACATTTCACTGGACTCGTCCAAAAAGAACCCTAAAATTACAGCTTTCAGACTGAAATGAAATTTTATGCATTTGTAAGTATCTAAAATAAAAATTACTAAAATGGTGGTGGTGGATGGGAGGGCTGTTGGGTGTTGAATTGCCTTCTCCTGTGCTTTCAAATGTATGTGGTTCGAAGGAAAAGGTTTAAAGAGAATGATGATGGTAATAACTATAATACTTGCATTTGATATCATGACATTGAGACATCTGAAAGTGCTTCATAGAATATATTGTAAAATGAATATCAAGTGAATAGATTGCATAGTTTGTGGATTCTACAGTTACACAATATATGGATGTGTACACATCTGTTACAGACCAATATAATGGTATGTATACTTCACATATTCCTTCCCCCCCTACTCTCATATACTTCTCTATTCCCTTCAGGTGACCATAGGCATAGTTCAAGAGGTACATTATAAGTTGTAATTTGAAGAGGGAGGGAGACAGGTAGAGGGGTAGATGTGGGGATTTACAGGTGTTGGGTGTGTTAGGTGGGGTGGTGGTAATGACTAAAGGTTTGGCCACCATGGTGGCGTGGGGACAGGGGATGTGCAGCAAATTATCTACAACATTTTCTAAGCAGCTGACGTTTAAAACGTGTGAGCAATCTATGCCACCATATATAAAGATTTATAATGAGAGTCATTAATAACCGTTCAGAGCTGTAAATAGTGAAAGAATCCTTCCAATAATTATGCATATGCCTCGCTGACCCACTACAACTCCCTTTTGATGCAATTTACTTCGGTAACATATTTCCTGAGAGTCAATGTGTCACAGTTCCAATTATTGGCTGCAGTTACTATTTATCACTCTAAACCATTATTAATGACCACCAAACAAAATACTCTTGGCAGAGTGAACAATTCTAATCTTTGAAATTAATAGGTTCATTGAATGGGGTGGAGAGGGTTCAATGGTCAGCTCCAGGATGAATTGGATTATTTTCACCATTTAGAATTGGAAATATTAGTTTTAGGTGGAAACATTTGTGCTCAGATAGAATCTTGCTCCAACAACACAAGATTCTTATCAACAACAACTTGCACTCTTCATGCAGGATAGTGCCCCAGAGCAAAATGGATATCACATTTCTGGATTTTTTGGTGGATCAGAAACAATAAATTGAGGATATAGTTGAATCATACAAAAGATGTAAGACAAAGGTCGAAGGTTTATGAAAGGTAGATAACTCTAACTATAGTCAATGTGAGAATCTTCCAAGCTGATGCTACAACAGAATCATCTTGCTATATTTGGGAAAGTGTATAAATGGAGCAATTGCATAAGATCAGACACATTTTGTTATTTCTCTGATGTAGTTTTACCATCAGCACTAAAAGTACCTAATACAATAATTACTAACTGCACTATTACAATTGGCTATTGACTGAACATTTTTTTGAGGCATTAATAGCAAAATGAAAACTGTTTCAATACTTTACTCTTTAATATTTTCGCATTTCATTTTATGTTGTTGTTTTCAAATAAACAAAACATAAACTAATACTGTTTATGTGATTCTACTTATATCAGTGAGGTCTAATTTGCATTGATACTTACTGGCAGTTGTTAATAGGAATCCTGACGATAACTAGAAGTAACTGCAGTCAGTATCAGTGACTCTGGTTACAGATTTCCATAAATTGGCTCCAATTTTGGCAGCATATCAGTCCACTCATCTTTAATCAAAAGAAAAGTATACACTATACTTTTAAAGTTCATAGCTTTTGTTTGTTTGTCATTTTCAAAAAATCAAATCTAAACATCTAATCAGTGTGGCATGAGTATCAGCAAGAGGATTCAAGCAATGTGATACCTAAGCTGCAGAGCAACTGAAACATGTCACATTGTAGCTGTTTATGTGTCAGGTTAGCTGACCATCAGGATCCAGGCCATGTCACACTTAAGATTGTGCCCGGCAGGTGAAAAGAGCAGCTTTCTTTCCTTGAATGTGGTTTGTGCTTGATTAGCCGCACATTTATTGTAATGGTGGAAAAGGCTGGAGGTGGCCCAAGGCATTTCCATGGCTTATTATAAGGACTTCAGTGTGATTGCAAAGGGTCTAGACAAAAAAACCTGGAATACGTTCTGAAGGCCTTTTATTCATGATAACAAGATAATGAGTGAACCTTTGCTTAACTAGTGAGGAGGAAGGAAATGGAGGATACAATTTTTTTTAAAGTTGAATCCATAATTCTTGCTCTATACTTCTATGTTTCGGAGGGGGAGATGACCGAGAGCAAGTTATGGCAGTAATTCAATTGAGCAGGTCTCATGATGTCATAAACATTTATGAAAGTCAGCAGATAGATTTTTTATAACATTGACTATTGTAAAATATATCCTGTGAAGTATTTTGGAATGTTCTCACAATGTAGAAACCACTATATCAAATATAAAAGTTATTATTATTATTATCCTGGTGTGGCACAGATCAAAGATCAAAAGAGAACTAAAAACTAGACATTTTTGTAATGCAAAGTGCTCTCTCTAGATATTGAAACATACATCAAACATATAACTAAAATGTTTCTTAAATTAATACTATACTCGATATCCGCTCTGGGACAATGTATGTTAGGCAAGGAGCTGGGGGTGTTCTCAAGCTACACTGTTACACTTCTTTGGGCAGGAGGGAATGGACCAGACTGAGTGCAAATCCAAAGCTCCCAACCCCCAGTGAATATAACAATAAGAACTTATGTTTATACAGTGCTTTTCACATGAGTAGTGCCTCAGAGCACTTAAATATTGTTCACAATATTGTCATGATTATGCTCATGTTGATCTTTTCAGTGGACTCCTGGCTCTGATTAGTTCCCAAAATAGAAAAGGTGCCTGTCCTATTAAATAAAAGGCAGGCACTCTAGGACGTCTGGTAATGTACAACTCTGGAGTGGTCCAGAGAAGAATGAGGCATATATTAAGCATTGTATTTAACATTGACATCTCTGGTGAAAAGTGTTCCTATTTTCCTCCAATATTTTAAGATGACAGTAATATAATAATAATAATATAATCCTTGCATTCATTTCTTTGTGCTTCACAGAATATACGGTAAAGTGAATTCACTGTATTAGCGGGCAAAGTACAGCAGCCAATTAAGCACAGCAGTGTCCCACAAACAGTGGATTGAAGTGACCAATTTATTATTTTCTTTTTCTTGAGGGATTATTAGCAGGTGTGTGGAGTAAGGAAACTTGCCCAAGGTTTGGTTTTGTCTGGCATCAAACCCAGTTCTCTCGCTTGTGAGGCAAGTGCTCTAACCACTGAGCTACAAGACTGAGCACTTGCTCAGACTCGTATACAATTTTGGCTGTGGCAGATTATTTGGATATGTATTCAATCTATGCATGCTGAGGATGGACCATCTTACATCACACACCATTTGAACATCGGGAACAATATGTCAACTAGTTCTCCTCCAGTGATTCCCCTTTATATGTGCTATCCCATTCATGGAGTATTTGTGTCTTCTATTTTTACTTCCTCTCAAAACAAATAGGAGGGAGAATGTGGGCAGTGATCCCTCTGTACTTTTGCCATGCTCAACAAATGTCCTTTTTAAAGAAGCTGATTAGGTTTGAAATTTCATTTCCCAAAGCTTTCTGAGCCTCCATTCTGTGCCAAGCCCAATACTTTATTACCCCATTATTATGATCTGTTTGCTTACGCTGCAGTTCCACTGGAGATTATTTAAATTTCCTGTGATTCAAGTATCTGAACGAGCAACGAGGTTGGTTGTCACTCAGGCATGGAATGCTCTTGTGGAACTAAAATGGTCCAATGGTTCCATTTTCCTATTGAAAGAGAGAATATACAGCATTGGTTGCAAGTATGTTCAATCATTTAGATATTGTAGTGAACAGTAAGACTGTCAATTTTATTATGATCGACAGGCACCTAAAGTAATCATAGTGATGTAAATGGTTTCCCATATCTCAGAGGCATTACAGGGGACAGCATAAAAAACAATTCCCAATGTTAGAAGAATTAGCTTTTCCACAACCACACATCTTTTCATTGGTAGAACCACTCTGATGCCAAATTGTGTGCAATACTCAATGCATCATGATGGTTTTGCAAATATTTCTTTGTGATATATCTCCTGACTGATCATGGCATTAGAAACATGCTTTGGAAATTCCAATTCACCTTTTAGTTGCTCACCTTGTACTATAATGCTTTAGTTATATATGTACACCATAGAAGTTTGTGAATTATCCAATGGAATCGTCATCCAAATCTTAAAATTCTCTGTATAGTTTCATTGTACCATCCGTTTAATTGACCATCTCTCTCAAAATTGGTGGGTTAAGCAGAATGGGACAAAATACAAGGGTTATTTTTAGTTGTGGAAATTAAAGTGTTCATGGTTGATATTATTGTACATTCACCTACGTATTTATAGAAAATAATCCCAAATGTCATGTAAATTATCAGTAGATTTGTGTACCTCCACTTATTTGGTTTCTGTGCAAAGTTTTCTTCAAAGTTCTATCACAGCTGATTTCAGGGAATGAATATATTGGGAATCTCCCATGAACATGGTATCTGAGACCCTCTTGTAATAAAAATAATTCCCCGGAGCTTTGGAGGGCCCAATGATTTAGAAGTTCATGGCAATTAGTGACCTTTTCAGTTACAATGTGGCACTCAAAGAGGGTCATTCCAGCCCTGTGGAACTGGTGGCATATGTCAGTGAGCACATTTCTGCTGAGGTGAAAATTACACAGACAGAGGTTTTCTGTCAAATAGTTAGCTCTTTACTGATAAATTATTCTGACAGGATAATGTTCTTATCTTCTGGGCTCCCATCTTCTTCTACCCACTCTTTGTTGCTGTAAAGCAGCTGCTGCTAATGAAGGTTCCACTCACACAAGGTATTCCTGCTGTTCACCGACATGGGTGGAAGAAACTGTGCGAACAAGCAGCATTTAACCTTAACTCAACTGTGACTCATAGCTCCTGTACAGTATTCTGGTAATTGAGGCACAAATTACTTGTTGACTCTCTCTAGACCATGGTTCCTTTTTTGAATAAACCTGGTTTAGTTTATGGTTTGGTCACAGTTCATTAATACATTATTCTTGTGGTTATTTGTAGAAAATCATAGTTCAAGTTACTGACTCCAAAAATCAGTTAATGTCAGAATAATGGCAGAACTACAATTGCGGTATTGTCTCCAAAAAGACAATTCTATCCATACTATTTGTGATTGACTGACTGACAAACAATTAATGGGACATTAATCTATCAAATCTGCCATTGTACTTTGACCACAAGGTGCTTTGAGAAGTCTCAATAATGTGATAAGGCATCAAATCAAATACAACAATTATTGTTGTTACGGCAGAAACACTGGTCAGTCAGAGTTCAAATATTGAAATGTAAGGGTTAACTGGTTTTACCCATCACCATTTTACTAAAGAATCAGGAAGAATCTTCATTTTCGCTAAAAGCTAAAATTACACTGAAGTTAATGATCAAAGGTATGATATTCAGTGAAGGTTCATTTCTGTATATATTTTTTGAAGTATCAAAGATGTTTTAGAAACTTTGATGCCTTCATCTGTGATGTGAGCATTGAAACATCAATGCTATGGATACTTCTGTTGGTCAGTAACCAAAGGATTAAATTATGCAAAGAAACAATCTGGCAATGTTAGGTCAATGTTCAGATCAAACCTCTGCCTTCAGCAAAGAAAAGATATGTGCCTTTGCCATGGAAGATGCTGAACCCACAAGGAGAGATGGCACCAATTTATTTTATAGCAGGCTTTTATAGTCACTGAGTTAATAAACAGCAAAACTAAAGGCAGCTTGATTACCGTAAATACCCGCGTATATGGCGCACTCGCGTATAAGACGCACCCCCCACTTTTGACCTTTTCTTGGTGAAAACAAATGGAAGCATTTTCGATGATATTGCCGGCAGAAGGGAGGGAGGCAGGAGAGACAGGTAGGTAGGGAGGGAGAGAGGGAGGCAGGCAATCAGGGAAGGAGAGAGAAAGGGAGAGAGGGAGGGAGACAGGCAGGCAGGCAGGGAGGGAGAGAGGGAGGCAGGCAGCCAGGCAGCCAGGGAGGGAGACAGGGAGACAGGCAGGGAGGGAGGGAGGGAGAGAGGCAGGCAGGTAGCCAGGGAGGGAGGGAGAGAGAGAGGGAGGGAGGCAGGCAGGGAAGGAGGGAGAGAGGGAGGCAGGCAGGCAGCCAGGGAGGGAGGGAGAGAGAGAGAGAGAGGGGGAGGCAGGCAGGGAGAGAGGGAGAGAGGCAGGCAGGCAGGGAGGGAGGGAGGCAGGAGAGGGAGGCAGGGAGGGTGGCAGGCAGACTGGGTTAGGCTGAAGGCAGGCAGCAGGCACAGCAGTGAAGTCCGCTGCTGCTGCTGCTGCCGCTGCCCGGGCAGCCGAGGCCGAAGCCCCGTCACCCGCTCCCCCCAACCCCCGCCGGACACTGACCAAACCCCGGCTGACAGCGCGCCGGCCGCCCCTCCTGTTTACTGTATTTCCGAGGCTCAAAATTTCTTGTACCTGCGTATAGGGCGCACCCCCAACTTTCGAGATCTTCCGACGTGAAAAAAAGTGCGCCTTATACGCGGAGATTTACGGTATAAAAAAGGAAGCATTTGTATCTCAACTCCCTGTTTTTATTTTAAACATGTGCTTATACTCTGCCATACTTGACATGCGTGCAGTTTTTTTACATGAAAAAAATCTGGAGATGATTAATAAGAAACTAAATAAAATGATCTTTAGCAAACTTTGGCATCTTAATACTGGAATCCAAAGAGTTTGGGAATTTGGTTAATCCAGCCCCAATGATATTCAAATTTTTCAGTGATAACTGATTACCAATAACATTAATACCAACCGTAAGGCTGTTTCCTTATGTTCCTTCGTACCACCTCTTAAATTGGGGGTGGGGGGGAGGGGTGGGGGAGAAGTGAATTTCCACAAGTTGGAAAAACATCAAGTATGTCAGTAGGCCTTTGTAATGTATAAAATTAGAACCATGCCAATGTAAAAAAATTTACGAATCTGAAAAGTTCAATTTGTTAACAGTAGGATAATCTGCCATTCTATTAGATCCTGGCTGATCTGTACCTGAAATCCAATTTATATTATAAATTAATTAATTACTAAATTATAATTCTATCATAAATTAAATATAAATCAAGATGGTAAAACAACATCAACTTGCATTGATGGTACCCTTCACATGGGGTAGCATCCCAGAGCACCTGACAGTGGCGGAGTCTGACCGAGAGCCAGGGAGAGGTGGGGGAGGTGACTTTCAAGTCAACAAACAAACAACAAAACTTACATTTATATAGCGCCTTTCACGTCGAGAGGACATCCCAAGGCGCTGTACAGTTAGGTAGGACAAGAGCAGGGTGGGAAGGATCAGGGCAGGATGAAGAATAGTAGGTAAAGTAACTGTATATTAGTGGGCGAAACGCGGCAGCCAAATTGCGCACAGCAGTGTCCCACAATCAGTCATGGAAGTGGGACTAGGGGCAAAAGGGGGTAAAGAAGCAAAAGTGGGAGGGGTCGAGGCAGGGGGAAGAAAAGCAGGAAAGTCGATTGTATACTTGTGGGCGAAACGCGGCAGCCAAATTGCGCACAGCAGTGTCCCCACAAACAATCACGAAAATGGGGCCAGGGGAGAAAGGGGGAGAAGAGGGTAAGGGGGTAAGATAGTTTTACCTAAGATAGTTTTAAGGTGGGACTTGAAAGCGGAGATAGAGAGAGGAAGCCGGAAGGATTTAGCATAGAGTTCCAAAGTTTCAGGGCATAATATTTGAAGGCTTAGCCACCGATAATAATAATAATACTCCTTGCATTTTGATATAGTGCTTTTCACATCTTCTAGACGTCTCAAAGCACTTCACAGAATATACTGTAAATTGAATTTACTGTATGTTTGTGGGCGAAACACGGCAGCCAATTGAGCACAGCGATGTCCCACAAACAGTCATGGATTTAAATGACCAATTTTATTCTTGTTGTTTTTTGGACGGATTATTATTAGGCATGTGGAGTAAGGAAACTTGCCCAAGGTTTCACCCTGACCTGCCTGGAGTCAAACTCAGGTCTCACGCTTGTAAGGGAAGTGCTCTAACCAGTGAGCTACAGGACTCCACTCCTCTGATGGTTGAGCATAATGGACAAGGGAAAAACAAAAGGAGAAGGAGGATCTTAAAATTTATTTGCTGGGATCCTTGGTTTCAAGGTGGCCTGATAAGAACAGGGGCATGTACCATTTTATATTGATAAGAAAATAGACAGTGAAGTTTTGGATGAGTTGGAGCTTGTGGGTGGTGGAGTCTGCAGGTGGCAAAATATGAATGAAAGTTTTAGCAGCATTCAGCTTTAGATAGGATGGGAAGTGGGTGAAGTTGCAAAGCAGCAGAAAAGTGCTCTTGGTCAGGGACAAAATATAAGGAAAGAAAGAGAGTTGCGGATCAAACTAAACACTTCGGTTATGCATTGGTTCAGTGAATTGGAGAGAATGGTGAAAAACTAGAGGAAATCAGAGTCAGAATCAAGGAGCATTGGCAGGGGTGTGGAAACATTATCTTTTTCATTTATAGTTTATTCATTCTAGGTTACATTTTAGTTACAAGAACATATTATTGTAACAAAACCTCTGGACTATACAAAAGTCAAATGCATTACTGGATAACTGAGCATTGTTCTGTGCATCAATATGCCAAAATTGATTTAATCTCTTTGAAAGTAGTTAATGGCTTGTTTTAAACACAGATGCTTTGTGCCACTCAGTAAGTACAATTTTGATACCATGCATGGCAAATATGCAGTGATTGCTCCATTTAGTCATTCAATAGTTCAATGGTTTGTGTGCATTTATGTGTGTGCACTGCGACTTGATGCAACTGAATGACACAACAAGTCACATTTGGTTATCAGTAGCCCAGTGAAGATATGATTAGGTAGGATATGATACATTCCGCATTGATATCTGTATTCAGGAAATGGATAGAAAGCAGCTGAAATACATCAAATATCATTCCTTATATTTGCTAAGGCCAAATCAACATTCATGCTGCTATTCTTGTAATACATCTGCAGAAGATATCTCTTGATATTATTCAAGCTGATCAAATTAGTTTCATGGAGGAAAAACTCCAGCAGACAACAGTTATAGATTAATTAATTTGATCACTGAGGCATGGGCTCTAAAGTGCTCATCCGTTACCTCTTCTTTTGATGCTGTAAAACTGCTTTATTAAGTGAATACTGTTGTTGTTAAAATGTTGGTCTGAACAAATTAGATCTAGTTATTTTACGCAGAAGGAAACTTAATGAAAACAGTCATTTCCTTTATGTGTTCCATTTGCTTATCAACTCCATGGCCCTTTTGGCTGTGATTGCCAATTTAACTGTAGAATATCATGTAGGATATGTTCTATATAAGTGGATCTTATTAATCAGCAATTGGACATTAGTTGGATTATAAACTGTAGGAGTTTTTTTTTCCTTGAACTGAACATTCATACTTCTACTATTGCATAATAAATTAAATAAATAATATTCTGGCATGTTCATTCCTTCTCTTTCAAGCCTGCCTTTCAATCCGTCCGCTCCCTCCACTCAGCGGGCTCAGGTCTGCTTCATATCCCCCACCTCACCTGTCCCACCATTGGCAGACGGGCTTTCAGCCACTCTGCCCACATACCCTGGAACTCCATCCCACTGTCACGCAGCCTCACTCCATCCTTTGCCTCCTTCAAGACCCACCTCAAGGCCCTCTCCTTCAATTGTACTTTTGATTAACCTCCTTCTCCACCTAACCTCCACCCTCTCCAATCCCAACTCCCAGATCAAGTCCTTTGTTGGCAATGCAAACTGGAAATATTGTTTGTTCAGTGCCTTGGAACATCCTCCCAATGTGAAGGCACTATAAAAATAAAACTTTGTTATTTTCTCAAGACATATCACTTTAACTGCACTTTCAGTTGCTCATCTTTCCCCTCTCCAACCCCCTTAGCTTCCAGGCCCAGCTCGGGACCCCAGCCAGCAGTCCTGAAAACTTTGAGACATTCTCGTGATGTGAAAGGCACTGTAGAAATGTAAGTTGTACTTTATTCAAAGTCTTTTTCAGGTAACACACATAAAAGGACAACAATGTTATGAACTAAGGCTCTTCTTTTTCATGTAGATATATAACCTCCAGTCTGCATTGCCAACAAAGGGCCATCAAAATAATTGTTGTGGTTGATGCAGTACCTTACATATAAGAATAAGGTCTCAAAGGAATTTACAGGATTTACTGTAAAGTGCAATGACGTTCTATTTTGTAGGCAAACCTTGCAGCTAATTTGCATGTAACAATGTTGCACAAATAGCCATGCAGTGAGTGACCAATTTTATCTGAGGGATTGTTGGCCAGGACACAGGATAAACTTCTTTTTTCTTTTTGAATGGTATATACCTGAATCTTTAACATTCACCCTAATAAACCAAGAGAACCTCAGTTTAAAGGCTCATGCCACCAAAAGTATCTGCCATTGCAGCACCAACCCCAGCATTGCCCTGCAGTGTCATTCTAAACTGTTATTTTAAAGTCACTCCACATCCACTTAACAATAATAATATGATAACAATAATCCTTGCATTTGATATAGCGATTTTCGTCTTCTAGACGTCTCAAAGTGCTTCACAGAATATATTGTTAAGTGAATTGACTGTATACTTGTGGGCGGGCGAAACGCAGCACCCAATTGCGCAGAGCAGTATCCCGCCACAAGGATTGAAATGACCAATTTTTATTATTGATTTTTTTAAAGCGATTATTATTAAGTGTGTGGAGTAAGGAAACTTGCCCAAGGTTTTGCCCTGACCTGCCTGGATTCGAACACAGGTCTCAAACTTGTGAAGCGAGTGCTCTAACCACTGAGCTACAGGACTCGTATAGCAAGTGTTACCAATTGAGCCAAACTGACACTTGTTGACAATGTAGATGCACACTGACTTTGATAATAATAATCCTTGCATTTGATATCGCGCCCATCATTGCGGGGGCTCAAAGTACTTTACAGGATATAGTGTAGAGCAGTGACGTGTGGTGGGTGAAATGACGGGGTAGGCACTTTTGGGGCTGACGATGTCATAAAGCCACGCCCCCAAAGGCATCAGCCGACTGTCTTTTTCCCAGTCATTTTTCCCACAAATACACATGCGCGGAGATGTCATTTCAATGTGATCTGATTGCAATGGATAAAAAGAGGAAAGGCAGCAGTAGCTTGTGCCTATTTCACCCGTTGCTGAGACTGAGAAAGGAACGCGCAAACGCATCGGAACTACATTCAACTCAATGGGTAAAAAAGGCAGGGTGTCTCCTGCCTTTCTGTTGCTTTTAAGGTAGGCATATAAAATCACAGTTAAATAATTTGGGTAGTTTCTACTAAAACTAGACACCTTCCTGCCCCTGCCCCTGCCCCGGTCCTGGGATCCGCTACTGTGAAGCGCTCTGAGATGCCGTCCGGCGTGGAGGGCACTATATAAATCAAAGTTGTTGTTGTTGTAAAAATTGTTTGCATTATGTAAAATGTGCATTGTAAAAATATAAACCACTAAATAATCATCTACAATTTAAAGTTTTTATTTTCATAAGGCAGGCACTGCCTACCCTGCCTATCCTGACTGCATGTCAATGCTGTAGAGTGGTCTTGAATGCATTTTGTGAGGGAAATGTGGCAGCCAGTACCGCACAGTAAATGTCCCACAAACAGCCATGAAGTAATCAATTTTATTTGGGCAATTGTCGGTCAGGACGCACAAGTAAATTTCCTTCATTTTTTGAATAGTACCAGGGAACCTTCTTCATCCACATGAACAGGCAGAAGGTCTGACAGGTTTAACAGATGAGATCAGACATCTGAAGGTCAGCCTCTCCAATATGTAGTGTCAGATTAGACAATATGATTCCAAGTACTGAAGTGGGCATGAACCCAAAACCGAATTACTCAGAAGCAAGAGTGCTACCACTGAATCAGACTGCTACATCCACAAAACAAATTATTTACACAAACCTTGAGCCAAAAAATTTACATCATGCAACTTAAACCTTCCCCATCTGATAAACAGTATGTTCTGGGTTAAAAACAGAAAACGCTGGGAACCCTCAGCAGGTCAGGCAGCACCTGCTGGATATCTGAAATAAAAACAGAAGTCGCAGGGAACACTCAGATCTGATAACTCTCAGTTTATCTGCAGTATTTTGCCTCATACTGTTGGCTGTATGCTGTTCTGCTCCATTCATGAATTTATTATTTCTATGCAAACAGCAACACATTCCCTAAATTAAGCAATTTGAGGGGAAAAAAGGTAGCCCAGATCAATTAATTTGCTATATTTACATACACTGAACAGAATAAGGCCACTTATTCACAGACGGGTAAAACAATTAAGCCACATTTTTTTAATTTGGAACTTTTAAAAAAATGCCATCTTGCCAAAACCTTTGCAGCATTTTGCAGTGTGAGAAGGAATTCAAGCTGGCCCTTTGAAAGGTAGAATATGGGTGATTTTACAGTAATAGCAATTATTTGAACATTCAGTATCGGATATTCTAAATAGATTAGATTCTACCAGAAGGAATGGGAATTCTACCCACAACTACCTTTACTCAATGTGTCAGAGAAGGTATCTATGGAGCCTTGTAGCTCAGTGGTTAAGGCACTTGCTCTGCAAGCGAGAGACATGGGATTGATTCCTGGCAGGGCAAATCCTTGGGCCAGATTCCTTACTCCACACACCTGATAATAATTCCTCATGAAAAAAGAATTGGTCATTTCAATGCTCGACTGTTTGTGGGACTGCCACTTTTCGCACACGTATAAACAGTCAACTCACTTTACAGTATATTCTATGGAGCACTTTGAGACACTTGGAAGGCATGACAAGCGCTATTTCAAATGTAAGGATGATTATTATTATTGTTGTTCTGATTATTATATATCAACAAGCTCTTTGCTGGGTTCTACCCTACAAGCTGAATGATTTACTCATACATGCCAAATAGAAAGTATGCATCTATTAGAGCGAAAATCAGTCATACAAAGGCATGACATCACAATGTGGTATGATATCACAAGGTGACATGTCACAGTGTGACAAAACATCATAAATGGGCATGATGTCACAATAGAATGTGAGGACACATTGCCACACTTCCATTCCCAGTCACTCCAGTGATAACAAAATGCTTTCAATCAATCAGTCATTCAATCCTTACATTTATATAGCGCCTTTCACTTCGAGGGGGCGTCCCAAGGCGCTGTACAGTTAGACAAGAGCAGGGCGGGGGAAGGTTCGGGTCAGGATGAAGGAGAGTAGGAAAATTTACTGTATATTTGTGGATGAAACACGGCAGCCAAATTGCGCACAGAAATGTCCCACAAACAGTCATGGAAATGGGACTAAGGGAAAAGAGGGGAAAGATGGCAAGGGGAGGGGTCGAGGTAGGGGGAAGGATAGCAGGAAAGCTGACTGTATTTTTGTGGGCGAAACATGGCAGCCAAATTGCGCACAGCGGTATCCCACAAACATTCACAGAAATGGAGCCAGGGGAGAAAGGGGGAAAAGAGGGCAAGGAGGGAGAGGGAGGGAAAGATGGGGTGGGGTAAGGTCAGGAAAGAAGATGTTTCATCAAGTCCAATATTAATTCCAAGGATTTAAAAAATATATATAGAGTGACTTATAAATTTAAATATATCTGTACATGACATCATGTTCATTGTGACATGTGAACATGAATCTTTGACAGATTTATATACAGGGAGAATTTTGCTCAACGTGATAACTGGTTAAACAGATACGCTTTGATAGTTAAGAAAAAAGTAAAAATTGGAGATGTTCCGTTTGTATTAACTAAAAAGACTGTTCAAATGCAATTAAATACTTTTATATTGCATCAAAATTCATTAGCAACATGGAAACGGTAATTATGCTTAAAAAAAGAGAGGAAAATTGCAATGTTTCACAACAGATTCACTGTAAATCTGGCAATAATTACCACATCAAGTCTATTATCAAATTTTGCATTTTCCTCTACATGTCTAAAGCACAATAACTTCACAAGTAAACATTTTAATCTCAGTCTCTTAGCGATATGTAGCTTGACCCAAGAATGACTGACAGCACAAGTTCCATAAGTCTTAGAAATATTGGACAATAGAACAATCCTTCAATTGATTCCACTTGTCCCCTAACAATTGGCTCAGTTGGTATTGTAATTTTCTAGCAGTAATGCTGTGTAATGCGATAAACCTATTCTGGAAAATAAACCAAAAAATTTATGGATATATTTTCCTATTGATGTGAAATATTGGCAAATATATTAATATTTAGAAAATAGCTTCCGGGAACACTTCCAGTGTCATTTACCAGTGTTCTAACCTCCCGTGGTTCACTTTAAAATTAATTTTCATCATCACATGTGTTCATAGTTGCAAGAAAAATGAATACAAGACATTGAAAACACTGCCACAATTGTATTCAAAACCCTACTTTCGCCACAATCCAGAAATAATGAACTAAAATTTGCAACACAAAAATGGCATTTTAAAAATTGTGGGTCTCCCCTACGGAATGAGAAAGAAGTAATAATAATAATTCCAGGAATATAATGATGCAATGAGTGACAGACATAAACTAAAATTATACATCAGCACTAAGTAGTTGCATTAAATTCAATCCAGTAAACATTCCAATTTAATACTAAAAAAAATTCAACAAGGCTTTTTACAGGAGTTATCTATTTTATTAATATAATATGATCTCAGCAAACATAAATATGGGGCAAATCAATTCAGTGAATGTCAAATGAAGTACTGTATATAGAAAATAAATTGTGTTGATTTTATTTTCAATGTTATGTATCCTCAGATAATAGTAAACACAAGAATTGCTCCCTTACATAGAATTAGGGAACACTTAATAAATCTCTGGGCCCTAATTTATCCGCACAGCTTTCTCATTAATGCTACGTGGTCCATTACAAATTTAAAGTATTGAAACCCTCCTGAATGTCCAGTGCAGTCTTAAAATAGTAGAAAATAAGCAGCATTGAAAAGCATTGTTTAATAGATGTATTGTTTCAAAACTGTAGTATCCCTAAACACAGTCTTCAATTCTCAAAGTATGTTTCAGCACTGTCCCCAATGATAGTCTTGTAGTGAGGTCCGCTTGGTTTCCAGTAAATGGTTTATTTAAGTCAATTTGGGCCACTTTTAAATGTTTAACTAATTTTTAAAAAAATGTATTAGCAACAGACAAACAGAATTTTATGATTCCTCTGACAAGATGGATTTTTAACTGATTGATTTATTTACTTATTATTTATGGTCCAGTTTGGTGATCATGTGTATCTGTAGTACATGTTAATTGACGTATACAGCAATTTCCCCATGCCTGGAATGGTATGTGCATTCTCTCCCTGGAGGGACACACCATGTTTACCTAATTCTGGAAAGTATTAATTTCCAGTTGGTAAGATCACAGGTTTGGGGATCCCAAACCTTACGCTACAATATAGCTGGTTATGCACTGAAATTACTTTTTCCGAAAGAACCTCCTTCTTTCTTGACTCATACTGTTTACCCGCCAGAATGTCTATCTTATGCAATATAATAGCATGCATCTTTCTCCATTAGTCATACTCTTTTCTTATCCTCCTTCATTGCATCAAGATACAAGATGAATAATGGGATCTAAAATACAATTATTTCAAACAGGATTTCTTAATTTAGAAATTCAAGTAGGGAATCCTTTATATAAACACTCTGCTCGAAAGTATATTATACTGGAGTGGAGAGAGGTGCTATGCTTTGGTGTGACATAATTTGGAAATTGCAGCATTTTATTATGTGGTCTAAATGTGGACTTGTATATGAATTTTACTGAGTTAACAAAGACATGTTTTGACTTATAAGTAGGTACTCTTGAAACCGCAGTAGATAATTAGTCCTGTTAACTGGCTACTTCTTGTGAATTATCCATAACCTTTTCCAAGTAATTCTCCATTTTTGTTGATGGGCAAATTTTCCCTATTTGTCTCCTTTACCAATGTGCAATAGCTTATATTTAACCATATCAAAATCCATCTGGTAGCCTTGAGCACATCTGCTTAATTGTTCTAGTACCCTTTGAACACCCTCAACCCCTTACATTTGTCACATGCTTCTACAGCTTAATCTTGATGTCAAATTTTATAATACAGGAAAAACTGCATTTTGAAAGAAAGAAAATGCTTTAATTGAGGGAAAATCTTTTTTGCTGCAGTGAAAGCATTATAAAATGGAAAAAGAAAAAGCCATAACGGTGTGGCTTAATTTTGCTTTTAAAGTATTCTTTTAGTTAATTCTAATAATCTCCCTTCTTTTTGTTATGGTTCAGAGTCTTAACCTTGTTGAAACAACACTTCTGTCAGCAGCACCTCACCAGCAAACATGCTGTTTATTTTTACAGATCAAGGTTTCACGTGGGCAAATTATACTGGCGTCTGATTCTGGATGTCACCTGACAAATATTATTATTAATAATAATTATTAGATTTGATATTGCACCTTATAACATCATGAAGATGGCTCAAAGTATAGTGACTGTGTTGTTGTAGGCAATCACAGCAGCCGATTTCCTCACAGCAATTTCTTTCAAACAGCCATGAAGTGAATGATCCTTGTTTTCTGGAGAGATTGTTGCCCAAGACAGGGGAGAAACAGACTTGATTCTTTGAACAGTGACAAGGGGTCTCTAATGTCCCCTTGAACAAGCAAACAACCTTGTTTTAATATCTTATCTAAAAAACAATACCTCCAGCAGCACAGCAAAGATTGGAGTCAGGCTAGTTATTGACAGGAGGCTTCTGACTCAGAGGTGAGAATGCTACCAGCTGAGCCAGGTTGACACCTGAATGTGGTTGCAAGATGTCAGGAGCTGAACCTACACCAGGAGGTGTGAATCACATCGAGCTCCCTCCTTTGTCATCCATTGTAGCCTCTCAGATGCTTGCTGAACCACATAAGAGCTTTAATTTTTGTTAATTAAATATGCATGTAAACTTATTAAAATAACAATACCATTAATAAATACTGAACTTTGCACACCTCCCAACCTTGTTATCAAATATATTGGCATTGTTCTTTTTATTAATGCATCAGTTGTATTTTGCTTCATTGTGCTGTTATCAGAGCCTTGTAGCTCAGTGGTTTCAGCACTCGCTTTGCAAGCGAGAAACCTGGGTTCACTTCCAGACAGAGTGAAACCTTGGGCACGTTTCCTTACTTCCACATGCCTAATAATAATCCCTCAAAATTATAGCACTGGAAATATATTGGTTAACAGCTTGGTTTACCTTTTCATCTCTTTGCCTCAGGTGCTCCCAATAGTACAGTGGATGCAAACAAATTATACAACTGCTACCTTTTGGCTCTTGGCACTAACCCACAATTATATGTCGATAGTCTGCACTTTACATCCGGAAATTCTAAAATCCATTTACATTTACAGTGGTAATGGGTCACCAAGAGACAAATTTGGACCAGATTTAGACCATCTATTTGACAAATTATTAAAACACTGTATATGGAGACTAAATGATATTGGAAGAAAGTTCTGAGTAATCAAAAGTACAGCCACTGCTATCCACTGTGGGTTAATCTCTTGTTCCAGATTTTACGAATCTCAAAGTAGAGTTTAATTAGATTCAATTTCTGATGAGCATAGCAGTGTATCAGAGACATGCTTTATGGGGCCATGGATTGCAACCTCTTTAGTATTTATTAAAATAGAAATATATAATTCAGAAATGGGTCCAAAATAACAAAAATAATTTCAATTGCCATAAAATATAATTGGCTCCTCTATTTTTGTGCTTACATGCAATTTGTGCCCAGCAATAATTCATCAATGTGCTGAAGCTTCTTATTTGTATGCTGCCACAATCCAGGTTATTTTTAGTGAATAAGTAATAGTTCCTGAAGCAGTCGCAGTGTAATTGCTGGTGCAACTTTGAAGTGCTTCAGACTACATTAGTGTTGTTATTTAGACTTACTGACACCATATACGCAATGTTAGAATAAGATACACTTACTTTTCATTTGGTGGGTTGTTCACTGGTATTTTCTCTCTATCCATAGACGACTGGAGAAAATTAGAATTTATTGCTCTTCAAGCAAGACAGGGAATGTATCCTGTCTGAACAACAATATAAGCTCTTCAAAGCAAACCCATTTTATTAATTACAACCCCATAATGTTCCAGAGATTCTTCAATGGAGAATCAATTCTATAACACTGGACCTGTGGAATTTGTCCTGTATTGCATTCTCAGACATTAATAGTCAGTACAACAACAACAACAAATTAGATTTGTTGAGCACCTTTCACATCAGGAGGATGTCCCAAGGAGCTGAACAGTCAGGGTCAGGACCTGAACACCTAGATGAGCACATAGTACATAGCCCGAGTTCATAGATGAGTTCACACATATCCAATTATTAGAAGTTCCAAATGTAAATCTTGAGGTCTCGCTGAAAATCAACCCCACATCTTGAGATACCGGTGGTGCAAAAGAATGATGGCTGGATAAAGAAATTTCCTGCAGTAGATAATTGCAGGAGAACTGCAACACACACTATTAGAGGTCTAAGCAATATTAGAGGTGTAACCAACAATAGGCTTGCTTCCCTGTGGTCTGTTAAAAAATTCCAATAAATGGCTAAACGTTTAAGCAGCTGTTTGATGATGTTATTAAAGAGCTGATTGAACACCCCTCTGTGTATTTTAAAAGGTTTAATCCAATCCAAAGAGGAGCTGGAAGTATAAATTGGGCTTTCAACTCCACAGTATTGTACTGCTGAGAACCTTCACTTCCAGCAATTCAAACACAGTAACAAATGATAGCCATGAGAAAAATTACCAATTTTATTTGGGGGATGATTGGCCAGGAATTTCAGAGAGTGTGCAACATTTTTATTTGTAGATGACAAATGCATATGAAATCTTCAGTTTGGTTTGAATATTCCTGAGCATGGTTTCCTGGATGTATCAGAAACCCAACTAACCAAAAAAGCACCTAATTGATGTATTCCACCTGATAGATGCTGGAGGGTAATCAGATAAAACTACGGAGGTTGCTATTGAGAGCAATTTCTGACCACCTTCCTTCTGCATGTCGATCCAGGAGTACCCAGTTTGCCTGTTAGGGCTTTGGCTTTCAGTGTAAACAGGAACTGAGTGGGAAGATTCCCTACACCCAGTGGTCTGCCTCTTCAAGTCTGGCCAATGAACCAGTCAAGCTGGTCTTTCATTATTCCCTTCTTGGAGCACTGCGGAAACATTTGGCTGAGGACCTGGATTACCAAGTTGCCACAGAAAATTAACTCAGTTCTGATATTGTGTGTGAGTATCTTATTTTGGAACCAGCTCAAGTCCAAGGAGGCTCATTTGTCCTCCACCCCAAAGAGGATTATTGTTACCTGTTGAACCTCTATTTGTGCCTCCTTCGAAAACAAAAATCACATTTTCAACCTTAACAACAGTTTAAAATCATTTACAAACTTTGCTTGATGTTACACTTCTGTTCACGATTACGCTTCTATTTTCTCATTTCCCCTATTTTATCTATATCCCATTAAAAAAAAATGTTGTTTGCATCTTTTTAATCTTCCTGCATTTTTGCTGTTATGAGCAAGGACAGTCAGTCCATTTTATCACAATGCACAAGTGGTATGCATGATAGTGCTGAGCTGTACTCCCTTCTCGTGCTCTGAGTAATGAATATGCAAGCACATTTATTTGATAGTGGCACAACATCTGTAAACAGACCAAATGCTTCCAAAAAAAATTGTTATTCACCAGAATTCAAAAGCAAATAAGTCCACATCTTCTTGCTGTGTGCGCAATTCACAAAACAACAATGATGTGCAACCTTGAATGACAAATGCTATTACATTTATTATTCACAATTTACCACAATAGAAACATCATTCGAACTTGAAGGATGGTTGTTACATTTCAATTATTGGGGTGAACAAAAACGCTGGTTGGGTCATTGCGAACTGGCTTGATAATTATGGGGTTCCTTGCAGGAGGTGGGAAACTTTTGTTTCGCAAGATACCTTTTCCATTGAGAAGCATCATTTACACTGCTGTTTTCTCTTTGAATGCCTTTGGAGTCCCATTGTCAAACAGCCATTGTACTACAACTAAACGCAAAATACTACAGATGCTGGGAACCTGAAACAAAAACAGAAGTTGCTGGGGAAACTCAGCAGATCAGGCAGCATCCATCGAGAAAGGAAAAAGAGTCAACGTTTTGGGTTTACAACCAATGAAGGGTTGTAGACCTGAAACGTTGACTCTTTTTCCTTTCTCCATGGATGCTGCCTGACCTGCTGAGTTTCCCCAGCAACTTCTGTTTCAGCCATTGTGCTATGCTTGGTTCATGAAATTCATGCATTTTTAAAAAAAAATCTTAGTTGCTTAATACTGGCAACCATCTAGTAACCTTACATGGAATGATATTCTGTTAAATAGACTAAATAGATTTAAATTTATTTAGAAGACACAATATATTCATATATGTCTTTCTATTAATATGCCTTCTGCTGAACTGCCTTTTCATAAAACTGAGTGCTTGCAGAGGGTATGCATTAATAAATGTTAAAAATACAAATTTATGGATGAATGCACAAATGAATTTTTCTTGTGAAGCTGTAATTCCCCTTCTGCACTTAATGTTTCCCTTTAAACGCTACAAAAAACTTTCAATACTTATTCTATTCTTAGAAGGTTTTGCTGTTACACTTTAAGCCTAAAATATTGCGGATGTAACATTGCAGTAAATATTTTGCATCATGCTAGTTCTTTTTTATCGCATATCCCATATTTAGCAAATAACCTATCAATAATGTGTACAGACCTCTCAACTAAATTGACTATAGGAGTGCATACAACCAATTGATTCGACATACAAAACCAATGGTGGTTTCCAGCTCCTTGCAATTCTATTGGATTTGCTGTTACTCGCTCTACGAGGAGCAACATCATGATTTTTACTATGATCAAATATAAATGGCTCCTTACCTTTCAAATCTGCTGGGAATTTATACAGTGGAGAAGAAATAATTGAAAAGTGACTTAATTAATATTTTTGTCAGTTGAGTCAGTATCTTGGGATCTGGCCCACAAATTTTGAGCAAGAGAAGAAAAAAGTAAGGCAAGAACAAGCAAATTTACATTTTTATTGTACATTGAATTGCTGAAAGGGTTCAAAGCTTCACGGTAATTTTTATCACGTTTAGTGTCACATTGAAATAATTACAGACACATTAGATCTTATATATTATGACAAAGAAATTCCCAGCAAAGGTCTACCCATGCCAAATTCAGAAGGGTGAAGGGGAATGCATTCAACTAGTTTACCCACATGGTTAACAGTATGGAAGCATTTTGTTCATAGAGGCAATATTTGGGTTATCTAATTGCAACAAAATGAATAAAAATAATAATAATAATCCTTGCATTTGATATAGCACCTTATCACATTTCAACACACTTCACAGAATACGCTGTAATGTGAATTGACTATGCTTTGTGAATGAAATGCGGCAGTCAATTGCACAAAGCAATGTCCCACAAACAGTTATGGATTAAGTAATTTAATTATTATTACTATTATTTTGAAAAGATTATTATCTCCGGAAAAGCGATCTGCCAATCAACTAACAACTGGGTTCCTACTTACTGCTAGGTAAACAGAGTCTTGCGGAGTAAGGAAATATGCTGAATGTTTGGCCCTGAAGGGAATCAAACCCAGGTCCTCTCTGTAGAGATGCAGTGGAATGTTTTTCTTCCTGGTCTTGCATATTGTTAGAACCATAAAAAAAAACTATGGAATTTTACAGAACAGAATATAGGTCTACACTTGCTTTGAAAGAGCAATTCTTTCAATACCTACCTTTCCCAATATCCCTGTAAATTATTTCTCTTTAGATATCTTTCAAAAATCCCTCTTGAAAGCTAATATGGATTCTACTTCAACCAACACAGCCGACAGGGCAATCCACATCTTACCAACTCTTCACTGGTATAATTTTAGCAATTTTTTTTGGTATTTTCTCTTATCTTTTAAACTTTCTTAACGTGAGGTATCTTACACAATATTCTAAATGCAGTCTAAGTAATGCTTCTGTAGGTCAACCCTCACCTGTTTTTTAAATTCTGTACTATTCATAAAACTGAGCATTAACTATTCATTAACTTACTTTGTTGCTTTATCCACTTGCCTTGACACTTTTAAAGATTGATGCAGGTTAGAAATTTACCACACAGAAGATAACCATTTAGCCCATTGTGTCAATCAATGAACTTGCTTTCTATCTATCCAATTCTAAAATGACTTTGCCAGAAACCAGACAAAACATTGCTTTTCTGTTCAGCACATCTGGATCTAACATACATTGCTGACCACCTCTTTAAAGCAGTTATAAGTCACTACAAGTGACAATTGTCCTTTGGTTAGTTTCTTCATATTAACCTGAATGTTATCTTCCCTTTAACATATACAGTAGGGAGCTTAGAAAATTGTGATTTATATTTCACATGTTCAAGCAAATACAATTTTACCCTTAGTTTACACTCATAATAAAGCACTACTGTGTATTCTTACGCTTATACAAATTGACTGCTCACCCACAAAACAAAGAGACACTCCATTTTGCAGTATATTCTGTGGTGCGCATTTAGATGTCTCCCCAACATGAAAAGAGCTATACCAATTGAATTATATTTCAGAAGCAGACAAGAGGAAAGGCTTTTCAGGAAACCTATACCCTTCTTGTTTCATTCATGTTTTACAACCTCATGAACTACTTGTTTCTCCCATTTGCTTTGGCTCCAAATTTAACCAAGATTTTCTCCTTTTAATATGCTCCAAGCAAGTCTGTACTTACTGTGCCTGTCGGCATTCATTCTATAATTTAATGTCTGCAAAGCAGTTAATCAATAGGTTCATCTCTTACTTTTCTCAGTCACAGCCACATCACTCCTCCTCCTTGAATGACACAAAGAGGAAGAGGAGAAAATCGGAATGGGGAGGAATAGAAAGTTAAGGAAAGGAAGGAGGAACGGAATAGGAGTTTGTTCACATGTGACATGTTCGAGAGTAATTATAGACTTAAAATAAGCTACAAGAGATAAATTGCTACAATTCTTTGTTTGAAAAACTGGCCACTCTTGATTTGACGGTCATAGCAATAGATCAATTGTAAAAATCTGATAATCCTCGTTATAACATCAATCTTGTGGCTCTATCTGAAGCCCACTTACACAGAACAAGTGTTTCCGTCATGCAAAATGACTCTAATACATGCATGTGTTGCCATAGGAATGCTGACAGATAAGACCGAAATGTTACATCTGGAACCCAAATGTTTTCTCAGGATACTGTTCCTCACAAAAGATCTCTCCCTGCTTTCTGCATGTTGTTGACTACATGAAAATATATTGCAGTGTGTTTGCCAAGCTCTCGCACCAGTTACTAGCCAAGGGGCAGACTTGCACAAGGAAGAAACCCACAGTTATTTGCATTATGTTGAATTCCACCTAATGGAACAATTGTTCTTATCACTCATACCCAATTAGAATGTCTCAAATTGGCATCAAACTCAGGACCATTACCGTAAATATAACCCCAATGGTCCTGTTTAAAGTAAACCATTCCTGCACTGGCAGCTGCTGCATCTACAGCGTGTGGGATCCGTTATAAAGCTCCCTTTGTGGTACAGGCAATGACATGAAAAGTACACTCATGGTCTGTAAATATAATTTACATCTCATTATAATATTAATGATCCATACAATGGCATCACAAAGACTCACACATAACAACGTAAGAAAACAGGGAATAAAGCAATTTGTCGCATTGGTCCTGTTATTGCCTGATTAATTTGTGGGATCAGAGTGTATCTTGCAGAACTTTTGCACAGGAGCTGAAGTGAATATGTGTGTTTGTGTGTGAGTGTGTACAGTTAGGTAGGTTTAGTGTGGTCTATGGAACAGGTCCAATGGGTATAAAAGCCTAGTTTCCTTCTTTCTTACTCTGTTATTCTTACAAACAGGCAGAATCGTGGATAGATTCCAAAAACTGAACTCCACCACTTTTATTTTAACCTCTTGTGGGAAAGATCTACAAACTTTTACCAGGAATCCTCCAAAAGGCAATCAAATGAAATGCCACATCATCTATCAAATTGTAAACATTATTGTATGCAAATGTATTGCATCCAATGGCTAAATACAAAAAATATGTATTTAGTCCGAGATCTTATTAACCATCCTGGAGTAGATTTTAAATTTGGTGATGTCAGTCTTTAAAGGAATTTCCCATTCCCATTGATCAAAGTGCTACATTCATCTCTTAAAATAATGCTTACCCATTGCACATTATGTGCAGTTTTTGGCACAGAATTCAACACATTTAGGTAGATTGGTTCATTATCTATATATTTACCCTTTACTACTTCCAACCCCATTAAAAATACACTTTTTTTTTAGAATTTAATCAACTATGTTAACTACAGTTTATGAGAATTTGGTCTATGATATATGAAAATAATCCAAATTTTTAGTTAAATGCACATTTAAGATGCGTGCTCACCTCACTTTAGGAAAAAAAATGACAAGACAATGGATAGAGAAGATGTATTAGGTTGATACTATGGATGAGTGGTTTGGCTTACAAGGAGAAACTGGGATTTTCTCCATTGAAGCAAAGAAAGTTGAGAGGTGATCTGATATATTTTCTTGAAAATTATATGGATTTTGATAGAGTCAACAGGGGAAACTATTTTCCAATAGAAAGTATTAGTCGGTGAGTCAGTAACTAAAGGCCATTAATTGAAAATAGTTGGTGAATGAGCAAATGGAGGGAGGTTAGGAGTTTTTCTTCTTTCTGCTGAGAATGTTGAGGCAAAATCCATACTGACTTAGATGATTACCTAAAAAAGGAATAATATACAGGGATGTGGGGAAAAGGCAGGTAAATGGGACTGAAATTATTGCTCTTAAAAGAGCCAGCATAGAGACAATGGACTGGATGGCTTTCTTCTGTGCCATAAAGCAAAACTGAAGCCCTCCTGATTGGATCATGCCAGCACCTCTGCAACTCAGGCACTGGCAGCATCAGCATCCACAGATACTGACTCCACCTCACCAAGACAGTCAGTAACCTAGGCATCCCATTCGACCATCAACTGTCCTTTCTCCTTCTTATCCAGTGCTTTGGGACGTCCTCCCGAAGTGAAATAAATGTAATCATGTTGTTGTTGTTATCTGTGCCATGACCTACTCTGCCTTCCGCCACCTCTGCATCATTGCCTTATTCCACCACTGCCACAAACCTCATGCCACTGAAAACCTGAAACATGCAATCGTCACCTCAGGGCTCGTTTACAGAAACTCCCTCCTTGTCAGCATCCCCAGCTCCTCCCTCCACAAGTTGCAGATGATCCAGGAATCTGCAGCTTGTGTCCTCTCTTGCACCAGGCTCTGTGACCCATTGGCCTGCCCACACCCGACTCCACTGGCTCCCCATCCCACAGAGGATAGAATTCAAAATACTCATCTTCAAATTCAAGGCCCTCCATGGCCTTTCACAGCCCTACAACTCTGATCTGCTGATCCACTTTCAACCTTTCCATTTCCTCCATTCAGCAGGCTCTGGCCTGCTCCATGTCTCCTGCCCGACCCGCCCTACCATCGGCGGTGCATTTTCAGTCACTCTCACAGCATCCTACAATCCCTTCGCCTTACTCCCTCCCTTGCCTCCAGCAAGGCATGATTTAAGACCCTACTTTCTGACCATGCCTTCGGCTGCCTCCTACTGCCTCTGCTCTGATTCATTGCAAACTTGCCCCCCAAGCTTGAATCTTGATCAGGCCCTTCAGGATCATGGGACGTCCTCCCAATATGAAAGGTACTTTATAAATGTAATGGGTTGTTGTGGTTGTTTTAAATTAACATAACAAATAAATATTGTGACCAGTATCTGATTGAAGGCAGAATGCCCCGAACGGCATATAATGGGGAAAAACTAGTACAGTAAAAGCTTGTTTATCCATGACCCGATCAACTGTAACTTCCATACAACTGGCACCTCAAAAAAAGGTCCCATTTGATTAATCAGGTCTTGTCCGGCACAATCACAATTTTTTTCTCTCTGTCAGTATTTCGGTATGCTGCTACTAGTGCCTGAAGGTGGCGTTGCCGTTTTTTTCTCTCATAATGAGTATAGGATGATTACTTTTGAATGCTGCAGGTAGGGTGGGAGAAAGAAAGGGAAAGACGGGGCAGGAGAGAGAGGTGGGAAAGAGAGAGGATGGAGGAGTTGATTAATTTAGATGGAAAATGAGAGGAGTGGAGAGAGCCATTGAAATGCCAAATGCTTGTGTGATAAAGAGAGGGGGAAGGAGGGAGAGAAAGAAAAAAACACTTTGATTGTGTCCTGTGCTTATAGACTGTAATCAATATTTATTGCTTTATTGGTAAGTATCCATACAATATTCTGTTATTATTTAGTCTATTATTAATATGGTATTTTAAAATACATATATTTAAAAAAAATATTTTCAAAAATATATATATTTTTGTGTTAGGTTTTCGGCCAAATATCTAGCACACGCTTTAACCGGCATTGGCAAGGTCCTGAGAGTGCCAGATAAATGGGCTTTTATTCTAGTTATAAATGGTGATTGTTTTTATTGGTAATAACAAAAACATTATATGTGGGACATTTCATTGCTGTAGATATCCCAGTCAAGAAACACTCACCAATTTTATTAAAATAGTTTTGCCCAAAAGGTAATAGCTGCAGCTATTGAGACAACCATAGACTTTCCTCTCTCTCTGGTGCATTCGTGAGCTGTAATTCCAGGAATATTTCTTTAATCTGTTTTTAAAAGTTCCCATTCACTATTTTACAACAACAACAAATTACACTTATAGAGCGCCTTTCACGTTGGGAGGACGTCCCAAGGCGCTGCACAGGAGGCGTGTGACTTGAGCTGGGAGGGGAGTGTTTGGGAAGGGATGAGACACGAAGTGGAGGTCGAAAAATTCGGGGTGGAACAAAAGGCACGGTCGAAGAGGAAAGTCTTCAAACCGGCCTTGAAAGAGGAAAGGGAAGAAACGAAACGGAGGGATTGGGGGATGGTATTCCATAGGGTGGGAGCGGAGAAACTGAAGGACTGGCCTCCGATGGTGGGGCGGTTCGGGTGGGGGGCTTGGAGCAGGCCAAGTCCTGTTGAACGGAGGGTCCGGGTGGGCTTGTAGGGGGAAAGTAGATTGGTTAAATAGGGTGGGGCAAGGCCGTGTAAGGCCTTGAAGGTGAGGACGAGGATCTTGAACTCGATCCTCTGGAGAATGGGGAGCCAGTGGAGACGGGCGAGGGTGGGGGTTATATGGTCGCGGAGGCGGGTGCGGGATAATACACGGCTGCAGAGTTTTGGATGACCTGCAGCCTGTGAATGGAGGACCTGGGGAGGCCGACGAGGAGAGAGTTTCCATAGTCCAGCCTTGAGGTGATGTACGCGTGCACGAGTGTTTCGGCAGCGCGGGGGGCAAGATAGTTGCGGAGCCTGGCAATGTTGCCCAGGTGGAAATAAGCGGTGCCGGTCAAGGCACGGATGTGGGGGAGGAAGGAGAGTTTTTGATCGAACATGATGCCGAGATTCTG
The DNA here is from genome assembly GCA_035084275.1 of Hydrolagus colliei. Classification (NCBI taxonomy): domain Eukaryota; kingdom Metazoa; phylum Chordata; class Chondrichthyes; order Chimaeriformes; family Chimaeridae; genus Hydrolagus; species Hydrolagus colliei. Next base: position 57,451,035 of record CM068742.1, on the reverse strand, counting down.
ATTGGCTTTGTGAGGTGGAGAGTGCAGCCTTGGATGTTGAGGCTGGCAGCGCCCGATGTGCGAAGGCGCTGGCTTGAGCCGATCAGGAGGGCCTCGGTCTCACTCACGTTCAATTGCAGGAAGTTGTCCCTCGTCCAGGACTCAATGTCGGACAGACATGCTGTCAGAACTTCGATGGTCTGGGGGTTGAGGGATGAGGCAGAAATGTACAGCTGGGTGTCGTCCGCATACATATGGAAATTTACCCCATGTTTGCGGATGACATCGCCCAGAGGGAGCGTGTAAAGGGTGAAAAGGAGGGGGCCGAGGACAGAGCCCTGAGGGACGCCGTGAGAAACTGCGCGGGGGTTTGAGGTAAAACCATTTGAAGAAACAAAATGTAAACGGTGGGTCAGGTAGGAATGGAACCAGTCAAGGACTGTGCCTTGAAGGTTGAGGTTACATGTATCAAGCATGTTATACTTTCCTGTTGAATATCTTCCCTATAATTCACTGTGTTTTTTTTACACCAATAGGAAATCCTATTAATTGTTGACATCTTCAAAAGCACAAAATGTTCAATACCCACTTTTATATCTCTTACTGTTCTATGCTGGAGCTTTAATATTGGTGTTAATCATGTGTTCCAGGTTACATCTTTCATGCAACTGCAGTGTTCCTGAATTCAAGACCATATGCCTTTACATGCCCATCATTTTACAGGACAGGTATTAAATTCATCGACTTTCTGTAAATAAGGGATCCAAGCCAGGGATGCTGGATCAATGTGCATGGACAGGATAACAAATTGGAAATCCATTTGATGGAATAAACTGCAAAAGTTCATAGGCTAAACATTCAAAATGATCAATCCAAAATATCATCTGTGGCCTAAACTTCCACCTTATCATACAATTTAAGAATGGAGCATAATTCTGGAAAATTATTCAATTCAGTCTTAATTTGCAAGACTGTGCTTTTTAATAATTATAGAACTTTCACTTCCAAATTAGAACCCAATCTAGTCTTGTATGAAATGCCGTGCAAAATATAATTTCTATTCAAAAAAAGTCCTTTAGACTGAGCCTAAGTGGATATTGAACGTCTACTCACATCTCAACAAATTTAGGATTTTCTGCTGCTCCTTGCAAACTTGGTAATGCGATGACCCTAAGACCTTAACCCTTGACACACAGGTTATAAATAAACAAAGTTAATTCCATTTTTCAATCCACAATGCAGGAATAAATATACTATATTCATTTGCATAGTAACCGCCAGTAAAAGAATAGGATACAGGTTAAGATCCATTGTTCACACAGCCAATGGCAATTTGAGGCATTCTGTAATGATTAAGTGCTGTTTGCAAGATTGAAGAAGCCCTGTTTGTCTAATCATTGATGATGGGGATTGATACCTCATTCCTCTAACCCTTGGAATGTTCCTCATTACGTTCATTTGTAGAGCTTCCAGATGCTTGGTAGCATTATATAGCTGGAGCATGATTTCTGGGATTCTGAACTCAAATAATTTGGATATATAACACAGCATCCTGTTTGCCTTATGTATTGCTGCCTCCAAGCGATGACTCAACTAAGACCCATAGATCCCACCCATGAAGTTATCTACTCTCACTTCATTATATTTAGTCCTAAAGAATAAGAAAAATAAGAAAATTAAATGAAAGAAAACTGATTGGCTCACAACACAATGTCAGCAGTCTTAGACCAAGTGTGGTTCCATTACAAGATCTGCCATTCAGCTTCAACACTCCTTAAATTTAAATGGACTGATCTGCTTAGTTTTTATTCTACTCACATGACAGCAAGCTGTATGCTGTTGAAGCATGCTTTGAGTTTAAATAGCAGAGTGTCAAATCAATCCTGCAGGCCACTCCTGCTTTTGCTTTGCTGTTAGTCATCTGATTTACCAGACTTTTCTGAATTGTTCTGCCCCATATGCCCATGTGCTTCCACCAAATTGATCTATTTTTGTTGGAAGAAATTCCCAATGCTGCATACCCTTACAAAGTGTGTATTCTTCTTCATTTTCTTCTTCACCTCACCAGACCAGTCAGGCACCTAGGTGCCTTTTTCGATCCTCAACTGTCTTTCCTCCCCCACATCCAACCTATGACCCGCTCTACCTTCCTTCACCTCCACAACATTGCTCGACTCTGCCAGTACCTCACCTCTGAGTCCAATGAAACCCTCATTCATGCATTCATCATGTCCAGGCTCGATTATGCCAATGCCTTGTTTGTTGGCCTTCCAAACTCCTCCCTCCATAAGCTGCAGATCATTCAGAACTCTGTACCCCATGTCCTTCCCTGCACCAAACTCCGTGACCCCATCTCCCCCATTCTCACCTGATTCCATTGGCTCCCCATCACTCACAGGATTCAATTCAAGATCCTATTCCTCACCTTTAAATCCCTCCACAGCCTTGCCCCACCCTACCTCTCCAACCTCCTAACCCCCTAGTAATCTGCACGCTCCCTCTGCTCAGTGGGATCCAGCCAGCTCTGTGTCTCCTGACCCACCCGCCCCACCATCGATGGGCGAGCCTTCAGCCACACTGCCCCCAAATTCTGGAATGCCATCCCACAGATCCTCCGCCTCGCCCCCTCCCTAGCTTCCTTCAACTCCCACCTCAAGACCCTATTCTTTGACAGTCCCATCGATCAGCCCAAATCCCCTCCTTTCCCTCCACCCTCCCCGATCCTGACCCAGCTCAGGTCTGAAACACAAACTGTCCAGAGCCTTGGGACATCCTCCCAACGTGGAAGGCACTATACAAATGTAATTCTGTTGTTGTTCTTCTTCTTCTTTGTCATCTTCTGCTTTCCTCTTCTCTGATGTATGTGGCTGCATTTCAAATAGGATTCTCTACACCCACCACTCTTAAAAATAGTCCTTGTATTGCAGGTATAATACTGGTTGGTCCAATATGCTGCATCTGTGGAGAGAATTCAGATTATTCATCCCTGTTCTGCATAACTACTTTTAGCAATCGCAGGAACAACCAGGCCCTGGGTGGATGTCCATGGACTTGGTATTGATTCCACCCCCACACTGTGCATGAGAGCCTTCTCCATGGAAGTCAGGGACCCTTTCAAAGTAATGGTGGTAGGCATAAGGAATCCATATCTATCTAGAATGCAAGTCAATACATATATGGTCTGACTGACAAATTGGAATCCCTCTGAAAGAATACAATCCGCAATTCCACCCCCCACACCCCCCCCACCACCACCCCGGCTCCCCACCAGCTCCCACTCCTAGATCGGGTATACATTCCGCACTGTGAATGTGCTTTGGGACATTCTGTCTACATGAAATATGTAATGCAATATAATTGTATTTTGTTTTCATAAGTTGCTGAGCTGATACTCAAAGAAATAAAGAAAACTAGTAACCAGACTTTCAAACCCCAAACTTTAAATGGAGAGCAAGCTGTCCTGGGATTGACCAATATAAGACAGATGTAGAGTCAATTTGTTACATCTTCTTGGTCTTTGCATATTGTTTATTTGAAAACACAAACAAATCCCATCGAAAAACTGCTTTGGGTGACATGGAGTGACACCATTGGATGCAAAGGATATATGAATTACTTTACCCTTTTCCTATTCAAATAAAATAATTATTCCTGAGCAAATATTTATCAAATCAATTATCCCTTTAAATAAACATAACTGGATCTGTCCTAGATATTACATTTAGTTATTCTGTGCACAAACTAATCAATATTCCTTAATAGCATAATTATTTCAAATTCACCAATCCTCATTTTAATCTCAGGTCAGCTTGACTTGAACTGATCTCCTACTGATACAGTCTGATTGCAGACACCATGCATGTGCCCTAAATTATATTTACTATGGGTTGCTAGTTCTTGGTGTAAAAAATATCCTATATTTTAAAAAAGGTTCAGATTTAAGATGCATCATTGAAATTTAAATGGTGCTTTACACTGTGAAAAAAACAAGAATCCTTGAAGTTGAAATTGGGCCTTTCATGTCACGAAGATTTCTTGAAGTTAGTTACTGTAAAGTGTTTAATACACAAGAAAAGTATGAAAGCAATAGTTGGGTAAAGTTTGGGTACATCGAGTTGGGAAACGTTTCCTAATTTATTATTAAAGGGGTTGCGGAGGTGACCTTAAGTACAGTTGAAAAGAAAGGTTTCCAAGTGGGACTTCAAACATGTGACAGAACAGGCAAAGCAGAGGGATTGAAGGAGAGTGTTTCAGAGTTTGGAGACATAGTGGTTGAAAGTGCAACATCCGATTATGGGGCATAGGGAGTGATGGAAGAGGAGGAGGGCGGTAACAGTCGAGCGGAGGCTGGGCAGGTGGTGGATTGGGGAGAGAGGAGATTAGAAAGGTCGGGAGGTGCAAGATTATTATCATCATTATTTATTCCGTGAACAAATTATCATCAAGCAGTGCTAAAACAGTTACAACAGTAACACTCCCCATTACCAATGTGGGACCACACAGTGAGTTTTTTGATAATGAAACTCATCACAGATAAACATGATTCTTGCCAGTAACCAAATATGTGTCACATCAACCTGCTGGATCACTGCTCCAATCTAATTTATTCCCAGATGTGAGTTCTTGCAGATTGCATATTCAGGATTGTTATTTGCAAATCGTGCTACAATTACTGGAACTGAATTTCCATCCATTCTTAGCCAGTAAAACGATTGTGTCTTAAATAATGCAGAATTGTGAAAAAGTCTTCAACCAAGGTTGGTCGGAAGCTATTTCCTTTTCAGAACCATAGAATAACCAACTTCTGAATTAAGGCCGAAGGAAAGAATGTTCCACAACTTTTGGGCAGAATTGTCTCTTAGGTTAAGTTTAGGTGGAATTTTAGGCTTAAACTGTTTCCACTCACCAAGTAATCTTGCTTCTTAAAGCTACCATTGACAAGCTAAATTTATATTAATTGCTTGTTAGACAGCAATTAAAATACTGTGTCCAGTTTTGGTCACCACACATTACGACAACAACAACAACTTGGATTTATATAGCACCCTCCATGCCAGAGTGCTTCACAATAATGGCTCTCGGGGCTGAGCCAGTGGGACGGGGGAAAAAGGTGACCAAAAGCACGGTCGAACAGAAAGGCCTTTAGCCATGACCTGAAATTAGGAAAAGAGGGGGCGAGGCGAAGGGCGTGAGGAAGGGAGTTCCAGAACCTCGGAGCGTAGTGGTTGAAGGCATGACCACCGATGGTGGAACAGAGGATTTGGGGATAAGGAGGAGGCCAGACCTGGTAGAGCAAAGGCAGCAAGTGCTGTTGTGAGGAGAGAGGAGGTCAGAGAGGTAGGGATGAAATATTAGGAAATATATCATTGCAGTACATTTGGTGCGGAAGAGATTTTCTTAGATGATATCAGGGATGAGTGATTTAGCCTATAATCCAAATGGAGGAACTCAGACTTTTTCCACTGGAACAAAGAAGGACGTGAGCTGATTGAAGTCTTCAACATTTTGCGGTGTTTTGATAGAGTCAATAGAGATCATTTATTTCAACTGGTCCTTGAATCAGTGACTGAATGCAATTTAAATACAATTGATTGTTGTTGTTGATTAGAGGGTAATATAAAGCAATCAGTAACAATTTAGTATAGCTTTCAAAAATAGAAAGGTCAGGGAAATGGTATTGAAAGGATTGCTCTTTAAAAGAGCCTGCATAGAAACAATGGGCTGAATGGCCTTCTTCTGTGCTCTAAATTTCTAGGGTCCTGAGATGCTATTTGGTGTGAAGGGTGCTAAATAAATGTATGCTGTTAACACTCTCCTACCTCCTCAGAATTATGAAGTTTTATATAGCTGGGAAATAGTAAAACAAGCTGTTTGGCTGTGCCATCATTGCTGAAACAATATATTATAGTTTGCTATGAATATACTATAATATACCATAGTACATTATAGTATTCATGAATGGTATAATCATGAATTTGAAGCAAAAAATATTTTTTCTTCCTTTATTGTTAAACTACCAACACCAATTTATAATCTGTAAATAAAAATCAAATCAGCTACACGTTCAAACTAACAACAATAACAAAATAGTGGCATTCACATCGGGAGGCTGTCCCAAGGCTCTGGACAGACAGTGTTTCAGACCTGAGCTGGGGTCAGAGTCGGGGAGAGTGGAGGGAAAGGAGGGAAGGGAGAGTGACTAATGGGACCATCAAAGATGAGGGTCTTGAGGTGAGTGTTGAAGGAGACTAGGATGAGGTTGAAGTGAAGGGATTGTGGTATGAAGTTCCAAAGGTTTGGGGCACAGTGGCTAAAGGTTCACTCGCCAATAGTGGATTGGGTGGGTCAGGGAATGTGGAGCAGGCTGGAGCCCACTGAGTGAAAGGAGTGGGCAGGTTTGTAGAGGGTTAGGAGGTCGCAGTGGTAGGGTGGGGCAAGGCCATGGAGGGCTTTAAAGGTATAACAAGCCCTTAAAGGACAATGAAATTCACTGATAACATTGTCTGCTCTCTGTCGGACATCAACAACAAAATTATATTTCTCGAGCGCCTTTCACGTATGGAGGACATCCCAAGGCATTGGATGAGAGCGAACCATCTACAGTTGAATGTCAACAAAACCAAGATTGCCTCCCATCAGTACCTCCACATCACAGACACTGAAAGCATCACCATCCAAGGATGCACACTGCACCTCACTGAGCCAGTCCGGAAACTTGGCATCTTGTTTGACACCCAACTATCCTTTCTATCCCACATTCACTCTGCTGTACCCCCACCTCTGCAATATTGTCCAGCTTTGCCACCGTCTCATATTGCAGGCCACCAAAACCCTATCCTGCAGAGGATACAGTTCAAGATGCTGGTCTTCGCTTTCAAAGCCATCCATAGCCTTGCTCCATCCTACCTCTGCAACCTTCTAACCTCCTAACAACTTGCTTGCTTCCTCAGCTCAGCAGCCTGCTTCATGCTCCCACCTTGCCCACCCCACCATTGGTGGCCGAACATTCTGCCATTCTGCCCCAACCCACTGGAGATGCATCCACCTCACTCCCTTCATTGCGTCCTTCATAACACATCTCAAGACCCTCCTGTTTGACCGTACTTTGGTCACTCTGGTCCAGCCTCTGCCCTCCACCCTCCCTGAGCCCAACCCCAGCTCGGGTCCAAAATACTGATTGTCCAGTGTCTTCGGACAGCCTTGCAATGTGAAAGCTCGCCATACATATATTGTTGTTTAGTGAATTTAGATTTATTAAGATTAAGATTGTCCATGTTGGAGTATAAAGCATCTTTCCATATTTTTTCAACAAGTTTCACAGAGACAGTAAATCTGCCCCAGTGGTGTAGCTGAACTGCCAAACTCTGAAGCCTACTTTCTGATGTACTAGATTGAAGTTTTCTAATCCACACAGCAAAGATACTGGCAGATATTTTGACTAAGACTGACATACAAGGGATACTTAAACACTACAGATTCAGCTCACGAGGAGAATGTCTAAACTCATTTGATTTGTGAGTTTGCAAAGGAATTTTTGAATTGTGAATCCTGGAAGTGAGCATCCAAATGGATTTAGATATTGTCGGCCACAATACATCTAGGATTCAGGAATTTGAAATCCTTTTGTGAATGTTGTAAATTAAACTGGTATTAATAATAACAACCCATAATAAAAATAATAATCTTTGCATTTAATAGAGTGCTTTTCACATCTTCTAGATGTCTCAAACCACTTCACAGAGTATACTGTAAAGTGAATTGGCTGTACATTTGTCAGTGAAATGCAGGAGACAATTGCACACAGCAGAGTCCTCAAACAGTTGTGGATTAAAAATGTCATCTGGGTTTATACTGTAAGAATATTTTGATTTAAAATTTAAGGTACTGCAGAATTGAGGAAGATACTTAAATGTGATCTTAATTCGGAAGCTGCCTTTGCTTATTTTTTGTGAAAAAAGAGAACCAGCATTCAAATGAAAATCGAATACAATATGTTTTCACAACATGCATTTTGTCTTAAATTTTAAGACGAAATGCATAATTTCAGCCCTTTAAGGTGTGTCACAGGCTATCAAGGCTAAGATGTAAAAATTAAAATAGAATTAATAATAATGCTTGCATTTGATACAGCACCTTATCACATCATTGAGACATCTCAAAGTGCTTCACAGAATATACTGTAAAGTGAAATGACTGTATGTTTTGTGGACAAAATGCAGCAGCTAAATGCACACAGAATTGGATAAACATCGGAAAAGGAAAAATATGAAAGCATATGGAAAAGAGTAGGAAATTGGGATAGCTCCAATTAGTTGGATGGTCTCCATTTATTCTTTACTATTCCATGCCAGAGACCGATCTCCAATTATCAAAGAGATGTAACTGTGCTGTAAAATTATAATCATTCCATCCTGTATATCCTCCCAATGTTAAAGGCTCTATTACAAAGCAAATGGTTGTTTAACAAATGTAAGGATTATCATTATTATTTCAGCCACAATATTCAGTCTGAAAGCACACCAAAGAGCTGTTAAGTGTTAAGCAAGATATTTATTTGTGCAACAAAAGCTGGTACAATCACATCACAGCAATCTGTCTGAATAGAAATTGTTTTCTTTTAGTAAAGCAGAGGAGCTTCACTACATACTTTTCCTGTTGAAATAATTTGAGCCTTTGCAGTATTGTTGTTGGAAGTCAGCGTATTGAACACAGAAGCCTAAATGCACAGTTTGCTGTCACATGGTGGACTAAGATAAGTGAAACACACAAGAGAATTTGAACAATTCACTTGCGGTATAATTTTGCCAAATCTGTTCCATCAGCTATTCTGAGATATTTGTCATAATGCGGTTACTAACACATGTACTCTGCTATGACACTACCTAATCAACACATAGCAAAAGTTCCAGAGGATACATCTTAAATACTTAAATATGATAAATACTCATCAGTGGAGACAATGATGGTTTTGAGACAGTTTTATAGACCGGGAAGATTATATTGCAATACAATAGATGGCATGCACTGACATCACATTGTACATGAATGGTTCATTAGAAACTTTTATATCCTTCTTATATAGCATCATTTAATAAATACTTCAAGAAGCATCCATCTGTGGAGCTGTGAACGTAAACCTGAAACACTGTGTGGTGCTTCTTAGATATATATTTGATTATTTGGAAAAGCAACATATATGTCCACACTACTGCAAAACACAAGATTACATTTCAGAGTCTAGATTCAAAATATAAACTAAATGCAGTCACCACAAAATGTATTATTTCCTTTTTAACTGTTGCAGCCTGGCATTAGTCTAACATGATTGACTTTATTCTAGAACTAATTGTTGCATGTGTTCACCAGGTGTCTTGGTCAAGCTTGAAAAGATAAATCTATAAAAATAACACCAGAGAGTGAAGCCTTTCAGACCATTATACCTAGTCTGATTCCAGCTCATTCACTGGAACTAAATATTCTAATCCCAAATCCTTGTTTTTACCATGTACCCCATTATACTTAAACTTGAATAATTCTTCCCCTCAAAATTTTTATCTAATTCCCTTTAAAATATTATTGTGGTCCTCAATAACTGTTTGTGGCAAGTATTCAGAATTCAGACAAATTTCTTGCTTAGAATTTCCAGTGACATTGCTGAAGTATATGATCATATTATTGATTTCCTTAATGGCTGAAATAATCTTACATTATCTATCCTCACAATACTCAGAATTAGGATTGCCTCTATTAGGTTCTCTTGTTAACTTTGTTCCTTTCAATAGAGACAATGTTTTTTCAAGAATGTTCTCAAAGCCCTTCATTCCTCATATCATTCTCGTGTATCTGTTCTGTACCCTTTCCATGACTCTGTTGTCTTTCCTTAATGGGGCACAAAGAAATGTACACAATAACTGTGTCCAATGTGCCAATGCAAGTATACGTGTAATGTCGCTTATTTAATGTTTTATTTAACATTTGTATATGTTAAACCTAGATGCGCATTTGCCTTTTGTAGGTCTTTTCATCCTACTATCTTCCCTTTAAAGATCCATGTATAAACATTCCTATATTTCACCTTACCTCAGCACTATAAATAACTATTCCATTTAGGATATACTTTTGTTTGTTCTTTGATTTGTTTGCTATAAGAGTCATGAAGCAATTTTCAACTCTCTTTGAAATCTGAAGTTGTTGAACTGTGAAGGAGGTTGCAACTTAAATACAGGAAATTATGGTCATGAGCAGATGGTCACGTTAGGTAATTTATATTATTGGTAAATGTCGGATAGTAAAAATCATGTTAGATTGAATGCAGTGCCTCTGTTGTGCAGTCAGAGCTGGTTATATAAGAGACACTAAATGTGAATCACTTAAGGTTCTCGCGACACACGCTATTGCAAAATCTATAATAATAATCCTTGCATTTGATGTAGCTCTATTCACATTTGCTAGACATCTCAAAGCACTTCACAGAATATCCTGTAATGTGAATTGACTATATTTGTGGGTGAAACACGGCAGCCAATTCTGCATAGCAGTGCCTCATAAACTGACCTTTATTTTTGGTGGGGGGGAAATGACATCAGGCATATGGAGTAAGGAAACTTGCCCAAGATTTTGTCCTGCCTGGAATTGAACTCAGGTCTCTCAGTTGCCGGTGAGTGCTCTAACCACTGAGCTATAGTAGTCTATGTCTGAAGGCTACTTAAGCAATAAGGCTGTCAGATGTGGGGACTATCCTACTAAGGAGAGAATATAGAGCAAATACCTGAGTTTATCTTGGGATCAGAAATGACTTTTTTTTAAATTATTGGGAATGGGATTAGGCCTGCTCACATCCATTAATTGAATTAGACCAAAATGTACCACTTTGGAAACAAGGGTTGTCCCCACAGACAAGCTCCAATCTACCAAGTACTCTTCTAGGCCTCAATATTGTCAAAGGACGATGTGATCTTGATTCATGACCAACTGAGCAAGTCAGATGACTGGGTAGTCTCCCTGGCAGTGCAAGCCTGGCCTGAGCCCAGTAACCAGATGCTCAAGTAATCTCTGAATTCAGTAGCTCTGCTTCCTTTTTGTGATTGCCGATTGAACTGTGGAGTCCTATAGCTCAGTGGATAGAGCACTCGCCTTACATGCGAGAGATCTGGGTTCAATTCCAGCACGGCAAAACATTGGGGCAAGTTTCCTTACTCCACACGCCTGATAATAATCCTTCAAAAAAAAATTAATCCATGACTGTTTGTGGGACACTGCTGTGGACTATTGGCTGTGCACATATATACAGTCAATTCACTTTACAGTATATTTTGTGAAGCGTTTTGAGACTCTAGAAGACGTGAAAAATGCTATATCAAATGCAAGCATTGTTATCATTATTAAATTCTAATTGACTCCAAATTGATCTGCTTGCCAATGGATGTCAGATTTTAGTTAACTCTGTGTGGACAGTTCACTGGATGCAAAGATTCTTCTCACTCAGTTCCTATTATCTCTGCAAACATTGGAGGATAATATAGGAAAGCTTCCTCCTTGATATGTCCTGAAATTTCAGCACAGCAATGCAAATGTGTATGGAAGTCCATTCAAATGAGATGATTAATATTTATTGTTTCACACCTGGGAACAGTATAATGCAAACAGAGCCTCTGGCAATGTGATGAATAATGCACCACAAGCTAACAAAATTCACCCATATCTCCACAAAATTCACCCATATCCCCACAAACTAAATTTCAGGATATGCATTGGAGGCCTAATCAAGTTGAACTGTTGTTGATGGCTTTCAGTGTGAACTCTTGTCTTAAGTCAAACTATGAAACAAGCAACACCAAAATTACATTTATATAGAGCTTTTCAGGTTGGCATGACATACCAACGTGCTGGACAATCGGTGTTTTGGACCTGAGCTGGGGATTGGGATTGGGGAGGGTGTAGGGCAGGACACAATGTGAGAGGTGGGATAAAAACCATTCAAGGACGGAACCATGAAGGTTGTGGTGAGAAGAGAGGCGATGGAGGAGGTTAGATTGGTCCATTGTATCAAAAGAGCAGAGAGCTTAAGGAGGATGAGGAGGCAGAGGGAGCCATGGAGGCAGATGAACGAAATGTCATTGGTCACTTTGACCAAAGCTGTTTGTGTGCTGTGGGTGGTACAGAAAACAGATTGTAGGTGTTTGTAAGGATAGGAGAGGACGTAGTGAAACTGGGAAGCAACAACTTGTTCCAGGACCTGAGAATCAATGTCGGAGATGGAGCAGTAATTTGAGAGCAGGAACGATTCCAGGAAAGGAATTTTAAGGATTAGAGTGATGACTGTATACTGAAATTCTCTTAGATATTTTTCACGTTGCATAGTTTGCTTCATTGAGAACCTATGTGATAGCCTCATGGCAAATAGTGTATTACATTATAATCTGAAATCCTGTAGTTCAGTGGTTAGAGCACTTGACTTACAAGCAGAAGACCTGAGTTCAATTCCCTGCAGGGAGAAACTAAACCTTGGGAAAGTTTCCTCTACTCTACATGCCTACTAATAATCCCCTCAAAAAATACAATAATTAATTGGTAATTTCAATCCATGACTGTTTGTGACGCACTGCTATGCACTGCGATTTGTCCACATATATACAGTCAATTCACTTTACAGTATAATCTGTGAAGCGCTTTGAGACATCTAGAAGACATGAAAAGCGCTATATCAATGCAAGGATTATTATTGTTATTATTAGTAGTATTAGTATTATTATGACAGACCATTTTAAAGGAATGGAAATAATGCCAATGGACAGGGAGAATTTTGTGATGTCTGAGAGTAGAGGTGAAGCTGGGAGGTAAGTATAGAGAAAGAAACAAGGCTGAGACAGCAGGTGATTAGTTTCATTTGGGTTATAGTGGTGGTAAGAGTGGGGGACAGGTTCAAAGATGCAGAGGGAGTGATGAGTAGATTTAGAGGGACGGATGAGCCGGGATGTAAGGGGTCTATGGGGAGGGGATGGTTGTCGGAAAGGATAGAGGCAGCTGAGCAGATCCCCTCAACTTTGGTATTGAGGAAGTCTAGCATTACCTTGCAACAACAACAACAACAAAATTACAATTGTGTAGCGCCTTTCATGTCAAGAGGACACCCAGGTCACATTGCAGGAGAGAATGGGCGAAGCATGAAAGGGTGGCCAGAGGAGCTGGTTGCTGATGGAGGAGAGTAGCCTTGGGTTGTCCTTGGCATCCAAGATTGTCTTGGAGCAAAATGACAATTAAGCGGAGATAAGAGCAGAGCAGTAAGATTTGATACGGTCCAGCCAGATCTGCTAATGGGCACATTTGACATTTCATTTAGACAGAATAGTCCAGACTTTCAGTGCCTCAGAAATGTCTGCCTCACAAATCTGTGCTTATTATAGGGATTGACAGAGAAAACACTAATGTTAGAGATAAATTGATGTTTAATTTAGGTAAATATTTATAGGTTTGCTACAATTTTACTTTAGAATGGGTTAATTGTTTCTTTTCATGCTGCTATCATTGACTGCAACAGTAACCTGTTCAAATAGAGCCTATTTGGAGTTGACTTGGGCAAGCATGTGTAAAGCTATAAAAATAATAAAATGAATGACACTAATTTACAATCCAAAGTGCCATTTCCAACACCTGTTCAGGACACTTACTGGTAATTAATCCCGTTTGTTATGTAGTCTAGTCAGATGTTCAACAGGGTTAGTGCTCGGGGATGCAGTGTTAGGGCTGAAAAAATGACATACAATTGTTTAAAAAGATCACAGCTTCATTGCTCAGACAAGATGCATTATGTTTCTATGTACTGGGTTACCCAAACATTTAATTTTAATCAAAGGTTTCAAATTCCCTTTGTCTCCTGAAGTAAAACAGACAGATGGTCCATGTAAATGCACATTTTCTTTCTTGCAACAGACACAAACAAGTTGAAGAGGTGCTGCTGAAAACTGAGCCTTAGATTATACATCACTGACTAGACAGACACTATCAGCACCAGGAGACGATCCAAGCAGTCAGAATCCTGCTGTGATAGACAAGAAACACACCGTGATTTGGATCTGATTTGTCATTGCATTGCTTGTTTTGCACTTTGTTATGTGATCTTTGTATTAATATTAAGTCACAGTTCTTAATTTCTCGCCTCTGAGTCCGATGGCCCACTTTGCGACTTTGAACTGCTATGGAGGTACTGTCCTGAGACAGATGGACAGGTGGACTTTCAAGATCCTTTCATAATACATAATGAGAAAAGGAGTTTTTCCAAGTGTTGTGGCCCAAAATACAATTTAACAATACATGAAAACTTACTCCTTGACAATTCCTGAAATTTCAGCGCAGCAAATATTTATGGAAGTTCATTCAAATGAGGTCACTTAAATGATTCTCAGACTTGGGAAGAAAATAACTCAATCTTTTGGATATAACCTGATTTGTAGATTAAACTTGGACAGTCTTAATTAGTTTCCTTGCGAGTATGAGGCCCATAAAAACTGCCCTTACCAACTTCACCAAATTGTTACTACATATGAAAATTATCTCGAGATGTAATATGCTTCTCCTACAGAGATGTGCTTGTGGGTGTCCCAGGAGGAAACACATTTTAAGTCCTAAGACCATTTTCTTGTGCAAAGCATAAGTTACTTGTTTTTTTAAACTCCAAGGGCAATACAATGACATACTGGTTCTGCTACCGTAAGACAGGGTTGAAATCCACTGTTACAGCAGAGCAGTGGGAGTTCTGTTTTCTAGCATAAATATCCATCAAGTAAATGAACACAAAATGCATTAAAACTAACAGCAAGTTAAATAACTTGTTACACCAATGACTGACATTGCAATACATGTTTTGCAAAGCAAGCAAAAGAAAAATTACATTATTACTATTTTTTACTATTGCTATACTACTACAGTTCAGTGGTTAGAGCTCGCACCTTGCAACTGAGAGAAATGGTTCTCCTGCCAGCAGGATGAAATGTTGGGCAAGTTTTGTTAGTCCACAAGTCTCTCAAAGGGCAAGTGAGAATTCGATTGTTAATCGATTGGCAGATAGATCAATCACTATTCTGGGGATAATAATCCTTAAAAAAAATTGTTTGGTCTCTCAATCCACAAATGTTTATGGGACACTACTGTGCCCAATTAGCTGCTGCAATTTAACCATAAATATACAGTTAATTCACAGTAGAGTATATTCTTTACTGTCTAGAAGATGTGAAAAGCTATATATATATAAATGCAAGGATTATTATTATCATCAATAAAGATCTTAGATCAATCAAGTTCAACAGAAGCAATGTGATACTGCCTCAATGTGACCATCTCATGCAGAATACAGTAGTTAAAATCTTTTGAAAGGTAACCTTTAGGTGTTGTTCTCCATTTGACAGTAAACGCAGTGACTTGGCATGTGATTTTAAACAGATTTATTTCCTGTTCTCTGCAGACAGTACTTAAGTACTGACAAAACTTACTGATACAGAATCCACAATTTTTAAATTAAAATCCAAGCAGTCCAACACTATTCCACTTCAGGCTTTATAAGAGTGAAACATCTTGTATTTTGTGTGATATTTATCATGAGTGATAATTATTACATCAGTAGATACTTTCTCATGGAGATGTTCAGGTCAATAACTACTGGCGAAATATCCTTAATACTTTTCAAATGGTTTTGTCCAAACTTGATATCTTGTGAAGCAGGATTGAGTAAAATGTTAACATGATCCATACCTGATTGCTAAATTCAAAGTTATGGTGGCCATAATTTGTCAAGCATTGGGGGTTCATAATTATTGCTGGTGATAATTATCACAACACAAATTGAACACCAAATTTGACCAGGGTTAGACAAATACTACTTTCTCTTCCACATCGAGAAAACCAAACCAACAAATTGTATCATGAAACCATAATATCACATGATTCTACATGAATTGAATTCATTTATCACAAGGTTGCAGTGGGATCTCATTCACTGTATATGTACACAGCTTGTTGGTTGGTGTCCCATGTACTAGTCAGATTTTAATATACTTTTGCTTTGTATTACACATTGTTATTGTTGTTAGAGTTGAAGAGCTGATATAATAAATAATTGTTGCATTTGGTATACCACCTTTCACATCTTCTAGAAGTCTCAAAGCGCTTCACAGAATATACTGTAAAGTGAATTGACTGCATTTATTTTGTGTGGATGAAATGCGCCAGCCACAGACGTGTCCTACAAACAGTCATGGATTGAAGTGACCAATTTATTACTGTGTTTTTTTTCTTGAGGGATTATTATCAGGTGTGTGGAGTAAGGAAACTTGTACAAGGTTTTGCCCTGTTTAGTGATGTGTCCTACCAAGGAAAGCAGCAGCAACTTGAAAATCACGTTGGTCATCGCTGACTGACTGATATCCATAGTTGTTCTTGGTGGGGTCTCTAAAAAGGCATGATTGGTGAGTGACTGACCCTTTAAATCCTCCTTTAACTGCTCAGAGAGGTGATACAGCATTTATTATTAAATCTAAATCTGTGAAAACAATCACTTCTCCAACCACTCAGTAAAATTAATGTAACGTCTGTGAATCCCGAGGGCTGTATCTCTCTACACAATTCCAAAATTCCTGTACTGCCATCAGCCATTTTGAAATTGGTTTATAAACAAAAACACGGCAGTGACTTTATTATTCTGGGCTTTCATTTACTCCTTCCCAGAGGAGGGCAAATGCTATCATAGAAAAGAATAATTTGCAAATAAAATGGTGACTTTGTGACAAATTAGTGCACTTGACGCAAAAAAATGAACTCCGAAAAAATTTAATTAAATGTGCTTTAACTAATGTAGAATGGTGAGATTTTTTTTTTTTATAACAAATTTGACATGTTTATCATACCAAACTCAAAATGAAACACAACAAGTTTTGCTCCAGTCAAAAATGTTTTGAAAAAAGGAAGCATGCACAACTTTTTAAAAAAATGTTTTTACTTGTTTGCTGATGGTTGATGGAATGATTGAATGATTGGCAATATCAAGTTTTGTTATCAAAAAATAAATGTCTTGAATATCATGTATCAGATAAACCCATGTCATGTAGGATTTTAACATGTGATGAATGTGAGCAGTGTGGCACCTATATTTAAATCTGATTCTAATAGCATTGCTGTGGTAGCACTGTTCAGTCCTCATGTTTGGGGCACAGTATAAATGGAAGGTATATTAACAAAAGTCGACCGGAGTGAGATGAGTTGAATTAATATGAAATTTGCTTAGTAGAAATAGATACATGGAATGATGCAGGAGTAATATAATTCAGCTTTTTGAAATGGACTGTGAAAACCTGCTTTTTTGATAGTTGACTAAATTGAGCAAACAAGCAATAAAAAATCTTTAAAAGAATCCCCTCATTTCGTATTGCACCTATATCTTTGAAATGTCTCAAAGCGCTTCCCAGGCAATTGCTCACAAGTGTAGTTACTGTTGCTGTGTAATTAAGCTGCTGTGTGCAATTGGCTGACACATTTTGCCCACAAATACTCAATCACTTTACAGTATATTCTGTGAAGCACTTTGAGACATCTAGAAGACGTGAAAAGTGCTGCATTAAATGCAAGGATTATTATTATAAGTTTCAATTTGCATTCAAGCATGGTCTGCAAAACAACCAATAAGTTACCTTAAGGATTGTTGTTTAGAGCATGGGGAGAAATTCCCCTTCTCTTTTTGAATATTGTAATAAAATAATGATAATGATCATTAGATTGATGCAGAGGCTTTCATGTTGGAAAGATTTCTCAAAGAACTTCATAGGATTGTTGTATAGTATGATGACTGTATTTTGTAGGCGAATGTAGCAGCTAGTTTGCACACAGCAATATCCCACGAGCAGCTATGAAATGAATGACCATTTCCTGAGCAAACATTTTGAGTTTTCGTGTTTTCAATTGAGACGTTCTTATTAAACACACAAAATCAAATACAAAGTTTATTAGGATTATTATTAAATAGACAAACTGCATGTTTGTCCTTGTTGCGGAACATCCGGTGGAGTCCTGTAGCTCAGTGGTTAGAGCAAGTGAGAGATCTGGGTTCGATTCCAGGCGGGGTGAAACCTTCGGCAAGTTTCCTTACTCCAAGGCCTAATACTAATCCTAATTTCTTTCCAAATAAAAAAATGTGGTCACTCAATCCACGACTGTTTGTGGGACACTGCTGTGCACAATTGGCTGCCATGTTTTGCCCACAAATATACAGTCAATTCACTTTACACTATATTCTGTGAAGCGCTATGAGATGTCTGGAAGATGTCAAAAGTGCCACATCAAATGCAAGGATTAATACTATCAATTTGCCAAGAACAAATAAATACATGGGGAACAAATTGTTTTGACGTGTAGTTTTGAAACCAAAGCGTACATATTTGCCTTAACGAGCAAATCATTTTCCAAATTAGCAAGCAGAGATTGGGAGTCTTCCTGAACATATTTTGTTTTGAACTTGTTTTATTATCTTGGATTCTGGTGTGATTTTCAGAAATTACAGTTACAGTATCCCCAGAGGTGAGTATATACAGGCTCCCATCCCAGAAAAGCTGCTTAAACATTTTTGTAATTTTATTTCATCTGACAAGTGTCTGACACATGCAGAAACCCATCACCATGCTTAAGAGTATCCAAACCAAGCCGAGATTTCCATACATCTCACCTTCACATGGAAATCTTAGAGATATACTATTGGAATGAAATGCGCAATCTCTCCCTCGAGGGACACATCCCATTTACCTAATTCCAGAAAGTGTTAGGTGCAGGTTGGCAAGAGACAGGCTTGGGATGACAGAGTATGTGTTGAGGTACTGCTGGAGTCTAATCGACCCGAATTGCATAGCTTACAATTGATATACCTGTCCGGCAAGCTTTCCCTCCACGTGTCTAATTAGGACCACCCTACCTGTTAGAGGTTTGGCTTGCAGGGTTAACAGGAGCTGAGCTGAGTTCCAGAACTTACGAATGAGCCAAGAATCAGCAGTGCCTGCAATACTGCGGATCCACCTGCCTCAGAACCACACTCTCCCCAAACAGCTGCAGAGGGCTGTCTCAATTCCGACATTCCATTGCCAAGCATGCATTTTGTCAAATGCAAGGCACAACCTGAGAATTTGGGTTATCTTAATTAATTATGTGGCTAATGTCAAAAGATACATTGGTAAATCATATAGGTTTCCTGCTGCTGATCACTGTGGAAATGATTCCTGCTGCAAAGTGTGTGTGTATGCTGGAAAGTGTGCATGTATGTGAAACAACTAATCAGCAGAATCAGCAGACTGTCCGACCATGGAGCACTCAAGAGCCAATTCCAGTCCTATTCTTGACACCGAGATACAATGGCACAGGTCCAGGGTTGTGAAGAGCAATTTTAAAACAGACATTAGGGAGTATTTACATAGATGGTAATCTGCAACTGGAGGTTACCAGCTGGAGGGGTCGGAGTCGCTAGGACGGTGCAATAATTTATGAAACAGCTTGACTCTGTAATTGGCGGATAGCAAGATGGGTATTATAGAGCTGCTTCATTGGGTTTTGTCAGCATCAATACACATTTTGTGCAGAAAGTGAGAACATTTGATGCAGATGATTTATAGTTTTTTTTAATTTCACTCATATGTAAATGCTATGTGCGACTAACCCAGTAATTATTGAATACCAGTGGGTTTGGAAGATAAACCATTCTTTACTTCTTAAGAACCTGTTCAATAGGGGGTTAGAGATCTCATGGCAATAATCAAAGAGGGAAGAGAATTTCTCTGTAAATCCAAGCCAACATTCTCCAGATAAAAGTTAATTCACTTTATGACTATTACGGGACATTGATGTCTGCAAACTGGCTTCCACATTTGCCTACAAATTCACAGTCACTGCACCTCACAGTAAAATCCTCTGAAGCACTTTGAGATGTCTCAATGTCGGGATAAGGAGCTATAACAAATTCCAGAACTTTTCAATTATTTTGCTTTGACAATACTTCATTCTCCACTGCTTCGGTACAGTTTCTCAGATGTTCATAGAGTGCATTTTAGAAAGGAAGGGGTGAGGGGAGGGACTTCCAAAGGGTGTGGGCAGAGTGGCTGAAGGTCTGCCTGCCAAGGGTGGGGTGGGAGAGGTGGGGTACGTGAGCCATTGAGTGGAGTGAGAGGTCATGTTGGTAGGGGATTAGGAGGTTGCAGAGGTAGGGGAGAGCGAGGCCATGGAGGGCTTTGAAGGTGAGGTTAAGCATCTTGAACTCTATCTACTGTGTGATGGGAAACCAATGGAGTTGGGTGACGATGGAGGTAATAGAGCCAGGTGTGGGAGAGGACATAGGCTTTAGTGTTCTGGATGATCTGCCACCTATGGAGGGAAAAATTGGAGATGCAGACAAGTGGAGTTTGCACAGTGAAGCATGGATGTTATGACTGCCTGTATGATGGTTTTGGTGGCCTGCGGTGTGAGTCAGAAGTGAAGCCGGGTGCTGACGCAGTGTTGGAGGAAGGAAGAGTGGGCCATGGCATGGATTTGGGATAGAAAGGATTGTAGAGGATCAAACAAGACACCAAGTTTCCAGACTTGTTCAGTAAAGTGGCCTGTGCATCCATGGATGGTGATGCTGTCAGTGCTTGAGGTGTGGAGGTGCTGAAGGGAGCCAATCAGGAGAGCCATGGTCTTGTTGACGTTCAATTTTAAAAAATTAGCTCTCATCCAGGACTTGATGTTTGACAGACATTCTGTCAAGATAGCAGTGGTCCTGGAGTCAAGTGTGGTGGCATAGAGATTCAGTTGGTTGTCACAGGCATACATATGATAGTTCACTCTATGTCTGAGAATGTGTCATCAAGAGGGAGCATATAGATACTGAAGTGGAGGGGATCAAGGACAGAACCCTGAGGAACGCCACACGAGATGGTGCATGGGCTAGAAGAGAAACCATTTGCGGAGATGACGAAATAACGATGTGAGGGTTACGATCTGAATTCAGATCAGATTAGTCCTGTAGCTCAGTGGTTAGAGCACTTGGTTCACAAGCAAGCGACCTGGGCTTGATTCACTGGAAGGCCAATACTTAAACAATTTCCTTACTCCACTCACCTGATAATAATCCCTGAAGAAATAAATAATAAATTGGTCACTTTAATCTACGACAGTTTGTGGGACACTACAATAATTGGGTGCTGCATTTTGCTCACAAATATACAGTCAATTCACTTTACACTATATTCTGTGAAGCTCTTTGAGATGTATAGAAGAATCATAGAATCATAGAATTTTACGGCACAAAAGGAGGCCATTCGGCCCATCTAGTCTGTGCCGGCTCTTTGAAAAGAGCGATTCAATCCCACTGCCCTGCCCGCTTCCCATAGCCTAATAGACCCGTTCTCCCTAAATAAAGATCTAATTCCCTTTTAAAAGTTGTTATCGAATCAGCCTCCACCACCTTTTCAGGCAATGCATTCCAGATTCGAATTGAAAAACTCGAATTGAAAAACTCTACATTAAAATGCTATCATTATTATATTTATAACAATTCAAGGACAGAAAAGCTTGTCTGTTCAGCTGCCTCTCCATTCTAGGGTTGGTAAATACTCTATAGACCTCAATATCTCAAGACTGTTTGTATTACTTATTAATTGTGCAAGCCCATAGCCGAGGTAGTTTCTGCACTTTTTCATTGCCACTTGCAACTGCCATCAATGCACACTCGGACTGTCTCAATGGTGTTGTTGTACATAGAGAAAATACAATCAGGCCTATAATCCTGAAAGGTTCAAAATGGATCTGGAAAATATCAATAAAACTGAAAAGAACTAATGGAAATAACAATTTTTCAATTTTATATTACAGCCTTGAACTTTGCCCTGTTCCCTCCCGGCAGCTGCGTATGTGTCATATATACAAATAATGATGGTTTGGAAAATGCTTCTAAAATGTTGACTTACAGTCATGAGATGCTAGCTGACTGCCGTGAAGTAAAGCTTTGTGCTAATGCAGTCAGACAAGAGAGGCCAACAAAAATGTTTTTTTTAAAAACACAACGTGAAATTGCTTTGTCGGTTTTCACATTAGAATTTGCCTTTTAATTGACTGGTTTTGTCAAATGGGGCAGGAGTACTAGAATTGCATTTTGTCATTAAAAAGGTAGCAACAAAGGTTCCCTTGGAAATTATCCATCACAGAATTTCCTCAGTGATTCTGACTAGAACCTCAGGTCTCCATTTTGTTAAAAAGTGCCCCAAGATGTATATTTTTTGCTGCCTCCATTTGCTGTTACATCATCTCCCCCACCACTTTGTTCTTATCTCCTCCTACTTTGGAACCTAATGGAAATCAAGCACTCCTTTGTAAGCAAATGAGAGCTATGCAGATCACGTGCTCTATAAATGGGAATTACAAGGGTGCTATTTAGAGTTTGATATCAGGTTAAATCTATTATATAATATGCATTATACCAAATATTTTATCTTTATTATCTTATCCAAACAGTATAAATTGTTATAATGAGCTCACACAAATGTCTGTGGATTTCATGCTTGAGGGGTTATACAGTGCAGATTTACAATCAAGTTAAAAAGGACAAATTGCGTTACTATATAACATTGCAATAGATTATCTCTCACATTTGGATGGCTTGATCATTGATAATGAATGGAACAACTGCATTGATCAAAAGATTTGTATTAAAAACCTTTAGTTGTCCAGTATTTCAAAGGTTGTGAAACATATATTTTCTGATTATAAACCATTAAGCGATGATTTTCTGGAGCTTTTGTCAAATTTCCCGTAGAATTCAACATCAAGCACAGACCAAAATCATGTCATGAATGTTCCACTAACCTCATGTGGTAACAGAACTAACTTTATAATATGAGGTTCCCTTTTCCCAGGGACATTTAAATCTTTGGAGGATTTCCTTTTTCTTTCTAAGTTTTTGATTGTCATGAAAATACTGGTATCAAAGGAATGAGAAACGTAGAGTCTGGTCCCCAGGCCTAAAAATAATTAAGCTGCACTTTGTTGAGGAAGGATAGAAACACTATATTCCACAACAACAAATAACAAAGATGATGAAAAGCAATGTGTAATAGGAGGTGGGCTTTGTACCCACAGCAACAACAACAAAATTACATTTGTATAGTGCCTTTCACGTCGTTGGGATGTCCCAAAGCGCCGAAACAAGCATGAATGAAAAGCGGTCGATAACAAGGGACTGCTTTTCATTCAATGCGTTTTGGGGTCTGTTTGATAATTGTCATCAGTGAGAATTATTGCATCCTAAGTTGTACATTTCCTCTCCTCATTCCCTATTATTTCTGAGACCAATATTGCGCAACACACATTCAGCTATAATGTGTCTCAATGCTGTCAACACCAAGCCAAAACCATGTTCACATGTTTCTATTCATAGTTAAATGAAGGAGTCAATCCTACTTATGACGTTTCAGACTAATTTAGTTCCATGATTCAGAGATTTTACAAATCAACAGAACAATAATGCAAGATATAGAATAACTAAAGTGACACAGAACAATTTTTTGGGAGGTAGATGAAGCACAACAAAACACAGCGGAACTCAGTGAACTTTATGATTTGAATGTTAGCGAAGGTTTTTTTGACTAAATGCACATAAGTTAAATAGAACCGCAAGGTCTACATAAAAGAATGGCCAGTTACGTCTGGCAAAATGCCTCGTCACCAGTCCTGACCAACAAATATCAGGACGTGGCCTGGCTGGCGTGGCCTGGCTGGTGATTAAAGGGGCCCTCCCCCTCAGATCATTCATGAAGAAATGAGGTCTGGGCCAGTCAGCAAGCTGCCCTTGGGGAGCAGACAGAAGACCAATACTTCTTGGAGTATTGTTTTGCAAACACGGTTTGGAAAAAGACGTGAAGGATATGCTTCCAGTTCGTCCTTGCGGATCCACTGTCATGGCACTCGGTCTCTTCACTCACAACCTCTTCACAGGCACTCACAGTGAAACCCACATTGACTGTGTCTGGAGGATCATAAACTCGGTAAAGGTAGCCCTTTGGCATTCCCGAAACCAGGTGCTCTTCTGACAGAATGAGGAGACGGTGAGAGCCTATCTCAGGCCCGCGCATGCTCGGATCAGGGACTATGTATCGGGGAGCCAGCTGAAGTTCGGCTCAACCGCAGCAAAGGCCAGATGGCGTCTGACCCTGACGCCATCCGAACTGCTCAGGGCACACCCACCAGATAGCCCACGAGCGCTCCCAAAACGGCATGCAATAAATGTAAGGATACCAGAAGTACACTTGTCATGTAACCAAAGAGTGTCCCAAAATGTATGTATGGTAAACGTATGTGTTTACATCGAAGCACATCGGGGCGCATCTTGAAAGCAGCTGGTGACCTTATCAGGGTGTGCACGGGCACGCACACGGTTGTGGTACATACAGGGGCAACTCCTTCTTTAAAACCATTGTTTTAAATGGAGAGTCCCCTAAAAAATGTTTGCACACTTGTGTGCGGATAAGAAATGTGCCATAAACAACAGAATCTGGTATCGGAAAAATGGAAAAGAAGATAATGTATTTTGTTTTGGATTTCTGTTAGACCAAATATATTTATAAATAAATATATATTTTCAGAAACATAGTTCAATTTCAAACAATATGTAGCGGAGCATCCAAAATGTGAAATTGGTTGTGTCATGGGAAGGAACAGTCATTGATATGTGAAGTGCTCACGCATAGAGGGAAGTAACTTACGGGGTAGTGCCTTTCGGATTAATGTTCGGATGAAAGCTGTTTGCACTGGACATAAATAATTTGGAAGTGTGGACACAAATTAATCTAAATTTGCCTCACTGCCGTTTGAATGCCACTTACTGGATGCTAATTTATGTCAATCTCAGTTAATCCAGGTACCTGAGAGGTGGAACACAACATCTGCTCTCCACCAGTGACAACTCGAAAGTCACAATATTCATCGAAACATTACAACTTATTTTAGATAGCAGATTCATTTGGATATGAAGTTACTTTATTGATGGCTGCCCTTGTGGAGTATTTATACCCCAAATTCTGTATTTGTACTTGAAAGTGTCAGCTTGCTGCACTCTCATCTCTGAGTCAGAAGGTTTGTGGGTTCGAGCCATATCAGGACTTGGAATCACAGTGCAGAGTTGGAGGTGTGCTGGATTATCACAGGTGCTGTCCCTCAAATGAGACAATAAATATTTATAGGTGGATGTAGGGTCCGGCGATATATCGATATATCGCTAAAACCCGATATAATTTTCACACCGATATGCCGATATATGCGTTCCAAAAATATCGATATATCGAAAAATCAATATATCGAGCTAAAAGATCGGAATGCGTGCACACTGAACTACAAGACCCAGTACGCTCATCTCTATTTACAATGCACAGACCGAGGTGCAAAGCCGCCATATTGTATTCATAGTCCTCGAATACAATATACAGGTATGTAAGGGGTGGGGGGGGAGAAACGGCTGGGGTGCGGGGTTGTGTGGGAGAGAGACGGCTGGGGGGAGGGGGAGAGAGACGGCTGGGGTGGGGGGAGGGAGGGAGAGAGAGACGGCGGGGGATGGAGGAGGAGGAAAGAGATGGCTGGAGGTGGTGGGGGGGAGGAGAGAGACGACGGGGGTGGGGGGTGCGAGAGAGGGACGGCGGCGGGAGGAGAGAGGGATGGCGGCTGGGGGGGGGGGGGGGGCGGGGGGAGAGGCGGCGGGGGTGGGAGGGAGAGAGAGACGGCGGGGAATGTGGGGAGAGACGGGGTGGATGTGATAATATACAGATAGAGATGGGGGGGATGTGAGAGAGACACAGAGACACACAGACAGAAAAACACAGAGATGGAGAGAGTGAGAGACTGAGAGACACAGAGAGAGAAAGATATTTACCTCCTGAGGAGATAGGACCCGAATGCGCACACACCCGGAATGCGCACGCACCCAGAATGCGCGCGCACCCCGAATGCACGCGCACCCCGAATGCACGCGCTGCGCGTGCGTGCGCAGTACAAAAACCCCCAAAATATCGATATTTCAGTATATCTTGATATGAGCACATCGATATATCTAAATCGGAAAATTTCCATATCGACAGACCCTAGGTGGATGTTAAATATCCCATGGCACTATTCAAAAAGAGAATGGAGTTTCTCCTGTTGTCCTGGACAACTAATTCCCCCAAATACAATTGGTTATGTTTGTGGGATGTTGCTGTGCACAACTGGCAGCTATGTTTTGCCCACAATAACCACACTTTCAAAAATAGATTGGATAGATTTAATTTAGGAAATAATGTTATGTGATATATAGTACATAGCTATTTTGGGATACGTGAATGCGACTGCCAGGAAGGTGGAAGGCAAACTCGATAGATCTTGGACATTTTTTGTCAAGCATTTCTTAAGTTCTTACTTTGCAGTATATCATGTGAAGCTCTTTGAGATGCCTTGATGGCGTGATAAGGCACTGTTACAACAAATGCTTGAACTCACATCATTTGGATCCTAAGGCAAGTGTACAATCAAATGAGCTAATTTGACACAGGACACCAGTTTCTTGATGAGCTATTGAATGATGGAAGTGTTAAACCTGCAGAATTAATTATGTTCGTTTCCATCAACAGGGAGAGTTTGAGCTCACTTGTCCTTAGTCACCACCTCTGCTGGAGTTCCAAGATATGCTATCAGCAATGTTGCTTGCTGTTGCTAAGATCTGCCTGGCTTGGGTATACTCCATTTCTATAGCACTACATATATTAATTTTCTATTCCTCAGGCTATGCTGTTTCCTGTGCCAATTCTCACACAATGACTTAGTCACCCAGAGTGCAGTATGTTTGCAGATTGCAAGATACCTGAATAAACTAGTCTGTGCTTACCCACTTATAAATGCATGTAAAATAAAGATTGAATAACAAATGGAAATTGTGAAGAGAATTGCAATGTTGTTATTCAAATAGGGGGCCTTAATGACTAAATAAGCAATCGCACAGCTCAATCAGCTCATGAGTGAGTGCAATTTGAACTTTCAGGGAAAGCCCTTATCTAAAACTCCCTCTATGAGGAAAAACAGTGTTAGAAAGAAAAAAATGTACTATCAACGGGCCTATATTTTAGGAGAATATTAGCAACACCTGAAAGCAACATTACTGTATCAGGACTTTCTATATGAGTGTTAAACAATGCATTACATACCTAAAGGAGAAGAATCAATGTTCCAATTGTTTTGCCCACAAAATATACAGTTGTATAATTTTACACTGCAGGAATTGTTTATAACTCAAATGAACAAGAATAATTCAAATGCTTCCTTATTGCCTCACCCACCAAAGAATAAGGTAATCAAGCACATTAAATGATATCACATTTTTTTAAAAAAGAAAATATTATAAACAGTAAATATAAAACCCTTTTAAAAAAAAATGTGATCACTTAATCTTTTTGTGGCACACTGCTGTGCATAATTGGCTGGTACATTTCACCTACAAAATGTACAGTTAATTCACTTCACAGTATATTCTGCAAAGCGCTTTGAGGCATCTCAAAGACATGATAAAGTACTATATCAAACGCAAGGAATATTATTATATGGTGCAGGACCAAAAATTAGGTGTCTCAGAAGTTCTTCTACTGCTTCCCCAGTAAAAATACCTGCACAGATTCAAGACAGCAGATGGTAATTCTTGCACCTTGAGACATCCTCCCAATGTGAAAGACGCTATCCAAATGTAATTTTGTTGTTGTTGTTGTTAATCGATGTACCTCAAACCCAGTAAAAAATTAAGATTGTGAACAGATCCTGTGTTGCTGATGAAGTGCTGAGGCTGCAGACTGAGATGTTATCCACAGCTTTTTGGGAAACACTGCTGTGAGTATTTGGCTGTCATATTTCGTCCACAAAATACAGTCAATCCACTTTACATTATATACTGTGAAGTGCTTTCAGACGTCTCAACAATGTGATAAACTGCTATATCAAATGTAAGGAATATGGCGAACAAAAGTGGGCAACTTCAAGCTGTGCTTTTTTGGTGGCCCAGCGGTTCTATAAATTTATTTTCTTAGGGTTCAGCACTGTTAAAGATTTCATGTCAATTTTTTTGGTGTAAATTGATAAGTATTTGCAATTGAATAGATATTATTAATCCCCCAAACTAAAAAAAACAATTGAATGTATTAAGAGATCAAACTATGAAGGGTATTTTAGCATATGCATAAATATCAATTGATTCTATTTTGTTTTATATTATCTTTCAAACATTTCCCAAAGCAGACTGTGAAACAGACTGCAGTAGCACAACCCCCCACCCAACAATATACTGTACCAATTTTCAGGGCTGTCTGTTTCAGGACTTGCAACAGTACAATGACAACCCTTAAACATTCTGAATGGTATTAAAATACATATTAAGAAATTGATTGAAGAATTTTTAGATAATGACTGTCTTCTATCTATGATCACAGTCAAAGTGAGCAGTTGCTTTCCTTACTGTCAGACAAATTGACAGGATCACTATTTTGGTTAGATAACGTCAAGCTGTGAGTTCTTTTGATTTTTGATTCTGCACTGAGGTAAGACACTAATGATAAAACGTGTGTGTCATGCCATATTAATTTTAGTCTTATTCTGATTCCTAAGGTTGAAATAGCTGCTAGGTTAGTTTGCAAATCATTGTCTACACATTGAGCATAATTTTCTTAAAAGTCTTAAATTCAGTCTTAGTTTAAAAGCAGATATTTCACAATTCTTATGAAGGGCATCTGACAAACTAATTTGCAGATTAATAATAGCCCTTACTTTAATATGGTGTCTTAACATATTCTACAAAGGACAGCACAGCTGACAATACAGTGCTCCTCCAGCACTTTATTGGAGTGTGAGCTTGAATCCGACTTTCTAACCTAGAAGTAATGATGTAGCCAAACAAGTTTTACTGGGACCAAACAAGTTTCTATTAAATCTATCAATTTTCCAAAGAATTTTCTGCAAGTTGTTATATTTTAAGACAACGGTGTTTGAAGTAAGATCATGAGAAACTTCAAGTTGTTGATCACTGCACAATGCCCTGTGATATGAATGCCAGTTAAAGACAGAATTTAGTGTGAATGCAACGTCCCACACAGTCTAGCAACAGACTAATAATAGCTTACTTCACTTATGCATCACATATACAGATTGCCCAATAGGGTGAGTTGCAAGTCATTGCTTTAACGGGAAGAGAGAAAGCCAGAGAAATTGCCGAAAAGAAAATTGTGCGGTAATGGTTACTGGTTTTGGAATTTCTCTATTTTCTTTAAGTAAACTTAATAATATTAAAGAACATCACATAATCAAAATGCAACTTTCAAGAGAAATGGGTAGTGCATTTGTGACTTAATGATGCAAGCACTGTCCTGAGTAACACAGCAATCAATACATATTCAATAATTCCAGGATTTGTATCTTGTATTTAAGTAGTGCATAATATAATCATATTATATGGGACTTATAATCATAAGTCCCATATTTATATAAATAACATATTGGTACTTACATATGTTTCCAGGTAATTTACCTTGGTTTTATTTCAAAGGGAATAGCAAGCTCTTGACCTTGGCTGGGCAACAGAGCAGCTTTCAGCACAATCGCTTGAAGATCATTTTCTGGTGGGCCATTGTGACCTAACCTGAATGTGATCACCAGAAGGTTCATCGGATAAGGGCATAAAAGCTTGCAACTGAAGAATTTGGGACTTGATTTTTTTCCTGAAATAGTGTTATTGCTGATTTGCAAGTGAATGGGTGAGGCATTAGAACAGAAGTTAACTTGAACGTAAGAAAATTATACATTGCAGTGTAAGGCTGACCAATTTCCTACTTTACACTGTTTTCTTTACAATTTACTATATCCTGCCATGAGTACAAGTAGGTGACCTATATCCTATTTTAAATTGAAACTTCCAGGTGAAAGGGTTAAGTCCCACAGTACAGGACACAACCAAGGTTGAAAAGAGTGGGAGTGAAAATGGGATAAATTAAGAAATAATGGCTAGGTGTCATCTAGCTAGGTTTTTTACAATAAAAAGAAGGGAAGGTAGAAAGAAGTAGGAGATTTCGAAGTTTTTCAAGTCCAGGGAAGAATTGAATTGGAGTGATGGAAACATCTAGGTTTTGTCACAGGAGAATACAGGGAGGATAAAAGTGTGTTGGACAATGTATTTAGACAATTAGAGAAAAAAGGAAGGATAGGTAAGAGGAGCAATGATCAAGCTTGGCGCCAATAAAAATAGAAAGACACAAAAATTATGCAAGAATGAGGAATTAGAGCCTGAGGGAAAGATTGTTTATCAGCTGACAGGTTTTCTCATATATCTGTCCAAGACTATTGTCATCTACATTGCACATTAAATATGTACCAGCAAATCTGTGAATGTCTCAGCTTGTCAGCGTCTTGGAAAGTCCTCCTGATGTAAAAGGTCCTTACAAATGTAATTTTGTTGTTGATGTCTCGCTCTCTAAACTTTGCTCTTTTCCGAGTGAAAGTAAATATTCTCTGATCTTCATAGCATTGCCTCAGGCCTCGATCTTCCATTGTAAAGGATTTTGGGTGCAGTACCACAACACTGCCCATCTCTGTGCAATACGGATGTCCCAATACAAAGATGGTAGGATGCTAAGCCAGATCTATCACAGCACCAGATTCAGCTGGAAACGGAGATGTATTTCTGAGAATGGTTTACTTCTAACTCTACGGCAGGATTCCTCAGTGTAGCAGCTGAATCTCTGCACATTGTACAGGTAATTATAGTGGTGGATACAGAAGGCAGCTGGTACATCTTGCTAGATAATCTTCGAATCACCACCTGACAACCCTGCCCCTGTGAATGAAAGCACAGATAGAATTCAGCAGAAGAAAATTGCTGTAAATAACTGCAGCTTAAAAACACTCACACAAAAGGATCTTTACCTCACGGGTAACTTTGATTCCTCCCCCATTGATACTTTCTGATCACCAACAGACACACTCATGTATTAAGGGGCCATTGTGCACAGAGGAAGAATTATGAATCTGAAGTGTTCACTTTTATCCCTCTCCTGAGTGAGGACCAAACACCCCGTCCTGTCATTTCAGAATCTGGTAAGTGATACTCACTGAAAAAGATGTACAGATAAATAATACATGATCAAAACATCTTTAATTATTCCTTATAATATGTGTGTTATAGTATGCATGCAAATAAAATATAGTGAAGTATTTGAAAGCCGGTGTATAATCACCATTGTTTCTGATGAGTTTTAGTTTGAGGTTAATAAATTATTTATTGATTTGATATTTGAAGGAGCAATAATATTGTCAAAAAAAAATTCCCTCGGTGGTCTCTCTACTGTTTTATTGGTAAAACCACTGTCGGGCGTAAAAGTGAGGTAGACAAGGCTTAACCTCAACTTCACAACACTGCCTGTGTTGACTGAGCAGATCTCAGCTCAGGCAGAAGTTAGGGATACTATAATCGTCTTTAGCAGCCCAGGCAGGGGAAAGGAAAATCAGTTTCTATTCTTAGTCTTAACTGTTATTGAGTTCACTACTTCTATTAAAAGTGTATGTGTAAATAATAATAACAATAATCCTTGCATTTGATAGTGTGCCTTATCATATTGTTAAGAGGTCTCAAAGATTTCACAGAATATATTGTAAAGTGGATTGACGCTGTATTTTGTGGGAGAAACAAAATGTGTGTGGACATCAGGATCAACACTGACATCCTAATGTTAAACGATCTGCCAATACTCGGTAGGATCGCACTTCATCTTAGTTTAAAAACCATTTTGTCTTAAAGGGCAAGATAGCATGTAATTGTGGATACACCTTTCAGTCTTAATTTAAGACAGCTATGTTTAATAATAATAAAAATAATAATCATCCTTGCATTTGATATAGCGCTTTCCACGTCTTCTAGATATCTCAAAGCGTTTCACAGAATATACTGTAACAACAACAACTTGGATTAAAAGAGTGCCCTCCATGCAGGACGGCATCTCAGAGTGCTTGACATTAAAAGATCCCAGGCCAAGTCAGGGGAAGGGGGAAAAGGTGACCGAATGTGCGGTCGAAAAAAAAGGTCTTTAGCCGTGACCTGAAAATAGGAAAAGATCGAGGCGAAGGAAGTGAGGAAGAAAGTTACAGAGCCTCGGGGCTTAGTGGCTGAAGACACAGCTGCCGATGGTGGAGCGGAGGATTCGGGGGACAAGAAGGAGGCCAAACCCAGTAGAGCGAAGGCAACAGGTATTCTTGTGAAGAGAAAGGAGGTTAGAGAGGTAGGGGAGTACAGAGGAGCGGAGGGATTTGAGAACAAGAGTGAGGATCTTGAAATCGATCCTCTCCGAGACAGGGAGCCAATGAA
The DNA here is from genome assembly GCA_035084275.1 of Hydrolagus colliei. Lineage (NCBI taxonomy): Eukaryota > Metazoa > Chordata > Chondrichthyes > Chimaeriformes > Chimaeridae > Hydrolagus > Hydrolagus colliei. The sequence continues at coordinate 57,418,652 of CM068742.1, read as the reverse complement.
GGACTGGGGTAATTGAGGAGCAAAGTTCGGTATGAGTGAGAATGAGGGCAGCAGAATTTTGGATAACCTGGATTTTGTGAATGGAGGCGGAGGGGAGACCGACGAGGAGGGCATTGGACTAGTCCAGCCAAGAGGTGACAAAGGCATGGACCAGTGTTTCAGCGGCTTTTGGGGCGAGATATTGGCAGAGACGGGCGAAGCATCAGAGATGCAAGAAAGTGATGCTGGTGAGCGACTGGATATAGGGGAGGAAGGATAATTGGGGGTCGAACCTGATACCTGAGCTGTTCGGAGAGTTTTAGGGCAGGTCGAGTAGGTACAGGAGGTGAAAGCTGTGCAATTGAAGACATTAATGAGAGTCAAAGACTATGGCTTCTGTCTTGTCAACATTGAACTGAAGGAAATTCGCGCTCATCCAGTTCCTGATGCGTGACAGGCAGGCTGACAGAACATCAGGGGCCTGGGGCTCACAAATTGAGGTGGAAAAGTAGAGTTGGGTGTCATACATGTGGAGGTGTACCCCATGTCTGTGGATGACATCACCAAGAGGGAGCATGTAGATAAGGAAGAGAAGCGGGCCAAGGATGGATCCTTGGGATACCCTGAGGTAACTGGACGGAAGTGAGAGGGAAAGCTGTTAGTAGAGATGTATTGTAATGTGAATTGACTGTGTATTTGTGGGCAACTGTATATTTATGGGTTTAGGAACACTTCTGTGGAAACCCAAACTCTAAATTAAGGTTACATTTAAGAATTTTCCACAATTCTTAATTACTTATCTTAAACTTTAAGTTAAGATGGTCTTAAAAGTTTAATGGAAAGTTTATCCTAATACACAAACAGGGTACAATAAAATGATTGAAATACCCATTCAATTATCTTTTTAACTTTCAGAGTACCTAATAAGCACTTTTTCCAGAATGCACTTCTTGAACACAATCAAGTCTGTGATTTATCCCCCAAATTATAATATTGGATTATTTGTTGTTTTCTTCCATTCTCTGTGAATATTCAGAAGTTAAATTGCTCATTCTGTAACTTGTGCTTAAAGTTATTTCAATGCAATAGGGAAGAAAAATGTGAAGGTGGTTATAATGTTATCATTATCACTAATGTTACTTTTCCCTTCAAAAGATGTACACTCCTGGAATGTGATAATTGATCACTCGCTATTAGTAATCATGCCCTCCTATCTCTCTCCCTTCCTGGGACATCCTCCTGACATGAAAGGCGCTCTACAAATGTAAATTTGTTATTGTTGTTGTTGCTGCTCCACCATGATATATTGAAAATATCCCTGCTCTTCTCCAAATTCATAGCTCTACTTGATGGATAGCGCTGTAGGTTGCCATTTGTTCAAATTGTTTCCTTCATTGGTTTATTCTGCAGGAAGAGTTAGAATGAAAAGCACTTGTAGACAAAAATACCAACCTGATTCACAGACTGATTTGCGAGCCATCAGTACGTTAAATGATTCCAAGAAAAGATCATGTTTCCTATTCATGTGAAATGTTGTGCAGCCCTCAGGGAAAACCGTATTTATATTGTGGTGCACACAATCCTTCTGTTGAATATTCCTAACTTCTATACAAGAAGGAATGGAAAAAATAGGAGATTCTTCAAAAGCTCTCAGCGCTTGTAAAGCTGCTATTTTGCAAAAAATACTTTGTACTTCCTCTGCAAGCAAATATTTCAAATTATTACACTGAGATGATATTTGTTTTAGTCTTAAAGGGGCTATGTCATCTTGCAACATTGTTTTCCTGATTATTTCCTTCCTTAGTGGACCTTAATAGTTTGACGATTACATATGTGCTGAGAACCTTATGCAACTGCTATGTTTACTGGATTCTACAATCAGGCAACAAAAAAACTTTCAAATACTGTAATATGCAAAAGTAATATGCTAAAAAAAGGTTTTCAACATCATGTCTGCAGCTCCGTAAATGGTCACTGTATTTTTATACCAATAAATCTCTGTTCAGTATCTAGTACACATATTTACAGGCAATCAGTAAACACTTTGGCACACTGGTACATGGTTTCTGATGTACTGAGAAATCATACCTATTAACAGATGTACTGAGAAATCATACCTATTAACAGACTCACTGAGTCTGACTTCAATACAGTATTTGGAAAATCAATCAAAACCATCATTATGAACACAAAATTCAAGATAACGAAAATGCAAATAATCTAATATATTAGAGACATCTGGTTTCAAAAGGGGAGATCCTACCTGACCACAGACATGGGGTCAACTTCCACATGGATGCAGATGTCACCCAACTCTATCTTTCTGTCTCCACACTCAATTCCAGGACCACTACTGTCCTGACAGACTGCCTGTTGGATATCAAGTCCTGGATGAGAGATAACATTCTACAGTTGAATGTCAGCAAGACCAAGGCCCTCCTGATTGGCTTGCACCAGCAACCCCAAACCTCAGGCACTAGCAACATTAACCTCCATGGTTACACACTCCATCTCACCAAGCCAGTCAGGAACCTAGGTGACTTGTTCAATCCTCAACTGTCTTTTCTCCCCCACATCCATGCCATGACCTGCTTTGCCTCCCCTCTCTTCCACAACATTGCCCTACTCCGCCACTACCTCACCCTTCAGGCCGCTGAAACTCTCATTTATGCCTGCATCACATCCAGGCTCGACTATGCCAATGCCCTTCTTGTCAACCTTCCCAAATCCTCCCTCCATAGGTTGCAGATCATTCAGAATTGTCCTGCACCAGGCTCCATGGACCGAACTCCACCATTTGCACCCAATTCCATTGGCTTTCCATCATTCAGAAGATTTCAAGCGGTCTGAGATGCTGTCTCGCATGGAGGGCGCTGTATAAATCCAAGTTGTTGTCGTTCTGGAATCAATTAAAGATTCTGGTACACAACTTTAAAGCTCTCCATGGCCCTGCCTCACCCTAACTCTGCAACCTCCTAACCCACGCCAACCTGTCCACTCCCTCTGTTCAATGGGTTGCGGCCTGCTCCATGTTCCCTAACTCATCCGCCCCACCATCGGCGGGCGAGCCTTCAACCAATCTGCCCCCAACTTTTGAAATTCCATCCCACTATCCCTCCCCCTCGTTCCTCCCTAGCCTCCTTCAAGCCCACTTCAAGACCCTCCTCTTTGTCCATGACATTGGTCATATCTTCCCCTCCCTTCCCTCCACCTTCCCTGATCCCAACCCCAGCTCGAGTCTGAAACACTGACTGTCCAGCGCCTTGGGACGTCCTCCCGATGTGAAAGGCACTATACAAATACGAGTTTGTTGTTGTTTTGTAGATTGTAGGAGGTAGATTGGATCAGATCAACATTGGGTCTGTATTGCTTAAATCTGCAAGCCACATAGATTAGTAACAGACTATAGGAATGACATAAACACAAATAGTCTGGATTTATGGACAATGCGAATTAACTAAGTCAACTACAGTACATTGGAAGCACTGGATGCATGTAAAATGAACACTACAAGGAAAGGTGCAATACATATAAATGTAAGGTACTGCATTATAGCAAGTTAAAATAAGAGGCACATCTACTCCATGGAAAATCTAGAACTTGCCAAAATATAAAGATTTGAAGAGACCTCGGGATATTATTTGACTAACTCACCCTGAATTTAGCTTGAACATTGAAAGGTAGCAATTCATAAGGCTGGTCAAACAAAAACGCAAAATACAGCAGTTGTTGGAGATGTGAAACAAAAACAGAAATTGTTCGGAACACTCAGCAGGTCAGGCAGCATCTATGGAGAAAGGAAAAGTGAGTCAACGTTTCGGGTCCACAACCCTTTGTCAGAACAAATGGCTGGTCACTAGGGTCCAGCGATATATTGATATATCACCAAAACCTGCTATAATTTTCATATCGATACGCCAATATAGATAGGCATTTCAAAAATATCGATATATCGAAAAAGTTTATATATCAAGGGAAAAAATCGGAATGCGCGCACACTGAACTACAAGACCCAGAATGCTCATCTCTATACACAATGCACAGACCGAAATGCAAAGCCGCCATATTGTATTCATAGTCCTAGAATGCAATATACAGGTATGCAAGGGGTGAGGGGAGAGAGACGGCTGTGGGGGTGGGGGGAGAGAGAGACGGCTGGGGGGGGGGAGGGAGAGAGAGACGGCCGGTGGGGTGGGGAGAGAGATGGGGGAGAGAGACGGCTGGTGGGCTGGCGGGGGGAGAGAGACGGCGGGGTGGGTGGGGGGGAGAAAGGGATGGCGGCGGGGGGGGGGGGGGGGGGAGGAGAGAGGGACGGCGGCGGGGGTGGTGGTGGGGAGAGAGACGGGGTGGATATGATAATATACAGATAGATAGAGATGGGGGGGATGTGAGAGAGGAGAGAGACACAGAGACACAGACATAAAAACACAGAGATGGAGAGAGTGAGTGTGAGAGACAGAGAGAGAAAGATATTTACCTCCTGAGGAGATAGGCCCTGAATGCACGCGCACCCCCAATGCACGCAAGCGTAGTATAAAACCCCCGAAAATATCAATATTTCGGTATATCTCGATATGAGCCCATCGATATATCTAAATTGGAAAATTTCCATATCGACGGACCCTACTGGTCGCATTGCTGAATCAGTTCCCAAAAATCAAACTCAAACTATCTAGAACTCTGAACAGGCCACGTGGACTATTGCCTACATTTCCTGTTGCTGCAACATCTGCCCAGGCCCCAGAAGCAGTGAAGAGAGAGAACCATCAGGCTGATCCCCAATGTTAGAAGAATGGCTTCTAAGTGATGACTGGATAAGCTAAGGCTCTTCAGCCTTGAATGGGAACATCTCAGAAGGGACCTACAGAGACATATAGGATGCTTAATAGTATAGCAAATAAATGATAACAATACTCCTCGCCACATGAAGACAGTGGATAAAGAAGGCAGAGGAAGGATTGTGAAGGACAAGTTCAGAACATACAAGACTTTCTTCAGACAAAGGAAAATTTAACAGCTTGATAATTTAACAGTAAATGGATAATAGTATATTAGCTGTTCTGGAAGAATGAGAACAAATGGGTTGAAGATTCTTCTTCAACCAAACATTTTTGGTAATCTAGTCACCATGTTAATTAATAACTAGAACAGTTACTCAGAAAGAATAGTAGAGGCCAGGATATTTAAGAAACAGGACTCATTTAATAAACAGGCCAATACTATAAAAACATAATGAAAGCCTTCTGTATTCTCACTTGTTATCTTGTAAGTAGGAAAGGGGGTAATCTAAATGTTCCAATGAGCTAATGTGAAAAAGTAGCCAGAAGATTGGCTTTATTTTTATTGAGAAATTTTCTTACCTAAACTGATATATATATATTTTTAAAGTTTTTCAATATATATTCTGCAGATTTTCCAAATTTCATTAAAGTTTCCTGCAGAAGTTTTTAAAACCTTGTAAATATTCATAGTGCTGTGCTGTTAGCTCTAAGCAGGTCTATAGAGTGCGATAATACAACCTATAAAATATAAATAAGATTTAATGTGATTTTTTTTTTCCAATAAAGTGTAAGAACCGCAGTTACATATTCAACAGTTATGCTCCAGTCAAATAGATATTACATCTTATGGATGGTAGAAGTCAAGATTGCAATGCAAACTAACCCCAGGCTTTAGGAATTGAAGTAGGGTACAAAGAAATCAATGTTCCTCAAATAAATAGTTTGGCTCCTCTGGTATGAAAAGGCTTCCAAACACATACATCTGGTATACACACAACCTTTCTCCATGTTAATTCCCTTCACTCTCACCTGTAATTCTCTTCATGCCTGAGCAGCTACTGATCTTTGTGACCTTCTCGAACTCCACTCTTTTGCTCACCCCCACCACTTGGTTAACTCAGGCCTGCTACATGTTTCCTGCTACCTTCTTGCCATTAACCGTGGCCAAGCCTTCAGTGACTACAGCCATAACTTATGATGTTCCTTCCTCTGCCATTGTATCTCACCCACTCTGTATATTTCATAAAATGATATGTGCCTGGTTTAATTTGTGACATTCTCACATCTACATTAGAAGGTTGAGGGTTCAAGCCCTGCTTCATTATGTTGAATTCATAAAGTGATTAAAGGGTATGGGGATAAGGCAGGTAGCCGGAGTTAGAATGGAATATCAGCCATGATTGAATGGTGGGCAGACTTGAAGGGCCGAATGGCCTACTCCTGCTCCTACTTCTTATGTTCTTATGTTCTTCACTCACACATCCAGGCTCCTCAGATTATACAGGGATGGGTTGCATTGTTGGAGTTGCCATTGTTCGGATGAGATGTTAACCCAAGCTCCCATCTCCCTGTTTAGGTAGATGTCATGGTATGATTCAAAATGAAATGGGAAATATCTCCTGGTAAAAAAATAAAATATAAAATAGGCATACAAAAATATAAGAGGTAGAATTAGTCATTCACATGTATGTTTATAGAACATCTTTGCCAGCAAAATGGCTGTACCTTCACCTACACAACCATTATACTCTATGATAGATTTTATGAGCTGTTTTCAGACATCTTGACAATGTAATGTACTCCAGAAAATGTAAACTTTTTATAGTTATTATAAATGATGAATAAAAACCTATATATATAAATCTTCTTACAGTCACCTTCCTCTTTGCCCATCCCCTTCTTGCTTGCTGATCTGATCCTGATCTTTATGAACCACTCTGAGATATTATTGTGTGGAGTCCTGTACCAAACCTAATGCAAGTTTCCTAACTCCACAATCTTCTGTTTACCTCAGAGTAAGGAGCAGCTTGGTTGTCAATTGATTGGCGGATCACATTCCAAGGGTACTATTCCTTCAAAACCAATAAATAAAGTTGGTCACTCTATCGATGATTGTTAGTGGAATATTGCCATGCACAATTGATAACCATGTTTCACCTACAAATTATTAATAACAGTAATAAATCTTGCATTTGATATAGCGCTTTATCACATCTTTTAGATGTCTCAAAGGACTTTACAGAATATACTATCAAGTGAATTAACTATATATTTTGTGGGCAAAAACATGGCAGCCAATTGCTCACAGCAGTACCCCACAAAAAGTCTTAGACTGAGTGACCAAACTATTGGATTTGTTCTTAATAATAACTATGCCCAGATAAGCGATCCACCAATCGACAAACAACCAGGTTCCTACATGGTTCCTTATCAAGCAGTGAATTGAGTTCAAGATTCTCACCCTGAATTTGAAATCCCCACCCTACATCTTCGACCCAGTCAGAGGGCAATAGCTTGTTTCATACCCGCTCAGCTACCCCCCAACCATTGGCAGTTGGCTGGTTATCTCAAGACCTATCTATTTGACAACATTTTTGGTCACCTTTCCTCTCCCCACATCTTGGTCAGATTCCATCCCCATTTTCGGTGCCAAGCCAGGATTGTTAAGGTCCTAGCAACATGAAAGATGTCATATAAATTTAAATTTGTATTGTAGTGCAGCTCAAATGCTGAATATATGATGCGCTGGATACCTGAGACTGATAGATTTTTGAAAAATAGAGGGATTAGGGGATATGGGGATAGGGCAAGTAATTAGAGTTAGGTGAGAAGATCAGCCATGATCTTATTGAATGGAGGAGCAGGCTCGAAGGGCCGAATGGCCTACTCCTGCTCCTAATTCTTATGTTCTTATGTTACGTTCTTGTTAAGTACAGATACTACAGATACAATCACAACCAAATACACAGTTTTCATTTAAGATTGCAAGGTCTATGTAACTTTCAGTTATGTACAAAGCTATTATGATTCATATGGTATGTACACATCAGGTTTCATGAATGAAATGAAAGTACAAATTTTTTGAGTGTGAATAAACAATTTGCCCCAAAAACATGGTCACCTGACACTCCTGTGGAACTAAAGCTTTGCGGCATCTTCATGGAGCGAAAGGCACTATAGAAAATGCAACAATTGTTATTTGTTAGAGGGGAAGACATAACAAATTGGGCTTTTATTCTAATGCTTTAGGAATCTTGGAACCAAAAGTGCATAATAATGAAGCAATGATATCAATATTCATTTTACCAATTTTTTCCACTCCTTGTATCCTAAGATAACGGTTCATGGATGCTATTTGCCTGCAGGTACCTGGCTCTATTTCATTATGTGTGAGCTAAACAATGACAGTTTCCAGGCTATCTGGCTGTACACGAGTCCAATCTTATGAATGCTGCACATTTTCACTTTCCAACAAGGGTCACTGGAAAGCATTGTGAAGCAGGAAACTTTGCTAACATTCCCATTTAATATCTTCAGGAAAATTATAAAACTGCAACTATCACTCCACAAACTACCCATTTGTGATAACTCATTGTAAACAGAGAATTTTAATATCAATATTTTGGTCTTTATGTTTCAGTGTTATGCTTTCCTCACTTAGTGACTGAAAAAGTTGAATTCCTGTAATATCATTCTAGAAAAAAAATACATGCACTATTTTCATGGGATGGGCATTGCCCAGATTCATTCTTAATTGTAATGCAAAAAACTCAAGCCATCCTTAATTAGATATAGATGAAATTCAGAATACCATAAAAGTAAAGGTTGATTAATTGAGTATTCTCAAGTATACTTTGACAGGTATCATTCAGTTGCTCAAAATTCCTATTCCAAAGTATAATTTATTCTGAAATGAGTTGGTGAATATTTGGAAAGCAACAGCCTCAAGACATTTAGTCTTTGTATGAGAACGGATTAAAAAACAAACAGTCTAGGTTAAGGATGTTCAATAAAAGAAATACAAATTCCACTGAGATAAAAGCGGACTGAGCCCAACTTAATTTGTGGCAGATAAAAAAACAGATGTAAGTCAAACACATTCCAAATGAGAGGGATACTACAAAATGCTTCAATTCATGAATTCAGAAATGAAAAAGTTGGATTTGAGAATAAAGGAGTTACATAATTCACACACAAAATACAAAGTTACCCACAGTAAAACTAGTGAAGTGCTTTGGGGTGTTACATTGCTGTGATAAAGCAATACAAAATGCACTACAATTTACATTTATATCACACTTTTCATGCTAGGAGAACGTCACAACTTCAGGCACTATATCAAATGCACAAATTATTATTGTTACGATAAATACTGTACTGTACTTTGTTTTAGCATTCTAGAGGATTGTGAAGTGTATTGGTCAGATTACGAGCTGAGGAACTCAAAGTGGAAAGTCACCCAAAGAAGAAGTGATCCCAAAACAATGATGAAGAGTCAGTGAGAGATAATGGAAACTCTGACCATATATTGAAAAATATTAATGAAAGTTTGATAATCTAGCAGCCCTGATGGAGAAAGGGAAGAGAATAATAAGATAAAATGGAAGTCAATTAGTTTCAAGTTGGTGTTTGTGAAATAGAATTCACAATATGTGATCATATTTTAAGGTTTCAATTTGGATTGGAATCTGCATAAATACCAGTGTTAAAGTTGTTCAACAGTTTGTAAACCAGTGAGTCCAATTAACAGTATTATGGGGTTAGTTTCTTCTCTCTCAGAAAAGGACATTTAGCAAGCATATTATTGCTGATTCTATTTATTTTATTCCACAAATTATCAAGAAGTTATGAAGCTTTCCTAAAAAAAAATCTTGGATTCTGTGTGATTGTGATTTTCATTGAGAATCACTGACTTTCCAGCTTTAAATTAGTGGGTGAATTGTTCAATATAAAAGTTTGAAAATATTCATTAAATAATGAGCTTGTATTTAGGTATAGACTCTTAAATTTAGATTTAGGTTCATAGGTTCAATTTGTGGATTTCTGTAAATCCAAATTCGCAGTCCAAGTAGCATGATTATAAAGCTGTCTCTCACTAAATTTGCAATCGTTAAATGATGAACAATAATAATCTACTCTAGCAGCTGTTGATACACAAACAATTAGGCATTGCAGTATATGGAGAGGTCAGGTAAGGCATTACAGGAAGCTTCACCAATATAGTAGTACAGCCCACCTTCCAAACCAGAAATACATACATAATTAACAATAAACATTTAAAATATAAAACATGATTATCAGTAGAGATGATCTTTGATGAAACTTATGCTGTGTGTTAACCAGTTATAAATACCCATAATTTTAGTACAAATTCACTGCCAACATTCAGTATAAATGAGAATACAGTACAGCAAAAATTGTCCTAGGACCACCTAGCTACACCAATTCTCACACTACTCCATTCTGGATGCTCTGCTCAAAGCTTTCAGGCCATTCATTGAACAAGTTCATTTATTTTTAGTATTAAAAAAATGCTAATTGGTTGACACATTTCATGCCCAATACACAGAAAAATAAACTATCCTTCTCAGGCATCATTCAAAATGATATGGATGAAGGGGTATAAATCTGGCAGATATGTCTGTATCATTATAATACCCGGAGCAAAAAAAATTTGCAACTGGTAGTAAAATTATTGCATTGAAACTACTAAGAACATAATAGTCCTTGCATTTGATCTAGTGCTTTATCATGTCTTCAAGACATCACAAAACGCTTCACAGAATATACTGTAAAATGAATTGACTGTAAAATTTGTGGACGAAACATGGCAATGAATTGCACACAACAGTGTCCCGAAACTGTCGTGGGTTGAATGATCAAATTATTATTTTTCTTGGAGGAATTATTACCCTCAGAAAACCAATCTGCCAATTCACTAACAACTGGGTTTCCTACTTACTGTTAAGTGAACAAAGACATGTGGATTAAGGAAATGTGCCCAGTATTTTGCTTTGCCAGGAATCAAACCCATATACTCCCACTTGTGAGACAAGTACTCTAATCACTAAGGTACTGGACTCCATTTAACAAGCGAAACATTTTTGTATCATTAGAAATAAAGAAGACACAGAGTGGGGCAACCAAAATGATTGAGTAAATTGGGCATGCTCATGCTGTGAAAAGGAAGATTAAGAGATGACATGATTGCTATTTTAGGCCCCCTACATTTCACCCTTTTCATGCTCCCTCTGGGCGATGTCATCCGCAAACATGGGGTAAATTTCCACATGTATGCGGACGACACCCAGCTGTACCTTTCTGCCTCATCCCTCAACCCCCAGACCATCGATGTTCTGACAGCATGTCTGTCTGACATCGAGTCCTGGACGAGGGACAACTTCCTGCAATTGAACGTGAGTAAGACCGAGGCCCTCCTGATTGGCTCAAGCCAGCGCCTCCGCACATCGGGCGCTGCCAGCCTCAACATCCAAGGCTGTACTCTCCACCTCACAAAGCCAGTCAGGAACCTCGGCATCATGTTCAATCAAAAACTCTCCTTCCTCCCCCACATCCGTGCCTTGACCGGCACCGCTTATTTCCACCTGCGCAACATTGCCAGGCTCCACAATTATCTTACCCCCCGCGCTGCCGAAACACTCGTGCACGCGTACATCACCTCAAGGCTGGATTACGGAAACTCTCTCCTCATCGGTCTCCCAATTCCTCCATTCACAGGCTGCAGGTCATCCAAAACTCTGCAGCCGTGTATTATCCCGCACCCGCCTCCGCGACCATATAACCCCCACCCTTGCCCGTCTCCATTGGCTCCCCATTCTCCAGAGGATCGAGTTCAAGATCCTCGTCCTCACCTTTAAGGCCTTACACGGCCTTGCCCCACCCTATTTAACCAATTTATTTTCCCCCTACAAGCCCACCGGACCCTCCGTTCAACAGGACTTGGCTTGCTCCAAGCTCCCCGCCCGAACCACCCCACCATCGGAGGCCGAGCCTTCAGTTTCTCCGCTCCCACCCTATGGAATGCCATCCCTCAATCTCTCCATCTCGTTTCTTCCCTTTCCTCTTTCAAGGCCGGTTTGAAGACTTTCCTCTTCGACCGTGCCTTTTGTTCCACCCCGAATTTTTCAACCTCCCCTTCGTGTTTCACCCCTTCCCAAACACTCCCCTCTCAGCTCGGGTCACACGCCCCCTGTGCAGCGCCTTGGGACGTCCTCGCGACGTGAAAGGCGCTCTATAAATGTAATTTGTTGTTGTTGTTGTTGTTATTTCAACTTGTCCAGAATAGTAGAACAGGAGGACACATCCTGTGATTGAAAGGGTGAAAATTCAGAACAAATATATGCAAACACTCTTCAGTGATCGAACAATGAACCTGTGGAACAGGCTCAGTATGGAGATGGTTGAAGGAGCAAATTTTGATTCTTTCAAATGCAGATTAGATAGTTTTCTTTTAGGAAATAACATCATAGGATATAGCACATAGGTAGTTTAGGATATATGTGCATGCAATCGCCATGAAGGTAGAAGGCGAACTAGATGGACCATGCTTTTTTTCATCTAGCGTTTCTTATGTTCATATTTGGTAGCTCATCAGGATACTACCCTTAAGATTGAGTGTTTGTGAATACAGATACAATTGTCCTGTATTACATAAATCCTATTGTTAGTGAGTATCAGTCCTTTTTTTTTTTACGCACACCGAGTCAATCATTGTGCAATAGCTAAAAAACATTTGAATTTCAAAAACATTGTGGACATATTCCAGTGCATTAATTGTTGAAATCTGCAGGAAAAGGACTTGCTGCCAAAGCACTTGGAAGCATATTGACTGCAGATGGAATGAGAACCAGTCATTGACTGGCAATCATTCTATTTATTCAAACTACTTTTTGCATCAATTGCATGACGTGTCTGACTATCCTTTCCATTTGTACAAACCTTCCAGTTTTACTGTTTTGCATACACAATAAACAATGCAATTCCTGTGTTTAATATACATCAATAAATTACATTTATAGAGCGCCTTTGACATTGGGAGGACGTTCCAACACGCTACATGATTACAAATCTTAACAATTGAATAAGATTGAGGAGAAAGTACAATCATCATCTCAAACACAAACCTTGTTCTGAGTTCAAAAACTATAGTTTGCAGTAAACATTTGCATGACATCAAGGGATAATTGGATCACGATTTACGATAATTTACTTGCCCCACCCTACAACTGCGACCACCTAATACCCAACCAATTTCTCTGCTCCCTCCGCTCAGCAGACTCTGGCCTGCTCCATGTCTCCCGACCCACCCACTCCACCATTAGCGGGTGGGTCTTCAGCCACTCTGACCCCAACTTTTAGAATTCCATCCCGCAATCCCTCAGCCTCACCACCTTCCTAGCCTCCTTCAAGTTTCACCTCAAGACCCACCTTTTCGACCGTGTCATTGGTCACCTACCTTCCCCTCCCTACTTCCACCATCTATACTCCAGCTCAGGTCTGAAACATTGACTGTCTAGCACGTTGAGATGTCCTCCCAATGTAAAAGGTGCTATAGAAATGGACATTTTTGTTCATAGAGCACATGTCTCACAAGCGACAGACCTGGCGTTGATTCCCAGCAGGGTGAAATGTTAGGCAAGTTTCTTTATTCCACACACCTTTGTTTAGCAGAATGTAGGAACCTGGTTGTTAGTTGATAGCTAGATGTGATTCTGTTGTTGTTGTGCTTTTCCAGGGGTTAATTATCCCTTCAAAAGGTGGATAGATGGATAGATAAGTACATGGGTAAGTAATTTGGTCAATCAATCAATGTTTGTGGGACACTGCTGTGTGCAATTGGCTGCCAAGTGATCTGGAAGAAGAAACTCCCCATTTCCAAATTAAGGAATCCCCTTGCAAAGTGTTATATTTTGGACCCTAATGGCACATTCAAAAGCCATGTACAATACTCTACAGCATAACATGGCAAGTTGAGCAAATTTTGTTCAGAAGAAAGGAAAGTGCACTTGAACTTCTATTATAAACACTTAGGGTCTTCTTAAATGTACTAGTAAACAAATAAATAATCCAAAAATAGCCCTGTAAACCAGTGCTGAGGAGCAGATGTTTTTGTGAACCGTTAAGTGAAAAGTATGACAGATTATGTGATCATTTTGACAATGCTGAAAATTTAGTTCAAACCACTTGATAGATGAAAACCGATTATACATACCCCCTTCCCCAACCCCAACTTTCAAATTGAGTAAAGACAGTTAGTTTACCATGCTCCGGATCCAATGATTCCACAGTGACAGCTCCGAAGGTCTCTGTGAAGCTTCAGGTCCCATCATCATGGGGAAATTATGTATAAATAAGTCAATGATTACTGACTGGCTTGGCCACAACTTTTTGCAAGTGTTGCTTATCACCTGTAATAATTACCATATAAATTGGCTCTTTTTTTGTTTTAATCTCCATATTAAATACTGCAAAATTAACAGTGAGTATAATATTTCACCTTCATTTTTATTACAATAAATTTGCAAAAGCGATATTTTTTGGTTCATGACACCTATCAGAACATGGTCGGATTGCATGATTATCATTCTTTATACTGTACTTCTGTATCCCACAAGGTAATGAGAATATTCCGTACGTAACAGAGTTTAATTTTTTTCTATAAAGAACTTTACACATGCATTTTCTACTCTTCTAAACAAAAAACATGTGCAATTTCACATGAATTACTCTATTCTACATGGCTTCGTTTATGTAGACTCTTCATTATACATGATGTAGGAAGCACAAAATGTGCATCTTATAAGCTAATGTACGTCAATATTATTGTACTTTACTATGTTGTCCCATAGTGTGCAAGAATAAAAAGCTGAACAAATCTTACTGCAGTCCTGCATTTTACTGCTGGCAAAATATACCTACAAAATATTACAATAAATGTATTGAATGCAGATTTTTCTTTATTACATCATTATAGTCCTATTCTGTGGAAACAATATGAACTTATTTTTTTAGGTGTCGGTATGGTACTTTTACTACTCTTATCTTTGTCATCATTTTTCCTGTGCTATTTCTCTTAAAGGTGTTTTCATCTCATTGTTCCTTGGATTTAGATACAATTGCACAAGTAAAGGCACATTTCAATACCTCAACCAGTATCCTTCATGTGTGCTCATTCACAAGTTACACAATTCAACCATAGAGATCATTCAACCTAAACCCAATCTATCTCTAGGTTCACCTGCAAACAAAAGTTAATACACTTTATTGTAAAGCCTTTGAAGCGTTTTGAAACGTACTCTTTATTATTACTTAAGTTCACACACATGCACTTCCAAGCCTGCTATTTCATGGATAGTGATGAGGAGAGGCTACCTTGGTTGATTTCACATTATTTTAGTGCCACCTGAGTTGACATTATCTAACTGCACTGGCCAAAGATTGAACCTGTAACCTTCCCAACTCAGCTGAATAAATTCACCGGTAGACTCTAGGCGGTTGAGCACTGTTATTACTAAGAGACATCTGTGGTTTTTTTCTGAGGGTAGTGTGCATTCATGAATGACTTGGATGCCTTGTGATTCCAGTTGATAAAATATGTGGCAGTTGGGTTCTTGCTACCTCGCCTCTAGGTAAAATCTGACAACATTCAAAGGTTCTCTTGGTAGTGAGAAATGATGAAGGGAAAGTGGGGTGGGTGGGTGGGGGAGTGTGGTGGTGGTGGGGGGCACGTTCAAATTATTCTGGCGGTGTCATTATCATGTACATTTCTGACAACTACATGCTCTTTCTGTTCCGAGGATTTCCTATTGGTACTCTGGGAATATCCTGCTGACTAAACCCAGCATCCATCTCAATGTGCATCTATGAAGCTTGCAGCTGTCATATCAGCTGGGGTGGTGGGGGAGGGTGAAATACATTCTGCAGCTGCAACTATTCACTGCTAATAGTGAAGGCAGCTTTTGTGAAAAAGTTCTCTGGATCTATTGAGAAACGTTTCAACCAAGGACTTTTTGGTGTCTGCAGGCAGCTCAGCAATACAAATGTTTTTAGTAAGTTGTGTTGAAGCTGACCATTTGACAACTGCTAACACAATTTTTTTCTAAAACAAGGGTTATTGTGTGTTGAGGTTTAACACTCCGAGTGAGAAACTGTGATTCAAACATGCATAAAAAGCAGATTTGTATTGGTCTGTCCCAATTGTATTTCAGCATATTCCAAAAACTGATTTGACCTTTCACTCCATCTTGAATTATTCAAAAATAATGGTCATGCTTTTTAAATATTTCTGGTTTTCGAAATACTAGAATTTCTGCGATTTATCATCAAAATCATGGTTATATGTTAACACAATGAGTACATACAGTATACTGAATATACAGTAGTAACATTTCATCCACAAATATGCAGTCAATTCACTTTACAGTATATCCTGTGAAGCACTTTGAGACATCGAGATGATGTGAAAAGTGTTATATCAAATGCAAGGATTATTATTATTATCTTGAATGTTTAAATAGAATATCCCATAATATATGATCACTATTTCAATAATTTAAATTTCACAGTTATTTTGTTCAAGTTAAAAATAGTGCAGATCATTATACATACGTGTGCTTTGAAGCAAGTTTCCATTTCCATTCAGTGCTAATTCCTAACTGTACACGTTATGTCTAAAATAGACCAAGGCATTTCATACCCTGTAAGTCTTCTGAGGGGGGGAAAATGTTTTTCAGAATATCAAAAATCTGTCCTCTGGGAGAACATTCATTCCAGGATCTGGATGAATATTACCTTGAAGTGTACACTCTGAGTGAGACAAGTCAATTATAGCAATATGATTATTTTATTCTCTATTTCATTCGAAAGGCACTGAATTCGAACTCTACAGTTAGGTTGGATAATCCTAGAGGCGAAGGGCAACCCTAGGCTACTATTCTCCACCACAAACCGGCGCCTCTGCCCTCCCCGCCATGCCTTGCAGATTCTTTCCCCTAATTCCCACTGTGAAGAGATGCTGGATTTCCTTGAGTCCAAAATTGAGGGAATCCGCTCTGCTGTCACTGCCCTTCCAACTTCCATCCCTTCCCCACCTTACCTCCAACTGCCACCCATCCCCTCCTTCTACACCTTCAAACCTGTCTCCCCCTCCTCTATCATCACCACCTGCTCCCTGGACCCCATCCCTATCCCTCTCCTCACGTCCCAGCTACACCTCCTTGCCCCAAAACACGCCTACACTATCAATCTGTCCCTTTCATTGTTCCCACCCTCATCAAAACAGTCACTACCTGAAGAAACCTTTCCTTGATGCATCACTGTGTTTAAACTGCAAGCCCATTGCCAACCTCCCTTTTCTGTCCAAAGTCCTTGAAAGAGTTGTCTCTCACTTCTCTCTTTCCTCTCATCCCACTTATTCCATGAGCATCTCCAATTGGGCTTCCGTGCTGCCTACAGCATGGCAACTGCTCTGGTCAAGGTCACAAAAGGATATCCTGACCATTAGTGACCAGGGCTACCTCCACCTTCTAGTTCTCCTTAACCTATCTGCCACCTATGACACCATGGAACATTCAATCCTCCACTGCCTCTTCTCCTCTCACCTCTAACTTCAAGGTTGTGTCCTTGACTGCTTCAGGTTCTATTGTTCACATCGTCTCCACTTTTTGTCCACCAACAGCTTTTCATCCAGCCCCCACACCATCTCGTGCAGCATTACTCACAGCTCTGTCCGTGGACATCCACTCCTCTTCACCGTCTACATGCTGCCCCTCAGCAACATCATCCACAGACGTGAGGTAATTTTCCACATGTATGCGGATGACATCTCTCCGCTTCCAACTTCAACCCCAGGACTACCGGCGTTGTGACTGTCTGCCTGTCCGACATCGAGTCCTGGATGAATGACAATTTTTCTTCAGCTGAAGGTCAGAAATACTGAGGCCTGACTGATTGGCTCGTGTCTGCGCTTCCACACCACAGGCAGGCATTGGCAGCATCAGCATCTACAGCTGCACACTCCATCTCACGAACCCAGTCAGGGTGTCTTGTTTGACTCTGAACTATCCTTTCTCCCCCACATCCATGCCATGACCAACACAACCTTTCACCATCCTTGTTCATTACCAGATCAACCCAAACTCTGCAGCTTGTGTCCTCTCCAGCACCAGGCTCTGCGACTCCACCGCTCCCACCCTTGTCTGGCTCCATTGGCTACCCATCCTCCAGAGGATCGAATTCAAGATCCTTGTCGTCACATTTATGGTCATCCATGGCCCCCCTTCCTACCTCTCCAGCCTGCTGACTTCCTATCAACCAGCCTGCCTCCTCCATTCAGTGGGCTCCAGTCTGCTCCATGGCTCCTGCCCAACTGTCCTTACCATCGGTACCCAGGCTTTCTCTTCCCCCACACTCTGGAATTCCTTCCTGCTGTCCCTTTGCCTTGCTTCCTCCCTTGCCTATTTCAAGATCAGTCTCAAGACTCTCCTTCTGCCACCCTCCCACCTTTCTCCCTCCCATCCGCCCTAGCATGCCCCTCCCCCATGCTCTTGTCCCGATCCCTGACTGTTGGCCGCCTTGGGACGAGCTCCTGACGTGAAAGGCACACTGTAAATGTAATTTTATTGTTGTTGTCATTGTAGGTTGGTGGGTTAACAGGTCAGGATAATCTTTTTAAATATGTCAGCCTTGTTCCAATTGGTAGCAGTATTACCTCTGTGTCAGAGGTTGGGGGTTCAAAGTCAAATAAAGGTTGACACTACAGTTCATTGTCAGAGGCCTGGCTTTCAGAGTATATGTTAAACTGAGGTTCTTTGAGTGCTCCGGTAATGTGAAAGTGCTCAAAAATACGACCTGCATGGAGGGTGCTATAAAATACAAGTTGTTGTTACTGTTGTTGTTAAAGGACGCATGATGATCATCAAAATGTGTAGGGAATTCTGGCTAGATTACTGGCCAACAATCCCTCAGAGACAATTCAGTATTAGTTTCATTGTTGTTTGTGAGACAATACTATGCACAAATCACCTGCCAGGTAAGTTGAATTGCCTGAATATACATTGCTTAACCAGCCAATGTTTTGAATCAACAATGTTTACAAACGTAATTTATCACTGCTGGGTTGACTTCCAACAATGTTTTATTTAAAACAAAAGAGTCAACTCAAGTTCTGATGAAGGGTTGTAGACCCGAAACATTGACTCTTTTGCCTTTCTCCATGGATGCTGCCTGACCTGCTGAGTTTCCCCAGCAACTTCTGTTTTTGTTTCAGATTCCCAGCATCTGTAGTATTTTGTGTTTTGTTAATGTTTTATTTAATATTTGTTTTTATGCTTGATTTGTGGGAAAAGGGCAACATTTGCACTCACCCTGGCTAAAAAATACCTTTTAAGCAATTGTTGGACTTAATCTTGGCAAATGCCTCATCTCTCTTAAAATGTAATTGACCTGTCCTGATATAAGATGAGAGATTTATTTGAGATGAGTATATTTTTCAGATGAGCAGGAAGGCAGAGTGAGAGCAAGTCAAAAGCATATGTGAGAATATGTTTGCAAAAACCAGTGATTATTCAAAAGAGTACGAAAATGGAAAAGCAAGTGAAAGGTTTTCAAGAAGGAAGGAAAACATATTATTTTCTCAGCCATTCACTAAAAGCACAACCTCTGCCATTGTATCCGCCCTCAATTTACATTTGTGTACACCCCTCTGCCTATTTTGTTCATCTATTTCCTTAAATTGTTATTTTTCATAAGAGGCACAAGATGGAATCTCTATCCTTAAACAGAAAAGTGCCCTCAGGGAATTAATATAAGCAGTGGCTACCTGACTCTCCTGAAGGGCTCAGGATTGTCATATAAAATGGTGCTGGGGGCACGCTCCAAAAAATCAGACAACTATGTCCTGTCCTTCATAGTCTCCTTATCATCTGCCTGCTGAGCACCGAGGGGATCTTTAACAGCTTCCATTTCTCAAAACATCGCTTTCACTGTGTTCCAAGAGGTTACCAGTGGGCAACAGGTATAACTATCATCACAAGTTTTATTAGGATGTATTTATACTTGTAAGATCCTAATCACCATCTGATTGATTGGCACTGCATTGGGGCTTGTTCCAAATTGCTAGACCTAACCACAGAACAAGAAGGGGAGAAAAATTGGGAACCATTCACAGGGGCCCTCAGGAGATTTCCAGTGAACTCAGTCTGCCCATGAAGAGAAGATTTTCTTGCCTAATTGATTTCTCCTTCCAATATTTGTTACAGTTATAAAATTGCAACCATATCTCAACCGTGAAATGTAAACGTAAAAGTTACATTTCACTCTGAAAATAATAATGAGAATAGAATCTAAAGCACAGAAATTATGTCAGGAATTGCAATTAGCATTCCGTGGCATTAACCAGAATTCATCCGGTTGAACTGCTGAAACATCACATCAATACTCCTGGTCTAAGGCCCTGTGGCTTTGCGTGACACACCCCAGCTTGAATCTGCTTGTGAGTGTTACATTTTAGAATCCAAATATGAAAGCAAGAATGCCTAATGATGATCAATCCATTTTTAACAAAGTGCTAATGTATATTAACATTATAAATACAGTACATCTTTTTAAATTCCATGGTTCCTGGGAGACATATTATTCTGGATGATATAACAGCAAGGTTAGTGACCCAGATTTAATTTTAAAAATCTAAATAAGGTTAAAGGCATTTTTACATCTCATAAATGTAGTGGCCTTGGGTTACATATTTTATGATTGCCCTTTGATAAATATCATGGAATTCTAATTGTAAATGGCTTGTACTCTGGCTATGTTTTATGAAGAAATTGGAAAAAAGTTTTCCTGTTTTAAGAAAAGTATAGCCCATTTATTTTTGTTATTTCACTTTATGCTGAAATTAAACAGATATTTTGTATAGTCATATGTTTTGCAAAGCAATAATTTTAAGCTCTTATTTGTTTGATTGATGAAGAGGGAATTGAGAAAGTCATTAAGACACAGGTTACAAACAGTAACTCAGGAAGATATTTTTATTCTACCTGCTAAAGTATTTTCATCTTTCAAAATGAAATTTCTTTGCAAAATATTGGTTTACCAATATTGCCAATAATTGCCAATATTGGCAACTAATAATCCTTACATTTGATATTACACCTTTCCCGTGACGAGGACCCATCAAAGCCTTCATAAATTACACCGTACTGCAGTCACTGTATAATGTGGGTGAAGACTCACAAAGAGGCAATTACTGTACCTTCACAATTTGGGATTCCTTTTTAACATTTTCTAAATAATGCTTCTTTTGTAATGTTTCAGGCAGTTGATGATATAAAGCTACATTCAGCAGCATTATTCAAAAGGGAATTCTGCAACTGAGATCACCCTGAAAAGCTGTCAGTAAAATTCCAATGAATAAAAATGGATCTTTGTTGCACTAAAGATAATAGGAGTATTTGCATTTGATAAAACGCCAAATCACATAATAATAATAAATAATAATAATAATCGAAACATCTCAAAACACTTAGTCTGAAAACTTACAACTGCCAATTTTATCTGGTCCAAAGTTTATGCACTGAGAAAGATCATTTTCTTTTAATTACAGCAATATTCACAGATTGAAAATTCAAAGTTATTAGTTATTGCAATAGTCAAGGTCAACGTTTTCTGTGTAATTTTTTCAACAAGGGCATCTTAAACAATAAGTTGACTAAAATATGTAAGCCAGAACAAGATTATATTTCATCCATGTAAAATAGAATCATTTCCGATGTTTGCTACTTCCAAAGTGGTAACTTAATATTTCTCATGTAATGTCATTAAGACATAAATTTGTATTTTGGCTGTAAGTACATTATATATTGCTTTCATTTTGTAATAACTGGGTAAAAACTAATTACACCCAACTCTTGATGTTTTCAACCATTTAATATGATTCTAGAGTTCCAAATAAAATTTCTAAGCTTTCATGACTGAACAACGACAACAAAATTGCATTATAGGACCTTACATGTCAGGAGGATGTCCCAAGGCGCTTCTAACTGAAGAGTTAGAAACAGATTTAATAAACAGCAAGGAGCATACAACAAACAGTATGGGACATTAAATAATAATCCTTGCATTTCATGTAGCATCTTTCACCTTGGAAGTACATCTGAAAACATTTGACAGGAATTTGTTGGTCAAGCAGCAGGTAATTTGCACACTGCAATGTCCCACAAACAGCCATGAAGTAGGGTCCGGCGATATATCAATATATCGCTAAAACCGATAGAATTTTCATATCGATACACCGATATAGGCATTTCAAAAATATCGATATATCGAGGTAAAAAATCAGAATGCGCGCACACTGGACTACGAGACCCAGAATGCTCATCTCTATACACAATGCACAGACCGAGGTGCAAAGCCGCCATATTATATTCATAGTCCTCGAATACAATATACAGGTATGCAAGGGGTGGGGGGGGAGGGGGGGGGGGAGAGAAGGCTGGGGGGCAGGGAGGGGGAGAGAGATGGCTGGGGGGGTGGGGGGGAGAAAGACGGCTGGGGGAGTGAGGGGGGAAGAGAGACTGCTGGGGGGGGTAGGGGGGGGGAGAGAGACGGCTGGGGTGGGGTGGGGTGTGGGGGGGGAGAGAGACGGCTGGGGGTTTGTGGGGGGGTAGAGAGACAGCTGGGGGGAGGTGGGGGGGAGAGACAGATGGCTGGGGGGGGAGAGTGACGGCGGGGGGGGGGGGAGGGAGAGAGACGGCGGGGGGAGGGGGGGAGAGACAGTGTGGATGTGATAATATACAGATAGATAGAGATGGGGGGTATGCGAGAGAGACACAGAGACACAGACAGAAAAACACAGAGATGGAGAGAGTGAGAGACACAGAGAGAGAAAGATATTTACCTCCCGAGGAGATAGGCCCGGAATGCGCGCGCACCCGGAATGCGCGCGCCGCGCGCGCATGCGCAGTACAAAACCCCCCAAAATATCGATATTTCGGTATATCTCAATATGAGCCGATCGATATATCTAAATCGGAAAATTTCCATATCGACGGACCCTACCATGAAGTGGTAGGGTCCGTCGATACATTTGTTTCTGAAGACTTGTTGGACTGGTCAGAGAAGGAGAAGCTTCCTTGTCTTTTCAAATAGAGCAAAGGAATCTTTAACATCCACCTGAACAGTCAGATAGGGCCTTGGTTTAATAATCTCATTCAAAAGATGGTACATCCAACAATGCAACACACCCCCTGCACTGAATTGTTGTGTCAGGCTAGATAGACTGTGATTAGGATGAATCTGACAATTGAAAGGATCCAATAAACATCACCTTGATGTCAATTTTTTGAGCATCAACAATTAGACAAACCAACTATCTTCAGTGTGGAGCAGAGAAGACTCAGAGGGAACCTTGTAGAGATATAAAACATTTTGAACAGCATTGAAAGAATTAAACCTTGATGAGATGCATCAAGAGAGTAGAACAATAGGACAAAGGTTTGGAGTTGAAACGGACAATTTCAGAAAGTTTTCTTTGCCTAGAGAGAGTAAATAACAACTGGAATAGTTTGCTAGGGAAGATGGTTGAGAGCAGGACACTGAGGGCCGAGGAAATCACAAATCACAAATCAATCTTGTGAGCCACACTTAAGGTCTCATGGTTCTATTTGTAATGTTAGCGCTTCTATTGTTCACATTCCTCTGAAAAGAACATTTTCAACCACATTGAATAACAGTAAGCAAACAAGTGGGAGACAATTATAGAAACACAGACTAATTTAATGAGTCCACAGTTTCTCTTTTGCTATTATTACTTTGATTTAACAGAGTTCTGAGCTAATAAACTGTCTTGTGTAATGAGACATGTCAACATTATCAGATTTAAGGGAAACACAGCTTGATGACCATGCAGAAACCTAATGTAAAAACTATATAGTTTACAGAATGGTTGTATCATTACAGGTTTATTGCAGTAAACAAGAGTTCATTTCAGTATTAACTTTCCCAACAAACAGAAAATTCAATACCAATTAAATATTAATGTTTTCCACACTAGAAATACAAGGACAAGCAACATCAAAATGTTAGTGTTGATAACCTGTATCTATTGCCTCATTTCAATCACAATTATTATTCTATACATTGCAAGCCCCTTTATTTTTAATACAATTAACACTTTTAAGATTGAATTTACAGACATCAAGTTCTGGATGAGTGCTAAGTTTCTACAGTTGAAAGTCAAGAAGACCAAGGCCCTCCTGATTGGCTCCCATCAGCTCCTCCACACCTCAAGCACTGGCAGCAACACCACCCAGAAATGCACACCATACTCAACAAGCTAGTCCGAAACCTAGGCGTCTTACTTGACCCTTGACTGTCATTTCTATTGTGCTATTACCTGTTGTGCTTTCCCCCATCTCAGCAAAATAAACCGATTCTGCCACAGCCTCACCTCTAAGGCTGCCAAAACCTTCATCCACGCATTCATCACATCTAGGCTTGACTATGCCAACTCCTTGCTTGTCGGCCTTCCCAACTCTTCTCTCCACAAACTGCAGAATATCCAGAACTCTGCAGCTTGTCTTCTGCACCAGGCACCATGACCCTATCACTCCCATCCGCACCCGACTCCACTACATCCCCCAGAGGATAGTTCAAATTCCTCGTCCTTGCATTCAAGGCCCTCCCACAGCCTTGCTCCTCTCTACCTCTGCAAACTTCTGACTCCATATCAACCTGTCGAATCTTCACTCAACAGGCTCTGGTCTGCTCCATCTACCCCACCCGGACCTGAGGGGCCGGCCGGGCCTTCATTCTTTCTGCCCCCAAGTTTTGGAATTCCATCCCACATTCCTTTCACCTCACTCCCTCCCTTGCCTTCTTCAAGGAATGCCTCAAAACCCTCCTCTTCAACCAAGTCTTTGGCCACCTTCCCTACACTCCCTGCCTTCTCTGCCCTCCACCCTCCCAAATCCCAACTCTCAGCGTCGTCCAAATTAAAATTATTGTCAGTTAATATAGTACAGAGGAAGTCATTCATCCCATCATGCCTGCGCTGACCCTCTCAAAGATAATCTTAATCCCAGCCCTCTGTTCTTTCCTAACAATAGTTTTGTTCCATCAAATTACAGTTTCCATTGTGAGTGAAAGATTTTAGGATGCAATTAAGGTGGTAGTTTATATTTCCTGCATCTGCAGTATTTTGCCATCCCAAATTGGAGCTTACTCTACCTAGTGTGCTCTGTGTAGCAAGTTTAATCAGCACTATTCTGATGTACCTAATTTAACTTCCAATCGGTAAATGTGTCAGCCTGGGAAGTAAGTGCGTATGATTCTTTTGTTTGTTGGTCAATTATTCGGCCCTACTATTGTGCACTTTTCAACTTGTTAGAAAGCAGAGCATTACCTCCAAGTGTTGGAAACTAAAGGGATTCCAATAGCATTATGATGCCATGAGAGTATATAACAGTGGAAATTCCAAGCATTCTTATGGAATTTAAAGCAGGCTACTCTTGGCTCCATACATCACTTTCAAATTGAAATCAAGGCGATGAATGCTTGACGCTAAATCATAAGTGTCTTTTCTATCTGTTTTGCTTGGCTGTCATTCAGTATGGGATATGCAGTTGCACTCTGCAGATTGCTTACATTTTGTAACTTCCAACCTTTCTAGTTTTAGAAGATGCCTTATTTTGACAATCTACTTTTTGTAAATGATTAATATCTTTATTTATCCACAATTCGGTGTAATTTCCAGCATCAAAACCCACGTGGCTAAAGGTAGCACTGAATGGGATTGAGAAAATAAACCCAGAGCAATTTTCAATTTACATCAAGAGAGGAGGACAAGAGGGCATACATTCAATGGGCTGTGAAGGTCAATTTTTAAGAAAGATATTAGGAATTAGTTAAACAGAAGATAATCAACAGCTGGATCAGGGTACAGGGATATATGGTAAAGACTGGGACACTGGACTAATTTAAGAAACAGCTTGTTACTGCAATTGGATATAGTAGGATGAGAGTTTTGAAAAGCTAAAATCTGGAGGTAAAATGTCTGGTATTCCTTATTTGTTCAAGGCCTGTCTCAAAACGTACTTCTTTGCGAGCTTTCAGTCGCCTTTCCCCTCCCCACACCTTCAGCTCCCACCTCCAGCCCCAGTGCCCAGCCATCACTGTGAAGGACTTTGAAAAGTCCTCCTAACATGAAGGGTGCTACATATAAGTGAATTGCATTATATTTAACATGGTGTAGAACCAGATGCAATACTTAGAATCTAAGAATGGCAATTTGTATTCTATATGCTTTTCACCCTACATTGGGCTTTGAATTATCACAGAATTTTACTGAATTCCCAATGTTGATCTAGATCATGAGTGTTCCATGTATCGAACTTAAAGTGGAAATCCCAAAGAAGTTTATTGGAATGTGCATCCTGTTCCAAGAGGAGTAAGTGGACATTCCATTCCAATAAATATTCTGCTTATCTAATTCCATAAATTATTGGGAGTAGGCTGGAAGAGCCAAGGATTGGGTGTGCGTAGGGGTACTGGTGGAATTCAACCAATTAACACTGCCGAGCTTGCCATTGCCTGGCATTGCCTGACAAGCTTTCCCACTGCTTGTCGACCTCGTGCTATCTTATTCATTTGGGATTTGGCTACTGGAGTATTTGCAGACCCACCTAGCTCAGAAAGTGGACTATTGAGACTCCAACAGACAGTTTCAGACATTCTATTGCCAGAAATTTCACTTTGGAGCCAGATCTTGTTTACCTACATCTTCCCCCCCACCCCCTTCCCCACACACCCCACCACCTTTAGAGGATAGTCAATAATTGGTCATTTGTTATTTGACATCTGACACAAGCAATATTGAGCTTTCAGTAGGTTCCTGGTAAGGTCCAAGAAACTCTCTGTAAACTTTGTGATGAGCAATGCAGCTCAGCATAACATGCATGAGACTATTTTCCTGCCCACAGCTCAGACATACATGCTTTCCTATTGAGGTTAAGTTCCATCAACTAGAGATACCGAGCTTGAGTAACAGCTGCTTATGTAACTGCAAGCCAATGAATTGGATATATTAACACTTGTTTATGAACTTGGACTCCAGATATCACTTTCAAACAACTGTCACCCCAAGTCTCAGAGTTCCCTCATCAGCTATTGGCGGATATCTGATTTCAGCATGGTGGGAAAACGTTTACAGGCCAGCTTGTGATGTGCCAGTCGCTTTCTGTAGTTATGCACAACTGACACTGACAAAAATATCTCATGAAAAAGATATTGATATATTGTGGAAAGTAATGCCTGTGAGGAGTTTTACCATTATTAGATGAATAATAATGCATTCAAACATCAAACCAGAAATAGTTTTGTGATATAGGTGACTTGAATATTAACAGAGTTCTTTTGAGATGCATTTTCAGGGCATATCTGTGGTACATTTTCTAAGTAAACAGCATTTTTCTCAATCAGAAAGTACTGTAATATGCTTTGAGTTAAATAGTAGTCAATTCTTGAAAAAAACTAAATTATGCATGCACATCAGGTCAATTTAGATATACAGTATATACTTTCCCATAAAATGTGAATATCATATTCAATCAAATTTATGAAGTTGAGCAGGTTTTGTGATGCGATAAATCTCTAAATAATAGTGTATTATTATGAAATGATACAACAATAACAAAATTATACATGTATAGCGTCATTCACGTCAGGAGGACATTCTGAGGCGCTAATAAACAGATACTCAAATCTTTAAACAGCAGTTAAGTGTCTGTATTTCTTAATACTGTAGTATAATTTAACAACACTTAAGAGCATTTTTAATTGATTGGAAAAATAATTTACACAATCATATCTAGTTATTAACAACACTAAAAAAGTCCTCAAAGTTTTCCAAACACCAGGGTTCATGGTATCTGCATTTCATTGGAAAGTATCTTCTAATAAACTAATGTATTCATGTAATTTAGGCTTAATTAAAATAATCTTGTTAAAATATTATTTGACACAGCACACCATTATACTCATTAAGATTTCTTCGAATATAAGTTGTGCTTCTGAGTTATGGAAGACAGTATTTTGCGTAGTTAAACTATTTTGTGCATACTAATGAGATTAGATTAAGTTCAAGAAATTGTGTTTCAACATAATTTATTGTAAAAACACTTTGTTCATTTGAAAAGCATCACGGATTACATGTTGTGCTTTCAGATGCACACAATGAGGATGTCATGCACTTGGGAGATACAAGCTCGATGGACACCACTTCCACAAACCCAGCATCCAGTGCCTTGGGATGCCCACCTGATGGAAAGGTGCTGTACAAATATAATTTTGTATTGTATTTTATTGTAAAGACATGGTGCACCAATGCACTCATTTTGCTCGTTACAATTCCATGACCTGTGTGCTGTCAGTTGGGATATTTTCGTGACAGGAAAGTTAGGTTGAGCAGAAGCATAGCCCTGAATTTATAGAGTTCAAGCATTGCATGAGAGGTTGAAGTACTTCCTTTCTCTTGCTTGGTTAGTAGTTCCTGCCAGGCAAGCAAAGTGCTCAAAAGGTTGAGTCAGGTTATGATGAAGCCACGAATAAGAGTCTCAGTAGCCAGGGAGGAAGGCAGTAGAGGATATGGATGAGAGGTTGCAAAGGTAAGAGAGAGCTGAGCAAGTGTGAGCCCGGATATAGTGTTATACAGTATAAAGAATAGTTGGAGGTCGAATAGGGACTTTGAGGTTCTGCCCTGGCTCCATGAAAAGAAGTATACAGCTGTGTGGACCAGGACAATACCCAAGGTGAGAAGGAGCTGCAGAAAAGCTTCAATTTTGCTGATTTTCAGCTGAAGAAATAACTAATTCTTCTAAGACTTGATGTCTGACAGGCAATTAGTCACAATAACAGAGGCTCTGGAATTCAGGATAGAGACAGAGATAGATAGTTGGGTATTGATGCTGGGATAGTTAAGAGAAGAGGTATGGAGGTAGAAGAGAGAGAAGATACAGTGAACAAGGATAGATTAATCAAAATCTGAAGGCAGCAAAATCATCAAGGGGTACAAGGATGCATAGAGAATAATCGAGAAGTCTTGATGCAGTGAGTAGATTGGAAACCAGGTTAGAGGGCTTTGAGTCTCTATCGCTTGCTCATTTTTGCGGAGCTTGACATGCTGGATGGATATCTGAGTAATCAGCCAGTAGGCTGCATGTATGGGGCCCCCTACCAATCTGCCTGCCCCCTCTGCTCAACAGGCTCCAGCCTGCTCCACGTCCATTGGCGTGGGACCCTTCAGCCACTGCGCCTGTAGCCTCTGGAACACCATCCCACAGTATCTCCACCTCGACCCATCCTAGCCTCCTTCAAGTCCCGCCTCAAGACCCTCCTCTTCAGCGGTCCTATTGGTCACCCAAATTCCTCCTTTCCCTCCACCCTCCCTGTCCTCAACCCCAGCTCGGTTCTGGAACAATAACCGTCCAGTGCCTAGGGACGTCCTCCTGACAATGAAAGACGATATACAAGTGTAATTTTGTTGTTGTTGTTTTTATTGTTGTATGCTCCATGCAGCATATTCATTGAAATGGGCTTCGTGCTTTCCTCTGTTGGGGACATTTGAAAAATTGGCCCTGTGTGATACAATTCTAATGCAATTTTGAAATATACATCAACAAAAACCAAATTGCATTTGTATAGCATGTGTGATTGTGGTTGACAATGTAGAGGAGTTAGACCGTGAATTGGCCCAAATGAAGATCAAAGTTCTGCCAGTGTTTGACTAAAATCTAATGAAAGCCTTGTGGTACAAATGGGAGCAACTCTTTGTTTTTCATAGAACACAGCTGAGGCATAATGCCAGGAACAGCATATACTATAGTAATTTCAGAAAAATATGTTTTTAACCAAATGGTAATTCATGATTAGAAAAGGTTATTGAGCAGAGTAGTTGAAGTCAGTGTACTGGATTCATTTTAGAAACAATTTCATGCTGTAATGGGAGAACAATATTTTGGAAGGTTGAGATCAAATGATGTGAAGGAACTTCTTAATCAGAACTAATCTTTTGATCTTAAGATACAATTTCAACCTGATATGTAAACATTTCTAACTGGCTCCCTAAATAATCCAGCACAATCTACTTTATGGAATCGAGTTTCTACAGGTTAGCGTAATGCACGCAAAGTATTCTGGTTACAGAAAGAAATCCCCATCTGGACTTTTTAATTACAGAATCCCATTAGAAATCACTGCATATTATTACCCCATTATCATGCATGAAGGTTCATTGCTGAAACACTGTCACCTTCATTTCTATGCTTTACTTTTCCTGGCTTGCACAGTGCTACAAGATAATTGAACCATTCGCAAGTGTCAGAATAATAATTTAAATAACTGTCAACCTGCAGTTTAAAGTGAATAGTTTCTGTGTTTAGTAGATAGTGACTTTGTTGTGTTCATTTTCATTCTGTGTGACAAAGGGTTAAAAGAAAATTGTTTTTCTAATTACCAATTGAAATGTTTTTAAAATTAATTTACAACTAAAATTGTTTCCATCAGTGAGTATTATTTTACCTAATTGATAGTTCTCTTTCATTATAATCAGTATATTTATGCTTAAAGCTGATGTACTTACAGACAATTTGATTTTTGCAGAGCTTGGGCTGAGAAATTAATTGCATTGCTTGGAACCAACGGTAGCTCTTAAACTGATTAATTAGCAGAATTTTATTGTCTCTCGTCATTGCCTTAACTATTATGAAAACACATGTTTATATTTTCTGCTTTGCCGATTTATACAATATTTTGTTTTTCTTTCCTTTTAATTTGGCTTCAAGCTACAGAGAGTTTAGTTGCATTTTTGATTTCACAAGATTACAATAAAGATTTAGATGAAGAAGACCCTTTGGCTAATTTTATCTAATACTTCTAGAATATCCAACCTATCGTCTTCCCATTACAGCATTAATGCTTGAATGAGCCCATTTTACTGTTTTCTACGATGCTTTTTGTAACTTGTTAATTACCCTCAATGGGGAGGAAAAAAAGTTTGAGGTGTCTATCCTGAAATTGCTCTTCACAATCTTCAATTGATGTCCTCTTCTTCTGCTATGGCATACATGAAAGTATTATTCTAGGTTTACTATTTCAATCAATTTTATCATCTTATTTAATATGTTTTCGTTCAAGCTTGAACAACATTAATTTATCTATTCATTCCTGATAGCTCATCTCTCTTACACTGGGAATTATACTACTACTAATAATAATCCTTGCATTTGATACAGCACTTTTCACGTCTTCTAGGCATCTCAAAGCAATTCACAGAGTATACTTAAAGTGTATTGACTGTATATTTGTGTGCGAAATGCAGCAGCTAATTGCGGACAACAGTGTTCCACAAACAGTCATGCTTTGAAGTGACCAATTTTCTTATTGGATTTTTTTCTTGAGGGATTATTATCAGCCGTTTGGAGAAAGAAACTTGCCTAAGGTTTCACTATGCCTGGAATCAAACCTAGGTCTCTTGCTTGATGTTCAAATATCCTACCTTGTGTTTATTTGGATTGTTTGCGCTGTTGGAATTGACCATATATCGAATTATTAGAGAACGGACCCAGATATTATTAGGAATCATCACTATTTGCTATATTAAATACAGCTACATATAACAATAACAACAACTTCAATTTATATAGCGCCCTCCATGCCGGACGGCGTCTCAGAGCACTTCACAATAGCGGATCCTGGGACCAAGCCAGGGGCAGGGGTAGAAAGGTGACCAAAAGTGGGCTTGAAGAGAAAGGTCTTCAGCTGGGACCTGAAGCTGAGAAAAGAGGGATCGAGGCGAAGGAAGTGAGGAAGGGAATTCCAGAGCCTCGGGGCACAGTGGCTGAAGGTGGAGCGGAGGATTTGGGGGACATGGAGGAGGCCAGACCCAGTGAAGCGAAGGCAATGGGAGCTGGTTTGAGGAGAGAGGTCAGAGAGATAGGGGGGTGCAGAGGAGTGGAGGGATTTGAAGACAAGGGTGAGGATCTTGAAGTCGATCCTCTCTGGGATAGGAAGCCAGTGAAGTCTGGCAAGGACTGGGTAATGGGGGAGCAAACTTTGGTGCGGGTGAGTATGCGGCCGGCAGAGTTTTGAATGAGTTGGATTTAATGGATTGTGGTGGAGGGGAGACCGGCGAGGAGGGCATTGGAATAGTCCAGCCATGAGGTGACGAAGGCATGGACCAGAGTTTCAGCGGCTTTTGGGGTGAGGTATACTGAAAGTGTTACAGTTTTAAAAGGGGTTTAGGACTAGAGAGACCTGGATATTCAAATACAAGGCTGTGCAGGTAACAGGACAGGTTGATAGAGCTGTTAAAAAAAAGCATTTGGATCCTTAGATTTATAAATAGAGGCATAGAGTGTAAAAAGAATTTCTGCTAAAACTTCATAAGTCACTGGTTAGCCTTCAGCTGGAGTATTCTGTTGAAACCTGTGTATCACATCTTAGGAAGGATATCAGGCATTGGAAAGGGTGCAGAGAAGATTTACCAGAACAGTACCAGGAATGAGGACTTCAGTTAAGCGGATTGACCAGAGAAGCTGGGATTGTTCCTTTAGATCAGAGAAGGTTAAGGGAAGATTTAATAGTGTTAAAAATTATGATTTATTTTGATAGAGTAGAGTGAGAGAATCTGTTTCCACTGGCAGGCAGGTTGGTAAACAGAGGACAGATTTAAGATAATTGACAAAAGAACCAGAGGGGAGATGAGGAGGCATTTTATACACAGAGAGATTTTACGGTCTGGAATGCACTGCCTGAAAGGGTGATGGAGACAGATTCAATAACAACAAGGAATTGGATCGGTACTTCAAAAGGAAATAAATGTAAGAATACGGGGAAAGAGTGGGACTGATTGGGTAGCTCTTGCAAAGAACCAGCACAGGCACAATAAGCCACATTCCTTCTTTCTCTGCTGTAATATTTTATGATTCTATTAAAGTAAGAATATTTGGGCAAGGTTTAAAAGCTGGACAAGATGTAGCCATGTCAGAGGAACTCATTTGTAATAACAGCAGCCATTCTTCTCTCTGTGAAGATGTTTGAGATTTTATCACTTTAATAATAAAGGAAGAGGCAATTCATACAAGTGATCCATCCAGAACGACAAGCTAGTAGTTGAAGATTAATTACTTTAGTGTTTCCCAAGAATGTTGTGAGGAAGTTCAGATTAAGATGGAGGTCATTACTTGACAGAGCAAGTTGATTGCTCCAGATCTGGATACTGTTTCTGTCAATTTCATGTGCCAATGAAAGTTATAGCTCCCTTGGTCGGGATTTTTTTTGGAGGGGCCACGTCTTCTTTTTGACTTTCCTGGAATGGTTATGCAGATGTTTCTCAGACTTCATTGAAATGTTTTCAGGAGGTGACTGGAACTTTTATGGAGAATTACACACTCCTTTTCCTTAAAGAAAAACGATAGAATCTCTCTTTTGTTTCTATGATTTCCCAAACTGCAGGGTCTGTTCAGCTAGACACAAAATGAAGTACCAGAACCTCAGAAAATTCCTTGTCTGCATCATCTATCAGAATTGCAATTCTCACACTGTACAATTAACTTGTGATGCAGAGTATATTCATTATGGCTTACCTAGTTTGTTGAATAGACTGCCCATCTGCAAAAGGGCTCTTGAGAAACCACCTGAACCTATGACTGCTGACATTATCACCACAGAATAAAGTTGTGCCATTATACAACACATATTAACCAAATGATACTTTAAGCCTAGTTTGATTGACAATAAAAATCCTTGCATTTAATATAGCGCCTTTTCACACTTTTGAGGCATTTCCGAGGCTTTACAGAATATACTCTCAAGTGAATTGATTGTATATTTTGTGGGTAAAACACGGCAGCCAATCGTGCACAGCAGTGTCCCAAAAACAGTTGTGGATTGAATGATCAATTTATTATCATCATACTTTTTTTTAAATGGAATTATTGCTTTTGGAAGAGCGATCCACCAATCGACTAACAAACAGGTTCCTATTTACATCTAGGTAAACAAGGGTGTGTGGAGTAAGGAAACATGCCCAATGTTTCACCATGCTGGGAATTGAACCCAGGTCTCTCGCTTGTGAGATGAGTGCTCTTACCACTGAGCTCCAGGACTCCACACCACTGAAGTCCAGGACTTCACTGTCTTGTTCGGTAGAAAGGCATTTCTCCTGGTGTTCTGGCCAACAATTCCAAATTAAATTGGTCAGTCACTTCGTGGCTCTTGGTAGTGTCCAGTTAAAAGCTGAACACCACAAAGAGGTGTAAATTATCTGCCACATTCACCTACAAACACAAGGCAACTACACAGCAAAATTCTAACGTGTACTGATGCACAATACCAAATAGCAAAATTATTATTATTATCTATCCTGTGATTCAAATATTCCAAAAAAGTGAATGAATAACGAGCCTCTCCAGGACTAGAAATTACAATAATAACACAAATAATGCATTAAAATACTGCAAATATATGCATTGTCAATTGAGAAGTTCTTGTTCTCCTGTAAACTATGCAGTTACAGTATATCCTGTGAAGTGCTTTGAGACATCTTGCTGAAGTGAAAGGTGCTAAATCAAATGGAAGGATTATTATTGTTTTATTAATCCTGCCAAATACCACTTTTTTGTCTTCAGTAAGTGTGAACCTGTTTGACAGTAATGCCTGCTATAGCTTTGAACTGTATCATTATTATCTCCACCACCATATTGTGAAATAAACAATAGAAAGGATAAGGTGCATCAGAAAAAAAAGGTTCAATCTAGACAGATTGGCAAGAAAGGTAGGAGGGAGTTGTAGGGATTGAAGAAGTGAGTTCCAGCAATTGAAGGTAAAGTGTCTCATGACACAGTCAGCTTGTGTCATCTGAACAAAGGGAGATTCCTGGAGAGGGGTACAAGCAGGTCAGAGTGATAGAATCGTAGAATTATACGGCACAAAAGGAGGCCATTCAGCCCATCTAGTCTGTGCCGGCTCTTTGAAAAGAGCAACTCAATCTCTCTGCTTAGCTCTCTCCTCATAACCTAACAGACCCGTTCTCCCTAAATAAAGATTTAACTCTCTTTTATAGCTGTTATCGAATCAGCATCCACCAGCTTTTCAGGCAATGCATTCCAGATTCAAACAACCCGCTGAATGAAAAAATTTCTCCACTCTGCTTCATTTTGAAACTATTTTTAATCTGTGACCACAAGTCACTGTGACCTACCAGTGGAAACAGTTTTTCCTTATTCACCCTGTCAAATCCACTCATGATTTTATAAATCTCTATTAGGTCTCCTCTCAACCTTCCCTGTTCTAGAGAGAATAAACTTAGCCTTTCCTCATAACTGAAATCCCTCAATCCTGGTAGCATTCTCATAAACCTTCTTTGCACCCTTTCCAATGCCTTAACATCCTTTCTATAGTTTGGTGACCAGAATTCAACACAGTACTCCAGCTGAGGCCTAACCAACGTTTTATAGAGATTAGTCAGCACTTCCTGACTTTTGTACTCTATATCCATATTTATAAAGCCTAGTATCCCATATGCCTTCTTAACGGCTTTGTGATAGGGAGGGGATTAGGTCATGAAGGACTTTGTACGTGAAGGTAAAGATCATTAAATTGATCCTTTTTGAGCCAACAAGCCAAATCTAGATCCCTTTTTGATTGCCAAATGGAGGAGTGGCCAATGGTAGGTAATACAAACCATTTAACCTAAGCTATACAAAATGAATAACGAGTCTTGTTAGAGCACTCGCCTTGCAAATGAGAGACCTGTGTTAGATTCCAGGCAGGGCGAAACCTTGGGCAAGTTTCCTTCGTCCACCTGCCTAATAATAATACCTCCAAAGAAAAACAATTATAATTTGGGCACTCAATCCACGACTGTTTGTGAGACACTGCTGTGCTCAATTGGCTGTCACATTTTGCCCACAAATATACAGTCAATTCACTTTACACTATAATCTGTGAAGGGCTTTGAGACGTCTAGAAGATGTGAAAGGCACTGTATCAAATGCAAGGATTATTATATTACACAAAGGAAACTTGCCAGCTAAATATGTATTATGACATTTTTTGGTATACACTTAAATAAGAAATTAATGGTGACATTTGCAATGTTTCTTAAGCATTGTCTTATAAATTGAAATTTTATGTTAATGATTTTCGAAAGGAATGCTAAAGGAAAGCCACAGCTTTAACATCCCAAAATATTTTGTTTCATCCTTAGTGGCATCACATTATTGTCATGTAATCTCACTTTAACTTTGTTGTTACATTGTAAGATGTTAGAACAGAATATCTCATCGACCTGTGAGAAGGTACAGCACCTTGAAACTTGTATCGGTATAAATTTTTGCCCTTGAACTATGCTTCAGGCCTCAATAATAATAATCCTTGCATTTCATATAGTGTTTTTCACGTTTTATACTGTAAAGTGAATTGATTATATATGTGGGCGAAAAGCAGAAGCCAATTGCGCAAAGCATTGTCATAAACAGTCATGGATTGAGTGACTGAATGATTATTGGGGGGGTTTTCCTGAGGGATTATTATCAGGCGTGTGGAGTAAGGAAACTTGCTCAAGATTTCGCCCTGTCTGGAATCAAACCCAGGTCTCTTGCTTGCAAGGCGAGTGCTCACTGAGCTACAGGACTCCAGTCTTAAAGAAATTATCTTGATAAACCAGTAGGAACCTTGGAGAATCAGGAAGAATGACACACAATCTTAACCTTGAGTTTGAAAGAAAGAAGCTAAGTTTGGAACTATCTCCTTAATTTTATAGAACAACAGAATTACACTTGTAATAGTGTCTTTCGTGTCAGGTGGATGTCACAAGCTTTTCCACAAAAGAGATAGCTGCAATAGAAGCCTCCCTCACCTCCAGCCAGTCAACCAATCATTCTTCCAGGCACATCTTCTTCAGTGAAAACGTTTAGCTTCTTGGCACTCCCCATGGCTGTGTTAGTAAATGGCTGATCACAACCTTTACTGCCCCTCCAGCTGAGCTGATTATTATCAGAAGTAAAGTTGTGCTTCCTACATTTTACTCATCTCCAACTCCTGAAGGCACTGTTGTATGCTGAGGTATGATTCCAAGGGGCCCCTAACCACCATTTGGTACTTGCCCAAATTACCATAACTGCACACTCTGCAGCCTTGGAGGTATCACAGCCAAACCTGAGATTGTTCTTATCCAATTTCACATTTTAATTTGTCCCTGTTAATCGAAGATTGGGTGTTGAGGTGACATCTGTATTGGCAGTATCTGTACTGGTGATTACTTGAGATCAGCCAATTCAGCACAAATTGGCTTTGAAATTAGAAAGCTCCAGTTTTATCACTGAGGAATTTCTTTAGCAACTGGGCAATTGTGGAGTAGAGAGCATCGTTTTCAACATCGCATGATATGTTAAGTTAGAAATAATTCATATTTTACATTTTAGTTTCTGGACGCATTCCAGATCAGCAATAATACTTTCACCATACACTTTTAAAATACTCAAAGGCAGCATTTGTGTACTAGCTCTTTTTATTTACTATGCTTCATCCCTCCTGTCACTGTTTCTCTGTTTTGCTACTTTTATTGAATGATTAATTCACAAGGCATAGGAACAACCTTGAGGACATTGAGAATCCATACTAGAGTTTAGTTCATTTATTAAAGAGAATTAATGTTTAAAACAAAACTGTTAATTTATTAAAGAAGTGAATGGTGTTTTACTAATGTAATATCGCTTTGGGACGTACTGCTAACTTGAAAGGCTCTATATACATCCTATATACATCCATAAGCGTGTGCAATTGGATGCCGCGTTTTGCCCATAAATATGCAGTCAATTAACTTCACGGTACTTTCTATGAAGTGCTTTGAGACATCTAGAATGCATGACATGCGTTATATTAAAAACAAGGATTATTATTATTTATTATTATTTCATCCAATTTGCTGTTGTTGATGTGCTTCTCAATGAAGCCAAATATGTGAGGCTGTAGAGTTCCGATATTGGATAACCCTGCATTCCTGCCGGATACCATATACACAAAAATATTTCAATAGCAATCTATTTGATGTCAATAGATATAATGACTAGTTTTTATACCTCAATTATTCCATTCAGGTACAGTCCCAAAGCAAGGAATTCTTTTATAGATAAGTTATCCATCAGCACAGGAAAAACTGTCAATAACGTGGGAAATAGTCAACAAAGTTGTGATTCACAACTAATTGGCAAAATATAGCTGCTCAAAGTCAATTATTTTATTTTAAAAATCAGAAAAATGGTTAATAACTTGTGTTTTATTTGCAGTGGACATTAATTTTGAGCTTGATATACACACAGAATTTTGGCAAGTTCTAGAACTGACCAATATTCTGAGACCAGGCTTCTGATGCTGACATATGGTTAACTACAACTGAGCAGACTAGAATAACACTTACTTCTGTTTGCTTAGTGGATTTACACAAGTCCAGAAACTAGTTATATAGATCACAAAATAGATATTTTTCCATAACCTGCTCAACATGCTTTCAAATGTTTGTTGCCAGACTTGCTTAAGGTACTCTGAGATCCGTGATGTCTATTCAGCATTTGTCAGGTTTGTGGTGCTTACCTCAGACTGAAACAATTTCAACAACTACAGATATCCCTCCCCAACCGCGCGGGGGATACGATCCTCTAAACCTCCGCGGTTGGTAAAATCTCGATCGGAAAATACAGGGCCCTATGGGAAACATGGGGATAGGGGGAATAAGTTCACGTTTCATAGAACTAAACACAAAAAAACACATACAGTTATAACATACATGGGGATAGGGGAGTAAGTTGGGCGCATTGGCTGCCAGGACCTGCAGCAATCCGTGAGGCTGTCTGACTGACTGACTGATCTACACACAGAGAGAGAGAGAGAGAAATTAATGGAGAAGGTGTGGTGGGTGACACGGAGTGCTGGGGGTGCTGTCTGACTGACTGGCGGATCTACACACAGACACACAGAGAGAGAGAGAGAAGGTGAGAGAGAGAAGGGGGTGGGGAAGGGGGGGGAAGAGAAGGTGAAATAGAAAGAGAAGGGGTGTGTGGGAGGTGGGGGTGGAGAGAAGAGAAGGTGAGTCAGAGAGAGAAGGTGAGAGAGAGAAGAGGGGGTGGGGGAGGGTGTGTGAGGGGAAGATAAGGTAGAAATAGAGAGAAGGTGAGTCAGAGAGAGAGATCTCTATATGATACACTTACACAGAGAGAGGATGCAGAGAAGCGACAATAAATTCATGTTATATACCTTAATCCTAAGAGAGAAGAGTTGTCGCTGGTTGATTGCAACATCGCAACTGGGTCCTAGTGCTAAATGCTAGTGTGAAGCGACATCGAGGCTGGTTGTTGCAACTGGGTCCTGGTGCTAAACGCTAGTGTTAGTGTTAAAACTCGTGGATAAGCGAGGGTTATAAGCCGTGGTTTGCAAGGATTGTCGCATTTAGCAAACTATAGATGCATGAGTTTCATGGTTGACGAGGCCGTGGTTGGGGCGGGGTATCTGTATAACTCTGTGTGACAATGGGTCAAAACATGAAACATGAGAAATTTAGTTGAAAGAGTGCAATTAAAATCAATATATATCATATTTGCCTGAATATCAGTCAAAATGAGCACAGCAAGTTTCCTTTATGTATCTCAGTTAAATGGTTTATTTTTATCTAACGGTGGCTAGTGCTCCATTTGGCAATGGAAGATCAAGATCAGGGGATCAAGATCTGTCCTGAGACAGGTGGACTGAAGAACTTTCATTTTAAGAGTATAGGGTAATTTAGCAGTGAGGAAAATTAATTAGACTCCTCTGGATTGAGGAAGAAGGACTTTTGCAACAACAAAAACAACAAGAACACAACAACAGCAACAACAACAAACAAATTGCAATAATAGTGTGCCTTTCGCCTCAGAGTGACATCCGAGGTACTGGAATAATAATAAAAATAATAATGTTAAAAACAGGTGATTTTTTTGAACCAAAAATGCTGAAATTATATATTATGTTATTTTCATTAAACCTACAATTTTACAACTATGTTATATTTGTCACAGGACTGACAATCTTTGCAGACAAAAAACGCATCAACTACATGTCCCAATACACACTATGAAGTGCTCTTGACGTGAAAAGCGTTATATCTCCTGACATGAAATGCACAATTACAAATGGAAGGTTCATTCTTTTAATGCTACAATAAATGAGTAACCTAGAAATTGCTTTGTCCTTATCCATACTTCCCGGAAACTAAGAATATTTGACTAAAAGTAAGAATATTAGATACAGTATCTAGATTCACCAGTTACAGAGCTAAAAATGCTTGATTTGAAAACAGCATGTCATCTGACATCTTGACATTGGACAAGTGTAACAATTTGCCACACAGTCATTACACTTTACAGTGAATCCTAATTGAGCCAGACCTTTCTTTCTTTCATGTACAATGTTGGAACATTTCAGTGCTCCCCAACAAGCATTGAAAATAAACACTTTGTCTCTTCCAGTACACTAAACATTTAAGGTAAAATGCCTTTTTTTTGTGAAATAGGTTCAGAGACAGACAAGCAAAAAGTGTATCTGTTTTTTTCCTGACAGCTATAAAGCATCCAAAGTGAAATAAATTTTCGGAGTTGCTTGTGAGATTGCCAGATCCATAAATCTGCCTGGCTCAGTTGGTAACACTCTTGCCTCTCAGTCAGAAATAATAATAATAATCCTTGCATTTGATGTAGTGCTTTTCAATTCTTCTAGATGTCTCAAGCACTTTACAGAATATACTGAAAAGTGAATTAACTGTGTTTGTAGAGAAATGTGGGAGCCAATTGTACACTGCAGTGACCCACAAACAATCATTGGTTGAAATGACTAATTTATTATTTTTTTGGGGGGGGATTATTATCAGGCATATGGAGTAAGGAAACTTGTCCAAGGTTTTGCCCTGCCAGGTATCAAACCCAGGGTGTCTCGCTTGCAAGGCAAGTGCTATAACCACTGATCTTGATATCAGCGCCTTGGGACGTCCTCCCGACGTGAAAGGCGCTCTATAAATGTAAATTGTTGTTGTTGTTATCTACAGGACTCCACAGAAAAATAGGTTTCAAGTACCTCAACAATATTTGGAATTTATATATTCTATGCTGATACCCAAATGAAAAGATTATGGTATTTTGAACTTTTAATGGAGGTATTGTCCATTAGATGAGATGTTAAACAGAGATTTTGTCTATTTGTTTAGATGGATGTTAAATATCCCATAAAACTCCTAGAAAAGAGAAGTGTATTTCTTCCTGTGTCCTGGCCAGCAATCACTGTGTGCAAATTGGTCTCCTTCATCATTTATCAAATACCATCATTATGTATTACAGTACATCCTATGACATTCTATGTGACTTCCTCTTAATGTGAGAGGCAGTATATTAAATGCATTTTTTTTAAAATGAAAGGCAATCTTCTTGAATAATGCATAAATATGTTTGGTGTTGGAAATGTAAGCATTCATATGTATTTGGCTGATTTGATATGCTATTCTGAGATTGGTGTTAAGACTCAGTTGTATCTGGGCAGGGTAGTGCTCTGTATTTAGGGCACATAAACCTCCAAAGCAATAAAGTGGGCTAGAACAACTACTGTATAATGAAACACTGCAATCTACTTTAATACAAAGTTAACATGTTCTGCCTTCTCAGTCTGGTAAGTTGTTGCACAAGTTTGTTTTAAAAATAGTCTGCTGAATAAATGCTCACATCCAAAATTGATTTGTCCCCAACTTTAGTTAAATAAAACTAGTAACTCACATTTATAGTGTTCTGTGTCTAAATGTGTTCATAGTAAATAAGCTATGTCTTATTTCCTTGGTTTCTATAATAGATTAAAACTAAACACAGAATAGTTGTGTATAATCCAGAGATAATTAATGAAAAGTCAGCCATTTCTACACAAATTATTCATTAATTTACCAAGAGTTATGCCCAGAAGTCATCATCGACATGGGACACACAAGTATAGATGATCAAGCGGATGTTAAAATCTTAGAAGGGGAAGAATCATCACTGATGCCCAAAGAAATGGTATCCAGGGACAAGACTTGTACTCTGGTGCTGAGTGGCAGGAAATGGTGGATAGATTTTAAACATACTACTGGATTCTCCAAATTTTTCTAGATGACAGCACACAAGATGGAATGTCTGTGTGAACAAACGAGGGACTCATCAGCTACAGAAAACTGACACTGCCCCTTCAACCACTTTCACACTCCCACAGGACATCAGATGATAGCATTAATTTTGTTCATCCGGCCATTG
The DNA here is from genome assembly GCA_035084275.1 of Hydrolagus colliei. Taxonomy (NCBI): domain Eukaryota; kingdom Metazoa; phylum Chordata; class Chondrichthyes; order Chimaeriformes; family Chimaeridae; genus Hydrolagus; species Hydrolagus colliei. The sequence continues at coordinate 57,376,525 of CM068742.1, read as the reverse complement.
AAACAGGATGGCAGCACAGACTTGGTAACAGACAATCATATATTAATGTGACTACATTGCATATGAATGTACCATTTTCAAATACATTTCAAATGCCATTTTTGTGATACATGGTCAATTTGGTGTTGGATATATGAATAATAGAGATATGCTAACCACTGGGTAGTCCTATAAAACTGGGAATATTCTAATAGCCTCAAAGCTATCTATCAGGAATAATTGATATACATTATCAAACAGGCTGAGCAATCATGCTTTGAATAATATTTAAAAATTCAAACTTATTTATTTCAGTGATATAAGTTACAACTGTTTCATTTTCCTTGTGGTATTTATATGGATACCTTGATGCCCTGATTGAAATGAAGGATGTATTGAAGTGATAGTCCTCAATTTGTGAATGTTATCTTCTGGGGAATGCAAATTGATTTTTCCAATAACTTCAAGTTTATTTTCAATTGCAATTATTCCAAATGTTTTTTTGGAGAAAGAAGTTTTCTAAAATTATTTAAACAACTATAAGAATATTTATTACACTGAATATACAATTCAGTGGTGTAGCTCAAAGTTAAATTGAATAATGACAGCAAATGACTTTTATATAGCATCTTCTACATAATAAGTCACCAGAATATAATCTTAGGATATAAAAAATTGCAATAAACTAAAATAGCCCTTACAATTATACAGTAAAAGTAACTTCTTAAAATTTGGCATTGGTAACTGAATATAAATTGGATAGAATGAACAAGGATATTACAGGAGAGAGATGTGATTAATCAGAAAAATATTTATAATTCAAAAAGGGTACCGAATGGGTTTTGGATGTATTGTGGACATGTATACTCTTCTTTCACTTTTTAAGGCCTTACCACAGTTTTACCACAAAACTGTTTTGAAGTAAATATCCCTGTAAGAGTTCTAAATGGAATTCACATGTGAAAGCGGGTACCTGCCCAATCAATCTATCCCCAAATACTTGCCTCAGAGGGACATGTTTGGGACATACTGATGCAAATGAAGATAGTTACAATGAACTGAGAGACAATACATTAACAAAATTTAAAATTAGGAAATATGTTGAGAAAAACTTAAAGCTTTGCAGATACACAACAACAAAAACAACAACACAATTTCATTTATAGAGTGCCTTTCACATCGGGAGGATGTCCTAAGGTGCTGAACAGTCAGGTCGGTACCAAAGCAAGAGGGAGGGCCAGAGTAGGGAGGAGGGGAGGCAGAGAATTAAGAGGGTAGGGAGAGAGTTGGGAGGGTGGCAGATGGCATGCTAGAAGAAGAGGGTCTTCAGACTGGCCTTGATGGAGGCAAGAGAGGAAACAAGGTGAAAGGACTGTGGGATGGAGTTCCAGAGTGTAGGGGTAGAGAGGCTGAAAGCCCCTCCACTGATGGTAGGGTGGGGGACATGGAGCAGACCGGAGCCCACTGAACGGAAAAGGCAGGCAGGTTAATAGGGAGTCAGCAGGTTGGAGAGCTAGGAGGGGGCAAACCCAAGAATGGCCTTGGAAGTGAGGACGAGGATTTTGAATCCAAGGTTTCAAGTGACAGCACTAAAATACAACTTTCTACAATGGACAATGACAGCATACTAGTAAATCATTTCAATAAATTGGATTCCTGTAGCTCAGTGGTTGGAGTAAGCGCTCTGAGATGCCGTCTGGCGTGGAGGGCGCTATATAAATCAAAGTTGTTGTTGTTATTGTTGAGTACTGTAGCTCAATGGTTAGAGCATTCGCCTCACAAGTGAGAGAACTGAGATTGATTACCAGCAGTGCGAAATCTTGGACAAGTTTCCTTACTCCACATACCTAATAATAATCCCTCAGGAAAAAAAAAAGTGGTCACTTCAATACAATTGACTGCCCCTTTTTGTCCACAAATATACATACAGTCAATTCACTTTACAGTGTAGGCTGTGAAGGGTTTTGAATCGTCTAGAAGATGTGAAAAGCACTATATCAAATACAAGGATTATCATTTATCTTATACTGTTTCTTGTTCTATAATTTGCATACTCATATAAGTTTAATATACAGTATTAACAATGATGGTAACACTCTTGTTATTTTTATACTATGCTGCTCTAGAGGATGCTCACAAGGAGTTTCTGGTAAATATTAACGACCTAGTGCGCACTCAAATCTGCACAGTTGGATGTTTGCCTTTGAGGATATTATCAGAAGTGCCGATCTTCGAATGAGAAGCATAATGATGGGTATTCATATATGTCAGACAAAAGGAATTGTTTATAACCTAGATATGTTTTCTGAACAAAACTGAAATGACTTTCATATTAGTCCAAAGTAAAATGAACAACTACACTTTGGTGAACTAAACATTATTTTGTACTTAATAATGATATTAGACCAAAAACAACACAATATTGTTCTTGCTATCTATGTTGCCAGTCCCTCCACAGTCCCTCCATCTTGGCCCCTCCTTGGCCTCCTTCAAGTCCCACCTCAAGACCCTTTGCATGTTAAATTTGTGTTCATGTAAGCTATGATTTGTTTCATGCTTTATTAAAGTGAATAATTTTCAAATGGAAGTTAGCTGTCAGTGCGATGCTGTCAGACTGATTGACTGTTGTATTGTTTTTTTCAGTATTTTTATTTTCATTGTATTGGAGTGGCATCCCCCATTAAACAATAATTGTACAAAAAAATTCTAATTAGTTTTTATGTGAATTGGAGCTTTAACTTGCAGTGTGCAGTTGAGTGCCATCTGGTGCACTTTAAAGAGCATAGCATCAACTGTTCAGAAAGAGGTGCAAAGATTGTTTCTATCTGTGATTTTCTTTTGTACCTGAAAATCAGCCTCCAGCTGAATACAAATTGCACATCACTAGATTTTCAGAAGTGCTAATGTCTGAATTGTCAGAAGCATTTGTGAATTTCTCTGGTCACCGTCCCCAATTTATTTACCTCCTGATGGATGTGTAAGGATGGTTGATTATAAATAATTTCCGTTCTGGTCATACAGCTGCTTTCCGTGCCTTGTATCATGAAGAGAAAGCATGTAATTTTTTTTAAGTTCCTATATACATCAGGTGTACTGGTAAAGGCTGCAGTGAATCATGTTAGCTGTCTGCTCCCCAAGAATTATACCAGCAGGTATAGAAATTTTAGGATTACTACTTTAGATTGCCAGAATTACTACCAACAATGAATTGAATCAAGTTGTAAGGTGACATCTAGTTACTGTGTCAGGCTTGCTCAGTTGGCAGTACTTTTGCTTAGGGTTGGAAAGCTGTGAGTTTGAACCAACAAATTCTACACTGACATTCCAAAGAATGGATTGAGGGGACATTGTATCGTTGGTTGTGTTGTCACTTTGCAGTATATCCTGTGAATCACTTTGAGATGTCTTGATGACTTGACACTGCATGACACTATATGAAATACAATGATTATTTATTATATTATTACTTTTTAAACCTGGCAAAGAATAAATTGGATGCAATCTCATTACCACATTAAAGAAGTTTTACATTCGCAAGTCGCTTTGCATTCCAGTCTTTTTAAATCAAAGCCATCGCTCTAATCAACTCCTGACTGTTAGAGCCTAAACTCATGACTGCCGGATTCTGGCAGAAATATCCACATCAATGATTAGAATACAATGAAGTATTTTCCCTAGATGGACAATACTGCTTCCTGGATTGGAACAATTTGTTGTCCCTCATTGGACAGGAACCGGTGTCATATAAATTTTCCTGACTTTATTGAACTGATGTTGTTGCCCTTCTGCAGGTCATTGCTTCTGAATTCCCCAAATGGATACTGATGACATCTGGACTGATATTCTTGGTTTCTCTATATAAACACTCAGTGCATCAAGATCAATTGTCTTGGCTTCTCTAGATGGACATTGGTATTTTATGCATCTACCTTTTTTACTCCTCAGAAAACAAACATTCAAAGGTCTTGTATGTCTCCTTCAATTTTGTCCGACTTTCTGAAATGGTTCTTTATTGAGCTTTATTAAGATTTATCAGTATGTATTCTTTATATGGCATCCTTATCACTGGATGCCATGGTGGGCTGTAGCTTAATAGCTAGAGCACTTGCCTCGCAAGCGAGAGGACTTGAATTTGATTCCCAACAGGATGGAGTTTCCTTACTCCACATGCCTCTGTTTACACTGCAGTAAGTAGGAACCCAGTTGTTAGTTGATTGGCAGTTTGCTTTTCCGGGGGTAATAATATCTTCCAAAAATAAATAAATTAATAATAATAACCTGGTCACTCAATCCCCCAACTGTTTAGGTGACACTGTTGTGCACAATTGGCTGTCATGTTTCACCCACAAAATATGTAGTCAATTCACTTTACAGTGTATTCAGTGAAGCTCTTTAAGATGTCTTGAAAACACAATGAGGTGCTATATCAAATGCAAGGAGTATCACTAGTATTATTACTATTCACTATTATTATATGTCAGAACTTTAACAACACCATACTGTGGTTAATGATTTAATTCACCAGCTGAAAACTTGGAAGTTTTAAACAAAATATTGAGCAAGTAATTTTGCCACCAACAAAAAGAGCATAGAATAAGGTAAACAAAATGTCAGCTGTTCAAACATGATGATAGAGGGGAATTATACACATTGCAATCCATGCATTGTACAACCTAGACTGCTCACTGCCTCATCCAGACTGATACTGAACACATACAAAGTAAAAAAAAATGGTATTGCTTATTATCATTGGGGTGTGGTGGGGTGGGAGGGTTGACCTCAGCAGTCTCCAGTGGGCCACACAAATAGACATTATGAGATGCTGTCTGGTGTGGAGGGTGCTATATAAATGCAAGTTGTTGTTATTGTTAATAATCCCAGAGGATTGTGCAGGGTCTCGGTTCTCGCTTAGACCATCTGCACCCTGATATAAATTGTTCTAACTCACACTACCCACTGCAGGCTACATACATCCAATCTCCTTGACTACCAGTCTTTAAGACATTAAACCCAACAGTTCCAAGGCTATCATGCAAATGAATTAGAGGCTTTCTTTGTTAATCCTGCTGAAAAACTCCTTCCTCTGCAGTCACCGAGTGAATAGAGAGAAACATGTATCCCTTTGCAGCCATTTTTACTTCCAGGCTTTGTTTTCTCTGAGGTACAGAACAAAGACTTGAAGTTATATATTAGTTGATCATTGTTTTATAATATTAACAACAGAGTAAACATTTCAAGATTAACAAACCATAAAGTGATGGAATCCCAAGTATGCAACAGAAATAATTGTTTTGTATGGTTACATCTGTGCCTTGAACAGCACTGCCTTCCACCACCTCCGTAACATGCTAGACTCTGCCACTGCCGCATCCCTCAGACTGCCGAAACCCTCACCCATGTATTCGTCACATCAAGGCTTGACTACGAAAAAACCCTACTTGTTGGCATTCCCAGCTCTTCCCTTCACAAGATACAGATAATCACAAACATTGTAGCTTGAGTCCTCTCCTATACCAGGCTTGGTGACTCCATCACTCCCACCATTGCATGGCTCCATGGCTCCCCAACCCCCAGAGGATCAAATTCAAGATCCTCATCCTCATTTCCAAAGCCATCCATGGCATTGCCCCTTCTAACCAACCTGCTGACTCCCTACTAACCTGCCACCCCACTTCCATTCAACGGGCTCTGGTCTGCTCCACGTCTCCCGCCCACCCCACCCTACCATTGGTGGCTGGGCTTTCAACCTCTCTGCCCTCACACTCTGGAACTCCATCTCACAGCCCCTTCACCTCGCTTCTTTCCTTGCTTCTTTCAAATCCAATCTCAAGACTCTCCTTTTCTATTGTGCCTTCTGCCATTCTCCCACCTCTTTCCCTCCCCTCCCTCCTACTCTGTCCCACTCCCAAGTTTGGGTCCCGACCCCTGACTGTTCAGCACCTTGAGCCATCCTCCCGACACAAAAGCACTCTATAAATGTAATGTTGTTGTTGTTCTTTGTTGTCGATGAGAAGCTGTCAGGTGAATGTGTTGCTCAATTAGTAGCTGAGTCAGAAAATTGTGAGTTTAATCCCTATTTTGGAGTTTGCTTTCACAGTCTAGACTAAAATCCAATATAGTGCTGGGGAGAGGTTTTACATTATGGGAAGTACTATCCTCTGGATGAGGCATTAAAACAAGGTTCTTCTAGCCTCTTCAGATAGATGGTAAGGATTCTATGATACTACTTGAAAAGAGAAAGGTATTTCTCCCAGACCCTTCATAGCTGGTTTCTGCCAATGTTTACACTCTACACATGTATTCCACCCATCCCTTACTCCATCCCATTTCCTTTTCCCACCTCATATGAAAGTCTAGCTTCCTCTTGAATGCATCTATATTATCTGATCCAACCACCACATCAAGCAGTGAGTTTCATAATCTCACTACCCATGGGGAAGTACATTTGCATGTTTATCCCTTATTTGCCCTGGTTATGCACTCCCATCCAGTGGAAACAGCATACTTAGGTTAATCTTATCAAACCCTTTTATAATTTGAACACTTCTATTAGGCTCCCTCCTTGAACTTCTCTTTTCTAGTTAAAAGAAGGGCATTACCTATCCAGATTTATCACGACAGTAGCCCTGGTATCATCCTTGTACTGTGCTGTAAGCTTTCCATCACTGCATTATTCTTTTTTGTGCAAGACCAGAATTGGATTTGATACTCCAAATGTGGTGTAACTAAGGTTTCACATCAATTCAACATCATCTCCTCACTTCTATATTGTATCCCTCTGGATATGAAGTTGAAGACCACATTGGCCTTTTTATAGCTTTGTCTCACTGTGTAGCTGCTTTTAGCAATTGATGGATCTGAATCACCAATAAACTGATTTCCCATCTGCCTGGATGGTAACGATTGTAGGATCCTGGCCAACAATCCTTCAGATTAATTTATTATACTGTATCTGGTTGTGGGACTGCTCTGGTTCAAATGGGTGGAGTGCTTTCTTGCTTAGCCCTTGACAGCTATTACTTGTTGAGTAATTGAAGGCATTTTGATATGATAAAGATCTGCAAAAATACAAGATGCTTGTAATTTCTTACATCACATAGGATTTAGCCTGGTATAGTTGGTAGTAGGGTCCGGCAATATATCGATATATCAGTTATATCCGGTATAATTTTCATATTGATATGCCAATATCGAAATTTAAAATATATCGATATATCGAAAAATTCCATATGTAAAAAAAAATCAATATATCGCAAATATCGTTATATCATGTCAGGCGATATATCAATATATCGATATAACGTGGACTTTTTCAACTTACCTTGTTGATATTGATATTGGTAGGTAGCATGCTCTCCTCTAAACCAGAGGATTGTGAATTCAAAACTGAACAGAAATTGCTGGGAACACTGAGCAGGTCAGATAGCATTTATGGGGAAAGGAAAATGAGTTAACATTTCAGGTCCACGACTGTTCGGCAGTTTTTGTTCCTGTGAACCGCTTTGGGACGGTTCTGAAGAAGGGTTGTGGATCCGAAATGTTGATTCACTTTTCTTTCTCCATAGATGCTGTCCGACCTGCTGAATGTTCCCACTGATTTCTGTTTTTGTTTCAGACTTCCAGCATCTGCAAAATTGTGCACAAAAGTCACAAACGACGTCCTCTCTATCTGTGACCAGGGTTCCCTCTGCCTCCTTATCCTTTTGGACCTGCCGACTGCCTTTGATACAGTCAACCACCCCATCCTCCTCCACCGCCTGTCCTCCGCCATCCACCTCAGTGGGACTGCACTCGCCTGGCTCGAGTCCTACCTCACAAACCACCAGCAGTACATCTCCACAAATGGTTTTCCCTCCCACACTCACCCAGTTACCTGCGGGATACCCCAGGGATCCATCCCTGGCCCCCTCCTTTTCCTCATCTACACGCTTCCTCTTGGGGATGTGATCCGCAGACATGGGGCACACTTCCACATGTACGCGGATGACACCCAACTCTATCTCTCCACTTCACAACAGTTCCCCGATGTTCTGTCAGCCTGCCTTTGAGACATCAGGGGCTGGATGAGTACAAATTTCTTGCAGCTGAATGTTGACAAGACGGAGGCCATACTCCTTGGCTCTCGTCAACGTCTCCATTTGCACGGCTCTCACCTCCTCCACCTTCCTGGTCTGCCTCTAAAACTCACCGAACCTGTGCGCAACCTTGGCATCACGTTCGATCCCCAACTGTCCTTCCTCCCACACATCCGGTCCGTCACCAGCACTGCCTTCTACCACCTCCGACGGATCGCCCGTCTCCGGCAATACCTCACCTTAAAAGCCGCCGAAACCTTGGTCCATGCCTTCGTCACCTCTCGGCTGGACTATTGCAATGCCCTCCTCGCCGGTCTCCCCTCCACCACAATCCACAAAATCCAGCTTATCCAAAACTCTGCCGCCCGCATACTCACCCGCTCTAAGCTTCGCTCCCCCATTAACCCAGTCCTCGCCAGACTTCACTGGCTCCCTATCCCAGAGAGGACCGACTTCAAGATTCTCACCCTTGTTTTCAAATCCCTCCACTCCTCTGCACCCCCCTATCTCTCTGATCTCTCCCCACAACCCAGCACCCGCTGCCTTCGCTCCTCTGGGTCTGGCCTCCTCCATGTTCCCCGAGTCCTCCGCTCCACCCTCGGTGGCCGTGCCTTTAGCCACTACGCCCCGAGGCTCTGGAACTCCCTTCCTCACTCGCTTCACCTCGCCCCCTCTCTTCCCAGTTTCAGGTCACAGTTGAAGACCTTTCTCTTCGACCAAGCTTTTGGTCACCTTCCTGCCCCTGCCCCTGGCTCGGTCCCGGGATCCGCTATTGTGAAGCACCCTGAGACACCGTCCGGCATGGAGGGTGCTATATAAATCGAAGTTGTTGTTGTTGTTGTTGTTATTAACACCTCTTCTCCCCAGTTTTTTTTTCAATCCCCACACATTTGCTTTCTTGCTTAGCCCTTGACAGCTATTACTTGTGGAGTACTTGAAGGCATTTTGATTTGATAAAGATCTGCAAAAATATAAGATGCTTGTCGTTTCTTACATCACATAGGATTCAATATTTCACAACATTAATACCTCTTTAACCCATCATCTCCTGTCCTCTATCCCATTTTCTCCTTTGTCTTTGTTGCCCTGGCTCTCTGTTATTCCTTAATAGCCTCTCTCTCCCTCCCTCCATGTTGAGAGGGAGACATCTTTCTCCTTAGATGCTGCCTGACCTGTTGTGTGTCTCAGTGATTCCTGTTTTTGTTTCAGATTTCCAGCATCTGCAGTATTTGCAGTTTTGTAATCGCTAAAATAAAACTGGTCATCCACTTTATGGTTGTTTGTGGAAAATTATTGTGTACAAATTAGTTACCATGTTTGCCCATAAGGAGCACATAATAACTGCACTTTACATTGTATTGAACACTTTGAGTGAGGGACACAAAATAAATGCAAGTTGTTGTATATCCTGTGAAACACTTTGGGACATTGTCCCAACATGAAAGGCAAATGTATAGGTTAATATTCTCTTAGAAATTTCCAACATCTACATACCAAATCTCAGGAGTCAGCTATTTGCTGTATGAGACTGCATCAATGAGATAACTTCAACAATGTATTAATAGGCAATCACTTAAGAATCAGAAAATGCATTCTTGGCAAGCTTAAGCCCACAGGGTCTCAGTGTCCAATTGTTCAGGTAAGTTTTACAAAACTATTACTGTTATTTTTTAATACACCTATTTATAGAATCAGAACCAATCTGCCTTTTTGCTGTGAACTGCAATTTTTCGAGTTTTTGTTTGTACTTGCTTGATGCTTTATTTTAGATCAATTAAGGGATGCTGGGCTGCAAGATAGAATAAACAATGTAGTTAATTTTGCAATTCCTGTGGTATGCTGGTTTAACATCTTTTGCTTGCGTATTTGACCTATGTAATGTCAACACTTCCGTTTTTTCCTGTGTTACAATATGCTACCCCTGTCAAAAGAGTTGCACTGGTGAATGACTGCAGAGAAGATGGCACAGGGTATACTAAAGGGCTGCAACTTACATCTGCAAGTAACCTAGATCTACCACAACAGTACTCTGTCCAGTAAAATGAAGGTGTGGAGGATTACACCATAGCTGTTGTTGACGTGAATCATGAATGCTAAACACAATATTACTTGAGGCAGTGTAGAGGAAATCAACAAACTTGATCACCAGTGTTTGAAGAATGAGCAATGAACAGACAAGCTAGGACTTTTCAGTCTAAAGAGAAAGGATCAGAGAGGGGATTACATAGAGGCATATAATAATGATATTAATAATAATCCTTACATTTGATATAGTGCTTTTCATGTCTTCCAGATGTCTCAAAGTGCTTCACACAATATAACGTAAAGTGAATTGAGATCTCTCACTTATAAGGCGAGTGCTCTAACCCTGAGCTACAGGACTCCACAATTATTAATGGGATTGAAACGGTAAACCCAGTACAAAACTTTAGGATACATTAGGGTAATGGAATCAGTGCATACAGGTTTAAGAAAGAGCAATTTCAGAACTGGAAGTGTTTCTTTACTGAGAAAGTAAATAACAACTGGAATAGGTTACCAGGAAGGTTTGATTGAGGACAGGATACTGGACACTGGACTTAAAAAATAGCTTGACGTTGTGATGAGAAAATGATAGGGTGGGTATTCTGGAAGAATGAAATCAAATGAGTCAAACGGCTTTGCTAATCCAAAGTAATCTTGTGATCGGTTTCACTTCAAGAAAACTGCTGGTGGAGGCCTTGGCTTCATATTGCTTAATGATCTGTTATACCACAACAGAGATCCAACCCAGTTCCTGAAATATTTTTTGTATGTCACAAAGGTAATGGAGTCCAACTTGAGTCTGCTTAGTTGTCTTTGTGATAAATCCTGGCACTGTGATTAGTGCCAGGATTTATAAATGAAAGTGTGATCAAAGTCCAGAGGGCAAAAGAGATAGTCATGGTGATATGGTGATGGACCTTATTTTCAATGGTTTCACCGGCAACCAGAGTCTCCTTTATTAGAAACCTGGCTTCACTGAGCTCAATCTCACCTCTTAGATTGATCAAATTTTCCAGTTTCCCACCCCATTCACGAATATCACAAATTAAACCCTAGTGTGACAATGGAGAACAGATGGCACTTTGAGGAGGGAAAAGAAGTATCACCAGAGTCACTCTGCTATCTCCAGATCAATTCAGTTCTCATTTAGAATGTAAATTTGCATCCTATATTCATTACTTTTTATTTTAATTACTTACCTAATGTGTAGTATGAACAGAATACATGATGAGGAGTCATGGGATACAATCTATATCCCATTTGTGGCACTGGCCATAACTCACTTGTGACTTTATCAGGTCAGCTCGCTCATGGGATGCAAATCACATTCCGTTGCTCCTCATCATGTATTCTCTCTTTATCACACATTATGCTTGTGTTTGCTTGCTCTTTGGACCTTTGGTGTTATTTTCACACCATTTTGCATGTTAAAATAAAAACTGATAATTAACATGTGTGAAAATAACAGCCAGCTGCTGTCATGATGTCACAATACCCAATTCTAGTTCTCACATGGGACAGTGTTGTATAGCACATCTCCCACCATCTGTCTTAATGTACCATTAAAAAGATTCCCAACAAAATTAGTGAAAATATTTTAAATAATCTAATGATCAAAAGGAACATGATTATGATAAAAAGAGCGCACTGATAGCAGGATGACTGCAACTCATGAAAAATCAGTAAATGGCTCACGTTGTCGTAATGAGGGTTCATTTTAAACTTGTTTCCACACTCTCTCCAAGGTCAGAGAATATGTATGGCCAGAAAAACAACTGGTATGATATACCATGTTCTCTTTTTTACGGTAAAGCAGAACCATTCCTCAACTTTAAATGAAAGCATCTTTTTCATTTGTTTAGTTTTATTCCTCTGCACCAGTATGTTTTAGGCTTTGCAATATATGTGCACAAAATGCAATACTTTCCATCTGTCCATTGAATGTGCATTACTATCGCAGCACATGTTTGATTCAGACTGTTAAGTTTATCTATATCCATTTTAAATCGCATCTTTGTGGTCCTAACAAAAAATACTAGAACAGCCTTGGTTTGACCTTATGCCACAACTGAGTCTTCATTAGTTCAAAGTAAATGTTTTAAGATCACCTGATATGGTGGTGTCCTACCATTTAACCTCAATAATCAATGGTTTCATTAGAAAGACTCAAGATGTTCTAATCATTAAAAAAAAACTTTTTTTCCCCCGTTTAAATATGACAGAAAATCAATTGAATCAATGATAAGATGAGAGTGAACTTGAATAACAAGCAAATTTAGAGCTGTAGTTTCTAGTTTAAATAAATAAGAAGATGGAGTAGATATTTCACTGTACGTGTTTAATTATATTAAATATCAAGCAAAAATATGTAATACTTGATTTAATTTAATTGAGGGAAAATTTAAACTCATATAGTTTTTTTTAGGTTTACACTCAGCATGGAAGCATCCATGATTGGCAGATGCAACCAGTGCCTATTCATTTACTCCACTGCCCATTTATCTGGCTTCATGTTTAGAAGCTTAAGCAAGCTGATTAACATCACATTCGGATAATAAGGCTTAACATTTTTAAGCTCCTTATATTATTGGTGATTTTATCAAAGATGTTCAATAGATTTGGACAATTTTGACTTGGCAATCTTTCTTAAAGTCTGTTGTTAACCCTTTTAAAACTGAATTTCTTTTGAAATTTACCAGAATTCGCAAGAGTTAACATGTGATATAAAATAACATTGTCCTTTCACCTTCTACCATCTGGAGATCTAGCTCAGGTCATAGCATAACAAGGTAAGGAAACATGGAACTAGGAAAATCTTTGAGCATACAAAGCCTGCTTCTTTGGACCATATTTAATCAATATGTAATAATATTATCAACATAACCCATTGTGATGTCCATCCAAAGCATTTAATATTCTGAAACAAAGTTCTATATTAAAATTCTCTAAAATTGTTTCTAAACAAATATTTGCAATATTTAGTCCATTTCAAAGCTTTGTACTATACAATTCTACTCTGCTGCCTTCTATTAATAGATTCATCTCTTTGGGTGGTGGAGAGAGAGGGGTGTGGAGCTCATGTATCTTCTTGGGTTATGTTGGCTCCCAGGTGGCATGTTTGGCGATGCAATGTCAGAATAGCATCAATCCCCTAAGGCGTTCACAGTTGTCTCTTTTCTGAGCCAGGCAGGCCCTCAGTAATTTCAGGCAATACTAATGACATACCAGCTAATGTGGCTCATTGGTAGGACTTGGAGTGGCAGACCGGGGTAGGAATTTATCTTGCTCGGTTTCTGTTAACCTTGCAACTCAAAGCTTTAATCAGTAGGGTGGCCGTAGCTGAATAAATACCAGGAAGCTTGCCAAACAGTGTTCACAATTACAAGTTATATATATTATAGCTCATTAAACGACCCAGAGTCGTGTTCCCCCATTGGTGTTGTGCTCTGGGATGCTCCCTGATTGAGGGGTGCTATAAAAATACAAGTTGTTGTAAACATTGGGTTTTCTCTACTCATACCTTTTATGTTATTAGCAACCCAGCAGAATTGGTATGTTGTGTACAAACTGACTGTCTTGTTTGAGTATGAAATGCAACAACAAATTTACATTAGTATTATGCCTTTCACATCACAAGGACATCCCAATGCACTGTACAGTCAAATATAGTCACAACACTGCACTACACAGTGCAGTAAATCTTGTAAAGACAATTTGAGACATCCTCCTGATGTGAAAGACATTATATTTAAAGCATTAATTATTACACATAGTCAATACCGTTGTCATTATTATTAATAATAATGAAAATTGGTTGTTCAACTCATGGCTATGTATGGAAATTTATTATGTACAAAATACAATCATTATCTGTTTGCCTACAAATGTGAAGCTCAGTGGTTGGACCAACAACAACAACAACAACTTTGATTTATATAGCGCCCTCCACGCTGGACGGCGTCTCAGAGCACTCGCCATACAATGTGAGACCTGCATTCAAATCCTGGCAGATCACGACAAAACCTTGGGCAAGCTTCTTTACTCCACATGCCTAATAATAATCCGTCCAAAAAAAAACACAATAATAAAAATTTTAATCCACAACTGTTTGTGGGACACTGCTGTGCGCAATTGGCTGCAATATACAGTCAATTCACTTTACAGTATATTCTATAAAGTGCTTTGAGACGTTGATAAAATGTGAAAAGCGCTATATCAAATGCAAGGATTGTGATTATTATTATTATATTATAAAAAAAGTCATGCTTCACAGTACAGTATTTACTTGAAAGCTTTGGGGGTTTTCAAAGCTAGAGGTGCATAAAGCATGCACTTTTATCCTATTGTCTTTCTAAATTGGAGTGCCCAAAGCTGAACACAGTTGGGGAGACCCTTAATCTCAATCTCGATTTACTCTACAGTATGCTGCTATATACTGTATACATTACTATAGTATAGTGTGCATACTCTAAGTAGTCAAGTATATTAGTTGTTATTGTTGTATTCCAGAAAATTTAGATTTTGCCAAATTGTTGAATTCATAGAATCATAGAATTATACAGCACAAAAGGAGGCCATTCGGCCCATCTAGTCTGTGCCGGCTCTTTGAACAGAGCAACCCAATCCCACTGCCCAGCTTTCTCCCCATAACCTAACAGACCTGCTCTTCCTAAATAAAGATCTAGTTTCTTTTTAAAAGCTGTTATGGAATCTGCCCCCACCACCTTTTCAGGCAATGCATTCCAGATTCAAACAACCCACTGAGTGAAAAGAATTCTCCTCAGCTCCCCTCTGCTTCGTTTCGGACCTATTTTAAATCTGTGACCACGAGTCCCTCATTCCTGGTACCATCCTAGTATATCTCCTCTGCACCCTTTCCAATGCCTTAATATCCTTCCTAACGTGTGGTGACCAGAATTGTACACAGTACTCCAGCTGAGGCCTAACCAAAGTCTTATAGAGGTTAATCAGCACTTTCTGACTTTTGTATTCTATACCCCTATTTATAAAGCGTAGTATCCCATATGCCTTCTTAACAGCTTGGTCTACCTGTCCTGCCACTTTCAAAGAGTCACTAACACAAATCTCCAGGTCTCTCTGTTCCTTCACACACTTTAAAATTGTACTTTCTAGCCTATATTGCCATCCCTCATTTCTTCTCCCAAAGTGTATCACCTCACACTTCCCTGTATTAAAATTCAATCCTAACTTTCATTTTGGATTTTCTGTAGTTAAAAAAAGTGCAAAAAAGCAAATTCAAAACTAACACTTTACCAAATTATGAATACTGTACTATGAATTAGAACATAGCTGCCCAACGAGAAATTTTATGCAGCAGCATGAACTCTGACCATCAGTATTTTATAACTGCAGTGGAATTCATTACTTTGCTTTTATATTTAGTGCCTTATGATGAAATTTAACATCCCATTAGCCTTACTGATTTTTTGTGCCCCTAAAAGCAGTTTTTAATTACTTATTTAACTGGACCTATAAATCCCTACTGAAAGGAAATTGGCTGAATCTCTAGCATCGCTGTGATTTTCTCTAACAACTATTCTAAGATAGTATTATTAAACATACCTTTCACAAAACCGTGATAACTCTCCCTGATCAATTTATACTTATCTACAGATGTGTGGGGGAACGAACAGGTGAATGGGTCTGAAAGGTTGCCCTTTAAAACAGCCAGCAGGGACACAAGCAGATTCTGCCCTGCAGATTTCTATGGTTCTATAGTTAGTGCTCACTTACATACAATTACACAGAAATGTGTGGAAACAGGCCATATGGTCCAACTTGTCCATGCCAGTGTTTATATTCTATGCAAATTGATCCCTAAATACCCTTCTATACCTCTCTCCATCCTATATGCATATGTTGTGACTTAAAAGGTGAATTCTAGGAATTTTCTTACTAAAGCTAAAATGATTCACGGAAATGAAGTGGACTTCCTTTTTACTTGTGTTGATCAATGTAAAACTATCCTGAGAATTTTAAAAGCTGACATTTGCTTCCTGCAGGAAAGAGCTGTGAACTGTCAAAAATGCTAGTTATGGGACTTCAGTGTAAACCAGTGATTCATAGCGGTTATAATGGAGAAATGGAAACCAAGGCTGCTTGACAGTAAGTTGAGCAGTGATGCAGCAGATCAAGCAGAAATAAGTGAGTTGCTTCAATGCCTAAGATTACGAATTCTAAAGGCTGTAACTGGATGGAAGATTTTAGAACAGCGTGATTTGCTATGTTTTTACAGCTGCCTGATCTTGTATTCTTTAAAAATACAACTTGGATTTAGGTGGATTTAGAGGTGATTAATGCAGTGAAGCCATGCTCTATGCATTATCCATTATCCTGAAAGTTTCCTGTCATCAGTTCCACAGAACACTCTGCATCAACCTGCAGCTGGTTCGCATTGTTAGATCACATTAATGGTGTAGATGGAATCATCTTATTTGACAAAGACTGTGAGCACAGAATAGAACATTGCTTTAAAATTAACAAACCTCAAGCAAGACTGGAGATTAGAAGACACATTTTATCTTGCATACCACTGGATATATGGAGCAGACTCCTGGCAAAAGCAATCATTGTTGTGTCAACTATCTACTGCAAAGGAAACTGGATAACTATCTGGTTGGAATTGTATTGCAGAATGTAAGGATCGGTTGCAGTCTCAGTTTATCAAATACTTTATGGGACACAATGATTTTGGTGCTTCTGAATGTCAGGAAAGGGTGAAAGCGGTATTGTTGTGTTAGATAATGGGAAAGAATTAATGATTGTGATGCAGGGTTGATGAACATTAGCAGTTAAGTTAAGCACATATGGCAGTATTTTGGATCTAACAATCTTTGCAGGTGATTGGATGGATGGGGAAAAGTTCATGAAAGCATGGATAGTGCTTGATCCAGTGAACTATAACTTAATAATAACCCTTGTATCTGATATGGCACATGTAACAGCGAAATAGCTTGCATTTACTTCCTGTCAAAGGAAGTAATTGTGAACTGAATTGTTTGGTAGGCAAACAAGACAACCAATTTGCACACAGCAAGTTCTTACAAACAGTATATAATATGCTGTTGATCAGTTAATCAAGAGGATTGTTGACCAGAACACTGGAATAAACTCCCTTCTCTTTTCCTTGTGTCATGGGCTTTTTCACGTTCACTGGAACAGTCAGACTAGGATTAACAATCTAATCAGCACCTTGAGATGTACTCCCAGTGTGAAAGGCACTATAAAATTGTCATTTTGTCTTGTAATTATGTATTGTATTTAAAAATGAGCACCTTTCATAATGCAGTAGTCTTCCAGAACTGTCCTGCAATGCCATCTGTGAGTTTATGTTCTAAGATGGCCTTGAATTCATAACCTTCTGTATTAGAGACAACAATAATAATCCATGAATTTGATATAGCGCTTTCCACAAGTTCTAAACGTCTCAAAGCGCTTCACAAAATATACTGTAAAGTGAATTGACTATATATTTGTGGGCAAAACACGGCAGCCAATTGCGCACAAACAGTCAAGGATTGAAATGACCAATTTTATTGTTGTGTTGGAGGGATTAATATTAGGCATGTGGAGTAAGGAAACCTGCCCAAGGTTTCGCCCTGACCTGCCTGGATTCGAACACAGATCTCATACTTGTAAGGCGAGTGCTCTAACCACTGAGCTACATGACTCTGAAAACAGTGCTAAGCAAAAATGTTACATACATGTTGTGGAGCCCTATTGCTCAGTGATTAGAGCACTTGCCTTGCAAGCGAGAGACCTGGGTTCAATTCCTGACAGGGCAAAACCTTGGGCAAGTTTGCTTACTCCACACGCCTGATAATAACCTTCAAAAGAAAAATAATAAATTGGTCACTCAATCTACAACTGTTTGTGGGACACTGCTTTGCACAATTGACTACTGTGTTTCACCCACAAAATACACAATACAGTATTTTCTGTGAAGTACTTTGAGAAGTTTAGAATACATGAAAGACGCTACAGTAAAACCTCAATAATGTGACATTCCGAAAGCTGGCAAGTTCCTAAAACCAGCAAGATTTGAAAATACATACAGTATTAGATTTTTCCGATGTCTGGCAAATTTCCTGAAGTTTGAGCTAAAGCGGGACCTAGCCAAGGTGGACTGGAAAGAAAGATTGGTAGGTAAAACAGCTAATAAGCAGTGGGCAGTCTTCAAGGAAGAGATAATTTGGGCACAGGTTAGAAACATTCCAACAAAGGTAAAATGTATGGCATCCATACCTCCCTGGATGACTAAGGCAATTGGGGTGAAAATAAAGCAAAAAAAGGAGGCTTATGATAAGTGTCAGGCCCAGAATACAGAATTCAACCAATCGAAATATAGGAAGTGTAGGAGAGAACTAAAAAAGGAAGTCAAAGGGGCAAAAAGAATGCATGAGAAACAATTAGCAGGTAACATTAAAGGGAATCCTAAAGGTATTTTACAAACATTTTAAGGGTAAAAGATTGGTCAAGGGTAGGATAGGGCTAATAAGGGACCAAGGAGGAAATCATATTGTGGAGGCAGAGGGCATGGTTGATGTATTGAATGAATACTTTGCCTCTGTCTTCACAAGAGAAGATGTAGCCAATGTCACAGTATTGGAGGAGAGAGTAGGAGAAATGGATAAAATAAGCATAACCAGAGAGGAAGTACTAAAAAGCTTGATGGCGCTCAATGTAGATAAGTTGCCCGGTCCGGATGGGATCCATCCTAGGTTACTAAGGAAAGTACGGGATCAAATAGCAGAGACTCTGGCCACAATCTTTCAATCTTCCTTGAACACAGGTGTGGTGCCAGAGGACTGGAGGTTCCTAATGTTATTCCCCTGTACAAAAAGGGGCAGAAGGACAAACCAGGGAACTACAGGTTAGTCAGTCTAACTTCAGTGATGGGCAAACTTCTAGAATCTATATTCAGGGACAAGATAGAACTTCATTTAGAAAAATATAGGCTAATAAAGGACAGCCAGCATGGATTTGTTAAAGGCAAATCTTGCCTTACAAATCTGATAGAATTTTTCAACGATGTAACAGAATGGGTGGAGGAGGGCAGCACAATTAATGTAGTTTACATGGACTTTCAAAAGGCATTTGACAAAGTGCCACATGAGAGGCTAATTAGGAAAATAGAGGCCCATGGCATTAAAAGTACAGTGGTAGTGCGGATCCACAACTGGCTGTGAGATAGAAAGCGGAGAGTTGTGGTGAATGGTTGCTGTTCAGACTGGAGGGAAGTGTGCAGTGGCATCCCCCAGGGATCAGTTTTGGACCACAGCTCTTTCTAATATACATTAATGATTTGGATTTGGATTTAGAGAGTACGGTTTCCAAATTTGCAGATGATACTAAGTTAGGGAGAATAGTAAATAGTGAGGAGGATAGTAGCCATCTGCAAGAGGATATAGATAAAATGGCAAAGTGGACAGACACGTGGCAGATGAAATTTAATGCAGAGAAGTGTGAGGTGATACACCTTGGGAGAAGAAATGAGGGGAGGCAATATAGGCTAGAAAGTACAATTTTAAAGGGTGTGAAGGAACAGAGAGACTTGGGGATTTGTGTTTGTGACTCTTTGAAAGTGGCAGGACAGGTAGACAAAGCTGTTAAGAAGGTACATGCGATACTAAGCTTTATAAATAGGGGTATAGAATACAAACATTCAGGAAGTGCTGATTAATCTCTATAAGACTTTGGTTAGGCCTCAGCTGGAGTACTGTGTACAATTCTGGTCACCACACTTTAGGAAGGATATTAAGGTATTGAAAAGGGTGCAGAGGAAATATACTAGGATGGTACCAGGAATGAGGGACTTCAGCTACGAGGAAAGGCTAGATAGGCTAGGCTTATTCTCTCTAGAACAAAGAAGATTGAGAGGAGACCTAATAGACGTTCATAAGATTATGAGAGGTTTCGACAGGGTGAATAAGGAAAGACTGTTTCCACTGGTGGGCGAATCAGTGACTCTTGCTCACAATTTTTAAATAATTTCAAAATGAAGCAGAGAGGGGCTGAGGAGAAATGTTTTCACTCAGCAGGTTGTTCGAATCTGGAAAGCATTGCCTGAAAAGGTGGTGGAGGCAGATTCCATAACAGCTTTTAAAAAGGAACTAGATCTTTATTTAGGAAGAGCAGGTCTGTTAGGTTATGGGGAGAAAGCTGGGCAGTGGGATTGGGTTGCTCTGTTCAAAGAGCCGGCACAGACTAGATGGGCCGAATGGCCTCCTTTTGTGTTGTATGATTCTATGATTTGGAACAGCTGCTTGTAGTCCCTGATATGGCCGTTCTGTCATCCTGTCCTGTAGTTGGAGCTCGGCTTCAGTGCTGTGTTTACCGCATGCGACGGAGTCTCACCGCCATTTCTAGGTAGATTTCCAAATGCTGGTAAACACCGAATTCGAGGTGGTACGTGGGCCCAACTGTGCCGGATTATCAAGGTTTTACTGAATATCAAATGTAAGGATTATTATTGTTGTTTGCCTATTCAGACTGACATTAAAGACCCTGTAACACTGTTCCAAAAGAGAAAGGAGGTTTTTCTGGCATCCTGTCCAACCACCTTCCAGATTAATTTGTCATTCACCTCATTGATGACTAAAGTGGGGTAAATGGGAAGAGTTACTCTCATGGCCTTTTGATAGATGAAGATATGAATGGTGCCAGAGATTCTAGGAGCCAAATATTGGAAAAGTTAATGTTGCCTTACAATTTTTGAGTGTTAGTTCAATAATGCTCAGAGCTTCCAGGAAAGGCATGCATATTTCCTAAACACATTCTGAAAATCAGATGCGGCAGAGGCAATCACAGCCTGGCATGTATGGGGTTTGCTCACTGCCAAATTAGTGAGATTAATGAGCTTCCTTCACCTATAAATGATGCAAGGGGGAGGAGCTACCCGAAGCATGAGCAGTCGTTAGACCTAAACAGTGGTTAGCAAATTAGTGGATTCTGGACAAGCTCTGTTGCCATCAGAAGCCATGTTCATTGTACATGTTTCCTTTACCAGCATACATCAATCTCTTTGACCATGTTTTCAGCGACCTCTCTTCATTTAATCCCATCTCCCTGAAATGTTGGGCTTTGGTGTCACGTTTCCAAAGCATTTTGACATTTCCAAAGCATCTCCTTGATGAAAAGTACTGATTAAATGCAAATTGTTGTTGCTGCAGTCAATCAAAATGAGACTTTTGCAAATTATATTGAAGCTGTATCTTCCACTAAATTCCAGAATATTTTCAGAGCATATTATAAACAGTTTTGTTTTGTGCACAGTAGCTTGGTCTATAGTGACAGAATTCAATTCATACATTTAAAAAAAATCTCTGACTGCAAGCTGAAAATGTCAAAACAAAAACATTGTGAAAGGGCCATCACTTCAAATAAAATGTGCAGGATCTGAAACTTTCTATCTTCAGTCGGTGAAAGCTTCCAAAAATAAATCCTTGATCTTGCAGTGTTCCGTTTTTAATTTTAATGTATACTTTGACAGGACAACTGTACAAATAAATAACTTATAAGCATTGAACATTTCTATTATTTATAGCTTGCTGAACACATTATATGTTAATGGTTTACCATCAGTTTGTACTTAGGAGATGCACTAATGTACAATGTAGTATGTAGGTGAGCGAAAGTAATCCCCGAGCACTGAGACAAAGATGGTGAAGTCGAAATCTTTATTAGCCAGTTGTGAGAAGCCTACCAGATATATCCCCGTGGGCTTTAAAGGGTGAATGAATACAGTACAGAAAAAGCATTCATTTTGTTCAATGTACTGACATCATCTTGTCAGTTCTAAACTAAAACTAACAGATACAAAGCAGCAGCCAGATGAGCTTTGAGTGCTGAGTCCCTTTCTGGTGTACAATTTCATCAGACAGCTGCAGAATTTGATTTCGGCTGCTGGCCCAGACAAATCAAGTCAAACTAAAAACACTGCATGTAATTTAACGTGAGAGCTGTGGTAGACATGACTAAATACATTTTTAGCTGTTTAAGTGTCTTCTGTGCATGTCTAAGTAGGTTTCCTATCACTAATAATTATTGATAGTACTTAACTTCATACTGCTTAAAAGCAAACCTGAAGAATAGCAGGCATAGTTTGCTTAACACAGCAAATTTTAAATTAATTTTTTTTAAATGAAGGATGGTGAGTTCACCATCTAAAGCAGCCCATATTCATTGAGGTATTACATAATTAGGTATCCACCATTATCACCAAATAACTAGGGATGTCCTGTGTCATGATCACTGTGTATCATTATCCAGTGTGGTTATGTGTCACTACGAATATCACTACAGTATCAGGAAGCAGGAAGGTCAAGTGTCAGGAATATAGAAACTAGCATCATCTAGCGAGGTGCTGTGTCACAATCATTATAATCATCCTTGCATTTCACTTAGCAACGTATCACATTGTCGAGACATCTCAAAGTGCTATACTTAGTTTTAGAGTAATGCATTGTAACTGTGTATTTTGTAGGTAGATACCAACTTGCCCACAAACGTCTACAAAGTGAATAATCAATTTTATTTTATTTACCATGGTCAGTATCTAGTAAGGTCCTAAGTCGCTACATTGTCATTATTATTACCCTGTGACGTTCAGAGAAGACTTAGACAAATGCTCCACACTGAGCATCGCTGAGTTATCAGAATATATTTTTGCCACTGTAGCTCTAGGTTCCAGCAAAGGACAAGAGACACGTAAGAGATAGTTCCAATGGCCGCTAGAGTGAACAATGCAATTTTCTTAATCTCCCCTAGTTTTCTGCTTTTCCTACTTCAAGGGGTGTTCGACACCTTTGTTCTTTAATTGCAGACTAGTCCCATGGGCACTGTCATTCACTGATATCTTCACCAAGACAGCAGGGGATATTACAGCTGAACACAAACTAGTCTTCAGTTGACACACACATAGACACATCTTTCAGCAGTATCTCTGGGTAGTCATCAGGAAATCAATAATTTACCTCTCCGTCCATGAGACTTCATAAATTCAATCCTAAATCCTTTAGTTGTGGTCGGAGGAATCCTCATTTGAAATTTCAGTTAGTTTGAGATGTATCTATAGAGCATGGCAGTTATAGCAGAAAGTGGTGAAAAGTCTGTGCTATGCCTCAATTGAATTATATTATCTGTGGCAGAGAGTTTTGAGAAGAAAATCAGAGCACTACATAAGTGGGCTTTTCCAATATTGCATTGTCAACATCACTGAAGGGAATTATACATGAACATGGGGAACTTAAAGTCAATCTGTTTGGAGTCAGGGAGACGACAACACCAACTTGGATTTACATATTGTCCTCCACCCCAAACGGCCTCTCAGAGCACTTCACAAAGCAGAGCCCAGGACCAAGCCAGGGGGAGGGGGAAAACGTGACCAAAGGAACGGTCGAACAGAAAAGTCTTCAGGTGCAACCTGAAAATGGGAAAGGAGGGGGCAAGACAGTGGCAATGACTAGGGTGAAGGGCATGTGGAGTCTATTATGGGTGAAGATATGGTGACCAATGTAAAAATGTTATGAAAAATTGCTATGAATATATCCTCAGGGATAAAGGGATTTTTTTTATATTCTACTACAATAGCTGAAGAAATATCTGATTTACCAAACCTTACTTTAATGAGCTCATGTTCTGTAAATGAGCATTCACAAGAGAGAGATAGATGGACCTTTGGCCAATTTGGTTTCATCCTTCCAGCAATACCCAGTTTCTATCCTCCCATTACAGCATCAAGTATTCTTCTCTATTTAATAGAAGCTGAAGAAACACTGGAGAAAGCAATTCAGACCTCCATATCCATGTTATTGCTACATCAGAACCATACCAGCCCCACCCCTCACCCCATCAGAGCAATGTACTCCATTCCTATTCCTTTACCCATATCCTTTAATATTAATCCTACATATTATTGATATATTTTTATGTATACCAACAATATTTGTATGTAATTAAAGCTCAAATGTAGAGTTTAATGAACTCCAAGCATATCCACAGAATATATTGTAAAGTTAAATTAATATTAACAAACTAATACATAGATACAGTACATAGTAACAGGTTTTATTTGATGAACCTCACAGCAAACAGGGACAAATTCATGAGAAGATTCGTGTATATCCCTTATCCATATATTTATTGTTTCAGGATCTGTAAAAATAGAAAAACAGAGGCAAGTATTTACAGTATAAATCAAGTATAATTTATAATTTATACAGAGGCAAGTATAAATCGGGTACCAAGAGGTACATTAGAACCTTCATTGTGACCTGTGGTGAAGAGAACAGGCTCTACTCAGTGCCACACTCCTGACATTTGTGATCAGGAACTCATCATGTGGGGAAGCATTAACAAGAATCTCCGAACTACATCTACACTGCAAGACTTACATTCAATTGAGATATGATATTTCTATCCCACAATTCAAATCACAGATGAGCACTGAGTTTATGTCTGAGTTTGTGCTTTGTGGTTATGGTGAAAATGCAACTATTGACCTTTAGTATCAGTGGAAATACATGTTAATACTGCAGTAAGGACTATTGAGACTATCAAGTTGGATTGATTCCTCTTGACAATGTTACTTCTGTGACCTTTATGGTCAAATGAGCCCAATTGGCAGTGGATATTCTAGAATTTTACAACCTAAAAGAAAAATAAGAAAAATTTAAAATACGGTTTCTGAATTAAATTAAATACAAATTAAAACTTGAGTCTCAGTTTTATGTGACTTTTCCTTTTGCATAATAACCATTTCTAAAGTATTGGTCTTCTGTCTAAGCCAATTTTGTTTCTGTTATGCACTAATGGCCTTATTAACGGTTCATCTTGAAACCACATGAAAGTGGTCATGCTGCCTTTTCCTGAATTGTTATTTGCAATGTGCATTCACTCCATTGTTGTTTGTGGGATATTGCTAGGCGCAAATTGGCTGCCCTGTACATCCACAGTCACATTACTTTAGAATGTGTCCTGTGAAATGCTTTGAGACATCTCAAAGGTATGATTAAGATGCAATATGAAATGCAAGAATTATTATTATATATTATTACAATACAATTGACTTGCATGTAGCACTTGTCAAATCATGAAGATGTCTCAAAGTGCTTTAACACTGCTGGCTGGGCACTCGAGCTGTGGATGAAAGCCAAAGAAAGATGACCAAATGCAATGTCAAAATGGTTTGTCTTGAGATGGCCCTGAATGTGAGTAGGAAGAGACAGAGTGCAATGGTTCTGGAATGGGGTTGCAGTGAACAGGGCAGAATGGCTAACAAATTTCCCACCAATGGAGGTTGGCAAGATTGTGGGGGATGTGAAGAAGGATCTTGAATTGGATGCACTTGTGGATGGAGAGCCAGTAGAGCTGAGCTAGCATGGGAGTAATACATTAGGGGAGGCTGGGATGAAGACAAGGGCTGCAGAGTTTCAGACAGTTTGCAGCCTGTGTAGGGAAGAGTAGAGGGTAGCATAATCAAACCTGGAGTAAAACCAAATGTTCAAGAATGACAAAGATGATAGATGAAAAGCAGTGCTTAATGCAAAACTAACATTCTTTCCGAAGAATAAATTCTCAAAGTGCTGCACAGTGGCAGATTTAAATGATGTGCAAGGAAGAAAGTATAGGTAACCAGTGTATTTGAGAAATCAAGGCATGAAGTGATGAAGGCATGGGTGAGGTTTCTGTTAGCATTAGTTGTGAGATAGGGTCAGAGGCAAACAGTGTGGTTAGAGTGGAAGAAAGCAGACTTAATCAGAGATCAAATGTGGGGTAGGAAGGACAACTGGATGCTGAGGTTGCGCAATGCTTTAGGGAATTTGAGAGAGAGTCCAGGTAAGTCCTCCTGATGTGAAAGGCGCTCTATAAATGTAATTTTGTTGTTGCTGTTGTTATTAGATTGTCAGAATCAGATATGAATGGATCCAAGGCAGATGGCAGCCAATCTTGAACCTGCAATCAAGACTAAGGGAAGAAAAGTAGATTTGGATGTCATCCATTTACACATGGAAGTTAACCCTTATATCTGTGGATAATGTCACAAAGAGTAAGCATGGTAGCTGAGGAAAAAGAGGCGAGGTGAATAAAGTTCTGAAGTACACCACAAGTGTGAGAGTGGGTAGTGAAACTGGCAGAGGAGACTAGTGAAGGTAATGGGCTAAGCAGGAATTGAACCAGGAGAGTATGCCAGAGGTAAATGAGAAAGGAGAGATGATTTGTGTGGATTGGATGGTCCACAGTGCTCAAAGCAATGGAGACGGAATGTCTTTTGTTATCAGGTTTGATGTGATATTAATTTCTAAATTATTAGCCTGAAATGTCAAAAGATCATGCAACATTGTTGGAAATACAGTCATAATTTGGAGAATATCTAAGAATTAAGAGTGAATTGAAGATTTTGTTTAACATTCTGCACAATTTTAGATTTTAAAGACATTGGTCTTGAAGCTAACACCTTCAGAATTTAGGCCAAATTGGTTATTAGCAATTGTTTTAAGTAAACTATGACCAATCATAAAATCAGCATACTCTACATAGTCATTAATGGAAAAATGTAGCGAGTAGAGTTTTAAAAAGAAAAACATGGGTGTATCATTCTTGAGTCAATACATTGGATTTTCTAAAGTGGATCTGTATTGGTGTCTCTAGTGCTCCTGCTGTTTTACATGCGCATCTCACTAAAATGTTTTACAGCTATTGATTTTTTAAAACTACTTTACTCAAACTGCAGTCATTTTTTAGAAACTACAATCATATCTCAGTTTTGAAGATCTTTAATAAATATCCTCTGCTAAGAAGAAATTCCTAGAATCAACATTTAAAGAGTAAAAGGAAATGTACTTTATGTTCCAGTTCAGCAGAATAGACATATTTCATTAGCTGACAGCATCAATAGCAACTGGAAAGTGCCACAACCTACCACAGCTTTGCATATAAGGAAGCCTTCTAAGAGTTGGGAAGGTGACTAATGCAGCCAGACCTAGTAACCTGAATTTTATTCGGGAATGAAGATGAAGGCATCCTGCAGAAACTATGTTTCGATGCTATGTCTCCATAGCTTGTGCCCTGTGTTACCAAATTGTCCGCATCAAAATCATTCTCTGCCAAAAAGGAAAGTTAAAAAAAAACTTTGCAGATAGCTATATGGGGGCATTTACAGACTTAGCTCCATCGATAGGTACAGATACCACACAGCATAATTACCATTTTTAGAGAAGACAGGCAACAACAACAATTTGCATTTACATTGAGCCCTTCACTCCACACAGCAACAATTATACGAATGATATTTTTTTTGTAAAGCATTCAAAATATCAATACACAGCATATGAATTCTAGTTAGTCATGACAATAAATAATGAAAGATAGCTGTACAATAACAAAAGGCATTTTGTAATACAAAAGACCTTGCATACATTTATTTACCATGAAAGATTATGCCACATTCCACGTTTGAAAGCATCGCCACATACAGACATTCACATAGAAGTCGCAAGAGAAAAATATGAGGAGGAAAGCTGGTACTCATGTAATCCATATTGACATATGACATGATTTATTGCTTTAAAAATTCAGTCAAAGATAAGGTATGATTGCAGTAGTGAGAGTGA
Organism: Hydrolagus colliei; assembly: GCA_035084275.1. Taxonomy (NCBI): domain Eukaryota; kingdom Metazoa; phylum Chordata; class Chondrichthyes; order Chimaeriformes; family Chimaeridae; genus Hydrolagus; species Hydrolagus colliei. The sequence continues at coordinate 57,348,813 of CM068742.1, read as the reverse complement.
GGGTATTTGTCCATAACAGTAATGCAGTCTGTGTGCAGTATAGTATGAAATTATCGTGCAATGTTCTTTGTCTTCCTATTCTGGGAATATATTCACTGGAATCTTCATGTCTTCACAAAACATTCCCTAATATAGACTTGTTACTTCCTTTCTTCCTGTAGAAATGGCACTAAGTACACCATCATAGGTTCCAGTGGGCTGGTTGAAGGCAGATCTCCTAACACTTGCTGCTCTTCTGCCACTTGATGTGAAGGATATCCATCTTGTCAGGCACTTGTGTTGGAGATTCCCCTGGATATACCCCATCACAAAATTCAGTTTGCTGGAGCAGGAGGCTTTGGCAGAGGGGGTTAGAGGACAACCAAGCTTTTTCAATCAGCTTCTATCTCCTGAAGCATGTCATGCATGCAGAATTACAATACAATAAAATACAAATTTACATTTATATAGTCTTTCATGTCAGGAGGCTGTCTCAAGGCACTTAGCAATAGTAGCATGACACCCGATCTGTGGGTGAGAGGGGTGGGAAGAGGAAAGACGATTGAACGTGTGATTGAAGAGGTATGTCTTGAGATGGATTTTAAACAATGTGGGGGAGGGAGCAAATTGACCAAAATAAAGGGGCTTCCTGGCAAAAAAATAACATTACCAGCAGGGGCATCTTAATCTGCCAGCAATGCTGGAGTACATTCAAGCACATTGTACATCAGTGAGTATGGTGGACAAGACAACAATAGTGAAATGTTGATTTCCAGCTAAATTATTCCAAACTTGTTGAAGGAAAGTCTGAAGTCTGTCTTCAGTTCCAGCATTGATTTGATTAATTTAGTACAACATCTGATATATCCACAAATAATGGCTGAGTAAATGGCATTATATTGAAAGGCTGTTTTATTTTGAATGGCTACTTTATTGAAATTATCTTTTTTCGGTAATTTCCTAGTTAACACAGCTTATCGCTAGCTTTCTCAAGGACATTTCTGCCTCTGCCATTGTCAATGTTGTACACTAATTGAAAGAGCTTGAGAGGTTTTATCATTAGAATTTTATTATTAAAATTAGAATTTTTATTTTTATCATTAGGAATGATCACCGTTTGCCAATTTCACCCCATCCAAATTTATAGTCATTATCAGCCGAATAAGACACATCTATATATTATCCCATCAGAATCCTTAAACATGGCAAAAGTTATTCCTTTATAGATCAAGGATTATGGGTATTTTGGGAGAGGAATAGTCTATTGCTTCTATTTAAATTGCCCCAAATTGATATGATATTCAGAGGTTTGACAGAAATAACATAGACTCCCAAACTCTCTTGCATTAAACAATTCACAAATCTGAAATTGAATTTCCATTCAAATATGAGCGAAATATAATTTAGATAGTGCCTCCTTGCTCTGCTGTAATGCTTAAAAATATATTGTGTTCAAAGATGCATCTAAAAATATTTATGGTTTACAATGCCGTTAGCATTGGCCTGTCCCTTCATTATAACAATATCGCTAAAGTTGCCTTGTCATTTAAAAAAAAATTGGGGGCTGCCAAGAATGAGTGTGCTACTTTTGGCATGAGGAGTTGTGTGATGTGAACAGTTGTAGTTGGGCTGAGTAAGAATGTGCATGGCTGGATTGTATGTGCACCAGGATGTACAGGGCAAACTGAATGGACACGGTGATTGGGTCTGCAGGGTACTGTCTGATTGCCGCTGGTGGGGTCAGCTAGTATCAGGTGCTGGGTACAGCAGGTTGTAATGCTCTTTGTAACTTCATACACAGAGGAGACTGAAAAATAGTCCAAGCATTTCAGAAATCAGTGTACCCAGGCATGATGCACAAGCACAGCAGGATGAGATGAAGGACTTTAAAAGTAAACCTTGGGGAGGGTGTAAGTGCAGTTTACGGTATCACAATATCCATGTCAATCTTGATTATGAATAAGTCAATTTACTGTTATGGAAAATTAAATGAGTGTAGAAAACTTGTAATAAAGAAAGAACTTAGAAAAATGTTTAGATGCGGTTATAATATAGAAATACAATGGCACAACAATTATTGTTAAGTGTCGTGTCTGCCATTTTAGGCAGAATCCCATGAAGAGAATGATTAACTCATTTGGGGAATTGATGACCAGGCTCTCGGGAGAAACTCTTCTCTGGTTGGCATTGGATGTAAACAAATTGGTGACATTATCAATGGTTTAAAGCACAGGGTGTTCACAAATTCCTGTTACCTCCTTTTTTCTTCCAATAATTTTTGTTTTTTATTGCCGATAAGTCAGGTGTATACAATGTCTGATACCAGCAACTTTATCTCACTCCATCCATGTTCCAGAAGATGACACACCAAACATGGCAATGGATCATTATCTGCCATGAAAATAATGGCACTTACATCAGTCCTCTACATATCTAAGTACAGTTAAACAATTGTGCTGAATACAATTAAATACAGGTAGTTATAAATACAGTTATCATCATGTTCTACATGTTTAATTGTTGGTCACTGTACTGTGTTTAAAAAAAACAAGGGTAACAGTATTTTGTGAATACCCTGTACTGTAGGTGTTGCATGCTCATGAATGCCAAATGAAGGTAATTAGTGGCAAAGTTGCCATATGAGCATGTAGAAAATTATTATGTGTATCAGCAGACTGAACAAAACTTGCTAATCTCACCTCAGTATAAATTTTGAGGTTGGAACAGGAAGGAGGGTTTTGCATTGTGACAAATGAAGGAGTGGAGACAGTATGTGATATGCCACATATTTCATGTACTAGAATAAATCACATTTGTACCGTCCTACAAAAGATGCATTGGCATTGGCAGTGGAGATGGATGAGGCATCTCTAAGTGAACTGTTTCAGGAGCACTTGGTCTACAATCTACATTTTGGAAGCTCTGTAACCTTTGATAACAAAGAAGAATTGATGGTGGAAGACCCTCCACTTAACTTCTGATAACACCATTGTTTTTTATGTCTGTGGGCTTGATGGAACTGAAATAGAAATTGCTGCCTCTGCTCACGTTGACATTGAAATGAAAGTTAGGTGGTAATTTATTTCAATGTGTTGCAAAATGTTGGACCTAAGTTTTGACTTGATTTCAACATGATGGGTGGGAGCAGTTGTCAAAATCTGAAAATTCATAATAGAGATTTATTCATAAATGATTTATAAATACTGAAACCTATTGGTCACTGATAGCACATTACATTTGCTTGAGGGAACAACACTCCAATGTGGCTGGAAGCATGTTACATTAGTGCAGAGTTCTCAAAGGCGGTGGTGAAATGTCTCTATGAAATAGTTTTGGTTTAGTGATATTAAATAAGGCATTGATTTGTATCCGCGACCACATAACCCCCACCCTCGCCCGTCTCCACTGGCTCCCCATCCTCCAGAGGATCGAGTTCAAGATCCTCGTCCTCACCTTCAAGGCCTTACACTGCCTTGCCCCACCCTATTTAACCTATTTACTCTCCCCCTATAAGCCCACCCAGACCCTCCGTTCAGCAGGTCTTGGCCTGCTCCAAGCCTCCGCCCGAACCGCCCCACCATCGGAGGCCGGACCTTCAGTTTCTCCACTCGCACCCTGTGGAATTCCATCCCCTAATCCCTCCGCCTTGTTTCTTCCCTTTCCTCTTTCAAGGTGGTTTGAAGACTTTCCTCTTTGACCGTGCCTTTTGTTTCCCCCCGAACTTTTCGACCTCCCCTACGTGTCTCACCCCTTCCCAAACACCCCCCTCCCAGCTCGGGTCACACGCCTCCTGTGCAGCGCCTTGGGACGTCCTCCCGACGTGAAAGGCGCTTTATAAGCTTAAGTTGTTGTTTTTGTTGTTGTTTGAGGCACTCTGCAGTTAATCAAGGAGGTGCTCGGTAAATGATCCGAATTCCCATCAACCTTTGCTCACAGGATGAGTTTGTTTCGGCTTCCCATCTGAGTTGAACATCTAGATTGTGAATATCATGGACCTGTGTTCTGACTTGTGATATACATTATGAGATAATTTTAGTATCATTTGTAAATTATCCAGATGTGCAGGAGGCAAATTTTCCATTCCAAGAAAATTCGTAAGAACTGTGGGCTGGCTGCACATTCAATTCCTTTATATTTTGACATCCAGTAAGCAGAATAGCAACTTTCTTCTGTATTTTCTTTAAGGGTGCACCTGAACTCTGCCCCTACCTTCCTCACCAAGAATGCTACATCGCTTCTGATGCTCCAAGCTTTATGTCAATTCAGCGATATATGCAAACAGACAGACAAGCACTCAAGACCCTGCCCGGGTACAAATATATAGTTGACTGGACCAATGTGACAGCAAATACCACTGTGTTTCAATGAAGTGCTGTAATAAGAATGATTGATTGTAATAGATGTTCATTCCATTGTAATAACTAAATCTACAATGTCAAGACAGCAATCATGCATGCCATGTTATTGAAAGCATAACATCATGATAGAATCTCAAAACTCTCTATGAATGACAAATGAAGCCTTCTACATAATCCAGAACCCCAACAGAACCACAACCCACAAATTCTATAATAGGTTTGTTTTGGATTGGAAATGAATTTCAAAAAAGCAAGCATAAAAAAAATGTTGTCTTTACTCTCTGGGTTTCTCCCCTCATTAGTTACACAAAACCTTCTCATCACACAGATACACAAACTTCTAAGAACATTCCCTGTCCAACCCGCACTACCATCAGGGACAGGCTTTCAGCCTCTCTGCCCCCACACTCTGGAACTCCATTCCACAGTCCCTTCACCTCGCTCCCTCCCTTGCCTCCTTCAAAGCCGGGCTCAAGATGCTCCTCTTCGATCGTGCTTTCCATTGCCCTGCTAATTCTCTCCCTCCCCATCTAACTCTCTTCTGCCCCTTCCCCCTACCCTTCCCCTTTTCCTTCCTCGGGTTTCGACCTGACTGTTCAGCACCTTGGGACATCCCCCCGACATGAATGGCACTGTATAAATGTAATTTTGCTGTTTTTGTTGTATTGGGGGTTAAGGAGCTGTAGCTACAATAATATTCAATGATAGAAACTCTAATGTTGGTGTCACTAACAGGACATTCTACCAGTTATTACAAAGCTGTCATGGCTGACAAATTAGATCCCAACAAAGTATTGATTGACATTCTTATCAACCTTAATAAGTGAATGGTTTTGACACACATACACAAATCACGCAAGAATAAAAAGATTCAATTTGTTTAGCACCTTTCAAGTTGTCTCCAAGACCAATGACCCAAGGTGCTCAACCATCAGTATTTCAGAACAGAGAAGTGGGCGGGATCAGGGACTTTGGAGGGAAGGGATGGTATGGGCGTTGACCGATGGCAAGGTCAAACAAGAGGGTTTTGGAGTGGGACTTCAAGGAGGCTAGGGAGAGGGTGAGGTGGAGGGATTGTGGGATGGAATTCCAAAGGTTGGGGGCAGAGTGGTTGAAGGATCGCCAGCTGATGGTGGGGTGGGTGGATCAGGGACGAGGACCAGGCCAGAGCCTGCTGAGCAGAGGGAAAGGACTGGTTGATGGGGCATTAGGAGGTTGCAAGGTGGGGTAAGCCCATGGAGAGCCTTAAAAGTGATAACCAGATCTTGAATTTAACCCTTTGTGTGATGGGAAGCCAGTGGAGTTAGGTGAGAATTGGTTGGTAGGTTTGCAGAGGAGAGGACATGGGCTGCAGAGTTCTGGATGATCTGCAGCCTAGGGAGAGAGGAAATGGTGAGGCCAACAGGCAGGGTATTGCATAGTTGATCCTGGACATTATGAATGCATGAATGAGAGTTTCAGCGGTCTGAGAGGTGAGGTAATGGTAAAGTCTGGCGATGTTGTGGTGGTGAGGGAATATAGAGTGGATCATGGCATGGATGTGGGGGAGAAAAAACAGTTGAGGATTGAACAAGACACCAAAATTCCTGACTGGCTTGGTGAGGTGGAATGTGCATCCATGGAGGTTGGTGCTGCCAATACTTGAGGTAGTACGGAGGTGCTACAACAGAAGCCAGTATTTATCCAATTATACATTGTTCCAAGTATCAGAAATGTCTTATAGGATTTACATCAAAGAAACACAATGGAGCACCTATTATAACATAATGTATGAGGATCCATAAAATCCCAGGCTTCACTGTAACTAGGTTTCATCACTATGTGCACAGACATACAGATAACTTGAAACTGCCCACAGAATAAAAATAAGTCAGACTTCCATAACATCAGATTGCTGTCATCCTCACTTCACATATGCTGGACTCACACACACGCACAACAAGAAATATTGTTATAGACTGTAGGACCTGCAGTTAGCGCATGAGAAAGAATGGGCTCGTAATAGCTATTGGTGGGCTGTTTATTAAAAATAAGGGAACGGAGGGAGCTGGGATATTGGAAGAGAATGGGATAACAAATAATAATGCTTACATTTAGTATTGTTTCTTTCATACCAGGAAAACATCTCAAAGTGCTCCATGGGATACACTGTTATATGAAGTGATTGTGTATTTTGTGGGACAATGCACCAACAATGTTGTCAACCTCAATGTCTCACAAACAACCATGGAATGAGTGACCAATTTTATTTGAGGATTTGTTGGCCAGTGCAGTGGGACAAACTCTTTTTTTTCAAATAGTGATATGGGATCTTGAACATCCATCCTAACAAGTAGACAGGACCTTGGTTTGTCTCATTCAAATAATCGCACCTCCAGCAATGCAGTGGTCGCCCAGCTCTGAATTGAATGTTGAATTTAGACTGTGAGTTCTATGTCCCAAAATGGAGCGAGAACCCCAAACCTTCTGACTCAAAGATGCGAGTGCTTCAAACTGAATTAGAAACTTAGATGTGAAATTCATCCTGATGTGGGTTTTCTCAAGCAAGACAATGTGTATTAAATACATCAGATAATCCCCCCCAAAAAAGATTTGAAAACTAAGCCAGCAACCAAGCACGCAGTAGTACTGTTGCTGGGATCTTGAGTTCAGGAATTCCTGTACAGTTGAATGGACAAATGGATAATTGGTGTATGGATAAATAGCACACTATTGTATTGAACAGTTATACTTTATTTTTGAACATTACTAAATATATCACCTTATTTACAACAACAACAAAATTGCATTTGTACATCACCTTTCATGTCGGGAGGACAAGCAATTTCTGCATAATAAAGGAGAATTATGTGCACGCTGAAGTAATGTGAGATTTCCATAAGTCTAAGAAAGCTTAGTGCACTATGCACAATGATTGAAATCTTTATTAGTAAGAGTTCTACCTGACAAACCTAAGTGGATCAAAAGCCATGGGTTTATGAACCTAACATATACAGTGTTTCTTGTAGCTAATGTATCAGGATCAATACAAATAATTAGATGGCTGTGATTAACCAGGTTTCTGCCCGGCCTGCATTGATTTGCAAACCTCTGTGTATCCTTTCCATGTTTTCACAGTTACATTCTCAATAAAATCTAATGCTCATCAATTCTAAAGATGTATTACAAAGGACTATCTAAAAATATTCGTCAGAGGTAAGTGTGCACAATTTGACTGAAAAGTTGTCAGAGACAGCGTGAGGCTATTCATGTAGAAGGGCTAAATAAAACAAATACTCTTGCACAGGATGTTGCAAAATCATTAACAAACAAGACTAATCTGGTTCAGATTGTCCCTGAACTATTCATTTCCTATCCATCATGGGTAGAATTAAATGTGCTTGAAGTTTCCATTAATGGAAGGAGGCTGCATCAGTTCCACCTGGGATGTAGAGAGGTTCAATGGGTTATCTGCTCTTTCCTCCCACCCCTGAGGGTCTTTGACTCACATTCCGCTTCCTGCTGTTGAAATACAAGCAATTATTTTGGAAAGTGCATAACGTAGAAAGTAATTCTATATTAATGTTAATATATTACTCAATTTTAATGATTAAATCATTCACACAAGAATATCATTGTGTTATCTTTTATCACTCAGATTTTTAAAACTGAGTATTGATGGATTTGGAACCAAAATTATAAATTTTGCAATAAGATTGGGAATATTACAATGCAACAAAAATAAGTGGTGAAAGATTGTATCATTTATAAATTTAAGAATTGTTGCTGTGGATGTCATGTGCAAAAGAAATTCCTCAAATCGTGCAAGTGTCTTGATTGTCACAAAAAATTAGCAAAGAATGGAATAAATGTATAAAGTATTTTAGCAAGCATTTCACAAAAGGATAGCTGAGAGATGATTTGTTTCTGTGAGATGCTGTCTTCCCCTTTCTCTGCATCAATTATTCAACATCGCCCACAGTTAATTGATAACACAAGACTTCCTGATGTAATACTAGGAAGCTGTGTTAACCGACCACAATATAGTAGGAGAAGAGGAACAAATAATAAACATACATCCTTGTCATTTAACCCTTTCATTTTTTTCACATCATCAGTACAGAATCTATTTTCTCCCTCTGCAAACTAAAACTCTGCTTTGGAGATCTTACAATGGTAATCTACATCTATATAATAATAATCTTTGCCTTTGATATAGTGATATAGTGCTTTTCACATCTTCTAGAAATCTCAAAGGGCTTCACAGAATATACTGTAAAGTGAATTGACTGTATATTTGTGGGAAATATCACTTCTCAAGTAAAAAAAATCACAAAATTCCTTATAAAAAATAATTGATTAGAAATTAAACTACGCTTTGAGTCACTCTGCCCCCAAAACTCTGGAACACTCTTCCTCTATCCTTCTGCCTTGATCCTTCCTTCCTGATCTTCGGGTTGCACCTGAAGACCTTCCTCTTCGACCATGCCTATGGTCACCTCACCCTCCCCTTGTGCTTTGCCACTGTCAAGCTCATTGACATGGTACAATGCATGAAAGGTGCAAGTTGTTGTGGCTGGATATTGTTATGTCGGCATATTAATCTTATTTTCCAATTATTAATCTATTTCCCTTTTCAGATCATGATTGATTCTGCCTCCAGCGTCTTCTGGGGGAATTGATTCCCCAATTTCACCCACTGCGATATGAAGAAAGGTTTTCTGATCTCACTTCAACCTGTTTAGCTTCAATTGTTACAATTTTGTCCTTTTGTTTTGGAGCCTTTTACCACCAGAGGGGAGATTTATCTACTCTCCAGCTTGTCAATTTCTTTCACATCTCAATCAGATCACCCCTTAATCTCGCAGCTCTAAAGAATAGGAACCAACAATTAAATCCCCCACATTGTAGCTAATTTCCTTCATCCCAGGTATCAATGTAGTAAATCATTGCTGGGTGCCCTCTAAGATTTCTATATCTTTCCCCAAATTGAATACAACAAATGAGTTCTGGACAGTGCTCGATATATTTGGAGTATTACTCTCATTGCCTTTATATCCAGATCCCTTAGTTATAAAGTCAGAATACTCATCAACCTTTCTGAATCCTTTACTGTATGGGCTACAAACTCAAATTAAAATAGATATAAAAACTAAATGTATTTTAAGACCCAAATGTTTGGTGCATTTATTATTTACCTATACTTTCATCTTCTATTATTTTTAATTTAGATTGAAACAGATTAATGTTTTAATCTAAAAATCCTCTTACTCCATGATATTTGGTGCAGGATAAGTAGCATTCATCAAATTCCTGATGATGTGACCCACTAAAGCATAGTAATTTCCAGTCCACAGTAGTTTACTGCGCTGGCAAATATCAGCTTTGAATTGTTCTGTTTGCTTGGTTTTGTGTAATAGGGCGGTAATTAGGTTGCAGTGATAGCTTTGCCCTAGGATGTTACTTGCATCTTAGTGCCGAACAAATAATTAAGTGCTGACTGTCATATACTGGTAGTTTTACAGTACAAGGAACATCGGCTTATATAGTCAAAGCAGTTAAAGGGTATGGAAATATCAGCATGTAATGGATGTATTAAAGACTATCTATTTACATCATAACAGTTTTCTGTTGTGAAATATCAAGTGGAGAAATACTAACTGACAAATAATAAAGAATCAAATGTCACACTTCAGACTACGGATGCTGACGTTTGGTGCTGATGACACAACAACAAAGAAACCTTTTAATAACAGTTGTGAGAAACTGACCTTACAACAGAGATGTGCATATGATGGGTAGTTTTATTGAAGTGATGATTGAAATTACAGCTCAAGGCAGACCTTGAGAATTATGTGGATAATATTTTACCTGAATATATGTCATTTAATGTGTAGTCACACAAGATAGATGATTTTGATAAAGGTCCATTTCCACTATTATGCATGACAGGAGAACCTTGAAAATCTTTATGATAATAATAATACTTGGAATTGATAAGCATCATGTTGGGAGGACATCTCAAAAAGCTTCATGGGATTTACTGTAAAGTGTAGTGATTGTGTACTTTGAAGGCAAAAACAGAAGCCAATTTGAGCACAACAATGCTCCACAAATAGCTAAGATGTGAAACATCAATTTTATCTGGAGAATTGTTGGCCAGAACTCTGGGGGAAACTCTCTTCCATTTTCAAACAAGAATAATAATAATAATAATAATCATCCTTGTATTTGATATAGCATCTTATCACATTGCTGAGACATCTCAAAGAGCTTCACAAAGTATACTGTAAAGTGAAACATAAACAAAACAAATGCCATAATCTCCAGAACAGCTAATAACCTCATCTCCTCTGGCGAGCTTCCTCCTGCAGTCTCCAACCTCATTGACCTCCAGCCCCGCATAGCCTACCTGCACCTCCTCCCCAAGATCCACAATCAGGAATATCCTGGGAAATCTATTGTCTCAGCCTGTTCCTACCCCCACCAAATTGATCTCCTCATACCTGGACTCCATTCTTGTTCCTCTTGTCCAAACTCTACTGACCTATATCCGTGACTCTTCCGACGCCCTCCACCACTTCAACAATTTCCGGTTCCGTGGTCCTGAACACCTTCTTTCAAAATGCATGTTCAGTCCCTGTATACCTCCATTCTGCACAAGTACAGCCTGCAGGCCTTCCAGTTCAACCTAGAATAGTTGCACAGCCACCTTCCTCCGCCTGGCTGAACTTATTCTGACATTGAACAACTTCACCTTCAACTCCAACTACTTTCTCCAAATAAAAGGTGTCGCTAAAGGAACCCACATGGGTCCCGGATATGCCAGCCTGTTTGTTTGCCACCTGGAACACTCTTTGTTCCAGGCCTTCTCAGATCCACTCCCTGTTCCTCAAGTACATTGATGACTGTGTCTGGGCTGCTTCCTTCTCTCACAGCGAATTGGAATAATTAATCAATACCACTACTCCATAAAATTCACATGACCATCTCCGACTCTTGCCTTCCCTTTCTCGACTTCACTATTTGCATCCCGGGCCATGGATTATCAATAGATATATTTTACAAGCTCACCAACTCCCACAGCTACTTGGACTACATTTTCTCCCAACATGCCTCCTATAAAGATGCCATTTCTTTTCTCCCAGTTCCTCCGCCTCTGCCGCATCTGTTCTGACAATGCATCTTTCAAGCTAGAGCATCCCAAATGTTCTCCTTTTTCCTTGAGCGAGAGTTCCCATCTATTGTGGTGGACAGGGCCCTTGACTGTGTCCACTCCATTTCCCCCACATTTGCCCTAATCCCTTCCCCCTCTTACCAGAGCCTTGGATAGGGTCCCCCTAGTCCTCACCTTCCACCTCATCAGCCTCAATCTTCAAAGGATATTTCTGCATAATTTCCATCACCTCCAGTGGGACACCACCACAAAGCACATATTCCCTTCCCCTGCCTTCTCAGGATTCCGAAGGGACTGTTCCCTCCATGACTCCCTGGTTCATTCCACCATAAACACCAAGAGTTGCTTTCTTTCTCCCGGCACCTTTTCATGCCAGCACAGGAGGTGCCATACCTGCCCGTTTACCTCCTCTCAGACCACTGTCCAAGGCCACAAGCAAAGTTTTTATGTGAGACAGCGATTTACATGTACTACCACCAATGTAGTATACTGCATCTGCTGCTCACAATGTTTTCACCTCTACATTGGGGAGACCAAACGCAGATTGGATGACTAATTAGCCAAACAACTCCAATCTGTCTGCAAATAAAACCCTGACCTATCATCCTTGCCATTTCAACTCTCCTTCCAACTAACAGTCTGAACTCTCCATTCACGGTCTCCTATGCTGTTCCAATGTATGGCAGTGCAAGCTTGAGGATCAGCATCTTAATCATCTGCTAGGGAACTTATAGCCCACTGGCCTTAATATTAATTTCAATAATTTCAGGCCATAACAGCTCAACTTCCCTCTGTTCTGTGATCATTTGGTTTGCCTATTCGTTTGCAATTTCACCCCCTTTTGTTTAATGTTATTAACACTGCTTCTCTCCAGTTTTTGTTGCCATCTCCCCTTTTGTTTCACATCAACAACTCTTTAACCCATTATCTTCTGCCCTCTACCCCATTTTCTCCATTGTCTTTCTTACCCTGCCTCTCCCTCTCTGATAGTCCTTAAAAGCCTTTCCCTCCCAACATGCCCTAGATCTGATGAAAAGTCATGGACCCAAAAGTTTGACTCACTTTTCCTTTTTTCATGGATGCTGCCTGACCTACTACGACAACAACAACAACTTTGATTTGTATAGTGGCCTCCATGCTGGAGAGTGTCTCAGAGCGCTTCACAATAACAGATCCTGGGGCCAAGCCAGGGGCAGGGGGATAAAGGTGATCAAAGGCGCGGTCAAAGAGAAAGGTCTTTAGCTGTGACCTGATACTGGGAAGAGAGGGGACAAGGCGAAGGGAATGAGGAAGGGAGTTCCAGAGCCTCAGGGCATATTGGCCACCGATGGTGGACTGGAGGATTCAGGGGACAAGGAGTAGGCAGACCCGGTGGAGCGAAGGCAATGAGTGATTGTTTGAGGAGAGAGGAGGTTGGAGAGGTAGGGGCGTGCAAAAGAGTGGAGGGATTTGAAAACAGGGGTGAGGATCTTGAACTCGATCCTCTCCAGGACTGGGAGCCAGTGACGTCTGGCAAGGGCTGGGGTAATGGGGGAGAGAAGTTTGGTGCGGGTGAGAATGTGGGCGGCTGAGTTTTGAATGAATTGAATTTTATGGTTTGTGGTGGAAGGGAGACCGGTGAGGAGTGCATTGAAATAGTCCAGCCAAGAGGTGACAAAGGCATGGACCAGGGTTTCAGTGGTTTTTGGGGTGACATACTGCTGGAGATCCGTCGGAGGTGGAAAAAAGCTATGCTGGTGAGGAACCAGATATGGGGGAGGAAGGAAGTTGGGGATCGAACCTGATGCCTAGATTAGGCATCAGGTTTGGAGAGTTTTAAGGGCAGGCCGGGGAGGTGGAGGAGGTGAGAGACATGTGAATGGAGACAATGACGAGAGCCAAAGAGTATGGCTTCCGTCTTGTCAATATTAAGCTGCAGGATGTTCGCGCTCATCCAGCTCCTAATCTTTGACAGGCAGGTGGACAGGATATCAGGGGACTGGGGGTCGCAAAGCGAGGTGGAGAAATAGAGTTGGGTGTCATCTGCATACATGTGGAAGTGTACCCCATGTCTGCTAATGATATCCCCAAGAGGGAGCATAAAGATGAGGAAGAGGAGGGGGCCAAGGTTGGATCCTTGGTGTACTTCATAGGTAACTAGGTGAGAGCGGGAGGAAAAGCCATTTATGGAGATGTACTGCTGGCGATTTGTGAGGTAGGACTCGAGCCAGACAAGTGCGGTCCCACTCAGGTGAATGATAGAGGACAGGCGATTGAGGAGGATGGCGTGGTCAACTGTGTCGAACGCAGCGGACAGGTCCAGGAGGATGAGGAGGCAGAGGGAGCGTTCCCAGCAACTTTTTCAAACTGTAAAGTTGTCTACAATTGTCTGCACATTTTAGTGTCATGGGATCTTTAACATTCACCTGAATAAGCAGACCGAAACTCGGCTTAACATTGCATCCGAAAGATGGCACCTCTAGCAATGAAGCCTTCCCCTAGCCAGTACTATGTGAGATCAAAATCCCAATGTAATACTTAAACCACAGCTTTCTGACTCAGAGTCAAGAGTGATACGAACTGAGCCAAACTACCACTTTATCAGTAATAATTGGATCTAATTCCTGAATTGCTAACTATTTAAAGAAAACAACAACAACAACCACAACAAAATTACATTTATAGAGTGCCTTTCACATCGGGAGGACGTCCCAAGGTGCTGAATAGTCAGGTCGGGAACTGAGCAAGGTAGAGGGGCAGGGTAAGGGGGAGGGGTGGGAGAGAGTTAGGAGGGGAGGGGGAGGGGTGGGAGAGAGTTAGGAGGGGAGGGAGAGGGTTGGGAGGGGGGCAAAGGGACTTTGGGATGGAGTTCCAGATATTAAACTAGAAAATGACATTTTATTTCAAAATAAATATAGGAGAGAGAGTAGCATTTGATATTCTCACTGATTATACTACAATTAATTATAGTTTCACATGCTACATCTTTCCCTCCTCCCATAATCCCAAAACATGGAGGAAAAGAATCGCATTCGTAAAATTGGTCAAATCCATGATTGAATGGTATTCAGTACGGATCTGCTCCCAATGTCATCCAGTAGATGGGAACAATTTACACTATTTATTTTAAAGGTCTGGTGGTGCTGAATTATTGAAGCACGATAAATCTGAGTTTCCATGTGGAATTCCCTTCTAGCCTCAGGCTACAGTAACCATAATTTTTCATATATAATACAGTGATGTTAAATAAATACAGTATCTGTCTTGAGTACAGTTTTTGGGATCACTGGGAGTTGAGCTCACATTCCAAGTTGACACTGCATTGCAGCATTGGAGCAATGATGCATTGCTTCAGGTGACATTTAAACTAAAGTTATATCTGCCTATTCATGTAGCGATTAAAGATCACATAACTGTAATTGGAAAAAAAAGGTAGTTTTGTCTACTTTCTTGACCAGTGATTGTTCAGATAATTTCACCTACATAACTATACTTTACAATAAATCCTGTGAAGCACTTTGAAATGTTATCATAATGTGAAAAGATCAACAACAACAGATTACAGGGTTGATATCAGGAGAGGCGAAGTGAAGGTACGGCAAAGAAGATGACTGAAGGAGCGGTCAAAGAGGAGGGTCTTGAGACTGGTCTTGAAGGAGGCAAGGGAGCGAGCAAGGCAAAGGGGCTATGGGATAGAATTTTAAATGCGAAGGTTTTGTATTAATTAATTGGCCATTTATTTTATGGCTGTTTGTGCAATCTAACCGTGCACAAATTATTTGCTGCATTTCCATGGAAATACACATTCACTATTGCACATGACAACAATTACATGTGACACACATGAGGCATTTTGACACACCAGCAGCAATATAAAATGCAAGGATTATTATTGTATTCTATCGTGTTATTATTTACTTTTGCAATCAATTATTTTAGGTGTATTGATAATGGTATGTTTGTTTTAGACTACAGAACTGTATTAACAAAAAACAATAATTACTGAGTTAAACAGAAAAACTGACATTTTGTCTGTATATATGATCTAATAATGATAATATTCCTTGCATTTTTGGATGAGTAACGTGAGTTTGTATTCAATATGATTGTAACTATAAGAAAGTGTTCATTAAAATTGTGAGGCTCCTAAAATAGATTTGAATCACGGAAATCATATCCAATAATTAAAACAATGTCTAGATTCAAAGTGTGTTAGTCTTCATACTACAGGTGAACTTTACTCAGTGTTCTTGAAAACATGTGTCTCATGATAATGCTTGAAAACTGGAGACATTTGCAGAGGCAAAATTGCAAATCTTTATTGCACAGACCTTATCTCCAGCAGAATCATTGGCATCATTGTGGGTAATGTTTGTTTCCCATAGGTGTATGCTGTGTGCCTACTTTTTATTGAAAATTTACTTTACAATTTGAAACCATATCAAAACTTTGACAACTTTCACACACACAGAACTAAAAATCAATCAGTTCCACAAATCCTAACTTAGCCCCATTCCCTTTGCATCACCCATGCCAAATAATATAATATAAAGTACTATTTTCCTTCAGTATATCCTTCATACATGGTGACAAATATTAACAGGGGAAATATTGTCATAGAATAACTTGTTGTCAGCTTCTTTTTACAGTCCAGTGGAATTTTCCTTGCAACGGAGATTATGCATTATGGTTGCTTTGAAATATTGTGTGATAGTCTGTCAGTAATGATATCGCAAGTCAAAATAACACAATATTCTGAAGTGTGGATTCAAACTCAATATGATCCAAATTCCATACATACATACGTACGTACGTACGTACATAGAGGTTGTCAGATGTGAATCTTGGGTCAGATGATGGGCCTTCCAGAGGAATAGACTTAATTGTTGCCCTTGTTTCTCATGATATTGCCAAAGAAGTCTCATTGTTTTTCAACCTGGGAGCTGTGATAATCCAAATACTTCCCTAAAACATACTCGTATCCTGGCTTTGTTTCCTGTAAAGGTAAAATGGGAGCACTTTGTCTTCACCATTTTCCTCTAACTTTATGTAGAATCAGTTTGTTCCACTATTGGTTCAATTATAATGCTCAAAGATTTAAGGTTCTTAATTTTTCTTCCTCTACTGTATCCACTTTTCTTATTTTATAGTCTTCTCCTTCCTTTAGCACTCCTCTACTATTTAATGCCTCAGTCTGCTTCAAGTGTTCCATTCATCATCTAGGAACCATGTGCTCTTCAACGGCCACTCCATAATCTGCTGTGTGCACACTAGTAGCTGTAGCAGAGGCTGTTGGGTTTTAGCAATATAACTGGAGTCCTGTAATTTAGTGGTTAGAGCACTCCCTTCACAAGTGTGAGGACCTGGGTTGATTCCTAGCAGGGAGAAACCGTAGACAAGTTTCCTTACTCTGCATCACTCTGTTTACTTAGCAGTAAGTAGGAACCCAGTTGTTAATTGAATAGTGGATCACTTTTCCGGGGGTAATAATCCCTTCAACAATATAACAATAATTTGCCCACTCAATACGTGAATGTTTGTGGGTCACTGATGTGTGCGATTGGCTGACATGTTTCACTGACAAAATATACGAATAATTCACATATCAGTATATCCTGTGAAGTGCTTTGAGGTATCTGAAAGACATGCTGAAGTGCTATATCAAAGCAAGAAGTATTACTATTATTGCTGTCTAATGTAGTGACTGTATATGTGTGGACGGACAGTGCTAAGTTTTATTGTTTTTTTGCACCATTATTGTTGTTTATATTGCACTAATTATCTTTGTTATTTTTAACATTAAACAGTATTCAAAATGAATTCCACTTTCATAAGGAGCATGAAATAACTGTAAAGCTCAAATTTCACTGTTATAGCAAGTTTTTTTAAATTATTTATGTATCCAAACCTTTCTGTTTTCGAAAAGTTTGTTTTAAACAAGAATGTTGCATAGCTTTAACAAAGACAATCATAATAGTGAGTAAAAGAAGACAAAAGAAGACAAAAGAGTTTCATGTTGAAGGAGAAGCATCACATATCTTACAACAACAAAATAGATTTGTTGTTTTTGAAACATTTTGCACATCGAATTAATTAGAAACTGTGAACTCTTATGCTTTATAGAGTGTTACCCATGCACATATTGGAGTGATTTTAAAGTTAGATGAAATCTGTGAAGAAAAGCTAATCTCTTATGCGTGCATATTCAATTGTTATAAGTTCATTCTTAACTTTGCAAAGTTGAAATACATATTCTGAGAGGAAATTAAAATGTATCTATTCCATGTCATGTTCTGTGATATGCTGTTATTCTCAATGACACTGAAGGCATTGATTTTCAGCAGATGCAGTGGAAGCCTCCAGTGTAGCAGCAAAGAATGACACTATAAATTCAGTACCGCAAAGAATAACAATAATAATCTTTGAATTTGATATAGCACCTTATCACATCCTTGTGATGTCTCAAAGCACATCACAGAATATACCGTAAAGTGAATTAACTGTATATCTTGTGGGAGAAATGCAGCAGACAATTGCGCACAGCAGTGTTCCACAAAGAGTTGAGAACTGAAGGACTAAATTATTTTGATTTATCTTGAAGAAATTATTATCCACAGTAAAGTGATCTGCCAATTGACTAACAACTGCATTCCAGCTTGCTGCATGGTAAACAAAAGCGTGCAGAGTAAAGAAAGTTGCACAAAGTTTCACCTTGCCGGGAATCAAACGCAGGTCTTGTCACTTGCGAGGCGTATGCTATAACCACTAATCTATAGGACTAGCTTAGATATGCTTCAATTCGAGCAAATATAGACAAGCAAGAGTGCTGGCTAAGGTAAACAAAATGATGGTGTCAAACCACAAAGACAATGTACAAATAATGTAAAGTGTCAAATAATGTGTGGAATTAAAAATATGATATTAATTAAATAATTAAAGCCCAATTTTAGAATATCAGGTGTAAAAGGCAATACTGACCACAATCAATTTCCTTCCTTCTTATCAACAGTTAAAGCATTTCCATCTGTTTAAACATTGCTTCAGGAAGCTATCAGCGCACCCCCTGCAGATTGATCAACCTTGGATAGCTCCAATTCTGTGGCTTTTAAAAAAAATTGTATTTATAAATCAAGCTTGAGTCTTTCATTTCATTGCACATATGTATCATTGTAGAGGCCTAGAAGTTACTGTTATGTTGGTGTTGAGCTGTTTGCTCATTTGGAAAATTCTGTTACCGCCAGGGCACACAGCACCTCAGTTTAAGAATGAGTTCCTTAACAGTGAATAGGGCTCAGCTATTGATTGACAATTTTTTTTGATGGAGGGATCTAGCAGGGATTGAGTTAGTTATTGTACACAATATTGTGTACATTGATGAGAGGTAAGACTAGGAAACAGCAGTGTTTTTTTTAATTCTCTGTTCAACATTCAAAAGGAGTGGAACTATTAAAAGAGTGAAAACAAATGAAGCCGCACAACCCTGAGGCATACTAACAGAAACAGAGAGAAAGTTATCAGGAAGGCGACCAAAAGGAACAGAGATAATTCATGCATTATGACATAGATTAACAGGGAAAAGAGAAGAGTTTAGACAGTAAGATGTCGGGTGCAAAATGTGACACAGCAGTTCATTTTCGTCCATAATTATCACATCACATGGCACACTTTTCACCCCATCTCCCTCCCTCGCCCCATCCACCACCATCACTTCACAAAAGAGACAAGACATAGAAAATAACAAGAGTCAGGACCATGTATCTTGTTTTCTATTTTTTATTTCTCAGTCTAATCAGTATTCAGACTAGGATAAATTTTTATTCCCATCGTTACATTGGCAAAAGTGTCCCCTTCATAACTTTGAACTTGGACATAGACTAAATGTGCAACTAATGCTTTGATAGAAGTTTGATTAAGATAAATTCTTCTGTAGCAATTTAAGAGACATTTGCATGGGCTAACACACAGAGAAGCGTGAATCCTCTAACCGCTTATTCGAAGCACCAAATAAGTGGATGTCATTAATAGTGGAGGTTACTGATTTGTCTAAGTGATATTTGTTTTATAAAAAGGATTCTGTTGTTCTTACTTTCTAAACCTTATTCCTCAAGAGGTATAAGCTTTTGCACTAGACTATTATCCAACAGCTGCTCTGAAACAGAAAGGACATCATTCCTAATCAGTAGAAGGAAGGATGATTTATTACTTTTCATCAGTAAGAGATCCACAATCATCTGCACTGACCTGAAAGAGAGAGGGAGAGAGAGAGAGAGAGAGTCAAGGACTTCTGGGAAATGATATAGTTTTTACCGTTCAATCATCGCGAATCAAGAGCTGACCAATCGATCAATAAGCTTTTGGCTCTGTTGTCCTGCACAAAATGCAGTTTGCCATATAGCACCTAAATGCTTTTTGTTCCCCTGGTAACACATTAAAACATCATTAGTAATAGCTCTCGTGTACTGCCAGCCATCACTTAACCTTGATGAAAATTTTACAAAGCAGAGTCTTATTTCTTTCACTATTTACAGACACATAAATTTTCATCCACAGTTGATTAATACAGTGTCCAGTCAGTTTCCTCTTTAACCCTTTGAGGGCTGCTGGAGAAAGTTGTAGGGGAAAAAAATGAACCTAAAATTGTTGTTTTGTTGAGGCATTGCTTTTGATAATTAAATAGATTGTGGTAGCCACAATACTTATCATAAAAATATTTTGAATATAATTTTGTTGTATTTTCTCTTATTTAATTTTCTCTTACATATTTTTCTCAACCTCCCTTAAATATACAATATTAGATTCATTTGTTTACTTGTAATGTGATACAATGCACAAACACCATACGTCCTCCAATATCTCACTCAATTGGATCTTATTCTGAGAGAAGCCTCGTTAGTAAGTGTTGGCAGATCATTTGACCCCCAGATCGCAGTTGTGTTATAAGTCAATCCACAATACAATTTAAATTCAATAGTTTCTTTATTTCAACCTTACACTTCCTCTCTCTCCAATATGGCACCAGTCATTTTCCCACAATCATTTTATACTTTCTGCTTGATTCTCATTGTAAATATCCAATTGCCAATTTAGCTTTAAAGCAATATGCAACATCTTTGTTACCACATTATATTTCTGCTTTTTCCACATTTACATGAATACAATTCTGATCAACAAATCACTGGAAAATAATTTGTTAAAGATGGTTGACTGTTACCACCGCAAACCTGTCAGGTTGAGATCAGTTGAAGTTGAAACCAATATGCAGTCAAGCGCAGAGCTAAGCCAGAATGTAGGAGCAATAGCTTTGTACAGTAGGTGGTGAGAATGTACATGCATTGCTGAATGCCATGATTTGAACAAAAAGCATTCATATATTTTAGAAACATGATGCATACATGAGACAAAAGAGAATAGGATATGGGAGAGGTATTAGTATGTAAACACCAGCATGTTAGTTGGGCTGATTGGCCGTTTACATCTTGTAGATTCTATGCAATTGTACATGATTTCAGTTGCTTTGAAATCATTCTTGAAGAGAATATTTATCTCTTTGTTTAAACAATGTCCAAATATCGGTTTTATAATAATGATTATCCATTGAGAAAATAAAGGCAAATAAGGGGTTATCACTGCCGACTTATAATAATTAATTTCATAACTTTTGCTTCTCGTGATCATGCATTAAGAAAATCTTGTATGTGTGGTCTGCATGATGAATTGGATGCACTTTCTATCTTTTTTTGCTGCAGTGCAACTGGTGAAAAGAATATATTGGGTGTGTTGCTGGCAGTAGAAAATTGCTATGCTTGTGGAGGAAGCCTGGCAAAGAAGGCCTGAACAACACTGGGACAAAAGTGCAGGCTAAGAGTTTGATGCAGCGTTTTTTGCCTCATCAAGATTCTTCTATTTCGCTTTATTATTATTATCTATGGTGCTAAGGTTGCTGTTGTTCATCATCATACTAAATCAGTCAAGAATGTTTTAGAGATATTAACTCTAATGAATTTGCTTGGGAGTCTGTTTAATGCAATTATTTTAAAAGCACTTGAGGATTTTTCTGAAAACTGGAATCTAATTTAGAAGCCTAGATGATGTAATGAGCAAACACTGTAGATTCCTGTCCATCACAACGAAACACAATGGAATCCAATGATACATGAACTAAACTAAATAATACCTTTGACAGTTGTTAATGGGTATAAATAAAAATTAGCTTTGGCAGATCTATTCTACTACTCAGGCCTGAGGAATCAAAATACAAAAGTGTTGTTAATAATTTTGCTGTTTAAGCTCTGGCAGGTCTGAATTGGGGTTTCAGAGGAGGCAATCAAGGCTTGTGAGGTGCACATAAACATTTTTCAGTTCACCATTGTAATATGCAACGCTATCATTAACCATGCATGCAGTTTAAAACCACAGAATCAGTGTCTTGGTACTTCCCCATTAATGTCCCCATATTCCCATATTAAATGTGAGTTTAAAGCACATAGTTGAAGGCATATGTACAACAACAACAGAATGCATTTATAATGCACCCCTCATGCAGGGTAGCATTTCAGAGCGGTTCCAATGACAACATGTATTGAGTTGCATCCTTCATACAGGATAATGTCTCAGAGCACTGCATAGTGATCTCTAAGCCTCATTCATGACCCAGGTAGGTTTGTCAGCAATTAACAATGCATTGGATTACTGCAGACCTATCTGCTTTTTCCCCCCCCAGCAGTCTCTCCTTGGACTCAAGTTATCTTCAAAAGGAGTCTACTTAACCTACATGTGCGGATGGAGGAATTGTCAGTTTCACTGAATCAGCTGATTGAGAAATATTCCATCAAGTCAAATGCTTTATGCTTGATCAATTCTTCTATACTGTACATAAAAAACACTGAAGCTAATTGTATTATGCCTTGCAGATGTTTGATGTTCTGAACCATCTGATTAATACTCTCCTCTTTCTTCAAATCCTTTGTTGTCTTCTCTTTTACAGACACACAATGTTGTCTTCATTTAATTTTTTTCCAATCAGAAGGGACATGGATGACTCATTTGTAGCTGTGAGCATTCAATATCTGAACATTCATCCTTGGATTGTACAAATAATCTCAGGAAGTTTTATTAAGGTTACAAAATAGATTAAGTTAAACTTTGGTAATCAAGTGTTCAAGAAGACATAAAATTGGGCAGTGGGTAAATGCACATTTTTGGTGCCGTGTAATCTGATGCAGGCATCACATTTCACATGCTTTATACAATTTTGGTATGATTTGTAATCGCATGAAGAATGTAGTATGTGATAATTTCTCACCAAAGATAAGATCACATCAAGGGTTATTGATAACTATTGCAGTTAACACCCCAACCTATCCTCCCATTCCATCATCCCTGTCCTCCATATATTTGTCTTTGTTAAAATGTTTTTGTCCCAAATCCATTGATAGCATTGTTCCAATGCTATAGATTTTCAGAGAGGAGTTGGCTGGAGATAGGGTGGAGATGGAGTGACTTAGTTATGGTTACTGTAAATAAACACAATAAACCACTTAAACCCGAAATCTCATTGAGAATTAAAACACAATTTATCCCAATATTTGTGAAGATTCTTAGTGAAGTTTTACTTCTTGCTCAGTTGAGAAATCTTAACATTAACAAGCAGGCAGTTCAGCAGCAGAATCTTGGTTAAGGTTTTATCTCTATTAAAACAATATGTATTTCTTGTTTATTTATTGACAAGTTATTTTGCCCACAATATATGCAGTCAATTCACTATACAGTATATTTTGTAAGATGCTTTGAGATATTTCAACAATGTGATAAAGCGCGATATCAAATGCAAGGATAATTATTATTAATTTAATACCATCTGTTCTGATTGCTTCAGAGGCTCTAAGTATTCCTATGAGTGTTCCATGGAGCAAATGTTTTGGTATTGGTTATGGAGTTATGTTTATGCTTATATCTTATTGCTTATGCTGCATTTTTCCCACAAATATACAATCAATTCACTCTACAGTATATTCTGTGAAGCACTTTGAGACATCTAGAAGACATGAAAACCACGATATCAAATGCAAGGATTATTATTATTAATTAGTACCATGTGCTAGGGTCCGTCGATATGGAAATTTTCCGATTTAGATATATCGATGGGCTCATATCGAGATATACCGGAATATCGCTATTTTTGGTTTTTTCATACTGCGCATGCGCGCACGTTCCGGGTGCGCGCCCATTCAGGGCCTATCTCCTCAGGATGTAAATAGCTTTCTCTCTCTGTGTCTCTCACTCTCTCCATCTCTGTGTTTTTCTGTCTGTCTCTGTGTCTCTCTCACATCCCCCCCATCTCTATCTATCTGTATACTATCACATCCACCCCGTCTCTCTACCCCCGCACCCCTGCCGTCCCTCTCCACCCCCCCCAGCCGTCTCTCTCTCCCTCCACCCCCCCCCCCCAGCCGTCTCTCTCCCCCCCATCCCCCCAGCCGTCTCTCTCCCCCCCCACCTCCCCCAGCCGTCTCTCTCCCCCCCCCCACCCCACCCCCAGCCGTCTCTCCCCCCCTCCCCCCCACCCAGCCGTCTCTCTCCCCCTCACCATACCTGCATACCTGTATATTGTATTCTAGGACTATGAATACAATATGGCGGGTTTGCACCTCGGTCTGTGCATTGTGTATAGAGATAAGCATTCTGGATCTTGTAGTTCAGTGTGCGCGCATTCAGATTTTTTACCTCGATATATCGATTTTTTGATATAACGATATTTTTGAAACGCCTATATCGGCCTATCGATATGAAAATTATATCGGGTTTTAGCGATATATCGATATATCGCCGGACCCTACCGTGTGTTAAATAAGATGCAAAAAGGCATAATAAATAATTCTTAAAATGCAAGAATTATTATTAAGACTTGGAATTTTTTCATGACAAACATTGTCCTTATGTATAAATACATATTCTCTTTTATATAAATATATATATACAGTGTCCTGATGGGAATTTAAATATATGTGAGAAATAGATGGTGTATCCTCAAGTTAAAACTCCTTATATGAAGTTACAATCTCCTAAAGGAAACTGACCAAATCAAACAAATTTATTCATCTTCTTTTACCGGGATGTGATTAACTGGCCAAATGAAGCTAGATAGAGAAGAATAGAGAGGTAAGACCTTAATTAACAAAGGTGGCTCTATTCAAGAAACTGTATTGGTAGTATTGAAGTATTTCCTATGCTAATTTACACAAAAGAAGCTGTAAAGAACACTATTTTAGTCATTTCTTCCCATATAAGAACCTAATATAAGAACCTAATAAACCTACAGTTTGGCTCTTGCTGATGGGCAAGTTGATTTGGAGGTATGTGAAATGTAGACGGCATTCTAAAAACAATTGGTCCAGCCGATGAATCCTTCTTATCTTGCACATTCCCATATTTCTATTTGAACAATACAAAATATGCTTCTGCTTGTCATTACTCTTGCTTTGTCCAATGTGTTAGGGATTGGAATGATATTATAAGCTTCCCTCACTTTTTGCTGTGTTGTCCACAGTTCGGTTTTATTTCTTCAAAATTGATTTTGTGTCTTGTTTGTTTAGTGCAAAGAAACAGAATGAGTTGACAAAGGAGCTTGCACAAATGAAAGTTTTTTAAAAAAGGCTCTTCATACCATTTCACCCCTAACATATTGAATGAAACAAAACTGTACCTAATCTCTTGAATCATCTTTGCTCTCGCTGAAAAATCACCAGTAAACAAATGTTATCAAACGCTTTACTGGAAAAATCAAAATGAAGAAAGCATAGGTGATAAAATGCAAAGATTTCTTTCTTCCTTCAGGAATCTCTCTCACTTCAAAATCAAAAATGGGAAAAGGGCCCTCTTTTCAATTGCTGTAATTCTTTGTTCTCTCTCATTAGCACCTGATAATGAAGGATTCAGGAATTGGACTCTAAAACCCAACCGTCACACCAGCCAGTGATTAATCCATCATATAATCCGAGCACTAGTTTGATGAAATCTGAGGTTTTGCAACCTGCATCTCTCCAGATATGAATACTCTTTCAGATTTCCTTGCCACCTTATACCCTATTGCCCGATAGAAAGCGAAACATTCTCCACATTGTGCAGTGCAATGAAAAACCTTCTATGGTGAAATACATGACAGCACTGCATCGTGCTGCAGTCATGAGTGAGCTATTTGGGACTTATCTGTAACCCAAGATATGTTGCATTTAATAGTAATACTGGTAGTACTGTATTAATAATAATCATTGCATTTCATATAGCACCTTATTATGTGGTCAGGCACCTCAAAGGGCTTCGTAGGACAGACACACTGTAAAGTGGTGTGACTGTATTTTATGGGTGACTGTTGCAGCCAATCTAAACAGAGCAATGTCCTGGACATGAAATATGTGACCAATTTTATTTGAGGGGTCGTTGGCCGTGATACCAGAAGAACCTCCCTTTTCATTATTTTGAATAGTGCCGTGGGATCATTAGCGTGGGCAGGCAGATGGGTCCTTGGTTTAACTTTTCATCTGAATGATGGCACCTCCAACAATTCAACAAACACAGTGTTGTTATTGTTTTGAAACACAATCTTCTGACTCAGAGGCGAGAATGTACCAACAAAGACAGGCTGACACATTTAATGTTCACACTGCAATGGTAATTGGATGAAGTTAAATCTGGTTTTGTAATACTGCTAAATTGGTTCTAAATGATGGACAACGTAATTTTTCATTCTTGTCATGGAAAGCAAATATGACATTAGAAGTGAAGTGTTTCCATGCTACGTAAACGAAAAAAGCACAGAAATAACTAATGCTGTTTCTATATTTTGGTGGCAGTGGCAAATTGGAGGACGTGCCACATTACTAAGCTCTATCACTTTATGTTGCCTCCACTTGCTGTGGGTGATTGCATAACCATTGCAAAAACATCTGACATCATTGTATAATTTATGCTTGTAGTCTCCGTTATCCAACTACTGATGGTAGAGGCAGGAGATGCACCTGATGCACTTCCATCCAATTTGTTCACTCTTATTTTGGTACGATTGTCAATAATCCTCATTAAAAAATGGTTATTCACTTCATGTCTTTCTGGCACACTTTTATATGCAAATTAACTGCCATATTTGCCTATAGTCATTGCACTTTACAGAAAACTAAAAAATGTTGAGATGTTTTTATACTATACAGCACTACATTAAATGTAGGGATAATCAGTACATGAGAGAAAGAAAATAGATTTCTGATGATCATATTG
Source organism: Hydrolagus colliei (assembly GCA_035084275.1). Taxonomy (NCBI): domain Eukaryota; kingdom Metazoa; phylum Chordata; class Chondrichthyes; order Chimaeriformes; family Chimaeridae; genus Hydrolagus; species Hydrolagus colliei. The sequence continues at coordinate 57,322,071 of CM068742.1, read as the reverse complement.
TGTTACTCATGCTCAAACCCAATACAGTTCATATTGTGCAAGAAAGAATTGGTTCCAATCCAATTGTACTGGTGTTGATCCTTTTAGTTAGAGTGTGTTCTAACTCCATGCATCAAAAAACTGATTTGATCAATAATAATTAATGAATACTAATTTAAGTTTTGGTTCTGAAGGCATTTTGAAGTGCTGTGAGTGTAATAGTGTTACATTTAGCTAATTAAAAATGAAGTTAATTATGAGGACCACATGCTAACATAATAAAATGCTTTAATTGCTACCAATTTCCACTTAGGAGACACATTTGTGGTAAATGCACAAGTTTCTAGGTTAACAATGATGTGTATTCTGTCCTGATTTGTGCTATTTACAAATTGTAAAGTGATTGGTTTGTGGACTCTGACATTTTTTTAAATCTAACTTCACAACATTGTACATTCAAATTCTTGGTAGCATTTCAAATGTTGAAATCCTATTGTCGCGCTTCAAGACATGCAAGCGCCACAGTGGCATTAGGATGGACTGTATCGTGCAATGTTATACTGCCATAAATTGATGGAGTTCTCCCTGCCCCCAACCAATGTTGCTCTCATACAACAAGACCAACAAACATCCAAACCCAGGGAAAACAAGAGTGTTTCAAATCGTGGCACTGTTAATCGGAGCAATAGCTGAAGGCCCAAATTAGGTTGTAGGACCATTTTGTCTTGGAATGTAACATCATGCTGAACCACATGGCTTAAAGTTAACCAGTTTGCAGTTTAAGTTTAAATCTAAGAATTGTCCACTATTCTATGTGATCTTCACTTTTAAGTAAAGACTGAATCAATATACTGTACCTACCTATTGAAGACAGAAAATGGCTACTTGGCCAAATTCCATCTAGTAGCAGTTGAGCAAAGTGTCTTATTGTCACAAAACAGATTTTCAGCGTAGCTCAGTTGGTATCATTTTTGCTTTTGAGTTAGAAGGTGTGGGTTCATGTCCCACATAAGGAATTTCAACTCACATAATCTAGGCAGACACTCCAATGCACTCCTGGGGGAGCATCCTTCAAATACGACATTGAACTGAGATGTCATCTGCTTGTTTAGGTGGGCATTAAAGAAGGAAATCTCTGAAATAAAAATAATTGATCAGTTTTATATCTCCACAACACCACCCATCCCCGTCACTGCCTCACCCCTCAGGCCGTTGAAACCCTTATATATATGTTTGTCACCTCAAAGCTTGACAAAAGCAACTCCCTCCTTGTCAGCTTCCCCAACTCTTCCCTCCACAAGCTGCTGATCATCCAAAACTCTGCAGCTTGTGTCCTCTCCCGAACCATGCTCCACAACCCTATCACCCCACCCTTGCCCAGCTCCACTGACTCCCCATTCCTCAGAGGATTGCATTCAACTTATTTGTCCTCACTTTCAAGGCCCTCCATGGCTTTGCCCCCTCCTACTTCTCTGACCTGCTGACCCCCTATCAACCTGTCTGCTCCATCCATTTAGGCGGCTCTAGCCTGCTCCATGTCTCAGGCCTGACTTATCGGTGACAGAGATTTTGTCCACTCTGCCCCTATGCTTTGGAACTCCATCCCACAATCCCTTTGCCTTGTTCCCTCCTTTGCCTCCTTCAAGACAGGTCTCAAGACCCTCCTCTTCAACTGTGCCTTCAGTCGCCATTATTCCTCCCTACCCTCCCAAACCTGCCCCACCCCCCGCCCCCATGCTTGGGTCCTGACCCCTGACCACTCTGCGCCTTAGTACATCTTCCCAATGTGAAAGGCGCTCTACAAATGTAATTTTGTTGTTGTGGTTTGTGGTACATTGTTACGCTCAAATTCATTGCCATGTTGCCAACAAATATGCAGATGCTACACTCTACAGCAAATACTGCAAAGCAATTTGTGATGTTGTGAATACATGATAAGGAATTGTATCAAATTCAATAATTATTTTTATTATCATCCTTAAAATATACCTGAGAAACAGAATAATAAGTGGTTTCATTACTGGAATTTGGATAAAACATTTGGTTTTGTGAACAATAGCTGAATATGATTGTAAGGCAATTTTCCTGCATGTTTTACCAACTAAAGGCCCAGCATGTGATTCAAGGCCTGACTGGAAGCTCTGAGTTACAATCAGGCAGAGTTGCAGTGGCCAAGAAAGGCGATGCAACCATCCACCATTCATAAGCATCCAGACAGAAAGCCAATACATCTGTAATGATAGAGCATCATGGAGCTCTCTTGGGCAATAATGAAGCAAGCTGTTTACATTCCACCCTATAGACTGAGGGGAAAGTGCAGAACAACAGTTAAAGTAATATGTACAAGCATCAAAACTGTTCATTCAAAAGACCATTGCATTTTGCTTGGGATGATACGCCTTGGACTAAAACAATTACAACCTTTTTTTAAAAATGTTAAAATTATTATTGGTTGCTACACTGTACAGAATAATACAGGGTTTAATTATTTTAGAAGAGTTTTGTGACATCTTGCCAGCTTGGCTGTTCCACATTTCTGTAATTTGCACACATCGGGGACTCTTTCCCTCTCTTCCTGCATTTCTCACACACCCTTACCGTGGACTCCTGTAGCATAGTGGATAGACCTGGATTTGATTCCCGAGCAGAATGAAACCTTAGGCAAGTTTCCTTACTCCAAACACCACTGTTTGCCTAGCAGTAAGTAGAAACCTGGTTGTTACTGTTGTACAAAGTACAAAGTACTGTTGTGTGCAATTGGCTGCCATGTTTTGCCTATAAAATATACAGTCACTACAACAACAACAACAACAACAATTTACATTTATATAGCGCCTTTCACGTCGGGAGGACGTCCCAAGGCGCTAAACAAGAGGCGTGTGACCCGAGCTGGGAGGGGAGTGTTTGGGAAGGGGTGAAACACGAAGGGGAGGTAAAAGAGTTCGGGGTGGAACAAAAGGCACGATCGAAGAGGAAAGTCTTCAAATCGGCCTTGAAAGAGGAAAGGGAAGAGGCGAAATGGAGGGATTGAGGGATGGCATTCCATAAGGTGGGAGCGGAGAAACTGAAGGCCCGGCCTCCGATGGTGGGGCGGTTCGGGCGGGGGGCTTGGAGCAGGCCAAGTCCTGTTGAACGGAGGGTCCGGGTGGGCGTGTAGGGGGAGAGTAGATCGGTTAGGTAGGATGGGGCAAGGCCGTGTAAGGCCTTGTAGGTGAGGACGAGGATCTTAAATTCGATCCTCTGGAGGATGGGGAGCCAGTGTAGACGGGCGAGGGTGGAGGTTATGTGGTCGCGGAGGCGGGTGCGGGATAGTACACGGGCTGCAGAGTTTTGGATGGCCTGCAGCCTGTGAATGGAGGAACTGGGGAGGCCGACTAGGAGAGAATTTCCGTAATCCAGCCGTGAGGTGATGTACGCATGCAATAGTGTTTCGGCAGCGCGGGGGGTAAGATAGTTGCGGAGCCTGGCAATGTTGCGCAGATAGAAATAGGTGGTGCCGGTCAAGGCGCGGATGTGGGGGAGGAAGGAAAGTTTTTGATCGAACATGATGCCGAGGTTCCTGATTGGCTTTGTGAGGTAGAGAGTGCAGCCTTGGATGTTGAGGCTGGCAGCGCCCGATGTGCGGAGGCGCTGGCTTGAGCCAATCAGGAGGGCCTCGGTCTTATTCACGTTCAATTGCAAACAGTTGTCCCTCGTACACGATTCGATGTCGGACAGACATGCTGTCAGAACATCGATCGTCTGGGGGTTGAGGGATGAGGCAGAAAGGTACAACTGGGTGTCATCCGCATACATGTGGAAATTTACCCCATGTCTGCGGATGACGTGGCCCAGGGGGAGCGTGTAAAGGGTGAAAAGAAGGGGACCGAGGACAGAGCCCTGAGGGACGCCATGGGAAACTGTGCGGGCGTTTGAAGAAAAGCCATTGGAAGAAAGTTTTTGATCGAACATGATGCCAAGGTTCCTGATTGACTTTGTGAGGTGGAGAGTGCAGCCTTGTATGTTGAGGCTGGCAGCGCCCGATGTGCGGAGGCGCTGGCTTGAGCCAATCATGAGGGATAGTACACGGGCTACAACTACAATTTAAGTTTATTCCTTGAAGTGATTTGAGATGTCTTGAAGGATTGATAAGATGCTATATCAAATGCAAGGATCATATTATATTATATATTATGTTATGTTATTTCAGTTTAGTCTGTTACTGGAAACATGAGCTCACAGTCTCAGCTGACACATCAGAAGAGTACTGGGGGAATGCTGTTAGAGGTGCTGTTATCAGATGAGGCATTACACTTAAGTCCTGTCTTTATGTTCAAATAATATAACTAGTCAAAGAAAGAAGGGACTTTCTACCAGTGTCCTGGCAAATAATACTCCAGATAAATTGAACATTTACTTCATGGGTAATTGTTGAATCATTCAGCAATCTACATTGCTGAAAGAAACATCCATGTTTGCTTGCCAATACAAGCAGTACACTTAACAACAATTATATGTGCTTCTCCTCTGTATCAAATGCAATAATTAATCTTAGTATTAGCACTAATTCAGGAATAATAATAATAATAATGAATAGTAATCAAATGTGTGATAATTTATAAAACAAGGTCTGAATATGGGACTCTGCATGTAATTCAAATCTATTACACGCTAATCTGCTAAACTCCAATTAGACACTGATCTATCTACATTTCCTAAATTAACCTGGGTGCTCATTATTAAAATTTAGATAGCTCTAGTTCTTTCACACTTTGTTTATACATTCAAGACAATTCCATTGCACTTTCTTGACAGATGCAGTTTTTAACTAGAATCATAAAATTATACAGCACAGAAGGAGATCATTCAGCCCAGTTGTGTCTGTGCCAGCTCTTTGGAAAGATCTGTCCAAATCAACCTCACTTCCTGGATCTCCTCATAGGCCTGCAAACTAGTCCTCCCCAAATAATTATCTACTTCTCTCTTAAAAGTTGTTATCGAATCAGCTTCTACTGACAAAATGCTTTTCTTCTGTCTTAACTTTGCCAGGTGGTGTAGATCTGGGGATGTTCTCATACTCTTAAAATGATCCAGCTTCTTATATATTTCATTTGTACCCTTTGCAGGGACAAATATAGGAGTTGCTGTTTTAATTATAAACTAACTCTATGTCTTTGGGTAGATTTCACTTGTTAGATAAAACTTTGCTCACAAAAAACACAACATCACTTTTCAGTATATCTCGTGAAGAACTTTGAGGTGTCTCAACAAAAGAGTGGAGTCCTGTAGCTTAGTGCTTAGAGCACTCACCTTACAAGCAAGATACCTGGATTCAATTCCAGGCTGGGTGAAAACTTGAGCAATTTTCCTTGCTCCACACACCTAATAATAATCCCTCAAAAAACACAATAATAAATTGGTCATTTCAATCCACGACTGTTTGTGGGATACTGATGTGTGATCTAGTAATCACCCGAGGCCTCAACATCTCTGGCGTCACCATCACAGACAAGGCCATTGCTGACCATTTTTTCATTTCTCTCAACACCTCTATCCCTCCCCCCTCCACTTCCAAACCCACCACCATCTTCTACCGGCCCTGGAAGAAGATTCCCCCTCAAACGTTCACCTCTGCCCTAGAAACCTCCGACCTCCTCCCACAATGGCATTCCTTTTGTACAGACCCATCCTCCGCCTCCACCGCCCTCCACAACACCCTCTCCACTACCCTCGACACCCTGGCCCCCCTCACCTCCAGAACCGTCTCCCATTCCCGATCATCACCGTGGTACACATCTCACCTCCGTTCCCTCAAAAGCCAAGTGAGAGCAGTTGAACGCACCTGGCTCAAATCTGGCCTCACGGTCCACCGGCAAATCTGGCTGGACCGCATCAAATTTTACCGCTCCGCCCTAGCCACCGACAAATCAGCCTTCTACTCCAGGATAATCCTGGAAGTGAAGGACAACCACCGCCTCCTCTTCGCCACCACCAACCAGCTCCTCCGCCCCCCCTGCCTCACCTTGCAGATCCTCTCCTCAAACGTTCGTTGTGAGGAGATGCTGGATTTCCTCAAGTCCAAAATTGAGAAAATCCGCTCTGCGGGTTCCTCCACCCACCACTCCTCCACCTCCGCGCCCTCATCAGTTACCTCAACCCCTACTCACACCCCATTTCACACTTTCAAACCCACCACCCCGCTTTCAGTCACAAAAACAATCACCTCCATGAAACCCACCACGTGCTCATTGGACCCCATCCCCACCCCCCTCCTCCGCACCCAGCTCCATTTGTTAGCCCCGCTCATTTCTGACACCATTAACCTTTCCCTCTCCTCAGGAACCGTCCCTACCTCCCTTAAAACAGCCACCATCACCCCTATCCTGAAGAAACCCTCCCTTGATGCGTCGCAACCATCAAGTTATCGACCCATCTCCAACCTCCCGTTTCTATCCAAAGTCCTTGAAAGCGTGGTTACCTCCCAGCTCCGCTCTTTCCTTTCAAATCACTCACTTCTTCAACCCCTCCAATCAGGTTTCCGCCCTATCCACAGCACAGAAACTGCCCTGGTCAAGGTCACAAATGACATCCTAACCGCCTGTGACCAGGGCTCCCTCTGCCTCCTCGTCCTCCTTGACCTGTCTGCTGCGTTCGACACAATCGATCACACCATCCTCCTTCAACGTCTTTCCTCCCACCTCAACCTTCAAGGCACAGTCCTTGAATGGTTCCATTCTTATTTGACCCACCGTTTACATTTTGTTTCTTCCAATGGCTTTTCTTCAAACCCCCGCACAGTTTCTCACGGCGTCCCTCAGGGCTCTGTCCTCGATCCCCTCCTTTTCACCCTTTACACGCTCCCTCTGGGCGATGTCATCCGCAAACATGGGGTAAATTTCCACATGTATGCGGATGACACCCAGTTGTACCTTTCTGCCTCATCCCTCAACCCCCAGACGATCGATGTTCTGACAGCATGTCTGTCCGACATCGAATCGTGGACGAGGGACAACTTTTTGCAATTGAACGTGAATAAGACCGAGGCCCTCCTGATTCATTCAAGCCAGCGCCTCCGCACATCGGGCGCTGCCAGCCTCAACATTCAAGGCTGCACTCTCCACCTCACAAAGCCAATCAGGAACCTCGGCATCATGTTCGATCAAAAACTTTCCTTCCTCCCCCACATCCGCGCCTTGACCGGCACTGCCTATTTCCACCTGCGCAACATTGCCAGGCTCCGCAACTATCTTAACCCCCGCGCTGCAGAAACACTTGTGCATGCTTACATCACCTCGAGGCTGGATTACGGAAATGCTCTCCTAGTCGGCCTCCCCAGTTCCTCCATTCATAGGCTGCAGGCCATCCAAAACTCTGCAGCCCGTGTACTATCCCGCACCCGCCTCCGTGACCACATAACTCCCACCCTCGCCCATCTCCACTGGCTCCCCATCCTCCAGAGGATTGAGTTTAAGATCCTCGTCCTCACCTACAAGGCCTTACACGGCCTTGCCCCATCCTACCTAACCGATCTACTCTCCTCCTACACGCCCACCTGGACCCTCCGTTCAACAGGACTTGGCCTGCTCCAAGCCCCCCGCCCGAACCGCCCCACCATCGGAGGCCGGGCCTTCAGTTTCTCCGCTCCCACCTTATGGAATGCCATCCCTCAATCCCTCCGTTTCGCCTCTTCCCTTTCCTCTTTCAAGGCCGGTTTGAAGACTTTCCTCTTCGATCGTGCCTTTTGTTCCACCCCGAACTCTTTTACCTCCCCTTCGTGTTTCACCCCTTCCCAAACACTCCCCTCCCAGCTCGGGTCATACGCCTCTTGTTCAGCACCTTGGGACGTCCTCCCGACGTGAAAGGCACTCTCTAAATGTAAATTGTTGTTGTTGTTGTGTGCAATTGACTGCCACATTTTGCCCACGTATGTACAGTCACTCCACTTTACAGTATATTTTGAAAAGTCCTTTGAGACATCTAGAAGATGTGAAAAGCATTATATCAAATGCAAGCATTATTACTATTATTATTATTAAAATGACGAAATGCACAATTATTATTATAAGGTAATTTATGTTCTAATGTAAATCAAATTAAAAGATTTTAATTGGTGGTTTACCCATTCCCTTGGCCTTTGAATACCAGAGCTACAGGCTTGAATAGTTCTTTTTAGAAACACAACAAATGTTTTGTTTTTCTCTTCCCTCACACAGATTTCCAGTCTCAGAGTTTATGTCTATAGACTCACAGATGTACAGCACTCTACTCTAATTACTGCAGGTAAGTGTGCTCTGATATCAAGCTTGGGCAAGCAGAAAACACCCTGCTCTTCTTAAAGCAGCTTCTTTCTTTGTACTGAACAGAAATGTAGAAATAATTAGATAGAAATTGCTTCACAGGTAATTACTGTGAAGAGTAGTGATTGTATGAGTAGGTAAACAAAGTAGATATTTGTGCCAGTACAGTTCCATACTGCGAGCGATTGAGAATTCTTGACACAGTATTTGGATAAACTCTCCCTCGTTCAATAATTTCATGGGACTTTCAGTGCCCACTTGAATAAATAGATGCTATTTCAGGTTAGTATTTCACCTGCAAGTTACAGCTTCTGTGGCAATTAAATATTCCCTTGTACTGCATTGAACTGCAAGCTGCAGCTATAAGGTCATGTCCTAACACGACATTTAAACCCATGACATTCTTACCCAGAGGCAAACATGCTTAAAGATTTTTTAAAGTATTGCAGAAAAGCTTAATAACTGGAACCTTCATATGAGACACCTGATGACTGTGTTAAGAGCATTGGTTGGATGAAAGTCTTGATGCCTGGCTCTCAGGACTGAATTGTCCACATTTCCTGAGAACATTCAAATCAATCAACAATCACTGTACAATCTACAGTGCACTCCACTTAATTGCATATTGAATAAATTGCATACAACATTTTTTTACATAGCAATTTCTATGCACTAAAAATTCACGATTTGCTTGCATTGCACTTCGCTCAAATGCCTAATTTGTTTAATTGTATAAAATATAGCTAGTTGATTTAATTTGCACCTGTATGGTTACTTTTGATAATTGCATTGGTTGAGGAGTTGATCACACGACCACTGGAGTCACTATTGTTGTCATGGGGAGAGGGCATTACTTCAGGTAATTATATACTCTGTATAATTGCATGGCATCTATTTGTTTGAGAATTGTATGGAAGCTACTGCAATCCTCTGCTCAGGCATTAGCTGCTGAATTAAATCCAGTGCATCCACTGTAACTCCTTTTTGAATGGTTGTTTGAAGGTCATCTGTTCATCGTCAACACAGTAAACTGAACATTCAAAACATCTAGATGCTATATTTACTATGTCATATAGTTAACCCACAATTCAAGTATTGGTATTTTAGTGGCTGAAATTTGGGCCATTTTTGTGGCAGTAATATTAAAACCTTGCACTTAACCAAATCTACCAATCAGTTCACAAATTGTCTTTGTATGGGTTGAAAATTTGAATGTAGCAAATACTGTACCTGGAAATGATAGAATTGCAGGCATTAGGATCAAAAGCTCATGCAAGAGCTGTACAAAAAGGGGCAGAAGGACACATCTGGGAACTACAGGCCAGTCAGTCTAACGACAGTAATCAGGGACAAGATAGATCTTCACTTAGAAAAATATAGGCTGATAAAGGACAGCCAGCATGGATTTGTTAAAGGCAAATCTTGCCTTATAAATCTGATAGAATTTTTCAACGATGTAACAAAATGGGTGGACGAGGGCAGGGCAGTTGATGTAGTTTATATGGACTTTCAAAAGGCATTTGCCAAAGTGCCGCATGAGAGGCTTATTAGGAAAATAGAGGCCCATGGCGTTAAAGGGACAGTGGTAGTGTGGATCCACAAATGGCTGTGAGACAGAAAGCATAGTTGTGGTGAGTGGCTGCTTTTCAGACTGGAGGGAAGTGTGCAGTAGCGTCTCCCAAGGATCGGTTTTGAGACCACTGCTCTTTTTAATATATATTAATGATTTGGATTTGAGTTTAGGGAGCACAGTTTCCAAATTTGCAGATGATACAAAGTTAGGGAGAATAGTAAATAGTGAGGAGGATAGTAGCCATCTGCAAGAGGATATAGATAAAATGGCAAAGTGGGCAGACACATGGCAGATGAAGTTTAATACAGAGAAGTGTGAGGTGATACACTTTGGGAGAAGAAATGAGGGGAGGCAATATAGGCTAGAAAGTGCAATTTTAAAGGGTGTGAAGAAACAGAGAGACCTGGGGATTTGTGTTAGTGACTCTTTGAAAGTGGCAGGGCAGGTAGACAAAGTCGTTAAGAAGGTATATGGGATACTAGGCTTTATAAATAGGGGTATAGAATACAAAAGTCAGGAAGTGCTGATTAACCTCTATAAGACTTTGGTTAGGCCTCAGCTGGAGTACTGTGTGCAATTCTGGTCACCACACTTTAGGAAGGATATTAAGGTATTGGAAAGGGTGCAGAGGAGATTTACTAGGATGGTACCAGGAATGAGGGACTTCAGCTACGAGGAAAGGCTAGATAGGCTAGGCTTATTCTCTCTAGAACAAGAAGATTGAGAGGAGACCTAATAGAGGTTTATAAGATTTATGAGATGTTTCGACAGGGTGAATAGGGAAAGATTGTTTCCACCGGTGGGCGAATCAGTGACTCGTGGGCATAGATTTAAAATAATTTCAAAAGAAATCAGAGGGGAGCTGAGGAGAATTTTTTTTCACTCAGCGGGTTGTTCATATCTGGAATGCATTGCCTGAAAAGGTGGTGTAGGCTGATTCCATAACAGCTTTTAAAAGGGAATTAGATCTTTATTTAGGAAGAGCAGTTTTGTTAGGTTATGGAGAGAAAGTTGGGCAGTGGGATTGAGTTGCTTTGTTCAAAGAGCCGGCACAGACTAGATGGGCCAAATGGCCTCCTTTTGTGCCATATAATTCTATGATTCTATAATTCTATGAAGACGTTAATGAGAGGTATTACTAACAATTTGGTGCATCTCGGTTCCTTGTCGATGGAATATAATAATAATAATCCTTGCAGTTGATATAGCACTTTTCATATCTTCTCAAAGTTCTTCACAGAATATACTATAAAGTGAATTGAATATATTTATGGGTGAAACGTGGCAGCCGATTGTGCACAGCATATCCCACAAACAGTATTTCTATACTACAACAACAACAACAACTTGGATTGATATAGCGCCCTCCACACCGACGTCGTCTCAAAGCGCTTCACAAAAACAGATCCTGTGGCCGAGCCAGGGTGAGGGGGAAAGAGGTAACTAAAAGCACGTTTGAAAACAAAAGTTTCTAGTTGCAACTAGGGTCCGGTGATATATCGATATATTGCTAAAACCCATTATAATTTTCATATCGATACTTCGATATAGGCATTTCAAAAATATTGATATATCGAAATAGTTGATATATCGAGGGAAAAAATCGGGATGCGCACGCACTGAACTACAAGACCCAGAATGCTCATCTCTATACACAATGCACAGACAGAGGTGCAAAGCTGCCATATTGGATTCATAGTACTTGAATACAATATACAGGTATGCAATGGGTGTGGGGGGGAGAGAGACGGTGGGGGTGGGGGGTTGGAAGAGAGGGACGGCTGCGGGGGGGTGGGGAGAGAGGGATGGCAGCGGGGGGGTGGTGGGGGGAGAGACGGGGTGGATGTGTTAATATACAGATAGATAGAGATGGGGTGGATGTGAGAGAGGAGAGAGACACAGAGACACAGACAGAAAAACACGGAGATGGAGAGAGTGAGTGTGAGAGACACAGAGAGAGAAAGATATTTACCTCCTGAGGAGCTAGGAGGTAAATTCGCCCCGAATGCGCACACACCCCAAATGCGCGCACACCCCGAATGCATGCACCACGCACGCATGCGCAGTATGAAAACCCCGAAAATATTGATATTTTAGTATATCTCGATATGAGCCCTATATATATCTAAATTGGAAAATTTCCATATCGACGGACCCTAGTTGCAACCTAAAAATAGGAAAGGAGTGGGCGGGGCAAAGTGAGTGAGGAAGTTCTAGAGCCTGGGGGCGTACTGGCTGAAGGCACGGCCACGGATGGTGGAACCGAGGATCTGGAAGTCTAGGAAGAGGCCATACCCAGAATATTGAAGGCGATAGGTACTGTTGTGAGGAGAGAGGAGGTCAGAGAGGTAGGGGGGTGCAGAGGAATGGAGGCATTTGAATACAAGAGTGAGGATCTTGAAATACTAGAAATTATCTGTTGTCATTGTGTCTCATGTGGTCCTACTCACCCTGACTATCTGTCAGATTAACTTAGTTGGTAACACTCAGGAGGTTACTCTGAGTCAGGAGGTTATGTGTGATTTCAAGCTCCATGTTGGGACATGGAACTCATATTGTCTAAAATTACACTCTAATGAAGTGATGGGAAAGTGCTTCATTGTTGGAGCTATGTTAAACTGAGGTCTTTTCTCCCTATTCAGGTGGATCCTAAAGATTATATGGCACTAGTTGAAAAGAGAAGTGAGTTTCTCTTGGTTTTCTGGCCAGCATTCCCGCAAATAAAAGTGACCATTCATTTCATGGTTGCTGTGGGACAACTTGGCTGCTATGTTAGCCCACAAAACTCAGTCACTTTACAGTATATCCTATGAAGTACTTTGGGATATCTCTCTGACAGGAAAGGCACTAGACCAAATTTAAATAGAGGCAGTGATCAAATTCAGCTTTCAATTAGCCAAATTCATGATTCTTGAAATCAAATCGTATCACAAGGTCTAAAGAAGATCTAATGCAATATGAGCAGAGTTGTGTTATTCCAGCTGATGGGGAGTCTAACATTTAATTAAACCAACACATACATACATACAATACTGCCATCACATCACTATTCATGAAGGTTTCACTTTGCTTTGCATTTTCTAAAGAAGTTAGCCTGTCACTGGAAAGCAGCTTATTCAACACACCTATGTCCTCAAAAACAGCAGGTAAAAAATTAAGGATGCAAACTTTACAAAATAGATCAAATGCTGCATAAGGCTCATTCACAATGTGAATCTCATACAATTCAATTGAATATTTCAATATGTTTAAGTAACCTTAATATTACAGTATCTATGTATATTCTAGTGAATGTTTAACACTAAGAATATAAATGCCATCCTTATATGTAGGATGTTAAGGCCATTATCAGTTGCAGTTACACACATTTATAAATATATTGATGTTATTTGGGATTAATGAATCCTTACAGGCTGCGTTTTACAATGTTTTCAATATTTGATGTCTGTATGTAGATTCAACTCTCATTATGTTGGTAGTTCTTGTTTTGCACTGTGTGTGGATCAAAGGAGATATGTTTGTAAGCAAATGAATTGTTACTATTTTTCATCCTTGATGTGAAAGCATTTCCTGAGATCATCAGTGTATTTGGTAACTGGAGGAGGATTATACTGGCATCTGAGTCATGATAGATATATGTGGGTGTGAAAGAGTCTCAGTTTTTTACATAATTATAGGAAGCACCGTGATGCACATCTTTAGAAATGTATCCAATTATATCGTGGTGATTGTGTTCCATTCGATTAGTGACTTTATTTTAATTAGTTGTAATATCATGGCTCCACCCTTTGAAACTAGCACCAATATTCATTGATTTATAATACATCATGCATTTTAATTTATTTTCAAAACATGAAATCTCAATTCAAATATTTATTTTCCATCCGTCCATGTTCTCTTTGTAGGAAAGCTTTGTTAGTTGGTCACCCTTCAAGAATATTAAGTGTCCCAGAGATCTAAATATAAAGCTGTACATTTGAAAATAATTGCACAAAGAAAGTAAACAATTATGTCTTAGATTTCTTTGTGCAGTGAGCGCATTCTGGAAGTACAATTCTTTGAGAACAATACAGCAGCAATCTGTTTGTCATGAGGTCAGCTATTGAATTGATTGAATGAATGCAAAATGTTTGAACAATTCATACCTCTCTCAGTTTGAGATATCCTTTTCGACTGTGCATTTGGCTACCCTCCTACTATCCCCTTGCCTACGCCTTGCTCAGTTCCAAATCCCTGAATGTCCAGCTTCTTGGGATGTCCACCCAACTTGAATGGCACTATACAATTGTAATTTGTTGTCTTTGTTTGTTGTGTAATGTTTAACATTTTGATACACTTGCCAGAAAATTTATGAGCAGAAAAATGTAGTGGGTAATGTGATAATTATGACAGGGACAAACAAGCCCTTCCATTCGACCCTTGGAAGAATGGTTTCATCCACTGACTCTAAACATTCAATATCTGCTCCAGGATCGGTTTAAAGAGTGAGAAGCATAATTATGTGTTGCCCTGAGAGTGGTGTTACAATACTGCTTCACTGAGGACTATTTGCCAATCCCTCCAGAGTAACTTACTGTTGATCCAACCCTTTGCAGATGTTCGAGATTATTCTTCTGATTGCTAGAAACTAGCAATCATACTCAAGCTGGTTTGTGCTCTTAACAGACCACACCTTGAGTGCTGAATATAATCATGTTCACTGCAACATAAGCAAGCTGCCCAGGCTCTAAATGCTGTGCAGGGGAGAGCAGCAAGAATGTTAGATGAATGAACTATGAGCAATGGCTAGACCAGATAGGGCTCTGCAGTCTAGCAAGGAAATGTCCCAGATTACTTTAAATGGGATAGAAAAATAAACCCATAACAATACTTTCAGATGCAATGAGAAAGCAGAACAATAGGACACAGGTTCAGAATTGCAAAAGGCAATTTGAAGACAGATGCACTGTATTTCTTTATTCAAAGGGTAATTAATCAATCTATCAATCAAATCTTACATTTATATAGCGCCTTTCACGTCGAGAGGATGTCCCAAGGCGCTGTACAGTCAGGTAGGGACAAGAGCAGGGGGTGAGGGGTTGGGGCAGGATGAGGATGAGTAGGAAAATTGACTGTATATTTGTGGGTGAAACGCGGCAGCCAAATTGCGCACAGCAGTGTCCCACAAACAGTCATAGAAGTTGGATTAAGGGAAAAGGGGAGGAAAGATGGCAAGGGGAGGAGTCGGGGCAGAGGGGAAGGAGAGCAGGAAAGCCGACTGTATACTTGTGGGCGAAATGCGGCAGCCAAATTGCGCACAGCAGTGTCCCAGAAACAGTTGCGGAAAGGAGGCCAGGGGAGAAAGGGAAAAAGAGGGCAAGAGGAGGGAAAGGTGGGGTGGGGTAAAGTCAGGGAGGAAGAGGGGGGAGAAAAGGGGGGAAGGGAATGAGGGAGGGAAAGGTGGATGGGGGCAAGATTGCTACCTGACTCCCAGAGCTGGGGTGGGAAGGGGCTAGTGGTGGTTAAAGATAGGGAGGGGAAATATGACTGAAACCATGTCACATTAACTACCTAAACAACCAGGAAGTGGTTAATGTAGGACTATTGGACTCATCAAAAAATATTGCTTGATAGTTTTATGAAAAAACAGTAGTATCCTGGAAGGATAGGTAAAATAGGGCATAGGGCCTATTTCTAGTATGATCTTGTGAAATCACATTTGTTTTAAGAAGCCTGATCAGACATTATAATAGTAGTGGTATAAGGTAATAAGAAACTATAGAATGAAAAAAACAATTCAGTCATTGAGCTCTGTATAGAGTACAGAACTGCCCCAGCCAGCATAACATTCACCTCATCTACTCATAGGCAAATTCTGTAAAGATATTCCCTTCACTTAGAAAGCTATAAAGGAAATATTTTAGAATATTCTTAAATTACACAAATCAATTCTGGTCTCATTCCCATCCCAAATGATACCTCTGTCCCATCACCCCATTCACTACAGCCTCACAAAAAGCACTTTCCTTGCAGTTATTTATTTGAGTTCTGATGTTCTATAGAGAGAAAGAGAAAAAAAATCTGTTTTGTTAGTGACTTATCACATCAAACAAGTTCAACCAGCTTCCCAATTCATTACTGCCAATTTGTTAAATGTTTTTCTTGGCAAGTGTGGCAACTATTCCACAACCAAGTGCCACACACAGCCATCAGCAATTAATTGGAAACACTTTTCTTCAGGATATGGAGAAAAATTCCCTTCTCGTTTTTTTATTGTCTGATAGGATCTTTAATAACCAATTGGTACCCAGGGAGGCAACTAAGGTATAGGGCAAATGTAACTAAATCTGTAGTGTGTTTTTTTTCCACAGGAAGAGATGTGTATCAGTGATGTAACCAGTATATTGTCTGTTACAAGCATAATACAGGTACTGCAACTCAAACAATGTTATCCATACAATAAGAATTCACATTACAAGCTTGTTTTCTGAACCTGTACTGCAGGATGTAATCCCTATCGAGTGAGGTGCAGAGCATTCGCCTGGTCAGTATTCTTTCCACAATGATAAACACTTGGGTGTCATTCGAATGATTTTTCTGGTTGATTCATGAGTCCAAGCAATAAAGCTTCCGATCAGCACATTAGGAATGGTGACCAGATTCTTCCTGATGGGAGACAAGAGACTTGTTTCCTGCTTGCTATGGCACTAAACTGTGATAATCGTGCAGCTATTCTGATGGATTGGATATATTTGGCACGAGAAGAGACATCACAATCTACTCAGGAGAAAAGTGCACTATTCCTGGAATCAACCCATGACTGATTGGATAACAATGAGATTTAATTTGTGCTGGATATAAACTTGATTTATCATGTTAATTAGGATTTCTAGGTTGCAAATATTGTTTAAAATTTGATATGTGACGTTTGTGAAAATGACATATCTCAACTTCTGAAAGTTAGTTCAACCTGGAAAAAAGGTTGGTGAGTACAAGCATCAGCCTCTTATTTTATCATTGTTGCTGAATGGATGTTATAGTTAGCCATTCCACATATCTCTCATTTCAAATGGCTTCCAATGCTTACAATTAACTCAAGGTATCTAGTTCAGTTATTTTAAATTAGAACCCGTTTACAAGGATTATTATTTTATTTTATTTATTTTGAACAAGATCACTCCCATTTTCGAGATTTCAGTTGGTTATTCATAATATTAATCCTTACATTTGATATAGCGCCTTACACATCACAACAGGATAAACCGTAAAGTGCAGTAACAATGTATTTTATAGGCAAACTCATGAACACATTCAACACAAACAAATTCAGAAACACAAAGCCCCATATGCTCTAGGCAATGCTCCATACAAACCCCACCAACAGATTCAGTCTTCATAATTATAACAGCTTCAGAATTGTACAGGAACTGTGACTTCTCTACAAGAAAGTACTCAATCCTTTAACGTTATTAGGTTCCGACAATGGATCTGTGTCAGACTTCTATGAAAAGTTTCAGAAAATTGTTAGAGTATAATCTGGCTACAATTATGCGATTATAAAATTGTACAGAAGAAAAATTGTATTACAAAAATAATTTGCTTGCCAAAAGGGTGCTCCATTAATTGGGCTTGTCTATCAGGCAAGTAACCCAATGGAAAATTCCTTTCCCTGAAATAGTATTTGCAACACCAACAAAATTACATTTGTATAGTGCCGTTCATATCAGGAGGATGTCCCAAGACGCTGGATAGTTAATGTTTTGGATACGAGCTGGAGTCAGGATTGGGGAGAGAGGTGGGAAGTGGGGTGACCGATGGCACAGTTGAAGAGGGGTGTCTTGAGGTGGGGGTTAAATGAAGTTAGGGAGGGAGCAAAATGGAGGTATTAAGTGATGGAATTCCAAAAGTGTAGGGCAGAGTGGCTGACGATTTGCCTGCCAATGGTGGGATGGGTGGGGCGGGGGACCTGGAGCTGGCCTGAGCCTGCTGAGCAGAGGGAACAGACAGTTGGTAAGGAGTTAGGAGGTCGCAGAGGTGGAGGCTAGGGAGTGAGGCAAGGCCATGGAGGGTGTTGAAGCTGAGGACCAGGAACTTGAACTGAATCCGCTGTGTGCTGGGAAGCCAGTGGAGTCAGACGATGATGGGGTTGATAGGTTCGATACATTTTGCATATATTGAAATCATGGCACACTAAACCATGCATACTTTAATAATTTTTGCATGACAAATAATTTAACTGTGTTATTTTAACTGCAACTAATAAAATGATTTTACAGTATTTAATGAAAATTCCAATGGCAATGATTCAGGTTTTCTTTTAAAATCTCTTGATGAATATAGAGTAAAAAGGAAATAGGAGTAAACACATTAAGATGGGGAAAAGCAATTGGTGAGAGCAAAGACATTATCAAATATTTTAATCAAAACATTTTTTAATGGTTTATTTACATTCTTAATATAGGTTTGTTTCTTTTGTTCCTTTGACCAAGCATTCATTACTCAGATATGAGTCTTAACATAGAGGTGTGTTAACCAATAGAAGACAATACATCAAAGCTCAAATATGTGTAAAACCCTACAGGGATCACTGGATCAGGGTCACCTTCAGTTTAAACTCTGACTTTGTTTTCTTCCCTAACTTGGGGGCATTGAATAGAACTGTAATTTTTTTTGGGGGGTGGACCAGATGAGTGTCTGACACATATGAAAACCCATCATCATGCTTAAGACAAAAACAACAACAAAATTGCATTTGTATAGCACCTTTCACGTCGGTAGGTTGTCCCAAGGTGCTGGTCAGTCAGAGTTTCAGACCCAAGGGTCAGGGAGGGTAGAGAGAAAGGAGGGGATTTGGGGTGACCGATGGGACCATCAAAGAGGAGGGTTTTGAGGCCAGACTTCAAGGAGGGTAGGGATGGGCGAAGTGAAGGGATTGCTGGATGGAATTCCAGAGATTGGGGACAGAGTGGTTGAAGTCTCAACTGCTGATAATGGGGTGGGGATTATGGAACAGGCTGGAGCCCACTAAGAGGAGTGATAGGGGACATTGGTAGAGGGTTAGGAGACAGACGAGAATGGCGGAAATAGAGTCATGGAGCTTGGTGTGGGAAAGGACATGAGCCGCAGAGTCTTGGATGATCTGCAGTCTATGGAGGGAGCAGTTGGGAAAGCTGACAAGCAGGGCATTGGTGTAATTGAACCTGGATGTGATGAAGGCACGAATGAGACTTTCAGTGGCCTGAGGGGCGAGGTAGTGGCGGAGTTGAGCAATGCTGTGGAGTATCCAAACCAAGCTGAAATCTCCATGGATCCCATCTACACATAGAAATTGCTGAGATAGATTGTTGGAATGTCTTCAGTATCACATTGTAGTAGAATCAGAGCAGGTTTGCTATTGAACCTAGGGCCTTCCAGATCTTTCTCACTCAGTTGCTCACCGGATAAAATCACTGAATGCTATAATGGCCCTAGCACTGCAACATGGTGGATTGACTCTGCCTTCTAAAATGTGTTTTTTACCTTGTCAGTTTCATACAGAACCAGAGATTTCCTTTGAAACTTTAAGTGCTAAACAAGGCACCATATTCTTGCCTTCAGAATTCTTCTGGTATAGCACAAAGAACCTGCTATGAGCAATCGGCTGGTTCCACTTTCATGCCTCAGTGCTCTCAGCTCTGCTAAACATAGGAAACACTAGAACAATGATGCTTGAACAGCTAGAGGCCAGCTCTAGGTGTGTACCTTTTCAAAGACTAATTTTAACAAAAAAAAAGTACAGCCATTTTAAAGAGAGACCTCAGGATTCTTTTGTGAGGATTACTCTAAAACAATACTTTGAAATAAACCCAATAATCTCTTTGACATGAAATATATCTGCATTTAGACGAGTCCTGTAGCTCAGTTGTTAGAGCGATCACATTACATGTGAGAGACTTGGATTCAATTCCAGGCAGGGTGAAACCTTTGCCAAGTTCCTTATTCCACACACCAAATAATAATCCCTCAAAAAAAGCAATACATTTCTCATTTCAATCCACCACTGTTTTGGGACACTGCTGTGCGCAATTGGCTATTGAGTTTCGCCCACATATATACAGTTAAATCATTTTACATTATATTTTGTGAAGTGCTTTGAGACGCCAAGAAGACATGAAAAGCGCTATATCAAATACAAGGATTATTATTATTATTATCTACCGAATTCAGCAATAATTCCCTTATGTGCCGTCAACAACAACAAAATTACATGTGTATAGCGCCTTTCACACCAGGAGGACGTCCCAAGGCACTGGATCAGACAGCTGTCTGTTCAATCAAAACCAAAAAGTTGCAGCCTTATTGTCGCACAATGGATAATAAAACTTAAATGAGTTATTCAGGAAACCACAAACATCGGGGTGAAAAATTGGACAACCAATGTTTTGTGAAGCAGCATACAAATGCTTTGCTCTGCTATCGGTTGATTGCAGCAGAAAGCTTCCGGCTAACATCAGAGAACGCCTTTAAGCTAAAATCAGGGGCAGGTTGAACTCCACAGTTCAAACTGCCCTTTTATTCTCGATTGGTTTGGTAACCATTCCCATTTTGCTGGTCAAGTCAAGTCCATAAATGATAGTCATTTTTAGCGACAATAATCACATCAGAAAATATGTGCCAATTTGGCTGAGTTGGTAGCACTCGTGCCTGTAAATCAGAAATGTTGTGGATTCAAGGCCGTTTGAAACTCTTTGAGGACTTTGAACTTGTATAGTCCAGGCTGAAATTTCAATGAGGTGCAGAGGGTTTAATAAGCCAGTGTCTACTGGAGTCCTGAAGCTCAGTGGTTGGAGCACTCGCCTTACAAACATGAGAGCTGTGTTTGAATCCAGCCAGTTCAGCACAAAACCTTGGGCAAGTTTAGTCCTTTTAACCCTTTAGAACTTTGGGTTCCAAATCATATTTTCATTAAGACTGCTTTGCATTATTTCACCTACGAAGCATTTGGTGCTGTTAAATATTTGCTGGTGTTAAGTTTAAAGTACAAGTGCGAATTTAGTTAAATGGCTAATTATTAAATTAATTAATTAAGAAGTGCAAAGAAATTAAAGATCAGTGATGATTTGGCACTTTAAGTACCAGTGTTATACACAGGTACAATTATGGCACAACTGAAGCATGGTTAACTAGCACTAGGGTGCTTTCAAGGTGTTTCATCCACCTAGTGAAGCTCAAACTCACATTTGTCAAAAGAACAACTAGAGACTATCCTCCTTGAAGCTGAACTGGCTCCAAGGTGACATGCCTGGCAACGGAATGTCGGAATCAAACCAACCCTCTGTGATGGTCTCGGTAATCCAGTTCCTAAGCCAGCAGGTACACAGCATCATTAACAGGGCACTGCTGTTGACTGAGGGACTTCAGTTATGAGGAAAGGCTAGATAGGCTAGGTTTATTCTCTTTAGAACAGAGAAGGTTGAGAGGAGACCTAATAGAGATTTATAAAATCGTGAGGGGATTCAACAGGGTGAATAAGGAAAAACTGTTTCCACTGGTGGGCGAATCTCTGACTCGTGGTCACAGATTTAAAATAGTTTTAAAATGAAGCAGAGGGGAGCTGAGGAGAAATGTTTTCACTCAGCGGTTTTGTTCGAATCTGGAATGCATTGCCTGAAAAGGTGGTGGAGGCTGATTCGATAACAGCTTTTAAAAGAGAATTAGATCTTTATTTAGAAAGCCGGCACAGACTAGAATGGCCTCATTTTGTGCAGTAAAATTCTTTGATTCTATGACAGTACAGCAAGCCTGGCTGATAACAGGACCTGAAAGGGCAGACCACTTATTTGGGGCAGGGCATTATCCAACTCAGCTCCTGTTAACCATTCAAGTCAAAGCCCTAACGGTCAGGGTGATGTACAAGTAGCAGGAAAGCTTGCCAGACAGTAATATCGATGGCAAGCTATGTAGTTTTAGCTGGTTAGACTCCAGCCATACTCCAATGCACACTATGGGATCCCCAAGCCTTTGCTCTTGCCAATCAGTGCTTATACTTTCCAGAATTCAGCAAGCAGGATGCATCCCTCCAGGAAGAGAGTGTACATACCACTCCAACAATCTATTTACGGAATTTGTATACATCGGTGGGATGCATGGAAATTTCAGCTTGGTTTGGATACTGTTAAGGTTAGTGATGGGTTTCCACTAGGGTCCGGCGATATATCGATATATCGCTAAAACCCAATATAATTTTCATATCGATATGCCGATATAGACATTTCCAAAAAATCGATATATCGAAAAATAATGGCTGGGGGGAGGGGGAGAGAGACGGCTGGGGGGAGAGGAGATGGGGAGAGGGAGAGAGAGACGGCTGGGGGGAGGGGGAGAGAGACGGCTGGGGGGAGGGAGAGAGAGACGGCTGGGGGGAGGGGTAGAGAGAAGGCTGTGGGGAGGGGGAGAGAGACGGCTGTGGGGGGGGGAGAGAGATGGCTGGGGGGGGACGGAGAGAGAGATGGCGGCGGGGGGAGGGAGAAAGAGACGGCTGGGGGGTTGGTGGGGGAGAGAGACGACAGGGGTGGGGGGTGCGAGAGAGGGACGGATGGGGGGGGGGGAGAGAGACGGGGTGGATGTGATAATATTCAGATAGATAGAGATGGGGGGGATGTGAGAGAGGAGAGAGGGAGAGAGACACACAGACAGAAAAACACAGAGATGGAGAGAGTGAGAGACACAGAGAGAGAAAGATATTTACCTCCTGAGGAGATAGGCCCCGAATGCGCCCGCACCCGGAATGCGCGCGCACCCGGAACGCGCACGCACCCAGAATGCACGCGCACTTCGACTGCGCGCCGCGCACGTGCATTCGCAGTACGAAAAACCCGAAAAAATCAATATTTCGGTATATCTCGATATGAGCCCATCGATATATCTAAATCGGAAAATTTCCATATCGACGGACCCTAGTTTCCACATGTATCAGGCACAGGCTGACACCCCAAAATATTTTTTTTAAATAGACATTAGAGTTCTTTCTGCTCAATGTCCCCATGTTAGGGAAGGAAAACAAGTTCAAAATGCAGCTGTTCTTCATCCAGTGACTTCTGCTGGGAGTGCAAGCTTCTGGGCCCAGCAGCTCTATTCACTACTTTATCAGGGCTGCACCCCCTCCCCTCCCTCCAGAAAGTCAACTTTAATGTCTTAAAAACATTAAAGTTGAGGGACTTCAGCTATGAGGAGAGGCTAGATAGGCTAGGGTTATTCTCTCTGGAGCAGAGAAGATTGAGGGGAGACCTAATAGAGGTTTATAAGATCATGAGGGGTTTCGACAGGGCAAATAGAGAAAAACTATTTCCACTCGTGGGCGAATCTGTGACTCGTGGTCACAGATTTAAAATAGTTTCAAGGCGAAGTAGAGGGGAGCTGAGGAGAAATGTTTTCACTCAGCGAGTTGTTCGAATCTGGAATGCATTGCCTGAAAAGGTGGTGGAGGCTGATTCGATAACAACTTTTAAAAGGGAATTAGATCTTTATTTAGGGAGAACAGGTCTATTAGGCTATGG
The DNA here is from genome assembly GCA_035084275.1 of Hydrolagus colliei. Classification (NCBI taxonomy): domain Eukaryota; kingdom Metazoa; phylum Chordata; class Chondrichthyes; order Chimaeriformes; family Chimaeridae; genus Hydrolagus; species Hydrolagus colliei. The sequence goes on along the minus strand of CM068742.1, from coordinate 57,298,729 downwards.
GGAGCGGGCAGGGCAGTGGGATTGAATCGCTCTTTTCAAAGAGCCGGCACAGACTAGATGGACCGAATGGCCTCCTTTTGTGCCGTAAAATTCTATGAATCTATGAATCTAAACAGGTCTCTACTGTTCAGTGATAATAATCTAATTGCTTCTACACAATCTAAAATAAAGTTGAAAATATACTAACAATTCTGAAACTTCTGTTCCATAAATATGTTCCAACTGCTCCCATATTACTGAAAAGGAACTTTTGATCATCTTTAGAATAATGTAATCTGCTTTTAATACATTGTGTCTAACGTCTGAATCGTTTCTTTGTAATATTTATTGGAAAGGAAAAATTCTGTTTTCGTACAAAATGTTGTCAATTCTTAAAAGAATGCTACTTGGCATACCATATCTATAAGACATTTTGCGGAATGCATTGCATTAATTCAATGAAGACTCATTTAAACAATGTTTGGAAAACATGTTTAGAAAATTTTAGGAAAATAGTACAATTCTTCTGTATTGTTTTTTGTTCTCCTCAAACAATCAGTTCATCAACAATAACAAAATTACATTTGTAGAGTGTCTTACACATCGGTTAACATCCGAAGGCGCTGAACAGGTATCAGGACCCAACCCTGGGGAAGGGGAGAGTGGAGTGAGTGAGAGAGGTGGGAGTAAGGCTGAAGGCACGATCGAAAAGTGGGTCTTGAGACCGGCCTTGAAAGAGGCAAGGGAGCAAGCGAGGTGAAGGGACTGTGGAATGGAGTTCCAGAGTTTGGGGGCAGAGAGGCTGAAAGACATGGTGCAGACAAGAGCCCACTGAACAGAGATGACAGGCAGGTTGGTAGGGAGTCAGCAGGTTGGAGAGATAGGAAGGGACAAAGCCATGGATTGGCTTGAAAATGAGGATGAGAATCTTGAATTTGATACTCTGGGGATGGGGACTCAATGGAGCAGGCGAGGGTGGGAGTGATGGGGTTGCAGAGCTTGGTGCGGGAGAGGACACGAGCTGCAGAGTTTTGGATGATCCGCAGCTTGTGAAGGGAAGAGTTGGGAAGGCAGACGAGGAGGGAGTTTCCATAGTCAAGGATTGATGTGATGAATGCATGAGTGCATATTATAATATAATATTATGGAGTTCCTGTGGTTTAGTGGTTAGAGCACTTGTCTTGCAAGCTGGGAGACCAAGCTGGGGAGACCGGTGTTCGAATCCAGGCAGGTCAGGGTGAAACCTTGAGCAAGTTTCCTTACTCCACATGCCTAATAATAATCCCTCCAAAAAAAAACACAATAATAAAATTGTTCATTTCAATCCACGACTGTTTGTGGGACACTGCTGTGCGCAATTGGCTGCCACAATTCACCCACAAATATATACAATCAATTCACTTTACAGTATGTTCTGTGAAGCGCTTTGGGATGTCGATAAGATGTGAAAAGCGCTATATCAAATGCAAGGATTATTATTATTATTAATATCAAATATAACAACTAGCCTTTTAGTTGTCAGATTTTGTACCTTAGAGTGTGAGACAAACTCATTTTCCTCAGCATACCTTCTAGTTTGTGACTGTGCAGATGTTGCTATTGACCAATGGCTTCTGGCAAACAACACATACCCCTGGAAAATTTGCATCATCCTGTTTATATTTGTTATCTTATAGTCATAACCATAATGTATCCATCTTCTGACATTTATTCACTGTTAGCTCTACATTCACACATGCTACATAATCCCCATAATGCAGCAATGAACTCTTACAGAAACATTCATTTCACACTCTGACCTCCAATTTATTTTCTGTTACCAAATCGTTGCCTTTACAAGTATTAGATTAACCCTTTGCCTAATAGGAAAGACGTGCACTTTAATGCACTTTTACTAAACCGAGAAACATTGCAAATGTGTTTTATTGCATTCTTAGTCCTAATAGTTCTGCTCTGATGCAGGCTAAGCTTAAGACCTTTTAAAATTGAAAACACTCAGTGACCTGACAATACAATGCACTTGGCTGCTAACCAGGGGTCTGCTTGCTGGAGTTTCACAGAATGCTGCATCACTCATCCCTGCTCGCATGTGCCGAAATAGACTTTTGCCGGGATGTTGGCAGGGCCACTGGATAAAGTGTCTCATTATGGCAAAATGCTTCATTTCTGTACGAGAAAATATTGATATTATCTGAATGCTGACAGCATTTGCCTTCTCTCAAGCTGTCACAAAGCAGTCTTCATGCCCATATGTAGACTTCAGAGCCTCAGACAACAGACATTCTTTTCTAGCTATAAGAAGGATTCATGGCAACAAAAGGGAAGGAAATAGATGGAATACTTTTGGTCATGGGATGTTTGCTTTGTCATTCTGACCATTTATTCTGAAATGCTGAATGATCTAGTTAACTCATTTGCCACAATTGTGGTGTTAGTCCAACACAAATTTCTACTCAATATGTTTGTGAAATATTCATGTATATTCAGTTAATCCAGACATCCTGAGTAGATCTCTCTTGTGTCAGAAAGGTCATAAGCATTTTCAGGGTACATCATTCCCCAATTGCACCATTTGGAGAGTGGGGAGACGATGTTCAAAAACAAATGATTGAATGCAGTGTATTGGTGGAGGTCCCAATGTTCACATGACATATTAAACTAAAGTCCTATCTGGCTTTGCAGGATAACAATCTAATGGCACTAGTTGAAAAGAGAATGAAATTCCTTCTGGTTTCCTCGCCAAATATTCGTCATTCATTTCATGGCTTCTTCTGGGACTGTTGTACACAAATTGCCTGCTTTGTTCGCTTTCAAAATACACATTCCCTACACTTTATAGGAAAATTCTGGTGAGGCACTTTAATGTGAAAATCATTGTATCAAACAATTGTTAATACAGTACTTATTTTATTATTTGTATTATTTCAAGTGAGTGAGGAAACTCACTTTCAACACATAATACTCTCATGGCAATAGGCATGTGAAACTACTCACTTTCTGAAGGTTATATTTAGTAGGTCACATTCAACCTTCTTGATGCCTGTTTACTGAGCCATGTTGTTGAAAGGAAGTTATTTGAGGGTCTAGTTAGTGAATCCAAACAGGAAAGGCAATTGCTGATCTCATATTGAAGAGAGACTTTGCAATCATCACCTTGAAAGATCCCAGTGCTCAAACACTCTGTAAATGAGGTTAAAAGTGCAGATAAATAGATTGACAGAATGGAAAGCATAAGAGATGAAAATAACTGAAATAAAAGGGAAGATTAAAAGGATTATCTGAAAGATTAATAGGAACAAGTTGCTATTCATCCGGTAAACTTGTAAAAAGCGACCCAAAACAGTAGATATGATATTTAACAGCTGGAAGTTGGGAATTAAGCAAACTTTATTTGGTACATAACTAAACAAATAGTGGGAATATTTCAAATTTCAATGAAGTTAGGAATCCTCAGAATTAAAAATAGTTTTTTGTGCAAATTGACTGCCGTGCATGTTTCCAGAATACAGTCACTCCGCTTTACAGTAATAATAATAATAATCCTTGTATTTGATATAGCGCTTTTCACACCTTCTAGACATCTCAAAGTGCTTCACGGAATGTACTGTAAAGTGTATACTGTAGACTGTATATTTGTGGGTGAAATGTGGCAGTCAATTTGCACATCAGTGTTCCACAAACAGTCGTAGACTGAAATGACTAATTTTACTATTGTGTTTTTTTGGGGGAGGGATTATTAGTAGGCATGTGGAGTAACGAAACATGCCCGTGGTTTTGCCCTGACTTGCCTAGATTTGAACACAGGTCTCATGCTTGTAAGGCAAGTGCTCTAACCACTGAGCTACAGGACTCAACAATTATCCAGTGAAGAGTTTAAAGAAGTCTTCCTGATGTCAAAGATGCTATATCGAGTGCAAGGATTATAGTTTTTATGAAAATACATTCTTGCTCACTGGGCTGTGTTGATTTGTTTATAACCCATCAACACAGTTACTTCCAAGAGTTCCTTCAATCTTTCTAAGTCATTCTTAGGATCTGGCTCTGAACACACTGGGCAGAAATTCTCTGGTGCCTTGATGAAGCTGTCATTTTTCATCCATGACTACAGATAAAGGTTGTAAAAAGGTATTCAACCACAACAAGCATCCCTGCCAAAATCAATCCTGTTCTTACCCAATGCAGACACTCAAACAATTTCAAGCAGAAGTCACTAGATAATAGTCAGGAGTGGGAATCCAGGAACCTAGACTGAATTTCCCACTCTGCTTTGGGTGTGCATGGGGAATGGGTTAATTATAGACCTCCTGAAACTGAGCCTGGCACCTGTATGACCTTTTCAGATTATTTAGGAGTTAGTCATCTGTTTATTGCTCAGGTGACAGAGAATTACGATCCTGGAATTACAATGTGATTCAAATTTGACATAGGACAATGAAATTAGGAAATTAGGTACAATAACAACAGGGACAACAAACAGTAATGAACTGTTTGAACTAAGTAATAACAGTAATGAACTAAGAAGAAAAGGAAACATTTAAATAATCCCTCAAAATGGTAAATTCAGTAATATAGGAATGTAGGAACATACTAACATGGGTACATGAGTAGATCATTCATCCCTTCTAGCCTGTTACGCCATTTAATTAGATCATGGCTGATCTGTGTTAGGTTTTGTCAAGTTTAATTGAGTAAGACTGAACTAAGTAAGCAAGACTAAGTAAGTAAGTAAGACTAACTAAGTAAGATTGAACTAAGATGGTTGTAGACACTCTCCCCTTCACCTTGTGATTTGCATGTTTCAGGCCCAATTTCACAATTGAGCAGAGAAAGTGATTGTTACCCTTAATAACTAAAAGTTATTGAGCCACCATAGCCAAGACATAAGCTCCAGTGTATGGGAGCAACAAACTGATGTCCATGAATGATGAAACTAGTGAGACCCATGAGGAGAACATTGGAAAAGTTGAGATGGAAGGTGATCAATGTACGAATGAGGTCTTAAGTTGCATTAGGTATGAGGTATGGTTAGATGTCGGTGATTTGGCAGTGGTGGCGAAAAGCAGTCCTTGTCAGGCAGTGGATGTGGGGTTGGAAGGGTAGCTTCAGATTGGATCTGTCATCTAGGTTATGCACAGATTCAATAATTCTTAGCAATAGAGATTAAGGAGGTCGGAGCTGCAGATGAGATTACATTGATGGGAGCCAAGCAGTTTCAAATGTATTGGAAACACAGCTGCTGGTCCACTGCAAAGACAGTTTTGTGCCATCAGTACTCAGGCGCTCAGAATCAAAGAAACCAAAATGACTGTTGTCCCAGGGATCTGGGCTGGGAGTTGGTTCAATTGTTCATGGGAACAAGTAAGGCCAAATGTATTAATGAGATTAAGGGAGTGCCTCATTTGTGGGTGGAGAATTGGTATTGAGGAGAAGATGACTGAGAAGTCAGAGGGGCAGGATGTTAGTGCTTTAGCATGTTTCCTGTCATTGTGTTACAGTCTCAGTCATTTTTAACATTACTTATGGAACATTATTGCAGGAGTACAACAGTGTGAGGAAGTAATCACACTCCATATACATTTTTACCTCAAGAGCTACAACAACAACTTTGATTTCTATAGCACCCTCCACACCAGACGGTATCTCAGAGCGCTTCACAATAACGGATCCTGGGACCGAGCCAGGGGCAGGGGTAGAAAGGTGACCAAAGGTGCTGTCGAAGAGAAAGGTCTCTAGCGGAGACCTGAAACTGGGAAGAGAGGGGGCGAGGCAAAGGGAGTGAGGAATGGAGTTCCAGAGCCTCGGGTCTAGAGCCTCGGGACATAGTGGCTAAAGGCAGAGCCACCGATGGTGGAACGGAGGATTCGGGGGACAAAAAGGAGGCCAGACCCGATGGAGCGAAGGAAACGGGTGCTGGTCTGAGGAGAGATGAGGTCGGAGAGGTAGGTGCATGCAGAGGAGTGGAGGGATTTGAAAACAACGATCTTGAAATTGAGCTGTAAACACACTACTACCCCTGCTACATTCAGATAATTGCCAAAGGTCAGAGCAACATCTAGTCTCAAGTCTTTTATTCTCCATTTTTCCAGTGTAAGAGCTTTTCCCCTAATGCTAAAAGGTTCTGAAATTGCACAAAAGCTGCAGCGACTTTGAACTGGAATTGAACTTGTTAAGAGTGCTTGCATATGTCAACTATGATGCACAAAAGACATTCTTTCTCTACAGTTTCTTGGAGTCACTTCCTCTATTGACTGCTTTTAAGGAATTGCATGAGCTTGTATAACATCCATTGTGTTAGTAATGGATTAAAATAAAGCAGAGGTTGCAAAAGGTAACTAAAAATAATACATCCTTCAGCACTGTCCCTGAAAATAAATCGAACACACCACTAAATAATTCCCAGGATAATAAATTGAAATCACAGAACTAGACAAATCTCAGAGATGCTTTTTACTCTTGTTAGTCTCTCTTTCTCCCTGTTCTGCTAGAAGAATGACAGATGGGTTGAAATGAAACATGCCTGCTATGTATAATGGTATTTACCTGTTCATTAATGGCTTACATTCTCCATCTTGAAGGAGATACTGGTCAAAGGAACAAAACACAGTATAGTAGATGGATTTAGCAGTATGAGTGGATAGATGACAAAAAAAAACTATTGGTACTGTTTGCAGTACACTAAAGAAATCAAACGGGATCTTGGGGTGGATAGTAAAAGAGATAGCATAGGAAGCGATAATAATGATCATAATCCTTCCATCTTGTATAGCGCCTTTCATATCGGTGAATATCCCAAAGTACTTCACATGTTACACTGTAAAGTGGATTGATGATTTGTGGGCAAATGGAGTGGCCAATCTGTGTACAACAATGTCCCCAAAACAGCCATAAATTACATGAATTTGATACTGAACTTGTAACAGTTCACTGATCTAAACCACCTGCAGTATTGCATACAATTCTGGCTCTCATATAACAGTGAGGATACCTACCAAGTGGTACAGTGGAGGTCAATTAGATTGATAGCTGGGATTAGTAATAGACACTTGAATTATGAAGAGAGAAGAACATTTATGGACAATCTTATTAACAAGTTAAGATCCTAAAGAGTATGAAGTAAACCCAGAGGTACATTGCATATAATCAACAGATTTGAAAATAAAAAACATACAGATTCAAGATCAGAAGAGAAAAACAGGAGCAGCAGAGGCCATTCAGCTCATGAAGTCGGTTCCATCAGTTAATGAGATCCTGTCCTGAACCGACCTTTTCGACATAACATTCAATATGTCTCGGGAAAGTGAGCAGACTATTACTATTTAATAGGGTCTGAGGTGCGCGCGCATTCAGGGCCTATCTTCTCAGGAGGTATCTCTATCTCTCTGTGTGTCTCTCATACTCACTCTCTCCATCTCTGTGTTTTTCTGTCTGTGTCTCTGTGTCTCTCACCGCATCCATCCATCCATCCATCCATCCATCCGTCCGTCCGTCCGTCCATCCATCCATCCATCCATCCATCCATCCATCCATCCATCCATCCATCCATCCATCCATCCATCCATCCATCCATTCGTATATTATCACATCCCCCCGTCTCTCCCCCCCCCCGCGCCATCTCTCTCTCACCCCCCACTCCCCCCCGCCGTCTCTCTCACCCCCCACCCCCACCCCTTGCATACCTGTATATTGTATTCGAGGCCTATGAATACAATATGGCGGCTTGCACCTCGGTCTGTGCATTGTCTATAGAGATGAGCATTCTGGGTCTTGTAGTTCAGTGCGCGCGCATTCCGATTTTTTTGATATATCGACTTTTGCGATATATTTATATATTTTAAATGCCTATATCGGCATATCGATATGAAAATTATGTCGGATATAACCGATATATCGATATATCGCCAGACCCTACTATTGAATTATGTTTTATAGTAAGTAGTGGATGCATGGAATAGAAAACTGGGGGCTGGTGGATGCGGATTGTGTCAGCAAATTAAGAAAGCACATTACGAACTCTTTGGAAAAAAAATTCAATTGATGATTGTGAGTGATAGAGTAGCATAGGATTATCCTGAGGCCAGATGCAAACCTGCATCGGTTGGTACCATTCTCACCTCTTAGTGAGAAGGTTTTGGGTTCAAAGACTCATGATGGGACTTTGAACTCACACAGGTTGACACTCCCAACAGTACTGCAGGTTCAATGTAGGCTGCAGGTTCAATATATTGCTGCAGGTATCATGTATTTTTGGCAATGTTATCCTTTGGATGTAATGATAAACTGAACTCCTAACTGCTTGTCAGGTGGTTGTTTCTGTGGCAATATTTGAAAAGAGAAGCAAGTTTATTCTTGTGATCTGGTCAATGAACTCCCAGTTAAAATATGAGCCATTCACTTCCTGGTTGGTTGTCGGGTCACTGCTGTGTGCAAATTTACTGCCACATTCACCTACAAAATACACAATCACTGCACTTTATAGTGAATTCTTTAAAGTGCTTTGAGACATCCTTCTGAAGTGAAATCCAATATAATAAATGTAAGGATTAATATTCAGATATTGTATTTGGTTATTCTTTGCAAAGTTAAATAATTCTGGGATAGAACTTAATCTTTCAAATAGATTTAAAATAATGGCAAAAGAACCAGACAGGTGATAAGGTGACTTTTGTTTTTACAGAGTTATTACTATTTGGAATGCATAGCCTGAAAGAGTGGTGGAAACAAATCCAATAGGAACTTGTAAAAGAGAATTGGATAGGTACTCGAAAACGAAAAACAATTGCAAGGATATGAGGAAACAGTGGGCAGTGGGACTGATTGGGTAGGTCTTCCAAACAGCTGGCACAGGCATGATGGGCTGAATGGCCTCCTTCTGTGTTTCTATGAACCTATACATTCTTATTTCCTGTGATTCTACGTTTCTGATGAGAAAATCAATATCACTGAGTGGCTACTAACCCTTCCATTTACTGAAAGCCTGAGGTCAACTTCACTCATGTGCCTGCAAACAAGCCAGATTATTGTGAGAGAAGTGATTTCCCCCGTCAGTGAAGGAGAACTTTAAACAAGAAAGAAATGACCAGCAGTTTGAGTTGATCCAGTTTTTCCTAAATTTAGGAGCCAAAAACTTACAAACATGGAGTTAACCTCTTTACTGTTTCTGTAAACAAAACAAGTAGCGTGGTGCACTTCCAATTACCTGTATAAAAATAGCATTAGAAAGGCTCCCTTGATAGTCTGGGAGTAAAGACATAAGCTTGTGCATGCATGTTCTGGTGGATGGTAAGATCCCATGGCACAGTCACCTCTGGTGTCCTGGACAACAATCCCCCAAATAAAATTGATCATTAACTTTATGGCTGTTTGTAGGACATTGCTCACATGCAAATTGGCTGCCATGTTTACCTGCAAATACAAAGAAACCACTTTATAGTAAATCCTGTGAAATGCTTTGAAGTGTCCTCCCAACATGTAAAGCGCTATATCAGTTGTAAGTATTATTATTTTGACCATGCAAATCAAAAGGTTGCAAATTTCAATCTGAACCTACTCACAATTAGCTGATTTCAGACAGAAAACCATTCAAATAGATTCTGATCACAGTCTAGGATTTATTTTCTGGAAAATGCACATATGCAGCTGTCCAATGTGGACAGGTTTAGCCATTATGCCTGTGATTATGTAGCTTGCTAACACTCATGTTCAAAGCTTAAAGATATATAAGGATCACTTGAGTGAGATACTGGAGGGACACAGGCATTCATGGAACCATCCCCAGTTGAAGAAAATTGAGTGATATGCCTTTGGGAAAGGAGCAAACAAAAAACATTGATGTAAGGAAAAAAAAAAAATACATTTGTGTCTGATTAAGGAATTAAAAGATTATTGCAGATATTATGATGAAACATCAGTTTTATTAAAATGTTGTGTTTTGATCAAATATGAGTAGAAAGGGGGAGGTTGCAGAAATTGTCTTACACCTAGTTAACATAATTACTGCCAAGTATGGATTTCAAAGAAGAACATGTAAACATTTTTAACAACAATAACAAAATTACATTTGTATAGCGCCGTTCAAATCTTGAGGACATCCCAAGGCATTGAACAATTGGTCTTTTCGACCTGAGCTTGGGGTCAGGATTGGTGAGGGTGGAGCGGATTGGTGATTGGTGAGGGTATGGGAAGAAAGGTGATTGAAGGAATCATTGACTCCATTGGCTTCCCATCATTCAGCCTATTGACTTCACAATCCTGGTCCTAACGTTTAAAGCTGATACCTAATGTTCAGTGACTCTGTTCCTATTGATAGATTCCAGTATTTTTCCTACAACTGACGTTAAGCTGACAGGTCTGCAGTTTCCTGGTTTCTCCTTCTCTCCTTTCTTAAATAATGGGGTGACAATCTAAGAGCTCAATTCACAAATCTAATGAGCTTTGGAAAATTATGACAAATGTTTTCCTCTAATTCTAATTGCAGATTCTTTACTCTAATTCCCACTGAGAGGAGATGCTGGATTTCCTCGTCCAAAATTGAGGAAACCTGCTCAGCTGTCTCCGCTCTTCCAACTTCTCCCCACCTCCCTCCCACACTCCGAATCCTACCCATCCTTGCTTACACTCCTTCAAATTTATCTCCCCATCCTCTGTCATCACCACCATATCCATCATGAAGCTCACCACAAGCTCTATGGACCTCTCTCCATACCTCCCAGCTCCACCTCCTTGCCCCACTAGTAACCAACACCATCAACCTGTCCCTTTCATTTGGCACTGTTTCCACACCACTCAAAGCAGTCATTATCACCCCCATTCTGAAGACACCTTTCTTTGACGCATCACAGCTCTCCAACTATCAGCCCATCTCCAACCTCCCTTTTCTGTCCAAGGTCCTTGAACTCCTGTTGTCTCCCAGCTTCACTCATCCCACTCCCTCCAGCCCATCTAATCAGGCTTCTGTGTTTCCTACAAGATGGAAACTACTCTGGTCAAAGCCACAATGATATGTGACCATTTATGACCAGGGCTCCCTCTACCTCCTTATCCTCTTTGACCTATCTTTGACACCGTGGACCATTCAATCCTCCTCCACTGCCTCTCCTTCCACCTCAAACTTCAAGGTTCTGTCCTTGACTGGTTCAGGTCCTACATTTCACACTGTCTCCACTTTGTGTCCGCCAATGGCTTTTCTTCCAGCCCCCAAACCATCTCATATGGCATTCCTCAGGGCTCTGTCCTCAGTCCCCTCCTCTTCACCCTCTACATGCTCCCCTTCAGTGATATCATCCGCAGACATGAGGTAAATTTCCACATGTACATGGATGACACCCAACTCTATCTCTCCATTTCCACTATAAACTCCAGGACTACCGGCAACCTGACTGCCAGCCTGTCCAACATTGAGTCCTGGACAATTAAAGGGACAATTTTCTCCAACTGAAACAAAAATAGAAATCACTGGCAACACTCAGCAGGTCAGGCAGCATCTATGGAGTAAGGAAAAGTGAGTCAATATTTATTTTATTTTCTGACAAGGGTCATGCTGAAATGTTTTTCCCACTACCCTGTCCCTCCCCCATGCTTAGGTCTCGATTCCTTCCTGTTCATCACCTTGGGATGTGCTCCCAACATGAAAGGCTCTCTATAAATGTAATTTGTTGTTGTTGAATGCATCTGAAGTTTTCTCTTTTATTTCCTTTAACACCCGGGGGTGGGAACTATCAGGTCCTGAAGATTTGTCTATTTTGAGTTTCATTATTTTCTCCATTAACATTTTAAACATTTATATTTATTTAATTAAATATTTATCTTCGACTTATGTTAGGTTCCCCTGTTTGGCTGGTATTTTGTCCTCATCTTCTACTGTAAAAACTGTAGCAAAGTATTTATTTAGCAAGTCAGCCATTTATTTATTTATTTATTTTCTGTTATAGTCTCACCCACATCTGTTTTTAATGGGCCCATTTGCCTTTATCAGTCTTTTTCTCCTAATGTATTTCTAAAAGCTTGTACTATTGGTTTTAATATCCCTTGCAAGTTTCTTTTCATACTCACTTTTTGCTCCTTGTACTACTTTCTTTATATCTCTTTGTTGCCTGTAGTATTTCTCCCAGGCCTCTGCATTCCCACTTTGTCTTGCATTTGAATAAGATTTTTCTTTTAGCTTGATACTTTTACCTCTTTTGTCCACCATGGTTGCCTAACTACACAAATTTGAGCTTTTGCATTTTAGGGGCATGTACTTGTTCTGTATTGTATCAAATATTTTTTGAATACTTCATATATAGGTTTACCTACTAAGAATTTAGCCCAGTTTACTGTGGCCAATATATTTCTCATCCCATCAAAGTTTGCCTTAATTAAATTTAAAATCTTTCTTTGGGACTCTCCCTTCTCCCTCTCAAATCTAATTAAATTCAATCATAATATGATAACTATTTGTGTGGAGGGGGTGATGGGAGACAATCAGGAGTGGCTCAGTCTTGTTGACATTCATCTTTAGAAAGTTAGCTTTCAACCACGACTTGATATCTTGACAGACCTTCTGACCGGCCTTGAAGGAGGCAAGGGAAGAAACTAGGCGAAGGGACTGTGGGATAGAGTTCTGGAGTGTGGGGGCAGAGAGGCTGAAAGCCTGGCCACCAATGGTAGGGCGGGTCAGGCAGGGGACATGGAGCAGATCGGAGCCTGCTGAAATGAGGGGGCAGGCAGATTGATAAGGAGTCAGTAAGTCGGAGAGATACAAGGGTGAAAGGCCATGAATGGCTTTGAAAGTGAGGACAAGGACAGCAGTAGTCCTGGAGTCGACAGAGAAGGCAAAGAGATAGAGTTAGTTGTCATCCGCATACACAAAGGATAATGTCACCAAGACAGTGAAATTGAAGGTGAAATTTAATTGCACAGATTTACTGTAATGTAGAGTCGTAATCAGAGGATAGACCAGATGTGTGTCAGATTTGACTTCTCGTCTTCTTTAGCTGATTCAATCTATTCCTTATTCAGAGTGACTATAAACACTCAAAATATTTTACTGTTCAAACTGACTAGTAATATTAATTTCAGCATTGCTAAAACTGCAAAGATTAAAATAGCTTTGAACATTGACCAGAAAACTTAACATAAATTATTCTCCTCTCTCAAACCTCATCAATCGCAATCCGGTGATAGAACACTTTGACAAAGTTTAACGGTTCTTGCAGTCCAGAGCCACAAAATCTTTGTGTATAAGGAAATACATTTTAAGTGATAGAGATTAAAACCTTTCTCGAATTTGGTACATTCCTGTGGGAAATGATGTCAAAATGTTAGGTTGCAAAGCCACAAGCTGCTGGAGAAATTAAATAGAGTTCTTTGTTGCGTTTGAAACCAAACGTCTCTGTGACCTTTGATGACGTGAACAGACTTAAATGCCTTTGCTCTCAGCATCTAAAAACTGAAATAGAGGACATCCTGTATCTGACAAATGAATTGCGGCTTTGTTCAATAGAGGCCTTGTCTTTTTGGTCAACCCTAGGGCAGCAATCACCCAACTTTAGAAAAAAAATCTTTATCTGAATATTTCAGATAAAATGCTCATTGTTGGAAATGACCAGCGTGACTATTTCATTTCCTATAAAAGAAGAGACACAATATTCACAGATAATAAAATGAGAGATTCATTGAAATTTACTCATTGAAACTGAAGTAACTGGCCCTGAGGCTGGCGCTATTAAACGTATTCCAAAACATTAAGAAAAATTATGTTTTATGCCTTCCTGAAAAGTGCGTATCACAAATTAGAAACTTGCTCAAGGAAAGGTTCATCTCAATCTGTATTAAGTTATCCTCAGATTCTGTTTGATTTATGACCTCTGTGCTACCAGTTAGTATTCAGTACATGTGCACTGTCACGCAGTTGGTCAAATATTGCCCTAGTTTGGATTAAATAGTTGTCAGTTGCGAACCAGCAGAGCATAACAGGACAACATCCATTGGAAGGTGCGTTTAGCTCTTTCAAAGTGCCGCCAAAGGCACAATGGGCCAAGTAGCCTCCTTCTGTGCCATAGCATTCTATGAAATCATATATTGAGATCTGAATTACTGCTTTATTGTACTTGCTTTAATGATCATTTCTATCTTTCCCTGCTTGTTTTGGTTTTCATTTTACTGACAGTGCAAATTGAAATATCCCCTTCGACGCATCAATTATGTTAAATGTAGCTCTGGAAGCACATAGACCATTTCAAAACTTTGACCTGTAAGATTCAGCAGAGATACTTTGGAGGAAGGCTGTAGTAAAGTTGCAGTAAATCAACAAATAATGTGGAAAACACATTTTAATATGTTCCAATTCATTATTACACAAGGAGTTATCCCATTGAGTACATCAGACTATAACATGGCACTTTGTGAGTTTCACATTCTGAAAGGTATAGTGTCTCAGCAGGCTCCAGCCTGCTCCATGTCCCCTAACACACCTGCTCCACCATTGGTGCGCAAGCCTTGTGCCATTCTGTCCCTAACCTCTGGAACTCCATCCTGCAGTCCTTCCGCCTCGCCCCTGGCCTGCTTCAAGTCCTGCCTCAAGACCCTCCTCTTTGATAGTCCCATCGGTCACCCCAAATCCCCCCCTTTCCCTCCACACAACCCGACCCCAGCTCTGGTCTGAAACAATGACTTTCCAGCACCTTGGGACATCCTCCTGCCATCCGGTGTGGAGGGCGCTATATAAATCGAAGTTGATGTTGTTGTGAAAGACACTCTACAAATGTAATTATGTTTTTGCAGTTGTTCAGTGAGGGATGTGACTTATGATGTATCTTAGCAGAAATTCAAGTCCATCCATGAACTTTGCTTCAATGTGGTTTAATTCGCTTGGGACATCCTCCCAACATGAAATATGCCCGATAAATGTAATTTTGTTGTTGTTGTTAATTCCTCACTGAAGCTACCATAGGCCAATGGGAATTCGAACAAGATTCCCTTTTAACCAATAGTATTAAGACACATTACACGGAATTACACATTACACATTACACGAAACACGGAATGTTTGCACTTGAATATTTTAAATGCCACTATTTGGGATTATTTTATAATAGACCTACTCTCAGGTGTCAACCTAGCTCAGTTATCATTTGCATGTTGCATTATGAGGATGCTTGCAGGAATGTTGCATTACATCCTCAAAATGAGATATTAACTAAGAATTAGTCTAACTGTTCAGATGGACTTTAAAGATGCAACAATAGTGTTCAAGAAAAGGAAGGCATTTCTCCAGGTGTTCTTGTCAACCATTTCTATAAAATTCTCTTCAAGACGATAAGGCATTGCAGTGCAATTTGGCTGATGCATTATCTTACAGAATACATAGCCACAACACGTTACAGTAAATCTTTTGCTGAAAGCACCTTGTGACATCAGCCCAACATGAAATGCACTATATTAATTGCATGGATAATTATTATAACCGTTTATCTTTTAATCCTATTTCCCCACTTTTCCTCTGCATCTATTAATACCATGACTTTCCATGTATCCATCTATCTCCCTTTCAAACACGTGATTGATTTGGGCATTGCGATCCACATTATCACTTGCTATTTAGTTCTAATTATAATGTTATGTCCTTTTATTTGGGATTCCGGTAACATAGAGAAGAGTCATCCACTATGCAGCTTGTCAAACCTCTTCATTATCTTAAACAAACCAATGAGGTCATCCCTTAAGCTCCAGATATTAATTCAGTGAACAGTCATTGAGCGCCCACCAACATAATTATATCTTTCTTAAGATTGGGTATCCAACTCAAAACAAAATACTCAAAATAGGGTTGCAATGCTCTATATACTCGGAGAATCATTTTCTTGCTTTTATATAAAGCACCCTTGTTATAAAATCAAGCATCCCATTAGCCTTATTGACTGGCCTCTTTACCCCTTGAGTCAGTGGGGAATTTGGGCTCACTTATTTAGGTCACCTGGGTTTCCCAAGATGTGAATTTTCCAGATAAGAAATATGAATAGAAGATGAATTCATGTCTGTCCACTATCACTTCTCATTCCATTATTGAATGATGTGATCCTGGCTGTCTTTACTGTGACTTCAGTGGCTTAATTTAACTCTAATTCTTAACAAGAAAATGCATCAAGGGAACTGATGTAGTCTAAATGATGACAGAGTGTTTAAAGCAAGGGAATCAGAAGTAAAATAATAATACATACAGAATTAAATAGACAGCAGCCGGAATAATATAAGGAAAGGAGTGACTTTGCCTATGGCATTTGGGGTGATTCAATAATAAATAATAATAACATTTGCATTTGAGACAGTGTCTTTTTAACATTGAAACCTCTCAAAGCACTTTACACAATGAATTACTTTGAAGTGTACTAACTTCTGTGATGTAGGCAAATGTAACAGTTAATCTCCGCCAGCAATATCTCATAAAATAGTAATGAAAATGGAAACTGCATCATAAGATTAAAAACTACAAAACTAGTTTCAATGCCTTGATCCTCCATTTAGGACAAGAATTGAATTCCTATCCAAATTACCAACATTCGGAAAATAAGGGCTTTGCATATTGTCCTGCATAAAGCGAGCGATGCACCACAGGAGTTTCATTATTTAATGATGTGAGCTTCATGCAAGAATTAGGAGACAGAGAGATATAATTCAGACATGATTTTTGCCAGGAATAAAAGATGTTATGGCAGCCAACTGTACGGAATACTCTATCTAAAGGAATCAGAAACAGCATAGAATCATTCACACTAATTCTTTGGAGAGAAGGCCGAGCTCATGATTCACGAAAGCAATGACTTTGCCATAACTGAGTTTAATTACATTTAAATCATTTTAGACCAGAATGCAAAGACTGTCTTTCAATCTTCTGTCAGGAGCTTGCTAACTCACTGTAATCACATGTGTACCCTTATCTATGAAACGTTGCTTTGAAAAGGAAACTAAGGGAACATTAAGACATGTAATAAACTTGGCAGTTGAATACCTCTATTTTTCTACAGATCAATAAATTCACCAACCCTTGTGGTGTCATCGTTTAATTAGATTTCTCATTCACTCTCCCTCAATCTCTTGCTAATCTTCCTAGGCTTATCATTCACCAGCTCCAGTTCATCCATGTTAGGCGCTCGGAGACGTCACCTGGCAAAGAGGGCGTTATAGAAATGCAATTTTTTGTTGTTGCATCCAGAACTCTGCACCTGTGCCATGTCCCACATTATGCTCCTACAAACATACTACGTCAACTATGCCTTTGGTCGCTTGCCACTATTATCTCCCTTCCTTCCCACCTTGCTCAGTTATTACACCGTACATGTTGAATGCTTGGAGAGGCTATCTTGTATGAAGGACTCAATATGTTCAGTATAAATGTAAATTGTTGTGTATTTCCATGCAAGCTAACACCATTCAGGCATGGAAACAGACCATCGATCATATAATTCAAATGTAATAACTATGCCAATAGCTCAAAAATACCATTAAGCCAGTTATTTAAAAAAAGTATGTGCTCAATGTTTAATATTTTGATGCCTTTCACTGCCAGTGCTTTACAATTTGCGCATATTTTAATACCAATTGCACAATTAGCTTGATATAGGATACTCTCAACCAACTTACAAACCTTGGCGCTATCCATTTATATCCCATTAATTAACATCAACAAGGCCTATAAATGAACAGATAAACACGGGTTACAATGTTCTTATCTGCCACGGCCAAAAAATGTATCAATCTCTGGAAAAAAAAACTCACCTAATAATGTTTACTGAGCTATTTTAAACCATAAACTGTTTTACTGTGCTAAGTTTATGTTTTTTTTACATCAAGCATGCATTGTGAAACATCATAAAGCAAGATGACCCCACTTTCAGAAAAAATTATGACTTCCACCCTTGATGCATTTATTCAGTGAGTAACTGAGCTAGCCAGAGTGGAAGATCCCAGACTAAATCCTCCGTCACTACTGAGTTAATTCATATCAGCTGCTGGATAGAAGAGATAGCAGCTGAAGCACTACAAATGGCCTCAGTGCACCTGGTGAGGGAAGGAAACATCAACCAGGGCTTGAACTGCTGATTACTATCCAGGGATCCTTGCTGCAAGGTGCACATGTGTTGTTGCCAGGTGAGGACAGGATTGTGCTGAGCTGCCTCATAGTTTACTAGCATATTGACACCTGGGTGGGGGCAAGTTAATGAAAAAGCTTATGCCTGAATATTGTGCACTTGAGCATAGTACAGTAGGTCAACTGCTACCAAGGGAAGAGCATTACAATGAAACTAAGAGAAATCATGCACCTAGTTGTTGATAAGACAGATTAGAGGTGCTTCTGTTTATGGATGATATTATGCTGCTGGCAGACTCACCCGTGGACCATTTGTACTGTACCCACCATCTTGAACACTGGGCCATCTTTGTTCTGCAAGGCTCACGAGAAAACATTGAGGATGAAGGGGCATCAGTTCCCATTGCTGATTTTTATCTGTACCTAGAATTCGAGACCATCAAGGTGACTATCATGGATAGATCCTCCAACGGCTGAAGGCAGATGTCTGTCAGATAGCTGATGAGGAAATGTTGAGGTTTGGGATGAAAGCTGTTGGGCGGAGTTACCTGTAGTTTGAGCTCGTGAACTCGTTCATAAATCTAGTGCCAAGAATCCACCTTGATTTGTTAGCAACAACAACAACAACTTCGATTTATATAGCGCTCTCCGCCCGGATGGCATCTCAGACCACTTCGCAATAACGGATCCCGGGACCGAGCCAGGGGCAGGGGTAGAAAATTGACCAAAGGTGCAGTCGAAGAGAAAGGTCTTCAGCTGGGACCTGAAACTGGGAAGAGAGGGGGCAAGGCGAAGGGAGTGAGGAAGGGAATTCCATAGCCTTGGGGCATAGTGGCTGAAGGCACGGCCACCGAGGGTGGAGCAGAGGATTCGGGGGACATGGAGGAGGCCACACCCAGTGAAGACAGCAGGTGCTGGTTTGGGGAGAGAGGAGATCAGAGAGGTAGGGGGGTGCAGCGGAGTGGAGGGATTTGAAAACAAGAGTGAGGATCTTCAAGTCGAGAGGTAAGCAGCTATTGCTTAAGTTCCGCACCTCCAACCTGCAGCATCCGCAGGCCCTCTCTTCCCCTTTCCCCAACTCATCAGTGGTGCTCCAAAACTAACAGAATTACACTTGTATAATGCCTTTCACATCAGGAGGACGTCCCAAGGTGGTGGAGAGTTACTGCTTCAGACTAGCAGGATACTTGCATAGCAACCTCACCTATGATTAGTCAGTGGATCTGTCAGTGAAGCCAATAGCTTGCCAATGTGATAATACATAATCCTTGCATTTGATATGGTGCTTTTCATGGCATCTAGATGTCTCAAAGTGCTTCATAGAATATAATGTAAAATGAATTGACTTGTTGTTGGCGAAACATGGCAGCCAAATCACACAGCAGTGTCCCACAAACAGTCATGGATTGAAGTGACCAATTTATTATTGTTTTTGTTTTCATGAGGGATTACTATGATGCATGTGAAGTAAAAAACTTGCATAAGGTTTTGCCTTGCTGGGAATCAAACCCAGAGATCCTGCTTTCGAGGCTCTAACCACTGAACTTCAGGTCTCCACTAAAAAGGGTTTTAAAATTGAGTTTTTTCTGTCCGCTAAAAAAGATTTTGAATGGCAACCTATGGCTAACCCTCTATCTATGTTGGCTAAAAGTGAATCTTTGGCAGAGCTGAATGAACCATTCTCCAGAAATGTTTCCTCACAAACATATTAAGAATAATGAGAAGAGATTTTAAGGATAGGTTTTCACTGGATTTTTAGGACTGGATGTTTCACCAGCAGGAATTCTTTCCCGGGAAGAATTATCACATTACATATTCAATTCTGCCTGAGCCCACAGTCTCCTAGGATGAGTGTAGTAACTCAAGTATAAGGGAGCATTTTCTTGTCACAGTTGCCATTGATAATTAGAAGCATTGTACTGTATTAAGGTCCTGCTTTCCCATTCAGGTTGATGATAAAGATTCCTATGGCATTGTTCAAAAAGAGAAGAGAGTTTCTTAGTAGAGTAAAAGCCTGTTTATCTGGCACCCTCGGGACCTGGCCAATGCCTGTTAAAGCGCGTGCCGGATATTCGGCAGAAAACACAACAAAAAACATTGTGCCAGATAAATGCCAGTTAATTGAATGCAGACCTTTTTTTGAGGTGCTGGTTATATGGAAGTTATGGTTGATCGGGTCACGGATAAACAGGCTTTTACTGTATTATGATAACAGTAAGAGAAAAGAGCTCAATGACTTTGTATCTGGGCTATTTGTTCATTTTAACAACCTGAAATCACAAGCACAATCACTTTAACAGTCAAGCAGAAACTTACAGAAAGGCAAGGTCTAAAATTTCTACTCATAGAGATCTTGGCCCCAACAGTTAAAATGGCTGCTGAGAGCAAGGGTGAACTTCTCCCGTGGTACCAGGTCACTCATCACAAGAGTTTGCTGAGCAGCCCTGACACGGGGCAAAGTTGTCTGAGCTTTGCTGTGAGGTATGTTCCAGTGATGCATTTGATATTCTACTTACTGGGATGTATAGAATGCAAGTTTAAACATTAAAGTGGTGAAATAAAGGGGGTTCCTTATTCACATTTTGTATGGAAAGCGGCTGGGATATTGACTGCACAATGATCTAAACTGTGATGATAGAAGACAGGGTCTTATCGGGAGTAGTTCACTTTTTTTTCTGTTATTCCTCCTCTTCCTATTAAAGACATTCAATCATTTGGAGTTGAATAGATTATATGTCTGTTATTTATTTTGTTCTTTCCTTTAAATATTAGGATCAATTAACCATGTGTTTTATAACCTGGAGAACCTTAACAAATCAAGCAGAAATCAGAATGAATCAGGGAAAGTGCTTAATTTTAGATTATTAATTGGCATTTTCTGTTTGCATTGCATGATTTATTTTTCAGCAAGCAACTGGCTTAGAAATGACCAATTTAGCACACAGTGTGAACTTGCTAAATATCATTGCTGTTATTTTATGCATGAAACTATGGCAGACATCTATAGGGAGAGTAATCAATGTTGTGTTCTCTAGCAGCACCTTTGCACGTGATGCTTACTCAGTCTTTTAACAATAAAATCTCCATAAGCGTATGTATTTGCAGACTGCATTAGCAAACAATATTGCTAGTTGCATTGCATAACTGAGCAAGAGTTCGATAAAAGCTAAAGCGTTATTGGATAAATCATACAAATCTCCTCCGAATGTATGAATATATTCTTAATCAGCTTTTCAATAGAATCTTTTGTGGGAGATTTTGCTAAATGCAGATACTGGATTCCTTTCAACATTGACGAATTGCAACTCTGCAGGATCTCTGAGATATGGAAGATTGGATATATTTTCTGTTAATATTTGTTGTTGTTTACATGCTTGGATAGGCTGTTGTATTCCTCACATCAACCCAACTTCACAGTATGTGCCTGTTCCAATTTAAATAGGCCACTTTTCAAAGAAAAAGAGTGTATTACAAAGATTGCACTTCTACTGTGTTTCATCCACAAAATATATAATCAATTCACTTTATAATATATACTCTGTGAAGCTCTTTGGGACATCTCAATGGTGTGATAAGGTGCTATATCAAATATAAGGAATATTATTATTACTTGCTGAAATAATAGTAACTCTGAGTCGTTTTAAATGTGTTATTCTGGGTGGTAAAATGTACAGTTCATGAGGGGTTGTATTACTTTCATTATAAATTAACACAATAGTATCTTAGCACTGAGAAAGAATAAACTTGCAATTTTATAGTCTTGTAAAGACATCTCAAAGTGCTTTACAACAACAACAACAACAAATTACATTTATAGAGCGCCTTTCACGTCGGGAGGACGTCCCAAGGCGCTGCACAGGAGGCGTGTGACCCGAGCTGGGAGGGGAGTGGTTGGGAAGGGGTGAAACACGAAGGGGAGGTAAAAGAGTTTGGGGTGGAACAAAAGGCACGATCGAAGAGGAAAGTCTTCAAACTGGCCTTGAAAGAGGAAAGGGAAGAAACGAAACGGAGGGATTGAGGGATGGCATTCAACAGGGTGGGAGCGGAGAAACTGAAGGTCCGGCCTCCGATGGTGGGGCGGTTCGGGCGGGGGGCTTGGAGCAGGCCAAGTCCTGTTGAACGGAGGGTCCTGGTGGGTGTTTAGGGGGAGAGTAGATCGGTTAAATAGGGCAGGGCAAGGCCGTGTAAGGCCTTGTAGGTGAGGACAAGGATCTTGAACTCGATCCTCTGGAGGATGGGGAGCCAGTGGAGACGGGCGAGGGTGGGGGTTATGTGGTCGCGGAGGCGGGTGCGGGATAGTACACGGGCTGCAGAGTTTTGAATGACCTGCAGCCTGTGAATGGAGGAACTGGGGAGGCCGACGAGGAGAGAGTTTCCGTAGTCTAGCCGTTACAGTTATGCAGAATGATTGTGTGGGAGACAAACACAGCAGCTATATTTCCTATTGTACCAGTCCCCACAAAGACATTGTTTAATATCGTATTGCAACAATGGCACCTCTGACAACTTGGTGCTTCCCAAGTACAACACTAAAGTGTCAGTGTGAATCACAAGTTCAAATGATGATATAGGGCTTCAAACCAGTAACTTTCAACACAGCATTAACAGTACTATGAAGTGCCCTACTCTATATTATGGAAAATCTAGATGAAAAGAGCACCCATTAAAAATCTCTTAAGTGATTATTAAATTTGGACATGCCCATTGTAATCTACAAAATTCAAACTAAACGAAAGTTTTACTGTTTTGCCCTAAACTATGGGCATAAATATGCCTTTCAAACTACATTCAGCTTTGTTCTGCACACTATGTGATCCAAAATGGATAAATCAAACTACTACATAAGTATATTGGTCTGGTTCACATTTAATGAGTCAAATACATGTTTTATAGTCAATGCTGACCCCAACTTTCATACTATAATTGGCAAATTTTATCGAAGTATACACATTGCAACCACATTCCTGGGTACAAAATGTGCAATACAGTATAGACCTACAATATTTATGTATAATACGTTATGTGTTATGCATAATCTTGTGGCACAACCAGTTATTGACAATTAACATGTGTAACTTTGTTACACATGTTACCAGTGCTCCAAGGCATTACCCTGTGTGAAAGATGCTATACAACACCATATAGCACCCATACCGGACAGAGGCTCAGAGCACTTCACAATAATGGATCCCGGGACAGAGCCAGCACGCTCGAAAAGAAAGATCTTTAGCCATGAAAATAGGAAAAGAGGGGGCGAGGCGAAGGGAGTGATGAAGGGAGTTCCAGAGCCTCAGAGCATAGTGGCTGAAGTCACGGCCGCTGACAGTGGAACTGAGGATTTGGGGGACAAGGAGGAGGCCAGATCCAGTAGAGCGAGTTGTTGTTATTGTAAATTTTTCCAACATGACATACATTTTGCAACCTACAGAATACAGCAAGACCTCCTTGTTGTTATACAGTGCCACGAAAAGCATGAATTGCTGAGCAGGTTTAAGATGCAAGGTTGGACAGAATGCAAAGATGCAGCAATTGCTCTACACAAAATAACAGGCTGAGAAGTAGAGGAAATGAACTAACAATCAGCACATATGTTCATGTAAAACAATGGAGTAAGAGTACCTTTCATGGTTCCAACTATAGCAGTTGTTTTCTTCATAGCTACGATAAAATATTTCAAAGGGCCAATAACAAGTGCGCCAAATAGAACCACTCAGTAAATGAACAAGAGGAGGAACCTCAGACAAAATAACAGGCAAAGAAAGTCAATTTGTGTTTCAAATGCCATGTTTGTGGTTAATTAAGCAACGCAATTGCTCTCCAGAATTGCTAACTATGTGCAACTATGTGAAGTGTATGTATCACAAGCAGGTCCATTTTTCATAAAACTCATTTATTTATAGATACATTACTATATGTTTCTATCTTATATATTTAGCAACATGTGACATTTATATACGACTTATGTAGCACAATTGAACATGTACATTATTCTACTATATATAGTCTTTTAATAATTGGGCTTTTAACTTGGTAGTGTATTAAATGTTTTTGACTTTATATGTTTATGAAGTAAGTGCTGCTGTTATTGCCCCTGTACTAATATATTCTAATTCTGCACATGATGTTTGAAATGGTCACAGTTCATTGACAAAGATAGTATTAGTTGATACTTTATTTTGCAGTTGCTGTTATTTGTCAGTGATTTCACAGATCTGTGCTCTGTTATATTTCACATGCACATTGATCTTCAGCTCAATAATAATCCTTGGGTTTGATATAGCATCTTATTACGTCTTCAAGACTCAAAGAATATTCTGTGAAGTGAATTGACTGCATATTTTGTGGACAGAACACAGCAGCGAACTGATGTCCCACAAACAGTAATGGATTAAGTGACCAAACTATTATGATTTATTTTGTGACAGAATTATTACCCCCTGAAAAGTAATCCTCCAATCAACTAACAACCAACTTCTTACTTATTGAAGGTAAACAGAGGAGTATGGAGTAAGGAAACTTGCTCAACATATCGTCCTTCTGAGAATTGAACCCAAGTCCTCATGCTTGCGGCTTGCTTTGTAACACATAATGTATGTTACATGCACAATTTTAGCATATTACAAATTATGTTTGCAGTGTAGCAGCTAAAATGTTATAATGTAGGTCAAAATGCATGGAGAATCCCTTGAAATTACTCCAAACCTCTGCCCAATTTAACTTCACAGCCATTAACTGATGCTTGGGTATGAAACGCAATATTTACAGATAACAAGTGCTAACTCATAACCGGAAATTAAGTTTTCAGGTCTGGAGTCCTGTAGTTCAGTGGTTAGAGCACTCGCCTTACAAGCGTGAGACGTGTGTTCAAATCCACTCAGGTCAGGGCAAAACCTTGGGCAAGTTTCCTTACTCCACACACCTAATAATAATCCCTCCAAAAAAACACACAATAATACAATTGGTCATTTCAATCCACGATTGTTTGTGGGACACTGCTGTGTGCAATTGGCTGCCGCGATTCACCCACAAATATACAGATAATTCACTTTACAGTGTATTCAGTGAAGCGCTTTGAGACATTTAGAAGACATGAAAAGCGCTATATCAAATGCAAGGATTATTATTTTTTACTGGGGTTTGCAATTTGTTATTTTGCCAATGTTATAACCCTAGATTTACAAATGTGAAGTCACTGTTAGCAACTCAGATCTGCTTTGTTAATATATCTGTTTAGAGTCTAAACCCTGTAGTTAATTGCAAAATACTGTAGAAGCTGAATATCTGAAACAAAAACAAAAGTTGCTGAGAACACTCAGCAGGTCGGGCAGCATCTATGGAGAAAGGAAAGTAAGTCAACCTTTTGGGTTCACAACACTTTAACAGAACTAGGGCATGTTGGGAAGGAGATGCTTTAATACTGTAATAATATTCCCTGCATTTCATATAGCCCTTTTCACATCTTCTAGACATCTCAAAGTGATTGACAGAATATATTGTAAAATGAATTGACTGTATATTTGTGGGTGAAATTCAGCCAATTGCGCACAACAGTGTCCCACAACAGTTGTGGATTGAAATGACCAATTTATTATCCGTTTTATTTAGAGATTATTATTAGCCATGTGGAGAAAGGAAATTTGCCCAAGGATTCGCCCTGTTTGGATTTAAACACAGGTCTCACGCTTGTAAGGTTTGTAATGTTTTAAAGACTAACAGAGAGGGGTGAGGTAGGGTAAGAAAGACAAAGGAGAAAATGGGATAGAGGACAGGGGATGATGAGTTAAATAGGTGCTAATGGTGCTAAACAAAGGGGTGGGGGATTGCAACAAAACAGGAAAGTATAAATTAATAATGCTAAACAAAGGAGGGGGCAGGTGGACTTTACAATGGAACAGACAGACCAGTGACAGAAAAGGTGTGTCTGGGACCCAGATCATGTGGTAATGGTCACAGAAGAGTGGGGAGGTGAGCTGTTATGGTCCAAAAATTATTTAAATCAATATTAAGGCCAGAGGGCTGTGAAGCCCCTAGCAGATAGATGAGATGCCATTCTTCAAGCTTGCGTTGTGATTCATTGAAACAACCTAGTATACCATCGATAGAGATGCCAGAGTGTGTGGACAGAACAGAGATGTTTGGAAAATCGGTCACCCACTCTGCTGGTCTCTCCAATGTAGAGGAGACCACCATACCATGAGTAGCAAAATGCAGGAGATTACTATAATTAAGATTGCTAATACTACATTGATGGTAGTACATGTAAATCGCTGTCTCACTTGAAAAATACGTTTGGGGTCTTGGACAGTGGTATGGGAGGAGGTGAAAGGCCATTTGTCCACAAACACACAATCACTTTATTTTAAAAACAGAAGTTGCTGGGAAAACTCAGCAGGTTAGGCAGCATCCATGGAGAAAGGAAAGTGAGTCAACGTTTTGGGCCCACGACCCTTTGTCAAAAACTTCTGCTTTTGGTCCAGATTTCCAGCATCTGCAGTATTTTGTGCTTTGATCACTTTATTTTCAGTTTATCCTCTGAGGTGTCCTCCTGATGTGACAGCCATTATAACAAATTATAACGAAAGTAAGGATTATTATTAATTATTATCATGTCTCAGTCTGGCCAGAGGCAGAGGCACTCTTGCCTCTGAGTTATACATTTGTGGGTTCAAGCCCCATGTCCTGATTTGCAATCACATAGTTTAAGCTAATACTCCAATGAAGTGCTGCGGGTGTTTTGCATTGTCAGAGATGTCAATCTGAGATTCCTACTGTCGATTCAGGTGGACCTTAATGATCCCATGATCCCCTTAAAGATCACTATTTGAAAAGAGAAGGGAGTTTCTTTGAGTGTCCTGGCCAACAATCCCCAAAATAAAATTGATTACTCACTCCGCAGCTGTTTGTGGGACATTGGTGTGTGTAACTTGCTGCCGTGTTTCACCCACAAAATATCAACCAACTTTACAGTATATCTTCTAAAACGCTTTGAGACATCTCAAAGACATGAAAAGGTGCTATACATCAAATGCAAAGATTGTTGTTATTATTAATAATAAAAGAATAGTCATTTTATTTACAGAATCTGCAAGGACTGTAGGAATTACAAGGATTTCAATCTATCTTTACTTACCTGTGAAGAATATTTCACAGTATTGGCTTTCCTATTCTGAAAAATAATCCATTGTAATTGGTTTTAGCTGCAGAGTCGTATTCTACTGGCAATATTGTCAGCTTTCCAAAAGTGAAAATGGTACCTAGCAGGAGACTGCTTAATCGAATACCTTATTTCTGCTTGAGAGGATACATTGTTAGACCTGGTATATCATACTGTGCTGCTTATAGGGAAAGGCACTGTGGTTGAGAATGGTATTGTTTGCTTCCTGGATTTAGTGATTTGAATTTGTAAATAGTAACTCTTACTAATGACCTTACTAAGGAACTGTGCATCAGCTTCACTCAATCAGTAACCTCTGAGTCAGAAGGGTTCAAGCCCCATGTCAGGACTCTGAACTCACACTGTCTCAGCTGACATACCAATGTAGTGTTACTCTCACCCCAAGATTGGGTGACCAGCCAGCATTGTCAAGTGCTGTGAGATGTCTTCCTGACATGAAAGGTGCTACGTAAATTGTATTGTATTGTAAACAAAAGTTTTTCTTCAGCTTCAAAACCAGAGTAACGTCAAACACTTTCAGATCAGGAATAGAATGAGTTAAACTCAGTGTAAAATTCCATCTAAAATGTACCTGCAGTCAGCCTCCGCAGAACTCCCTATACTGCATCATTACCATTTACCACAACAGCCATTCTTGCTGTCTCTCTGAAAGATTGCCAATTTAGTGCCAATTAGTGCTGAATTATAGGCAATTTTGTGCAGTAAACCTGTACCCACTGGGAACCAAATTGAGTTTACCCACACGAATGTCACCTGGGACACTTACAACCATGAGCAAAGGAAACTTTCATCCCATCAATGTTGGCTGAATTTGAGGTGGATGTGAAAGGACAGTGTTTCAACCCATTGCATCAGCACCTCACTTAAATTAAATAAATTCTATGAATACAAATGCATTGTTGAGATCTTCAAAGCACATCCAAGAATTCTCAGTCTTTAATTTCTCCTGGTGCCAGCCTATGAAACCATAATTTTATCATAAAAATTATGATTTACAACTCTGAGAAATTCTTCAATTCAGCTTTAATTTGGAATCTTTTCTTTTGAGGATCTCAATTGCAAAGTGGTTTCAAACAAGGCTAAATTTAAAATGTTTTGCATTTCAACAACAACAACTAAATTGCATTGATATGGCGCCTTTCACATCAGAAGAACATCCAAACGCGTTAGACAGTCAATGTTTCAAGACCCAAGCTGGGGTCGGGATCAGGGAGGGTGGAGGGAAAAGAGGGGATATGGGGTGACCAATGGGACCATTGAAGAAGAGGGTCTTGAGGTGGGACTTGAACCGGCTAGGGAGGGTCAAGGCGGAGGGACTGTGGGATGTAATTCCAGAGGTTAACGGCAGAGTGGCTGAAGGGTTGCGCGCCAATGGTGGGGTGGGTGAGTTGACAGACATGGAACAGGCCAGAGCCCGCTGAGCAGAGAGAGCGGGCAGGTTGGTAGGGTCACAAAGTTAGAGTGGGGTGAGGCCATGGAGAGCATTGAATGTGTGGACCTGTGTTCAAATCCAGGCAGGGAGAATCCTTGGGCAAGTTTCCTTACTCCACACGCCTAATAATTATGCCTCAAATAAAACAATAAAATTGGTCATTTAAATCCACGGCTGTTTGTGGCACACTGTTGTGCGGAATTGACTGCCGTGTTTTGCCCATTAATATACAGTCAATTTACTTTACAGTATATTCTGTGAAGCCCTTTGAGAGGTCTAGAAGATGTGAAAAGTGCTATATCAAATGCAAGAATTATTATTATTATTAATTTAACACTTTTTTTTAAGACAAATTAGTTCTACAAGGCAAGATGTTACTTGAACCCTCCTGTTTGTTTAAACTTTATTGGATTTTGTTACACTTTTTCAGAAGTGATAATTATAATCCAATAAAAATGAAAACAATCACCCTGTCACAGTGCAACACACCTCAGAGACGCATACTGCATTTTCCGACAGATTTCCAAACCTGCCAGGGAGAATTATAGATAAGCCTTCAGATTCATTTAGATTTCCCATTCAATTTCTCCTTCTTCTCCTCCCGCCCCACCACCAAAAAAAAATAAACATTCATTCTGTCAACACTGAATATCATTTGTGCAGTGATGTGAACGAGGAGCAGACAGTTATACTGTTTGATCACACAATTAATGGAGAGGGTGAGTTCTGTGCATACATGCTCAAATTCATGCATGAAGATTTTACTGGACTCCTAAATGTTGTTGCCAACACTGCACTAACTTGCAGTAAGCACTCTAGTGATAGGGGAAGAGCTGATGGAACAGTTAGCTTCTTTCAATCAGTATACAAATAGAACAGCGGTGCAGGAAATTGCCTGTTTTTATATTAAAGTAACCTGTGAGTTTTGCAATGGCTACAGTTACACTGAAATTGGGACAAATAAAGACAATCTCTAAGCGGTTTCAAATCCATTGGCTTTTGACTAAGACGGCATCATTGCAAATCTGGGTTGCCAG
This sequence comes from Hydrolagus colliei, assembly GCA_035084275.1. Classification (NCBI taxonomy): domain Eukaryota; kingdom Metazoa; phylum Chordata; class Chondrichthyes; order Chimaeriformes; family Chimaeridae; genus Hydrolagus; species Hydrolagus colliei. Next base: position 57,269,042 of record CM068742.1, on the reverse strand, counting down.
CCATTTTGCAACACAAGTGGTCAAGTCTTCTGATTCTACTCCCCTTTGATATTCCACCCACTGCACACCCTGCCCCTTCCCTATCTTTGAGTCCCATCTAAAGGGCTACCTCTTCATCAATTCCCATCTACCCCATCCCTTTCTCACCTCTCTCTTGCTCAACGTTTGACCTTGTATTTGTAAAGCGAAATGTTACCATATGTAAATGGAGCTACATAGATGGAATGCTTGTTGTATTTGGCACTGACACATTGCAAGTTAGTGCAGTGTTGGCAACAATATTTAATACTATATAATACCATCATTAATTGAGCCAAATTTGCAACTGGATAACTACCACACATCACCAGGGACAGCACTAATTGTGAGTTTGCATAGATGAATGAGATAATCAAAATGGCCTAATAGTCAATGAAATGCCCCTGTAATTTGGAATTTGCATAAAAGCAGTAAAGTAGACTTATCATCTGACCAACTTAAAATCAGATTGAACAAAAATAGTGGATTCACACAATTATAAGATTGATTTTTCTGTATTGTAGGTAAGCCATATGTTCCTACATTGGCTAAACCAGCCTTAAAATTCAAGTTTGATTACTTGAATCTAAATCAGACTAATCCGAATGATAATGTTGTTAAATCTGTAAATAACACATAGAGTAGTTAGAAAACAGACTTAGCAGAATTAGAGAGTTAGTTAGAAGTGGAATATACTGTTGGGTGTAATGGTTGAGGTAGGATCCATATTAGCTTTACGAACGAACAATATAAATATCTAAACTGAAATAATTTGCAGGGGAAAAGACAGGCCAATGGGACTGAACGGTTGCTCTTTCAAGAACCAGCAAAGAAGGAGGCCATTTGGCCCATCATGTCCATGCTGGCTTCTTTAAAAGAATTATCCAAATCAAACTCCAATCCCCCTTGTGTGATTGTTTGAGAGGAGGGTTCCTGCCGGTTGGCCACCACTGTTTTAAGGAATACCACAGATTCATCCTAATACATGCACAGCAAAATAAGTGGTTGTGTCCTCTAACATAAGAATATTGTGTAACTAAAGCATAGCAGTAACATGCTGGTGTATCCTCCATGTGAACTGGAATATTTTGATAACAACAATTGGGAAAGCACACCCATCTTTTAGTATGGTTTACTTTTCAGGAGCATGTTTACCTTCTCAGAGTCAAAGAGTGATTGGAAAGTAATTATGAGGTTGTGTTGTCTATCTCCCACTTTTCGATAACTGCCATTGTAGTTAGGGCACATAACAATAAAAATGTTTGATACTGAGAGCCTAAATAAAATACTTAGAAAATCCAAAGCTGGAAAGGATCATTTATGACAGTTATATTCTACGAACTGCTGTATTTCATGATTTTTCTATTGTAGACATCAGACAATTTTATGACATAAGGCAATTCAATAAGCTGTTGATATAAAAAATCTATCAGTTGGTAGTATTTAATGCCAGAATGTATTGTCCCTAAATCTATTAGACTGCTGTGAAATATTTAAAATTTAGTGATTGAAAAGTGACTGCTTATTAAAGATATTATGAATGAAAAATATGCTTTGCCATAAGCGTTAGTTAGGTAATAAAATGCAATCCATTGTGATAAAAATCAAATACACTGTACACATCTTCACATCTCATTTGTTATTAAATTTGACTATGGGGATGCACAACACAGTACTTTTCTCAATAGCGTAATCACAGAACACAGAACTGTGCAGTCCAGCTGTGTATTTATTGTTGCAGTGTTGTAAATAGGCCACTTATGGGGAATAGCCTTGTGGGGAATTTCACTTCTGTGGAAACCTTATCAAAAAATGATTCTTATTTCTTGCTGCATTAATCTTCCTTGTGTGTTTGGGAAGAACAGCCTGAATTCTTGCAGGGAACTTACAATGAAACCAATAGTGCTTTAGTAATCAGTTGAAATATCAGCTTTGTCCTGCAGTTACATTGCAAGTTCTTTTTTGTGTTGCACTGATAGCATTTAATTGAATTCTGTGAAATAGTGTATATTTTGTGGTACATTAATAATGTGTACAATGTAGAAATAATGACATCCGGTCTGCAGAGTCATTTATTTTGGTGATATTGTTTCAATGGATCATTACTTATGATTGCCAATATTATTTTTTTTAATGATATTGAAATAGGATGGGAACTAAGTAAATCAGACTAGGAATAACAATAGCCAAATCAATATCTGAAGGCCCTCCAGATAGCCCCCCAAAATGTTGCATAAAAAATAACCTGTGTTTCTGATGGGCAACTGAATGTACAAAACGGAGCCCAGTCCAAATCATTCTTCTTCCTTGCCAGTGAGTGTTAGAGCTCCACCTGCAGGTTTAGCCACTTTAAAACTGCAATTCTTACATTATGTATTTCAGGAAACGTCAATTAGAACAGTGGATTTGGGGCACTTCATCTGATCTGATTCATTATTAGTCTTTGAACCAGGCATATTTTCCTTATTTTTTAAACATAGCTTTTGATAAAGGGACTTATCACGTTCTCACAATGTCCCCAAGTACTTCACAGAATTTACTGTAAGGTGTAGTTACCATGTATTTGTAGGCAAAAATGACAGACAATTTACACAACCAAATGTCCTATAAACACCCATGAAATAAATAAGCATTTGGTTCTGGACGTTTGTTGGCCAATGACACCAGAATACATTTTCTTCTGTATTTCAAATGTATCGTTAATGTCCACGTGAATAAGAAAGCAGAAACTCACCATAATGTCTCGTCCAAAGGACAACACCTGAGACAATTCAGCACTCCCACAGCACAGTATTGGAGTGTCAGCCTAGACCAGGAATTTAAAGTCCTAAATGTGTCAGCCAGGTCCAAGGATAGCCATGTCTCCCCAGAGTCAGAAAGTTCTGGGCTCTAATCCCACGTCAGAATGTGGAATCATATTGTCTAAGATGACATTTAATGCAGTGCTGTGGGTGGATGTTGCATTGGTCCTGTCCTTTGGATGAGAGGTTAAACCAAGGCCCCATCTTTCCATTAAGGTGGACGTTAAAGATCCCATTGCCCTTTTCGAATAGAGAATAGAGTTTCTCCCAATGCTGCAGTAACTTGATACAGCACTATATCAAAATTAAGGATTACTATTATTAATACTCCTTCTCTTAGAATTCCTAATACTGGAACACCACAACTAAAAACAAATATATTTATGAATATACAATATGTATATGAAATTTAATATTTTAAATTAGAAATATTGATAAAGTTGCTAACCTGTTAGCTATCATTATGAATGTGGGAAAATTAATGGAATTTGGCTGCATGGCCCTTGTGCCTTGTATCCAGATATATTTACCAAATTTTGTGCAGTGATAAACATGGTGACCTCAGTGTTATATTTCACCTGATCTAAGCAAGAAAGGAGAGAGACTGCATCAGTTCAATCAACTTAATAGAATTTGACAAATAATTCTACTTATAAGTCACTCAAGAAAGAATGAGGGAATATTGAAATTATACCATTTGGCTCCAAATTGATGAAATCAAATATTTGTAAAAGCTTCTGACTGAATTATCGATAAAGTGAAGTGAATGGTTCTTGGCACAAAAATAAAAATGAATCAATGGATAAAGTTTGCAATATTCCTTGAGGCATTTTTTGTCTTAATTAGAACAAGGAAAGTTTTTCGTTACAACCTGAGTTAATATTAGTTAAAACTTTTACAAACCCCACATTAAATAATAAACCGTACATTTGATATAATGCCTTATCACATCTTCCAGGAATCACAAAGTTCTTCACAGAATATACAACAACAACAAATTTCATTTGTGAAGTGCCTTTCATGTTGAGAGGACATCCCAAGGCATTCAATAGTCAGGAGTCAAACCTCGACTATGGGTAGAGAGGTAGAGACCATGGGTGGCCGAATGGGATGGTCAAAACATTGCCTTTCCCCCTCCTTCCTCTCTGACCTGCTGACCCGCTATCCACCTATCCACTCCTTCCATTCAGAAGGCTCTGGGCCTTCAAGGTGGCAAATGAGGGAACAAAACAAATAGATTGTGGGATGGAGTTCCAAAGGATGGGGACAGAGAGGCTGAAACCTGGGCGATCAATGGTGGGGCCGGGTGGGAGACAAGGAACCTGCCTGCTGAATGAAGTGGATAGGTTGATAGTGGGTCAGCAGGTCTGAGAGGTAGGAGGGCCTTGAAAATGAGAACGAGAATCTTGAATTTTATCCTCTCAGCGGTTTGGGATGTCTTCCTGATGTGAAAGGTGCTCTATAAATGTAATTTTGTTGTTGTTGTATTTTGTTGTTGAAGAATGGGGAGCAAGTGGAGCCTGACAAGGGTAGTGAGTACACAGAGCTTGAGAATATGAGCTGCAGAGTTTTGGATGATCTGCAGCTTGTGGAGGGAATAGTTGGAGGAGGCCGACAAGGAGGGAGTTTCATAGTCGAGCCTTGAGGTGACAAATGCATGGATGAGGATTTTGGTGGTCTGTGTGCTGAGGCAGTGGTAGAGTCAGGCAATGTTCGGAGGTGGTGGAAGGCAGTGCTGGTCATGTCACAAATATGGGGGAGCAAGGACTGTTGAGGGTTGAACAAAGTTTCTGACTGGTTTGGTGAAGTGTTTTATGCATCAATGGATGTTGAGGCTGCCAATGCCTGAGGTGCGGAGTCATCTCTCATCCAAGGCTTGATGTTTGACAGGCAGACTATCAGGATGCCAGTTGTGCTGGAATCAACAGTGAAGGCATAGAGATAGGGTTGGGTGTTATCCAACTAATTATACTATAAAGTAAATTGACTATAAATTGACTCCCCAAACTAGCACCCGCTGCCTTTGCTCCACCGGGTCTGGCCTCCTCCATGTCCCGAATCCTCTGCTCCATCCTCGGAGGCCGTGCCTTCAGCCACTATGCCCCAAGGCTCTGGATCTCCCTTCCTCACTCCCTTCGCCTCGTCCCCTCTCTTCCCAGTTTCAGGTCACAGCTAAAGACTAAATGAGGTCACAGCTAAAGACCAAATGACCAAATTTCCTTTTCGAAATTCAAATCTGCATTCCCATGGCTTGGGTCAGGAAACTGATTTGATACAACAACAACAACATAATTGCATTTACAGAGCGCCCTTCACATCGGGAGGATGTCGGGAGAACTGATAGCCAAGTTCCTCTGTTTTGTTTACATCAGACTGATGGTAGCTTGTCTAAAAAACAGAATTGTGTGTTATGAGGGTCATTTGATGAAAAGTCTAATTAAGGGACATATTTATAGGTATTCATTAACAAACCTAGTACTGTATTGTATGTTTACTAAACCAAACATTCAAATGCTTTTTATTTGCTTCTTGTGACAAATTAATGTGGGAAAACACCTGCCCAGTAACAAGATACATTTATTACACAGGTGGTAACAATGGTTTGGCAGCCTGCGAAAGAGAGAAATAACTGCAATGAATATGTGAGCAACATTGAATAGCAGTGTTTATTACACAAGGTCCAGCATTGCAAATTATGTCAAAAAGATAGGTTAAACAGAATCTTGCACATTGACAGTCTGCGCGAAAGTCACTTTTGATTTATGGCTCTTTCACATGCATGAATCCTACATAATATTCCATCATCAAGGCGACGTACTGTTTTGTAGCACAAGAAGTAGCTCACAGTCAATCAGACCTCTTGGAATGGGGTCTCTGTTAATCAAAATGACAGGTTTTTGACAGAGGTGTGGCAACTGCCAGTTTAAACAACTGACTTCATGAGACTTGAATCGATCAATCATATAAGGAGAAGTCCTGCAGCTCAGTGGTTAGAGCCCTCGCCTTACAAGCGTGACACTTGTGTTCAAATCCAGGCAGGTGAGGGCAAAACCTTTGCCAAGATTCCTTACTCTACATGCCTAATAATAATAGTTTTTAAGAATTGGTCATTTCAATCCACAACTGTTTGTGGGACACTGCTGTGCGCAATTGGCTGGCAAGTTTTGCCCACAAATATACAGCCAATTCACAGTACAGTATCAAAACCCAAAATACTGCAGATGCTGGAAATCTGAAGCATAAACAGAAGTTGCTGGAAGACAAAGGTTAGGGGGACCCAAAACGTTGACTAACTTTCCTTTCTCCGTGGATGCTGCCTGACCTGCTGAGGTTTCCCAGCAACTTCTGTTTTTGCTTCACTTTACAGTATATTCTGTGAAGTGCTTTGAGACATCTAGAAGACGTGAAAAGTACTAAATCAAATGCAAGTATTATTATAACATGTACAATGAGCAGGTTTATTATTAATTTATTTAATATAAATGCATGCATTAAATATTAGTGTTTGGCCCATAAAATAAGCAGTGAATTTACTTTGCTATATATTCTGTGAAGTGCTTTGTGAGGTCTTGAAGACGTGATAAGGTGTTATATCAAATGCAAAGCATCATTATTATTATTAAAATAACCACTCAACCAGCCCTTTAGTAAGCAAAATACATGCCTCAGTGACATTACATCAAAGCAACTAATACAGGTACCCCGCCACAACCGCAGCCTCGTCAACCACGAAACTCACCATCCACGGTTTGCTAAATGCGACAACCCTTGCCAACCACAGCTTATAACTGTTGCTTATCCACGGATTTTAACACTAACATTAGCGTTTAACACTAGGACCCAGTTGCATCAACCAGCCTCAATGTCGCTTCGCGGTAGTGTATAGCACTATGACCCAGTTGCGATGTTGCAATCAACCAGCGACAACCCTTCTCTCTGCAGATTAAGGTAAATAAAGTAACATGAATTTATTGTTGCTTCTCCGCAACCTAGTTAGTAAGTTTGGGAGCATTGGCTGCCAGGATATGCAGATTTCTCTCTCTGTGTCAGTGTATCACAGGTTGTAGAAGTCTCTCTCTCTGTATCTCAGGCTGAAGAGGGATCTCTCTCTTTCTCTGTGAGTGCATCTTGGACTTTAGAAAGGTCTTTCTCTCACCTCTCTATTTCACCTTCTCTTCCCCCCACGCCCCTCTCCCCCAACCCCCCTTCTCTCTCTCACCTCTCTCTCTCTTCTCTGTCTGTGTGTAGATCAGTCAGTCAGTCAGACAGCCTCGTGGATTGCTGCAGATGTGCCCAAACTTATTCCCCCTATTCCCATGTATGTTATAACTGTATGTGTTTTTTCTGTATTTAGTTCTACGAAACGCAAACTTACTCCCCGTATCCCCATGTTTCCCATAGGGCCTTGCATTTTCCAACCACGAAAAAGCAAACTTACTCCCCCTATGCCCATGTTTGCCATAAGGCCCATGTTTTCCAACCGTGGTTTTACCAACCGCGGAGGTTTACAGGAACATATCCCCCGCGGTTAGGGAGGGATGTCTGTATATTAATGCAGGACTGCAAGAAAGCATCAAAACATGTTTATTCCAGCAATTAAATTATTCGGTATTCAAAAGGTCACTAGGGATTATAAAGATAAAATACAGATAAGCAGGTCTTTAAAATTGAGAGATCATGCAGAGAAGACCATAAAATACGGATTCCTAGATGTTATATACTGTATTGGACCAATTAATACAAAAGCAAATAGTTAATGCTGAAGTTGTATCAGACACTGTTAGGTCTCATTTGGTGTACTGAATCCAGTTTTGGCAAAATTCTCTTAATGGAGCAGGTAAGTATGGTCTCCAGCCAGCTTGGCAACAGAACTTGGAGGGCAGGCAAGAGGAGGGATCCATTCCATTTGGCTTCTGTTAAGAAATCAAAGCCCTATAATAGATAAGGCCAGCTAGATATGCATCTTTTCAAACTGCACTCTCAATGTTGAGCTTGATTGTTTAGCTGGTTCAAACTCCTCAGCCCCCCAATTTATAGTCTGAACACCCAAGTCGTGGATCCCACCAACCCAAACTTAATTATCTGTGGAAATAGGTAAGCAGTATTCCATACAGAGGGAAATCATCATGTGTAAGCAGCACACCTATATGGTTTTCTGGGTCTGGTTTGGATAATCTTAAGCCTGGTTTCTGAATATGTCAGACACACATCTGACCAATTTTGTGTAGTTCATCAGACAAGAGGGACCAGAGCAATGGAATGATACAATGAACATTTTAATAGGGATTAAAGGCCAGATAGGGCAGAGGATACATTGAGGGTACTGCATAAGTTTAAACCAGCTAAAACAATAAAGCTTGCCATTGACAGCGCTGTTTGGCAAGTTAGCTTTATTGCAACAATGATAGTTAAGGAAGATTAATTTTCAAAATGATGTGTAGTTTTGACAGGTTTAATAGGGAAAAACTATTTCTAATGATTGCTGAGTCTATGAGTGTGTATATAAATTGAAGGTATCATTAAACATAAGCTGGGGAATGTTAGAAACCTTTTTTAATAAATATTATAATAAAGGGTTTTAATCACAAGAGTCATAACTTGATCTGTAGTTAATAATTTCTGCAGGTAGCAGGTCATGTCTGACTTGACCCACTGCAACCCTGATCAAACGTTGATCTCTGTGTGTCTTCCATGAAGCCAAATGATAGCCTAAGAACACTATAAATATATGTACCAGATCATTGTTAGATATTGTTTCTCCAAAAGATCCAGATAAGTCAAAGAATTGCAAACCAGAAATAAATTTGTGATGCCTGCAAAATAGAACCCTAGCAAGCTCACAAGAACACAAGATTAGTTTGGCTCAAGGCCCTTTGGTCCTTCCAATTTCATACTTCCAGAATTTCCCACCATCCCACACATCATGAAGCATTTATTGAAATTGAGTCCAGGATCCTGGGCTCAACCACCCTTCCTAGCAACCTGATCCAGTCAATAATTATTTTCTTTGTTAGAATGTGAAATACTTTGCCATGAATAATCATAATCAATATTAGCATTTCACAGGTGTTCCATCCAAAAATAAGAACATTTATATTAAAGTGTGTGGGTAAAGAGAAGAGGAATGGCATTAGAATACCTCACACCAACACAGACATGACAAACTGAATAGCCTCCGTTTTTTGTTGTAAGTATTCTATGATCCATCATGATAATCAGTAAAAGTGACAACTTGGCTTCAGTGCTTTTAAAATTTAAAAAAAGTGGTAGGCTATACCACAGTACCGATCCAAGGGCTTAACGGTGAGTGACACTTTAATTTGAATGGGAGCAGCAGCTGGATTGGGGAAGCAACTCTGTTGCTCCTGTTCAAAGCCAGTGAAGACCACTTAAAGCTTTAAAGAATGACAGAATGATTGTTCTGCTCTGGCAGCCACTAACTGCTTCGACTGTGGAAATCACCCCAAAACGAGTAAAGGTCATACGCTTGTGAATGTTATGATATCCTGGAACGGGCACAATTGCAAAACATGTGTCATTGTGGTGCCCAATTGTCAGACCTCCACTTCCTAGTATGTTCATACTCTCAGCTTACATTCCAGCACAGCGCTAGGGGACTGTGCAGTTGCATTGTCAAAAGTAAAGCTCTTTTGATGAGATAAGAAGCAGAAAGGATCCCATGATACTATTGAAAAAGTAAAGACAATTTCTCCCAGTGTCCTGGCCAACAAATCCTGCAAATAAATTAATAATTAATTTCATGACTGTTTGTGGAAGCTTGCTGTGTGGAAACATTGTTGCTTTGTTTGCCCACAAATATACAATCATGGTACTGTACTTGCCAGAAATTACCTGTGCGGTGCTTTCAGACAGTGAGGTCGGGAATAACTGGCAGGGGAATAATGTGCAAAAGGTTGTGTGGATAGGAAAGTGTGACTGAGGGTCAGCAAGTTGCAAAAGATGTGAGTAAGCGTGTCTACTTGGCTAAATAAACAGCACACATGCCTCTGAGTGAGAAGAATATGGATTCAAACTTCATGTGGGGAAATGTGAGCTCACAGTCTATGCTGACACTGTAATGTAGTGCTGGTGGAATGCTGCATTTTCAGAGGCGCTGTCCTTCAGATGAGAAATTAAATAAGGTTTCTGTCTATCTGCTTAGGTGATGTTAAAGATTTTATAGCACCATTCAAAATGGGAAGGGAATTTCTGGCCAAAAATCCTCCAGATAAAATTGGTCTTATACTTCCTGGCTGCAAGTGAGACATGTCGTATGCAAATTATCTCCCGTATTCCACCTACAAATTCGGCTACTACAATTTACAATAAAACTTGTGAAGCACTTTAAAATATTTCAGTGACTTGATAAGGCATAATTAAGATGTCTCAAATCTAATAGGTATTAGAAGTAGGAAAAGGCAATTGTTAACCTGACAGAGATAGCGCTCTCATCTTTGAGTCAGCAGGTTGTGGGTTCAAGCCCCACATGACACTCCAATGCAGTCCTGAGAGTTTGCTGCATTATCAGAGGTGCCGTTGTTTGGATGAGATGCTAACATTGGGACACATCTGTCCACATCTGATTTGTGGGATATTGCTGTGCACGAACTGGCTGCTGCATTTTACGCACCAAATTCAATCAATCTACTTCAGTGTATCCTGTGAAACGTTTTGAGATGTCTTGATCTATTATAAGGCACTTTATCAAATGCAAGGATTATTATTATTATAAAAAAAGTGAACAGGGGCTCAGCAAGCGTGACTGGGGAAAAAGGATAGTACAGATTCAAAATCGTTCCACCACCTCTGTCCTACTCCAATGATTTGGCTCTCACGAGGACTGCTTCTTTTCATTACAGATGGCAGCGAACATAATGAGCAGAAACAAACAAATACTTGCTGAAATGCATGAACAATGAGTGGTTGCTATGCTCTGAGAGAAACAGATCAGCTGGAATGAAAACAGGTGCACTTCCATTCAAGACACAAGCAGATACTGTTAAGCACTCTGAGATGCCATCTGGGGCTATTTAAATGCAAGTTGTTGTTGGTGTTGGTAGATATTAATGTTTAACATTGCAAAATGGCACTATTTGTGTGTCATGATGCTTTTAGCTGGATGAGGGAATGTTGAGTGTAAATGCTGTTAAGGGAAATCATGACATGTTTTGAATTACAATCAGAAATGCTGGGTTTAAAGCAGAAGATGTATGTATGAGATCATGCCAGTGCAGAATAAGAGGCTTCACAGAATACAGGGGACAGAATTGGAAATATTAAAATAAGAAAAGAACCATTGAACCACAAAAATGTTCAAGGCGGTAGGAAGCCATTCAGACCATTTTTTTCATGTTGGAGTTTTGCTTTCCAAGCAGCCATTCATCATAATCCCAGTTCTCCGCTCTCTGCCCACACTCATTTGTATCCCTCCCCTGCAAAGTGAAAAGATTGTCAATGTTAGGAAAGAGTAAAGCATGTCAAACACATCTTGGTAATCAATGGCTAGAGTGCTTTATGACTGATTGGTGTCTCCCCGTCCCTAATTGGACAAAATGTGTTGTAACTGGGTCATCACTGGCATGTATCAATTGTAGATCAATATACTCATTGTGTTACATTAACTCACAATTTAGCTATTGCAGATCTCTAACATGCTCATCCATGTTTTATTTACTTTTTATCAGAATACAATAATGGGAATTAAGTGTATCTGAAAGTTATGATGCTTGGCTTTGTGTACTTTAATGTCTGAGAAGTTATTAAAGTTTTCACCAATTGGTTGTTTAATAAAATAATTGTTAACCTCCTGGTACTTCATTTTATTGTGTCTGCAACAACTTCAATCTCTCCCATTTGCCCTCCTTGTGTCCATAGCCTACTCACATTTTTGCCCCAAAAATATACAGTGTGTGAAATGCTTTGAAACGTTTTCTAGACGTGTTAAGGTGCTACTGTATATCAAATGCAAGTATGTATTATTATTATTATTAACCTTAGGTTTGTTTTGATTGGAAGAATGTCTGACACATGTGGAAACCCATCACCTTGTTGAAGATTATTCAAAACAGATACAGAATTCTAACCATGTATTCCATCCATATTAGGAACCTTCTACATGTTTCAAATTAAATGCACATTTGGAGGACCATTGAACCACATAAATATTTACCTGTTTCCAGAAAGTATTAGGTGTAGATTTATGAGAGCCAAAGTTTGGAGGACTCTAGAGTGTATAGGTGGACAACTGGAGTTGAATCAGGTAAAATTGTATAAATTAAGTGTATGGTTACACTCTGTATACTGTATGGCAAGTTTCCCACTGCTTGCACATGACTGCTCAGCGCCTTGGGGCATTCTCCCTACGTGAAAGGCACTATACAAATGTAATCTTAGTTTGTTGTTTGTGTGCTCGATCCATTTGGGCTTGACTTTCATGGTGAGCAGGAGGCAAGTGGGAAAAAAAAGGTCTCTACTGTTCATCTCACTGCACAATAATGGGAAAGAAATCAATAATTCAACAGCAGCATGAGAGAATCAAGCCTGCAATTCCTATTGCAATACTGCAACAATTGGTGCATAATACCTTCAATGCTCCCAAATATCCATTGGCATTTTGCTTGTGGCAGGCAAACTACTTGATGTGTGTTTCTAATGAGTGCATCGGAAGTGCTTCTGGAGAAGTGTCTCAGTCATTGACTCGAGAGATCATATGGCAATTGCCAGGATTCCTCATCTGTGTGATAGAACATGTTGATGGCTAGAATGGAGGATTACAGATAGATTCCAACCCACCATCCAAAGAATTCTCATTTTGCTCCGTCCCGATAATTCCAGCAATAGCCGATTTGAAAGACATCTGAGAATCCCTGTCCTCAATCTTGAGAGCGCAGGCATAATAATAATCCTTGCATTTGGAGTAGCAGTTTTCACATCAGGTGGATTGTATTTAGCAGTGTATATTATGATAATAGATGTGATGTTCCATGACAGATTATGATAATTAGCACATTGGATCTATCATGAAACATTGTTCAACTCGATTACTCAATTCTTGTTTAAATCAGGTATTTTGCATGATTTAAAAAAAAGTCCAATGAGCTAAAATGCTTTTACTACTGCTAAGTGCAGTGACCTTGACAATATGTATTTACAATGGTATTCTTCTATTTGGGTTTCATTAATTCCAGTCAGATTGGAAACAAGTACTCAAAACAAGTGTCAAGGAGCCTTCTTAAGAAATATACTAATGTCTGGTGATATCTAAATTGATATTTTTGAAAATTGAAAAGCTTTTTAAAGACTATTTTGAAATATGTTTATCTTTAGGAAACAGATACTCACAAATTTTGTCTTGGACTAAAATCACGCATTTTGTCTTTGTCTAAATTCTTCCTGTATTGTGTTTACAATTTAGCTACATTTCAGAATCGGATACTGTATGTGATTGCTCACAGCATAAAATGGCCGAAGTCTGTGTAGTCACGTCATTGTTAATTTTAACTTGTTTTTGTGAGTTTGCAAGTATTGGTACTGTATATACAATAATATACAAATGATTGTTGTTAAAGTAGCCAATCAACTGTTACATTTTAAAGTGATGACTTTTGAAATAAATATTTAACACTATTTAATTAAAGGAAAAAATCATATTACATGGGTCAGAATAATTGGTTTGCCACACTGTTGATGACTTTAGGTTTTATAGGATCTGGTCCAGTCATCCATCAATACTAGTGGATCTTTTGCAACTTGTGAGTCTTGGAGCTCCTCCTGCAGGTTCAACACTGGTATAGTACAAGGTGAGATACTGCCATAAAGAAGTCTATCCCGGCAGTGGGAGTACGAGTGTGTTTGCGTAGGTGATTGGGATCTCTTTGAGACTGAGTTGACTCTAAGGTATCTGGCAATGGAATATTGAAATTGAGATAATCGACTGTGATGCACTTGGCAGTTTTGACTCATGAAGGAAAAAGGGGGTGGTGGGGGGAATGAGGGGTTGGGGATGATGGAGGGTTTAGGAAGTTCCAAAAGATGAGGCATAATGACATGAGTTGGAAGAGGTGAGCAACTTGTAGCAAGCCTGAGTTTGATGAGCAGAGGAGATGAGCAAGAGATTGAGGTGAAAGAAGATCAAAGTGGTTGAGGGTACAAGGGTTGATGGGATTGTAGGTGATGGTGGGGATGTTGGTAGATACATTAGCGGACACTGAGATAGTAGGAATTGGGAAGTCAACGGGTGTTGTTGAAGCATAGCTTCAAACAGGTGATAAAGTGTAAAATGAATTGAAGGTATATTTGTGGGCAAAACATAATGTTGAATGAACTGGAGGTTGTGGATGGTAGAACAATGGAGTCCAATGAGGAGAGCATTTGAAAAGTTGAGTTTGGAAGCAAAAAGGGTTTGGTGAAGAATTTCTACTCCATTAGACACGAGAAAGGGATGGAGATTGTTAACGTGACAAAAGTGAAGAAAAGCAGCTTTTGGTTATGCATATGAGAGAGGAAAGGGAGCTGAGGGTTGAAGCAAATAGCAAAGTTGTGCGCTGGTTTCATGAATTTGAGAGTCTGGGAAAGTTGCAGATTCAAAAGCAAGCACACATGATAGGAGTTAAGGAGGAGACCTTGCATCTTGTCCATGTTCAGCAAAAGGAAGTTGAAGTTCATCCAGTCAGACAGGCAACCAGTCAGAACAACAGTGAAATGCAGTATGGTGTTAGAGGTGGATGTGGGTGTCATCTATGAACATGCGGAAATAAACCCCATGTTTGCAGATTATAAGAACATAAGAATTAGGAACAGGAGTTGGCCTTATTTTTCTTAGGGGTTTCATGTAGATAAGGAAAAAGAGCAACTGAGAATGGAGCCCTGAAATATCCAGATAATCATGGGAGGGCAGGAGGAAACAAAATGGAAATGATAGATCAAATAAGATTGGTACATGCAAAAACATGTAATATGATTGACATAAAAAGGAAGGATTATTCATTAGACAATAGCCATTCCAGATTTAGACAGATTTTTTTGTCTTCAGACTTCAGAATAATGCTTTGTAACTTTCACATTTAAGTAACCTCAACAAAAAACTAGAATTTATCTATCAGGTTGCAAGGATGTCAATCTTGGGGTTTGAAAAGTGGTACTGCTATACACTAAGTAGGCGTGATATATTACAATCTTAAGCTTCTGGACCTTCAAGAGGGTTGAATGAGAGTAATGTGGGACAATATTCTGGAGGTTCTGGTTAGTTTTTTGATGGATGGTGGAACACCCGTATGGAGTTTTCCATCTGGAGATTTAAGAGGTGGAATGGGATGGAAGATAGGTACACATTGGTGTGGTCTCCAGAAGCAGCTGCTTTCCTTACTTTGTATTTTCTTATGTTCTGATTCCAAACAATTCAAGAAAAACATCTAACATCTACAAAGTGAAAACAGCTGGTATATTAATATTCCTTCTGTGATATAGCATTCACTTCACAGAATCAGTTCCAGTGTGTTCAATGAACAACTGAACCTATGGCCTCATTATTTGATCAAATTATCACATTATTGAAACTATCAAAGAGCTTCACAGCTAGGATGACTTGAGTCTGTGTAACTTGTTCTAGGTTTTCAGTTCATCTATTCCCTTAAGAAATTTTATATTTCCACCAGATCTTCCTAGAGCCTTCTCTTCTGTTGTGTGAACAATTCCAGCTTCTATAGCCTCTCTCCATAGTTCAGATGAACGTTATTGATAAGTACGCCCACAAACTGCATAGTCACTAGGGTCCAGTGATATATCGATATATTGCTAAAACCCAATATAATTTTCATATCGATATGCCGATATAGGCATTTTAAAAATATCGATATATCGAAAAATCTATATATCGAGGTAAAAAATCGGAATGCGCGCACACTGAACTACAAGACCCAGAATGCTCATCTCTATACACAATGCACAGACCGAGGTGCAAAGCCGCCATATTGTATTCATAGTCCTCGAATACAATATACAGGTATGTGAGGGGTGGGGGGGGGAGAGAAGGCTAGGCCCAGGGGGGGAGGGGGAGAGAGACGGCGGTGGGTGGGGGGGGGGGTGAGGGGGAGAGAGATGGCTGGGGGTGGGGGAGAGAGACGGCTGGGGGGAGGGAGAGAGATGGTTGTGGGGGGGGTGGGGGGAGAGAGAGATGGCTGGGGGGGTTGGGGGGGAGAGAGACGGCTGGGGGTGGGGGAGAGAGACGGCTGGGGGGTGTTGGGGGAGGAGAGAGATGGCTGGGGGGGGTGGGGTGGGAGAGAGACGGCTGGGGGAGTGGTGGAGGAGAGAGATGGCTGGGGGAGGAGAGAGATGGCTGGGGGGGGGTGGGGGGGGAGAGAGACGGCTGGGGGTGTTGGGGGGGTGAGAGAGAGACGGCTGGGGGGGTGGTGGAGGAAGAGAGACGGCTGGGGCGGGGGTGGTGGGGAGAGAGACGGCTGGGGGGGATTGGGGAGGAAAGAGACGGCTGGGGCGTGTTGGGGGGGAAAGAGACGGTTGGGGGGAGGTGGGGGGTGAGAGAGACGGAGGGGTGGGGGGGGGGGGAGAGACGGAATGGATGTGATAATTTAAGATAGATAGAGATGGGGGGGATGTGAGAGAGACACAGAGATACAGAAATAAAAACACAGAGATGGAGAGAGTGAGAGACACAGAGAGAGAAAGATATTTACCTCCTGAGGAGATAGCCCCCAAATGCGCGCGCATCCGGAACACACGCGCACCCCGAATGCGCGCGTCGCGCGTGCATGCGCAGTACGAAAAACCCGAAAATATCGATATTTCGGTATATCTCGATATGAGCCCATCGATATATCTAAATCGGAAAATTTCCATATCGACGGACCCTTGTCACCACTTGATAGTGTTTCCTTTGAAGGTGCTTTGAGATGTCCTCTCTGCATAACAGTACCAAATGTAAAGGTTAAGATTATTGCCTCCTTAGTGACAAGAATTATTCTAAAGTGACAATAATTGTACACAGTACTCCAGATGGGATTAAGCCAAAGACCTGTGTAGTTGAGGATAATTTCCATATAACTTGGGGTCTATGATTCAGCTATTCACAACAAGATCTGATTAATTTGCATTACTGCCTCTGAATACTGTCCTGGTGCTGTAAGTGATACATTTACTAGAACACTTCTCAATGTAATATTGATGTGGATGAATACTATTTATTTTTATTTTGCCACTATTTATTTTCCTCTCCTTCCCTAGTCCCTTAACGCTTCATTTTCCATGTTTTGGAATTATTTGGTGCAAACTGAACGTTTTTTTTAATGCTTTCATTCCCCTTTGCTGTTATCTGCTAATCATCTACTCTCTCACGTGTTGTATCAATATCTATAGTCATGTTTTTTATTCTGTAATGTCAGTGTAGTATATTATTTATTGTTCACACATTCTTCATTTTCCCTAGATTTTGGTCTAATCCGTCCTGCTTCATTGGTTCACTTTCCACAAATTTTAATCTTTTCCCACTTTGCAATGTTATGCTGTGGTATAGTGTACCATGATATACTGTAATACACTCCAGTTTAGAACTATAGCATACAATACAGTCAGGATATATTATATTCCATTGTAAAATATGATGATAATATAGTATAAATCACTGCACATGTACTTCTAGATTATAAATTACTATAGTAGTGTAGTAGTTTTACAACGTATTCAGAATTACAAATGAAAACATGTGCTTTCATTCAACATCTACTTTATTTATTAATTCATTATTGTAATACATATTTAAAGACATGATTCATAATAAAACCAGGCCACGTACAAAAGAAACATGCCATTAGAATCACACAAAGGGGCAGTTTGTATCATTGTGGTGTGTTGCTGTTAACATCACACTCGATTCAGAATGCTCAGTGACGTGTATACCTTGCAGTGTAGTTTTGTCCTCCTGCCTCTTCGTTATGGCAGCATCAGACTTCTACTAGAAAGCAGGCAGGATTATGTTAGAATAGTGCTTCACCATATATTCAGTTTGGGGGAATTATTCATTTGCCTATAGCCTTGAAACCTGCCAGGCACATTGAATAATTGTGATAGCTTTTAAATTTACAGTTGAACTTTAATGAATCTGTAATGAATTTGGGATGACATGCTATTCTTGTATCAGGATTATGTGTGAATTGAGCTTTCCACAGATATAGTTTTAAAAATGACCAATTTGTATTATATAGGAGCTGCTGATGTAATTGAAGGGTTAGCAGTGATATATTTGTCTTGGTCACCTGCTGTTCATATCAGCAGCTCAGAGGAAGCACGGGGCTGTGCACTACCATCTTCCCCAGGCGATACTTTTGCAGCAGGAGTGGGGGAATTGCAGAATAGTAGCCCTCAGGTCAAGAATCTGAGCCTCCCTGTGGCTTAAATACTAACCACAAGTTGCTATGTGTCTTTTTACTTTGACCCTGAAAGCTTTTTGGATCATGTAGATATAATAGATTAAATAGACCATAATGACTGAGAGTGTAAGAAAAGAAATACCCATCAATATAAATAATGATAATGTTAAAAAAATATTAAATTAATGAGCAGAACATTTGCTGATCATGAAATAGATTTGTGTGTATGAGGAATAGGGCTATACAAAAGCTGTCACAGGTATTTGGTGTTTGTCTATAAAACATTAAATCACCATGTTTTACAGTAAATCCTGTGAAGTGATTATTATAAGTGCTTTGAGATGTCCTCCTGACATAAAAGGCATTATAACAAATGTAAGAATTTCAATTATTAGAGACAATGTACAAATTAGTTTTGATTTTCAGAATGAATGAACAGGTCTGCGCTTTAAATTCTGCACATATGGAGATGGATTCCGATTTCTCATAGTGGAGCCTCTGTAGCTCAGTGGTTAGCGCACTCGCCTTACAAGCGTGAGACTTGTGTTCGAATCCAGGCAGATCAGGGAGAAACCATGGGCAAATTTCCATACTCCACATGCCTGATTCAATCCACGACTGTTTGTGGGACACTCCTGTGTGCAATTCGTTGCTGTGTTTCACCCACAAATATATAGTCATTTCACTTTACAGTATATTCTGTGAAGCGCTTTGAGATGTCAATAAGATGTGAAAAGCCATAGGCTTTCTGGAGGGAAGCACATTTACAGAGCACAAATAAGGCTAGATTTAAGCCTGGGTCCCTAAATTGATAGCACTATACACAAACTAGTCGTGTCACCCTGGCCCCTGCTTCTTTTTTTATGTACGTAAAGCAGGTTTCTGTCTGGAACTTGTTTTTCATCAAAGTATGAAAGAATAAGGTCTTGTTCCTCCATTTGTGTGAATTGGTGCTCACGTATGTTATAATATCACAATTTAATTTATATACTAATAATCCTTGCATTTGATGTAGCACTTTTCACGACTTCTAGTTGTCTCCACCAATCAACTAATAACCAGGTTCCTACTGACTGCTAGGTAAACAGAGTTGTGTGGAGTAAAGAAACTTGCCCTGGCCAGAATAGAACCCAGGTCTCCCACCTGAGAGGTGAGTGATCTAACAACTAAGTTACAGGACTCCACCTATAGTGCCTTTCATGTTGGAAAGATTATTCAGGTTATTCAGAACTCTGCAGATCGTACACTCTCCCACACTAGGCTCCGCGACCACATAACTCCCACCTTCGCCAATCTCCGTTGGCTCACCGTCTCCATAGGCTCCCCATCCCCCAGAGGATCAAATTCAAGATCCTCGTCCTCACTTTCAAAGCCATTGACGGCCTTGCCCCCACCTATCTCTCCAACCTGCTGATAACCCTATCAGCCTGCCCGTCCCATCCGTTCAGCAGGCTCTGGCCTGCTCCACATCCCCCGCCCGAACTGCCCTACTACCGGTAGCCGGGTATTCAGCCTCTGCCCCCACACTCTGGAACTCCATCCTGCAATCCCTTCACCTCGCTTCCTCCCTTTCCTCCTTCAAGGTCGGTCTCAAGATACTGCTCTTCGACCGTGCCTTCTGCTCCCCTTCTAACTCTCCCTACTCTCCTACTCTCCTACCCCGACCCTTCCACCCCCTGATAGAGTCCTGACCTAACTGTTCAACGTCTTGGGATGTCCTCCCGATGTGAAAAGCACTCTAAAATTTAATTGTGTTGTTGTTGTTGAAACCCATGTAAAAGAGCTTCACACAGCTTACCTGAGCTAGGCAGGAGGAGTTGACAATCGTCAGGATGGGTATAACATTGTGCAGCCTGGTGCAGGAGAGGCCACTTGCCATCAGAGATTTGGATGTTCTGCAACTTGTTTAGGGAGGAACTGTGAATAAACAAGAGATTGGAGTAACAACAACAAATTTAATTTACATAACCGCTTTCACATTGAGATGATGTCCCAAAGCACAGGTCAGTCGCAAAGGTTTGCATCTGACTTGTGGGCTTGAGTCAAGAAGGGCGGAGGAATGATGCAGAAATAAGGGAAGGCTGAATTGAGGTTGAATACAGAATTTGAAAAGGCATTTGGGAGACAAACAAGGCATCAAAATTCCACATAGACTCTATTAGGTGGGATGAGCCTCTGTGGAGTTTGATGCAGTCCATGGCTGACTTGCAACTTTCACCTCAGTAGAAATGTATTTTTAATGGATTGAACAGCTCAATATTCAGAAGCCAGCCCTGCTTTACAGCCCATAAGATTAACCCTTACACATCTACTGGAATTATTTGAGAAGGTATCTCACAGCATCAGGTCAGATAAAGATGTCCTTTCAACCCATTTGATCTAATCCTTCCAGAAAAACATCCTCTCTTTGCTGCATCAATCCCTTATTTAAATTAGTCCAGCATCCCAGCCTCAACCACACTTCCTGTTAAGATAATTAGATTAGCATTACCCACTGGATGGAATTTGTTAAGTGTTGTTCAATATGGTTCTTCATATCAGGTCTTTAATGAACAGATTAAGACTGATTGGTAAATTAGTTAATGTACAGAGAATTAGCTTGGCAATGGAAAGCTGAAACTAGCAAATTGACAGAGATAGAGAAGGAAATACATTGCATTTGCATGCTTTGTTTTGAAAGTATCCAGCTGAAATCAGGTTATTATTTGTTACAGCTAAAAGCTCAAATTCCTATTTTTATGCTAGCTGCTAGCTATCAAACTGTCCACTCCCTCCGCTCAGCAAGCTCTGGCCTGCTCCATGACCCTCACCTAGCCTGACTCAGCATCAGCGGTCAGGACATCTGCTTCTCTGCCCCAAATCCTTCGGAAATCCCTCCCTTGCCTCCTTCAAGGCACATGTCAAGACCCCCCACCTCTTCAACTATGCTTTCGGCCACCATCCTAACCACTCTGCCTTCCACCCTCCTTAATCCCCCCCACCACCCATCCCTTGCTTGGGTTTAAATCATTGTTAGCGTGCATGTGTCTAGCATCAAGTAGAAGGTTTAGTGCACCTCATTTCAATTCTGGTGGTTCATTCTTTGTCGCTGCTATTCTATTGTCTCCTTTCTTTGCCAATTAAGCTTTGAATGAATCTGTTTTTTTTTAAATTTTGATCTCTGTCCCTCCATAATGTTGCATCGGTCACATGAATTTTTTTAACCTTGTGCTGTTTTGACTTTCATTCGCTTAATCTATTTTTGTCAGTTTACCAGCATGAGTCATACATAGAGAGAGTCACAGCTACTAACATATCTGTCACTCACTGCAGAGATTCCTGAAGTGACGACTGCTTCAGTGAATGCTGTCTGACCTCAATAAGGTGTCTGCAGAATTTAGATATATAAGGGACATTACACCAGGCTTGATTTTCCTTCAGGAATGCTAGTGGCTTATCTTGCCCTGTTATGGAGGCGGGCAATCTTAATTTTATCTCCTTTGTCTATGTTTTTTGCCGAAACCTTTTCACGTGAATATTAAATCAATTGTGTTGCTGCTGCCTTGAGATAATCTAAGAAAAGTTATAGATAAGAAAGAGGAATCAGTCCGAATGAAAGTCCTCTCCACAGTAGGTTAACACTCTAATTGTGGTGTCTTGTTGCATTTTGTATAATATCAATGTTTCTGTCTACATTACACAGTATACTGGATCAGTAAAATCATTATGATACATGATAAAATAACTGGAAAAATAAATAAGGGCATCTTATGAAACAGGTTGTATTGACAAAAATATGAAATCTGAATAATATATAATAAGTGTATTTGATATAGCACCGTATAACATCTTCGCGAAGTCTCAAAGCACCTCACAGAGTATACTGTAAAGTATATTTTGTGGGCGAAACGCGCAGCCAATAGCACACAACAGTGTCCCATAAATGGTCATGGATTGAGAGACCAATTGTTATCTTTCTTAAGCAATTATTACTCCCAGAAAAGCGTTCCCCCAATGGATTAACAACCGGGTTCCTATTTACTGCTAGGTAAACTGAGGTGTATATTTTAAGGAAACTTGCCCAATGTTTCGCCCTGCCGGGAATCGAACCCAGGAATAAATTAGTGGATAACGATGGATGTACCCAACAATTCCATATAAAAAATCACTAAGATCTTCAGAAATTGGTATCTGAGTGCTGATAGTAGGGAATATTAACTGAATTATATAGGTATTGCGTGAAGCAGCATTCAACTATTTTTCTTAGGACTTCAAACTCTGCTCTGCCTGCCATAGGGAAAGCTGGTGCTTTTACAATGGTTGTAAAATTGTATCAAAAAATGGATCTGAACTCGATGTTGGTTGGAATTCGGTTGTTGTGGATGTTATGCGGCTGGCAATGATTAATGAATGGGCACAAAACAGCATATGTTACATTATGTTCATTGTGATTATGGAAATTTAATGTAGCAGACTCGGCAAAACATTGGAAGCAATGTCTGGACTCTGTTTCCTTTACTTGGGTCCTGGAGATCATAAAATACCTCTGCAATGCCATTTGCTGCTTGTGCAAAATCTAATTTTCCCATGAGCATCATCCAGCAGTTCGGAGTGAATGTAAAAGCAGTAAAGGCTAAAAATGTGGGAGCCTTCACTGTTTAATCCACCAGAAACACAATTCTGTATAAGGACTCTGAGGCAATATTGGAGTCACAACAGAAATTATATTGTATTTCAAAGATTAGCAAACATTCATAGAACTTACATAATATCCTTTCCTAATCTAAATTTCCCACCGGAAAATTAGTCACTCAACTCACTGTTTGTGAGGGGTGGTTGACACAGATTAATTATTTGGTTTGCCTATATAACAGGAGTTACTACACTTTAAAGTAACTCATTGTATGAAGCACCCAATGGCCTTACATAATGCAGGATATTACACTATATTGCTGGATGGTATAAAAGGATATAACAGGTGAGGACTGGACCAAAACTAAAAGTACAGTCTTGCAGAGGGAAGATTAGAACATTAATGAATTACTGAGAGCACTGGAAGTACTTAAACTCTCATAAAAAGAAAATATTGATAGACCATAATCTAAAATCTTTGATAATTTCAACTCGGTAGGCTGTTATGTCAAACTCCATTTCTCTGACGGTGGCATTTTTAGACAAAGCAGTTTGTTTATGTTTATCTCTGAGCCAAAAAAGTAAAATAAGTTCAACTTTGCCTTTATGTTACATCATTCTTCTGAGTCAAGGGAAATTGAGAAAGCATTGTTTTGTATGTGATGCCCATTTACAACATGGTACGAGCTGCACTTGTGGTACCAAGGCACATCACCTGCTGTTGTTCAGAAGTGGACAGAGACATGAATATCTCATCTGTTGGCTGGTTTATGTTCTCTCAGTCAATGAACAGTGTAATAGTAAATCTTCTCTGCCCTATATTGTCTCATCTGAACCTCTGCAACCTGGATGTTTGGGTATGTAGCTGCTGCAAAAGCATTGGCAAAACCACTGAAATAGCAAAAGGAAGTCATCAGATGGTGTTCAGTGATACTTGGAACTATCACACTGGAATCATTGTGAACAGTTCAGCCTGTGTTTTATTGATATCATGCTCAGTACCAAATATGCATTCCTCAGTTCCACAAACCAGGTGCATAGCATTGAGTTAACCTGTTGAAGATATCCCAGCTTGAATAATTTATTGCCACAATCTTAGAGTCCATCATCTGCACGTTATTCTTCACTTTCTGATAATCCATTAGAGGACTTGAAACAAACAGTGTCAACTTTTAGAACCAGGTTCTCCTGGTGCGATTGAGCATATTGGAAAATGAGAGATGGTTTAGTGCTTTCAATGCAGTCCTGGTGCAGAACAATGCAATACCAGGAGACAAACAATGGACCACATATGTATTTAGAATCAATGACCTTCAGATATTAACGTATTGAATGCTATTGCAATGATCAATAGTAAGTGAATAACCAAAAGGTTGACTTAATGAGATGTAAAATGTACTGTTTAATCCTTTCAACTGGATAACTACAAACACTTGATTGCTTTCAAGCTGAAAAACTGAAAAAAATACATATTTGGGAGCAAGATAAAATAGTGATGCATCAAGAATCATGGTGTTTTTTTTTAAAAAGTATTGTATTGACAGAAAGCTACATTGAAAAGATCTATCAACTCTTTCAACCCATAAGGATAGAGAATATTGTTCTTCTGTTTTGGGGATTGAGGTGAGACTTCTGCTCCAACCTATGTTAACTGATCAGCACTGAAGCATGCCTAGGGGAATAAATGGCACACTGAGTTACAATACTCTCCTGTCACCTCTGGGACCTGCGTTTAAATGCAACACAAAACTGATGGGATGAAGGACAAATGAGTTTTGGCAGCCTTAAAGCAGTTGTAGTGGGTGCATGCTCACAGCACAGAGCTGCTCGAGTTGGCAATCTCATTCAAATAGTCTATAGGGATGGGTTTATATTGGACAAAGAAGTATCACATTGGTGTAGTATGGGGTGCTGTTGAGAGGCTGTTGATCATTTATACTGCAGTTTGAGCATCAGTTCAGTGAACATTTGATGTTGAATTTACCTAAAACTCCAATATAAATGAGATATAAGGAGCACCATTCTGAGCCAGATCCATATAGTTTCAGTAACACCAGGCAGAGATAAAATAGCTCAATTGTTCTACAAATCCAGAAGAAAAAAATTAGCAGCTGTGAGAATAAGAGATGTCTAGTTGTGATTATTGCTGGTTCCTATATAAATATAATTTTGTTGTTGTTTTGAATTGGAGGATATTTCTCATCTCTAGAGTATTTTCAGAGGATGTGTGCTTCTTTTATATAAAAAAATGAATTAGGGATGATGTAAACAGTAGAAAATTAGAATTTTGATTCTTTGATCCAAATTAATCTTGTGTTTTTGTCACCTTAGTTCAGGTAAACTCTTAAAACAGTCTATTGTGAAGGCAAATGAATACAAAATATTTATTCTGTGACTAATATTAACATCTAAGTTTTACAGATGTTTTCCTTCCAATATACTCCATCACTAGCAAAATAGTTTTTAATGTGTAACCCAGTACAGTAAGTGTCAGTCTAGCCTGATTGTCCTTTTACCCGATGTTCATAAACATACATACAGGTCACCAGATAATGATCATGATAAGTGCACAATTTGTACTTCTTTAACCCAAGGACCAAGTGCAGCACTCCTGCTGCTTCTCAGTTTGATATAATCTAACTCAATAGAATTGGACCTTTGGCTTTGTTGGTTTACTTGGCTTAGTTCCATAGTGATTACTTTGACTACTTTTTACTAACTAACGTGTGGAGGGAAGCAATGGCTCAAGTCTGTTTCTCCTAAAACAATAACAATTTGGAATTCCATAACAACTAGGGGAGATATTGTAATAGACAGACAAATAGATTCCTTGCTTCACAAAATATTCTGTAGCGTATTTAAGCACCTTGGGACGTCCTCCTTACATTGATAGATGACTTTCACGTCCGGAGGTGCTATACAAATATATATTTTTTGTTTTTTATAAAGCAAATACCTGTTTGGGTTTTGTGGGCAAATGTTGCAGCCAATTTTCACACACCAATATCCCACAAACAGCCCTGAACTGAATATTTGGTGAGTTGTCAGCCAGGACAGTGGGACAAACTCTCTTCTCTTTTGAACAGTCCATTGGATTTTCAATATCCACCTGACAGGCAATTAGAGTCTCATTTTAACATATCTTCTTGACTTGGAACTTGAACTCTCTGCTGGCTCAGAGTGAAAGTGTTGCCAAATGAGCCAAGCTGTGGTGATTTGAGAAAACATTTTAACTGTTCATCTATCCTTTTTACTGAATATTGGAAAGTATGAGTTTAAACTTTTAAATGCTTGAATATTTTGCACACATAATATTTAACAAGCAAAATTATTGTGAATGTTGTAAATAATGGCATGAGATAGTTAAATGTAGAATAAACAAGAGCATTTGATAATCAATGACTGCTATGATTAATGTGTTTGTCAGACAAAACTGAATACAATTATGATCATAAATGAAATCATGAATAAGTAATACAAAATAAATAATTTAAATATTTTACATGTTTCTCAGTTTGTTCCGTCACTCTAGGGTTGCTGATGCATCATTTTGCTACGGTCATAAAATGCATTGCTTTGTGCTTTCACCAGTTCAGTTCCATGGGGTTAGTTTCCTCTCTAAAACCAATCCTAGAGAGCTGTGAATTATTAATTCTGAATGCAGGAAGGGTCTCAGCGTGTTGTTAAAGTATCTGTAATTATCTAATAGAATGGTGAAATAGTTTGAATGGACCAAATAGCTTCCTATTGTTTTGATGTGTTATTCATACCAAATTAAAACAACTGCACGTGGATACCAAATTAAAACAATTGCAATTCCTGTTTTTGAGGTCAACTTCCTTGGCAGCTAAAGAAAGATTAGAAAATGCTACCAATGCGGTCACTTTCTTCTGGAAGAGCTCTGTAAACTAATTTTCACTGAATTCCTCAGTTTCTACAGTGGAACAGTGAATGATTAGTTTACACAAGAGTATTGTTACTGACTGTGGGACTCGGACAGGCAGAAGTAATGCAACTTGAAGGAGGAAGACAAGGGTGCTTTCATGTGTAAAGGCACTTGTCACCCTACCTTAACCAGTTTATATTGCATGCTTTGAAAATCTGTGTATGCTGTAAAGTGCTTAAAATAACTTGCTGTTAGATGTTATTTGAAAATTAAGAAGTTATATTTTTAAGAAATGCTGTGATGCTGACAAATGCACAAATTAAATACAGAGTAATTGTGAATCTCCCAATCTAGCACAGTATTTGCAAACTGGAAACTGTAACTAGAGAATGTTGCATTTTGACCCCAATAACTATGTACTTTAGTTGCAGAACTGAATTTAAGTAGTTCTCTACATTTCAGAAATACGTTTCCGGATGAAATTTCAAATATAATTGTGAGACCAAGCGCTGAGGAGACTTAAACAACTCATCTTGAGGCCTTATAACATTTACAGAAAGTGCCAAGCTGAGACCCCTCAAGCTTAGTCTGAGATCAAACAAGTGATACAATCAATACAGTAAGCTTAGTCTGAGATCTAACAAGCCCAAGAAAAGTCTCAGCAATCTCACATTAATACTTAGCAACAAATACCGCAAATCCCAGCAGAGATTTCTGCAACAGTTATAGCCGTCTCACAGAGACAATGTAGAGCTAGTGTAACAGATGTGCACTGAGATGAATGAGAAAACAGGTCAATTTTCCTTTACATTATCAATGGGAAGGCACAGTGATTTGCAAATGAAAATTCCTGAACTTCTCTGCTGGGTTAGAAAACAAAAAAGTTTTTTTTTGAGGTGCGAATACAAATTGATCTCCTGTAGAAATAAGCAGCTGGTGGAATTTAAGCAATAAATACAACTTCTGATCAAAGAGAATTCCATTGTTCTGTGTACAGGATGAAGGGACACCATGTAGCACATGTTGAGTTCTCTGCTGTCATTTGTGGGAAGTAGGAAATAGAGGTTACCACCTTCTCATGAGGATGGGAAACAAATTTAGGGACCATAAAACTGAGCATCTATCAAATCCCTCAACATCTGCATTGATGGAGCAATCCTGTGATGCTCTGCGTATCCACGTCACCACAAAAGGTATGGGATAGAATAGGATTGCGTGTAAAATAAAAATAAATTGATGTTGACGATACACGTTTAACTTTCAGATATGCAAGCAAAAATGTTACAATTGCAATGAGAAACATCAAAATAAACCAATAAATAGAATAAAAGAATCATTATGTCTACCTACCTAGTCCCATGGTCAGTAGCAATAGGATAATGTACACCAAGCAAGGGTTGCTCCTTTGTAGAAACCGAGAAATGCATTGAGAATTGGATTACAGAGCTCTTCTGGAGAAATGTACTGTTGGTGGTAATTCATTGTGAGGAAAGGGTGCAGCAATGCAAGAATTGACTGAGAAACGTAGAGCAAATGTCTCTAAAAGCCGAACAAGATTCACAAACAGTAGAGCACAACAATATAGAAGCTCATTGTAAGTCAGTAGTTGAGGGTCCATAAAATTCTCATCTTCTGAATAAATGGAGTGAAATTCTACCATCTCTGCATCATGGCATCACTGATCATTTAACTGATCATTTGGATACGCAGAGCACTACACCTATTCGTGTAAAAGCAATTTGTTTATCGTGATAAAATAATGGCAGACTTCTGGGTCATCACTGACGTCACTTCCTGCGCACAGTTCATGAGTAGTATGTTCAAAAGGTTTCCTGCACATATTGTGCGCAGACAGTGAGTTTGAAATGGTGGTGGTGGTAATTCTACCATATTTTACTGATTGGAAAGCCAGCGAATGCCTAAGGAACCAGTCAAACAACGTGCTGAAGCTCTGTTCTACATGGCTTATAAACAAACAACATATGAGCAGGCATTATTATTAATACTTTATAAAGGAATTCTATTGCAGTTAGAAGTAGCCAATGAACAGTTTCTTCGAATGTATCAACATAAAGTCCATTCATTCTTGTTGCTGCTTGAAGATGAAATGAATGAATTCCTGCCTTAAAATTGTCTCATTAAGTGAAGAGTAAAATGCATCATGGTTTACTATCTGAATGTGATAAGTAAAAGCACTGAAGGCCATTGACAAGATTTGGAGAGAAGATCATGATCGCAGTAGAAATTTAAGAGAGATATTTATTTACCTGTTACTTTTAAGACAAATTCAGTTTCCCGGGAAATGGCATACTTTAGATGTGAGAAATATTTGTATTATAATTGTAAAGAAAGAACAATACAATTTTGCTTAATACAACATCAACAAAATTACATTTATAGAGCACCTTTCATGTCAGGAGGACATCGCAAGGCGCTGAACAGTCAGGGGTCAGGACCCCAGCAAGGGGGGTGGGGCAGGGTGAGAGAGAGAGTTTAGAGAGTGGCAGAAGGCACGATCGAAGAGGAGGGTCTTGAGACCGGCCTTATAAAAATAATAATCCTTACATTTATGTAGCACTTTCCACATCTTATCGACTTCTTAAAATGCTTCACAGAAAACAACAATATCCCAAGGCAGGGACCAGAGCAGCGGGGGAGGGGTCGGGGTAGGGGGAAGGAGATCAGAAAAACCGACTGTATATTTGTGGGTGAAACACGGCAGCCAAATTGCACACAGCAGTGTCCCACAAACTGTCACAGAAGTGGGACCAGGGGAGAAAGGGGGAAAAGAGGAAGGAGGCAAGGGAGGAAGAGAGGCGAAGGGACTGTGGGATGGTCACCCTCTCCCTGGCTTGGCCCTGGGATCCGTTATTGTGAAGCGCTCTGAGACGCCGTCTGTCATGGAGGACGCTATATAAATCCAAGGTGTTGTTGTTGTTCTTGATACGGCTTGATACACTATGAACATGACACTGATATGTTGAACCACCACTACAACAACAACAACGATTTATATAGCACTCTCCATGCTGGAAGGCGTCTCAGCAGGTTCCCACAAGTTGCATGAGAGCAATGAAATATAAATGCAATGAAAATCAGCATGAATTAAAAAGTGTTACCATTGGGAGAAAATAGGTTTGCACATTGGTCAGGTTTAAATGTTTTGGCTCTGCCATCAGAACCACATAGGTGTAGAAAATAGGTAGCCAGCTCCTCTCTTAAAGCTAAGAAAAAACCATCAATAATGCAGGTTAATATTTCTATAAGCAGCAAGTACATATCTCTGCAAGTATAGAAATGTCTTCAGGAACGAGTGACCACAAATCTTGTTTCTGAAGTAGCACAATGAACCACAAAAAGACTATTCATCCAAATGCATAAAGCGTATCCAGGAAGGTGGCACAAGCATTGTTATATCATATTTGACCATTTGATCTTAAAGGTTAAGAACTCCCTGAATTGTGCAAACCTCTTCAATTCAAGTTCAATTTGATGGGTGACAACTTTGAAAATTCTGCTTTCAAATTTAAATTGGATTTAAGAATATTGTTCCATACTACGAATTTTAAAATTTTAAGATTTACGTAGCTTACAGTTATTATTGGGTAGAATTTCCGGCCTCAGAAGGTGAGCATAAGTAACTGTTCTGGTTCATGACTATATGAAGATGTGAACTGTAATTTCCACTATTTAGTAAACAAGGAGGAACTTTGAAGTAATTATTTTCTAGAAAATGTGGAATATATTTGAAATTGAGAAGGTTTCAGTAACTCCCAAGTGTCAGTCAGATGGCATGATTAAGCTTTTCAACTGAACTGTGAAAGACATACTTTTAAAAATTATGGTAGGGGGAAGGAGAAACACTAGGGCTGTCACTTGCCATTATTAATGAATCAGTTAATCTACAATTCATGAAACCACTAGACTGACACCAAATTAATTGATATTTCAGAGATAAATGTAAATGCTGATGACCTGGTTATTGAGATCTCGGAAGACTATAATTTCAAACAAAAAAATAAACAAACAATTCAAACATTAGGAACTAAAATGAAAGATTTTGAAGTCTGAACTCACACAGGTTTTAGAAATATCAAATCCTGCTGGTAACTGACATGCCTATCCGTGGGTCACTTTTTTGGGAATAATAATCCCTTAAAAATAATAATAATTTGATCATTCAATTCATG
This sequence comes from Hydrolagus colliei, assembly GCA_035084275.1. NCBI lineage: Eukaryota > Metazoa > Chordata > Chondrichthyes > Chimaeriformes > Chimaeridae > Hydrolagus > Hydrolagus colliei. The sequence goes on along the minus strand of CM068742.1, from coordinate 57,238,159 downwards.
ACTGGTTGTGAGTCAATGCTATGTGCAATTGGCTGTCGTGTTTCACCCACAAAATATAGTCTATTCACTTTGCAGTATATTCTATGAAGTGCTTTGCGATGTCTCCAACACATGATAAGGTGCTATATCAATTGCAATAATTATTATTATTACTATAACATAGGTCCAAAGTGGTATATTTCATGGTGAGAGGGAACACATGTCACCTACATTGCTTAATGCAAAGCTAATTACCAGCAGGATTCTGATAATTAGTTTTGCAAATCTTGTTCAAGTTCAGACTGCTCCATTATGTGAGATTCATCTTCCAGTTTGTCACTTCAATCCTTCAAAATGTTTGCTGACTCTCAGCTTCCAGTCAAGGAAAGAATTAACCATTACAACATGTAGATGCAAACAGAGAGCATCATAAAATACATTTGTATAGCGCATTTCACATTGGGAGGATGTAATGCGGCTCTGGACAATCAGGGATTTTGGAACTGATTGGAAGAAGAAGGGGATTTGGGTAATGGAGGGTGAAGGACAAGGAATGGGGGAGTGGCCAAAGGCATGGTCAAAGAGGATGCTCTTGAATCGAGCGTTGAATGAGGTAAGGAAGGGAGCAAGGCAAAGGGAATATGGGTTGGAGTTCCAAAGGGTGGGGCCGAAGAGACTGAATACCCAACCCATGATGGTGGGGCAGGCAGGCTGGGTGGGGGAAAGTAGAGGAGGGCAGACGTTGCTGAGCGAAGAGAATGGCAGGTTGATAAGGGGTTAGCAGGTCACTGTGGTAGCAAGGGGCAAGGCCATGAGGGGCGTTTAAGGGGATGGTAAGGATTTTGAAATCTATTCTCTGAGGGATTTGAGCCAGGGAAGGATGGGTGTTATGGGGCCTGGTCTGGGATACAAACTGCAGAATACTGGATGAACTGCATCTCGTGGAGGGAAGACTTGGGAAAGCCGACAAGGAGGAGGATTTTCATTATTGAGCATAGAAGTGATGAATATGTGAATGAGGATCAATGGTTACTGTAAATTGTCCATATCCTCCAAAATAATCCTTGCATTTGAAAATGCTCTTTTCATGTCATCTAGATGTCTTAAGGCACTTCATCGAATATACTGTAACGTGAATTGACTCGATATTTGTAGGCAAAATGTGGCAGCCAATTGCGCACAACAGTGTCCCACAAACAGTTGTGGATTGAAATGACCAATTTATTATGTTTTTTTTAGACAGTTGTGTGGAGTAAGGAAACTTCCCTATGGTTTCGCCTTGTTTGGAATTGAACCCAGTTCTCTCGAGTGCAAGGCGAGTGCTCCAACTACTAAGTTGCAGGACTTGTAGAGTTGTCTTATGTTGGAGTGGTCATTGGAGTCAAGCTAGGGTGATGGAGATGAACTGCTATTCCAACACAGGATGTAACTGTAGAGTTTTGGATGATCTTGAGCTTGTGAAGGACATTTAATCAGCATTCACTCAATTCTCTAACAAAATCAGCATTGCAAAGCAAACATGGAGCTACTTATTTTAAAAAAAAGTCCAGTTGCAAATGCATTTAATTATCAAAAGCAGTCAATGGGGTTATTTTAGGAAACTGCCATTTGGAGAAATCAAAGTAAGTTAGAGTCCAGTATTTTCTCGGTTTGTTCAATTAATTTAGTACTTTAATCAATAACTAGCTCCAGTCAGAACTACAAGTTTTAAATTATTTTTGATTGTTGCTAATTTTCTCCTTGTTGCTCTTGGGAAGCTGCTGACTCATGCGGAAATAGAGCTCAGTTGGCCTGATAAGAACATTGATTTTTGCTTGTGTCTTTCACTGACATATGTTATCTCTCCCTGATTTGTTATAATTTACTTTCTTATACCAAGCACTTTTTTTTCCCCACTCATTCTTCACTTTGTTCTCTTATATTATACAGTATTTTCAAACTTCCGGGGTAATAATCCTGTTTTAAAAAAAACTATAATTTGATCACTTATTCCACAACGAGGACAATTCGAAGCTCGGTGGGAAAGTAAGCTGTGAGGATGGCAGAAGGGGAATACAAAGGGGTACAGGCAGGTTACGTGAGTGGGCAAGAAGGTGGCAGATAGAGTATAATGTGGGGAAGTGTGAATTTACCTAGGTAGAAAAAATAGAAAAGCAAATATTTTCTGGAGTGGGAGAGACTGAGTAGTGTTAGTATTCACAGGGATTTAGGTGTCCTTGTACACCAATCATGGAAAGTTAATATGCAGGTAAAGCAAGCAATTAGAAAGGGGCTAACAGCATGTTAACTATCATTGCAAAAGGGGTTAGAGTACAAGAGTAGGGAAGTCTTGTTGCAACTGTGTGGGGCCTTGGTGAGACCGCACTTAGAATCTCTCTCAAGGCTTGACGTTGGGAGCAAATCCTCTCTTTCAGATCACTGGTGCCACTTCTAGCAAATGTACTAATGCAGTAAAAAATGTAGAGAAGTCAGTCAAGTTGGCACAAATCCATCGAAATGTTGAATACCGAAGAGTGTTTGTATAAGGAAAGCAATATGACCTGCCTAAGGAGCACATGTCAACTAGATGGAACAGCTCAGCAGAATTTATATGGAAACTGGAGATTTCTTAAAGCAGAATATTGAAGAACCAGCAGATTTAATTACTAGGGCAGATTTCAAAAAGACCTTGAGAGGACAATGACATGACCTCGGAATAAAATTCTTCAAATAACCAAAAGAAAGAACATAATCTAATTTTTGAATAAGTCTTAGTTCAAATCTTTTTTAAAAAAAATCACATGGTCTTTCACCTTTTCTCATTTTGTAATTAAAACCCAGATGAATTCTAATAATAATCCTTATATTTGATATAGCAATTTTCAACAACAACTTGGATTTATAAAGCGCCCTCCATGCCAGACAGCATCTCAGAGCTCTTCACAAATCAAATCCGGTGCCGAGCCAGGGGGAGAGGGAAAAAGATGACCAAAAGAGCAGTCGAAAAGTCTTTTGGCACGACCTGAAAATAGGAAAGTGGAGGTCGAGGAGAAGGGAGTGAGAGAGTTTCAAAGCCTCGGGGTGTAGTGGCTGAAGGCATGGCTGCCGACTATGGAACGGAGGATTTGGGGGACATAGAGGAGGCCAGATCCAGTAAAGCAAAGGGAATGGATGCTGTTGATCTTATTGAATGGCGGGGCAGGCTCAAGGGGCCGAATGGCCTACTCCAGCTCCTTATTCCTATGTTCCTGTGTAATATACTGTAAAGTGAATTGACTGTATATTTATGGGCGAAAGATGCCAGACAATTGAGCATGGCAGTGTCCCACAGACATTTGTGGATTGAAGTGATCAATATATTTTCTTTTCTTGATGGATTATTATCAGATGTGTGGAGTAAGGAAACTTGTCCAATGTTTGGCCCTGCTGGGAATCAAACCCAGGTGTCTTGCTTGTGAGGCGAGTGCTCTAACCAATGCGCTACAGGACTTATGATACTGTCTTGAGTATTTTGATAGTAAAACAGAAAATTGCTCTCACATAAAATTCTTAGTGTTCTATATTTAGTTATGGATAAAATTCATAAAGTCACCTGCAATTGAAAAATTAATATATGAGAACTATAACCTCATTTCAAGATAATCTAAAGATGAGGAATCTACTAGTCTTCATACACTTACTTCAAGTAAGGCCACTTTAGAATAGTTGAGGAAACTAAAGCTGTTTAATGTGATGGTGTACTGAAGTCAATCATAGTGAACAGACTAGTCTCCACAGACCACTATTAAGTAAACCCTGGTGAAATAATTTCTCAAAAGCATAGCCTTGATGCGATTCAATAGTATTAGTGGACACGATGTTGGAGCATTTTTTTCCTTCAACCTTTTAGTGCATCCTTAGATTTGGCAAAACAGCATGCATGTGCTTCCATTAGCTAAATATTACATAGCGAATAGCTCTGAATATTGACTTGACTATTCTACTATAGGCCTTAACAGTATAATCTTAGTTGGAGTGTTATTTTCAGTCCACTTCTCAAGAACACATCTCACCAGCACTGCGAGAATAGATTAGGAGAAAGAGAGAATGTGAAACTGATTAACAAGTAACAGGTTAACAAACTGATGGCTTTTTTCACTTAGAACTCTAAAGTAGTCACAAAACCTGTATTGATAATCAAGATATATATATTTTATAAAAAAGATGAAATCACAAAATGTTTGAAGGTGCTGATTATACTAAGGAAGGATCCATTTAGAAACATCACAATTTTGACCTCATAATCTTTATCTATTTTCTCCATCAAAAACGTTTTAACAGATCCCTTCTAACCTGCTTTGTTCTAATGGCAAATGCCGCAACATATCAAATCAGGAAGATGATGCAAGTGGAGTTTTCAACCAGCACAAAATGGTTTAAATTGCAGAGCCTCCCGTATTGGACAGTGCATTGTACTTGCAAAAGCAAATATAAAGCGTGAAGTAATTGACATGCATTTGAAGAGTTTTCCACTTTCTCCCTGATGTGTTTAAATTTACACAACTTCATAAGATATCAATATTTCCAAAGTATTCATCAATTTGCACCTATACATGGTTTATATTAATATTTAGACATTCTATAAACGTCAGTAACAAACTCAATATTAGATGTTCAGATTAAGGATTAAAACTAATACAGTACATCAAATCCATCATGTCAGTGTCAAAGCGCACATTAACTATAGTCTGACAGGCTGTGGAGCCAGCACCGTGCATTTAGTTACAATATCTATGCAGTGCATTACGTTGATTCTGAAGTATGTTGGAGTAAAGCAAATGTTTGCTTTTCACATGGTCTTGTAGCTCAGTGGTTAGAGCATTCCCCTTGCAAGTGAGAGACCTGGATTCAATTCCCGGCAAGGCGAAACCATGGGCAAGTTTCCTTACTCTACACGCCTGATAATAATCTCTTATGAAAAAAAAGGCAATATTAATTTGGTCACTCTATCCATGAATGTTTTGGGGACATTGCTGTGCATGATTGGCTGCTATATTTTGTCCACAAATATACAGTCAATTCTCTTTACAGCATATTCTGTGGAGTACTTTGAGATGTCTAGAAGACGTGAATAGCGCTATATCAAATGCAAAGATAGTTACTTGTATTATTATTATTATTTTCTCATTTCTACATTTGCAAAATGTACACTTTAAAGTTGGTGCAATTCAAGCCCCATATTAGTTCTTGATCCAAATAGGATTCAGGTGAAAATCTGTGAATGTCCAGGACCTTGTGACATTCTCCCAACATGAAAGGTGCTATACAAATGTAATATTGTATCATATTGATCCCACCAGCTAAATTTACATTCCTGGGCAGAATTGGAGGAATGGAGCTGATGGGCTCAAGTAGATGATGAAGGCATAGATGAGGTTCTTGGCAGCCTCGGGGCAGAGGTACTGGTGAAGGTGAGGGTAGGCAAATAATTCAGATCGCAAAAGTATGGTTTGAAGAATTTTGACTTTACCTCACACTTGTGCTCAAATACACTCACTCCCTGGCACCTCCCTATCTCTCCGACCTCCTCACTCCCCAAACCACCACCAAGATCCTCTGCTTGACTACCAGCGGCTTCTTGCTCTTCCCTCGCACCCTCCGCCTTACTATCAGAGGTCGCACTTTCAGCTACTACGTCCCCATACTCTGAAACACTCTCCCTCAATCCCTCTGCCTTGCCCATTCTCTCCCCCTGATTAAGTCCCTCCTGAAAACCTTCTTCTTGAACTGTCCTTAAAAAAGTACCATGGTTATGGTGGTAGTACCATTTGCACCGGCTCTGCCACTGTTAAGCCACCCGGTGTGGATGACACTACATATGTACAAGTTGTTGTGGTTGTTCGAAGATTTGTTGGAGTGGAACAAGACACTGAGGTTCCACATGAGTTCAATGAGGTAAAGTGAGCCTGTGAAGTGTATGCAGATAAATGCAGTCAGCTTGTGAAGTGAGGAGCTGGTAAAGAGAGCCAATCAGGAGAGCTTCAGTGTACAGCTGAGCAATAGTAAGTTAGAATTCATGCAGGGCTCGATGTCTGAAAGATCGTCTGTCAGAACATTGGTGGTTGTCAAAATTAAGGGAAAAGGCAGAAAGATCGTTGATGTCGTCTGGGTATATGTGGAAATGAACTCCATGTTGATGATGATGTCACCAACGAGAGCACATATCCCGTGGGACATTAAATGTGACTGGATGGGATTGGGAGGACAAGCCAGTAGAGTAGATGAAGTAAAGAAGTTGCAGCATGGAGAAGAAGCAAAGGAGAAGGATGGATGATCAATGGTTTTGAAGGCAACAGAGAGGTTGAGCACCATGAGACAAGTGGCAGAGAATGACTTTAGTGACTTCAACCAAGGCATTCTGAGTGGTGTGAGTGAGTGGAAACATCACTAATAATAATAATAATCATCATCACAAAACAGCTAATGGTAGCATACCAACAAGCAAAATTCTATCACTGATATTGGTGATAACATGTTCAGATAATAAGAGAGGCATGGAATTGACATTTACAGCGATAAACAGACGCAAGGTTTACAAGGTACCCCTTGCCCTGCTTTTATATTAACTTCAGCTTGGGTAATAGCTTAATACACATTGTTCATTCACGAGATATTGCAACATTTGGACAAGGACAAATGATGTGTGAACAGAACCAGTGTCATGGTATTTGAATACAATCACTTGCATATCTTTGGGAAAGCTGAGGATGTTTGTCATAACAATAAATGCATTTGACACAGCACATATAACATCAAAACATCTCAAAGCATTTCACAGTAACAACTGTTAAGTATCATGACTGTGTACAGTACTTACATTTGAATGTTGCTGTTAATTTGTGGACATCAATGTCCCACAAATAGTCAGAGGGTGAATGACCAATTTATCTGCTAGACCTTTGCCTGGGAGAAACACCTCTTTCTTTTCCAATAGGGTCAAGCGTTCTTTAATATCTACCTAAATAGAGACAAAACCTAGCTTTAATGATGCAACCAAAGGATGTCTCTGAATTTGGTCCAGACCCCAAAAAGCTCCATTAACAATAATTAGCATTTATATAGCACCCTTCATGTGGGATAGAGTCTCAGAGCACTGCATTTGATTAACATCAGTGACATTTAATCAACATTAAATTGATTGTTTCGGCCTCAAAGGATTTGGTTTAAATGTTAGTGTTTCCAAATTTTAATTATTCTAATTCCCTGACTTCACTAAGTTTTATTATGGGGTTTTAGTCTTTGTGTGTTTGAATATTGCACTCTAGCCATGTGCCATTTGATGATCTTTAATAATAATAGTAATAATCCTTGCATTTGATATAACGTTTTTCACATCTTCCAGAGTGCTTCACATAATATATTGTAAAGTGAATTGACTGTATTTTTGTGGGCGAAATGTGCCAGCCAATTGTGCACCTCCAAGAACTCAGCCCTTTCATCTGGAAGAAGTCTTTCATTTCACGTATACTTGGACTTTACAATCTTTTCAGTAGCATTTGAGTAGGTATTACTTGTCTGTCAGATGAATTACAAATTATGTTGTCACTGGAAGCTAATCACAATGAATTATTTCTGTAGCAAAGCAGCTTCTTATCTTGTCACCAAACCTCGCTGTGATTCCTCTTAGACTGCAAGTGTATTGGCATTCGCTCCCAATTAAAATCTCATTGGTTAAACAATGCAGAACATGTCAACATCTTATATCAGTGAAAGAATGTTTCCTTCACTCAAATCAAAATCTTTGAGGTAAAACATAATTTTAAAGCAAAGAAACTTTTGTAAATATTGTATATGCAATTAGATGGGCCCTCCATTATAATATACATTACTTACCCAGATGCAACAAATATTTGTTTTGCTCCCTGACTGACTTTGAAACTATCAATACTGTCCTCTTTATAACACATCCTTTGTTTATTAAACAGATCATAGAGACAGAATTAGAGTGGGCCTATGCTTGCCATTGTGTATGTTGAAAATAATAATAGTGCTGCAAAGCTAAATACAAAAGCAATATTTGCACAATCATCTTGTTGTCCTTATGCACTAATGCTATTACTAATGAAATGCCATTGTTATACATAGACAGCTATAGTAAATTGCCCTGTATGTGTTTTTGGATAACAATACAATACCCAGGGTAATGAGATGATTGTGTTACCCTGATTGAAAACACTTCAATAAATAAAAATATATACAAATAAATGTTGCATAAACTGTAGAGAAATTCATCTTACAAATACAATGGTGACAAAGAAGACACAACTAATAGTGTAGCTTCAGGGATTTTGGTGGAATCAGTCTTTTTCATCAGGACAGAAATAAGACTGCTATGGTTTACATAAAATCTAACATTTAGTTTGGTCACATAAGTAAATGTATGGAATTGATCTGAATGAAGCTTTAAGTGCTTGGTGGGAAAGTATCAAACATGAAAGATAATTATGAATTATTAAGCAGATGGCATATGTATTTTTCCACTGTTACATGACCAAGGATTAATATCTGATGCACAATGCCACTGGTAGCATTCACAGCTATTAATCTGAAGCTGTGTAACAGCAAAACTGAATACCGGCCAATGAATAATGCATTTAGCAGTGAATAGAGGATTATTTGTGTGCTTCACTTGTTATTATTAAAATGGGTTTGGAGGGAAAAGAAATGTTTTCAATGGTTTTGTGCTGATGATGTTCTTCCGTTGTATGACCCTTGACAAGACTGGATATCAGCTTTTATCCAGTATACCAACAATTTGCCAGCTATTACCTGTAATACTAGACATGCACATAATACAATGGTACATGGAAAACAGCAGCAGTTGATAACAGTGATTGTAGATGGTTGCAATTATTTGGGATTTCCTATCTTCTCCGTCTAAATATTGAGTTTTTACATAAAGGTGCGTTTACTGATGTAATGTAATACATTCTGATGTAAAAACACAATGCAGGCTACATTATAGTCTCTGTTAAGTATGTAACTGATTTTCCATATTTTAGTAATCCTTCCAGAATGGAAATGTAGTATTTAATATCACCAGATAGAAATTGGGCTCTGGTATGAAGTGATTTATTTGAAAAATATTAAGTTTGACACCACTAATTTAACAGTCCAACACTGAAATACTTTACTAGATTAGCGAATTATTAACTAGTCATTGGTGAATCCCATCAGAACGTCACCTTGACAAGAACGATCAATTTAGTGATTAACAGAAAAACATGCTTATTTATGTTCACTAGACAATAAGAGAAAGATGATCAGTAAAATAATGTTCAGCATTTGTGTTTAACTGTCAGAGATAAGTAAAATTATAGGACAACTCTTTTAAGGTTCAGATCATGAGATATTTATGGACCTCAAGTTTGACCTCTGATCTCAGTTGGGATGTTGCAAACACATTACATTAGACTTCACTACTTCTGGGCTAAAAAGGAGACAATCAGCCCGAGTTCCTACACCTGATTATTGTTAAATGTCACTTGCTGGATGTGTATGAGTGTATCACCCAAAGCATAATTGTGCTGAGCTCTGATTGCTAAATAAGCTGCCAACTTTTGTTACCTTCACAAATAAAGGAAAGGCACTTGGTAAGATATAGAATCACAAGAGGTTGTGCACTAGACTCCGCAAGCCTATCTCCAACCATATTTGCTAGGCTCATTCAGCTTCCCAGAGGATTGAGTTCAAGATATCCATCTTCACTTTTAAATCTTGCCCCACCTTCTAACATCGTATCAACCTGCTCACTCCCTTCGTTCAGCAGGTGCTGGCCAGCTTCACATTCCCCACAATGGTCAGCTGAGTTTTCAGCATTTCTTCCCACATCCTCTGGAATGCCATGCTTGAGTCCCTTTGCTTTGCCCCTTCCCTTGCCTCCATCAAGACCTTTCTTTTTGACTGTGCCTTCCTCCATCTTCTCACTCTCCTTCGTATGAATGTATATAAAGTGCCTTCAGTTACTACCAATGGAATTGTGCGGCAGCTTAAGGCAGCCTTTGGGGGGGAAAGGAGTAAACAAAAGGTGCAGAGATTTAATGTATGCAAGCAATAACCTAAGAGAGCACCTTTCAACTGAGCCAAATTGCTCGTCTGGATATGTTGCTTTAGCAGTTTTTTCCCTCAAAAACATCATTATATCAATTATTCCATCAACTTCAAATTTGAGAAAAGCAAGCAAGTTCAATAAAATATTCCAGACAATTTTGGGGGCAGACTTAATCATATCCCCAGTAATTACTTTGGCACATAGAACTAAACTAAGACGTCTCCAATTTACTGGTGTAAATAAGCAGGATGTATATCCAGCTGTGATATGAAAATTTAATGCAGAGATTAGCCTTTCTTACCAAAGCATGGTTGCTGTGTAATTCACAAAAAAAAAATTTATAAAGTGACTGAATCTTACATACATTAAAGGTAAACTTTATTTTGTATAGTATTTTAAGAATACCAACAGTAAGCAGGTATCATTTCACTTCTGTTAGAATTTCTCAAGTTGTTGTTTTCACACAATTCCCATTGTTCAATAGAATAGTGAAAGAGAAGTGTGTACTCCAGATGTCTGTTTGATCCATTGGAAGTACAGGAGCAGACGTTTGGTATTTTTAAGTCAAAAATTAATCAAGGATCACGTACAAATAAGCTTCCTTCCTTCCCCACAGCCACGCCATAACCAGTACTGCCTTCCACCACCTTTGCAACATCGCAAACTCCGCCACTGCCTCACCCCTCAGGCTGCCGAAACCGTTGTTCACACATTCATCACATCATGGCTCGATTACAGAAATTACCTCCTCGTCGCCCTTCTTGGTTCTTCCCGTCACAAGCTGCAGATCATCCAGAACTCTGCAGCTCATGTCCTCACCCGCACCAAGCTCCACGACCACATCACTCCCACCCTCACCCAGCTCCATTGGCACCCCATCCCCCAGAGGATCAAATTCAAGATCCTCGTCCTCACCTCCATGGCCATTGATGGCCTTGTCCCCACCTACTTCTCCGAACTGCTGTCCCCTTGTGAACCTCCCCGCCACCTCCGTTCAGTGGGCTAGGGCCTGCTCCATGTTCCCCACCCAACCGTCGGCGGATGGGCTTTCAGGCTCTCTGCTCCCACACTGTGTAACTCCATCCCACAGTCCTTTTGCCTCGCTCCCTTCCTCTCCGCCTTCAAAGCCAGTCTCAAGACCCTCTTCTTCGACCATGACTTCTGCCGTCCTGACTTCTGACTTCTGTTCAGCACCTTGGGACATCCTCCTGACATGAAAGCGCTCTATAAATGTAATTTTGTTGTTGTTATGAGTATAGAAGTTGAACACTGATATTTCCCCACTCTAGAGGGGCAGAGATATAGCGCTGATGCCTTTTGCCTTCTACATGATGCATGATGCCTCCTAAATTTAGTCATAAAGGGAAGAGAAGCATTTAACTACCATTAAAGTAGTTCAGTAAAGAGGCATACATCATTTGATGAAGGCAGCAGAGAAAGTCAGCAAATATAGCAACAATATTGTATAGTGAGACAATAATCCAGGAATAATTTCTCATTATTTATAGTCAAATGAAAATATAAGTCAGTAAGCATTTTTAATTAGATAGGTACACCATAAAAAATCAATCAATCAATCAATCAACCAACTAACCAATAACCAACCGATCAAAAGTTACATTTATATAGCATCTTTCACGTCAAGAGGACGTCCCAAGATGCTGTACAGTTAGATTGGGACAAGAGCAGGTGGGGAGGGGTCGGGGCAGAATGAAGAAGAGTAGGAAAATTGACTGTACATTTGTGGGAGAAATGCGGCAGCCAAATTGCACACAGCAGTGTCCCACAAACAGTCATGGAAGTGGGACTAGGGGAAAAAAGAGGGAAAGATGGCAAGGGGCAGGGTTGGGGCAGGGGGAAGCAGAGCGGTAAAGCTGACTATATATTCGTGGGTGAAACGCGGCAGCCAAATTGCGCACAGCAGTATCCCACAAACAGTCACAGAAATGGGCCCAGGAGAGAAAGGGGGAAAAAATGGCAAGGGGGGAGAGGGAGGGAAAGGTGGGATGGGGTAATGTCAGGGAGGAAGAGGAGGGAATAAGCGGGGTAAGGGAGAGAGGGAGTGAAAGGTGGGTGGGCGCAAGATCAGGAAGAAAGGGGGTAATAGGGAAGAGGGAAGGAAGGGGAAAAGGGGGGAGAGAAAGTGGGGAAAGGGAGTGAGGGAAGAAGAAGAAGAAGAAGAAGAAGAAGAGGGGGGGGAAGGCCAAGGGGCAAGTGGGGTGGGGGGAATCAAACAGCAACAATCAACAACATTTATTGTTTGCAGGTGGAATACAAAACATTCCATGACACTATTCACTTAATAATAATAATAATCCTTACATTTGATGTAGCGCTTTTCACGTCTTCTAGACGTCTCAAAGCGCTTCACAGAATATACTGTAAAGTGAATTGCCTGCGTATATGTGGGCGTAACACAGCAGCCAATTGCACACAGTAGTGTCCCATAAACAGTCATGAATTGAAATGGCCAAGTTATTATAGTTTTTTTGGGGATGGATTGTTATTAGGCATGTGGAGTAAAGAAACTTCTCTGAGGTTTCGCCCAGCCCCGAGACCCGCAGCCCCGGCTCCAGCCCCGAGACCCGCAGCCCCGGCTCCAGCCCCGAGACTCACAGCACCGGCCCCGAGACTCACGGCCCCGGCTCCCGGTACTGAGAACCACAGCCCCAGCCTCGGCCTCAGTGCCGGCCAGAATTCAGACCGCAGCGCCTCTGCATCCCCCAGCCGCAGCCTCACATCCCTTGGGATGATGCCGCCCTATTGATCCCTCACTCCTGGTCTCCCGCATGCGCAATATGGCTGCCGCCATGACCCGAGCTTCCCTCCCCCTCCACATGTCTTTCCCCCCAACCCCCCTCTCCGTTATTCCCTCTCTACCCTTCTCTCTCTTCGCCCTCCTCGTTTACTGTCCCTGCTCGACCCTCCCACCGCTTCCCTCTGTTCCAGTATTGGAATCCTCCGTCGGGCTCACCATGGCACTCGGCGCTGGCTGTCCAACAGCAGCCACACCAAGTGCCCTGTCCCCCACCATCCCCGCCAGCCCCACCGGACACAAACCCGGGGGGGTCAACCTCTCCTCTCTTATTCAGATCCCCACCCTCCCCGCCGACCATCCCAGCCCCCCGTTACACCTCTCGGCCAATTGCGCTTTCCTCATTGGCCTCCAAAATGTCCGCTCTGTCTGCAACAAGACCCTGGCCATCAACGATCTCATCCTTGATGAGAACGTTGATATCATGGCCCTGACGGAGACTTGGATCACCCCAGGCGACACCTTCCCCCTTGTTGAAGCCACACCACCCAACTACACATTCCACCATGCTCCTCGACCCAACCGTTGTGGCGGTGGTGTGGCCCTCATCTCAAAGACATCTCTCGCCCTATCCCACTACTCCCCCTGTTCCTTCCCCTCTTTTGAACAGCTCACCCTTTCTCACTCCTCCCACAGTTCCTTCAAAATCCTTTTAGTTGATCGCCCCCCCCAAATCCTCCCCCACTTTCATTCCAGATTTCTCATCACTTTTAACCTCCCTTTGTGTTTCCTCCGATCACCTTATTATTCTTGGCGACTTCAACCTCCACTTCACCCCCTCCTGCCCCATTTCCTCTGAATTTTCCTCTTTGTTTTCGTCCTTTAATTTTTCCCTTCACATTCACACTGCCACCCACACTCATGGCCATCCGCTCGATCTGGTGATCACCTGAGGCCTCAACATCTCTGGCGTCACCATCATCGACAAGGCCATTTCAGACCATCTTTTCATTTCTCTCAACACCTCTATCCCTCCCCCCTCCACCTCCAAACCCACCACCATCTTCTACCGGCTCTGGAAGAAGATTCCCCCAAAAACCTTCAATTCTGCCCTCGAAACCTCCGACCTCCTCCCACTGTGGCACTTTTCCTGTACCGACCCATCCTCCGCCTCCACCGCCCTCCATAACACCCTCTCCACTACCCTCGACACCCTGGCCCCCCTCACCTCCAGAACCGTCTCCCACTCCCGATCATCACCGTGGTACACAACTCACCTCTGTTCCCTCAAAAGCCAAGTGAGAGCAGCTGAACGCACCTGGCTCAAATCTGGCCTCATGGTCCACCGGCAAATCTGGCTGGACCGCATTAAATTTTACCGCTCGCCCTAGCCACCGCCAAATCAGCCTTCTACTCCAGGATAATCCTGGAAGCGAAGGACAACCACCGCCTCCTCTTCGCCACCATGAACGTTGTGAGGAGATGTTGGACTTCTTCGAGACCAAAATCGAGAGAATTCGCTCTGCAGTTTCCTCCCACCACCTCTCCTCCACCGCTGCCCCTCCACCCGTTATTCCAACCCCCACCCACCCACCCTTTCATACTTTCATCCCCACCTCCCCATCTTCAGTCACAAAAATAATCACCTCCATGAAACCCACCACGTGTTCACTGGACCCCATCCCCATCCCCCTCCTCCGCACCCAACTCCACCTTCTGGCCCCGCTCATTTCTGACACCATCAACCTTTCCCTCTCCTCAGGCACTGTCCCTACCTCCCTTAAAACAGCCACCATCACCCCTATCCTGAAGAAACCCTCCCTTGATGCGTCGCAGCCATCAAGCTACCGACCCATTTCCAACCTCCCGTTTTTATCCAAGTCCTTGAAAGAGTGGTTGCCTCCCAGCTCCGCTCTTTCCTTTCAACTCACTCACTCCTTGAAGCCCTCCAATCAGGTTTCCACCCTGCTCACAGCACGGAAACAGCCCTGGTCAAGGTCACAAACGACATCCTAAATGCCTGTGACCAGGGCTCCCTCTGCCTCCTCGTCCTCCTTGACTTGTCTGCTGCGTTCGACACAGTCGATCACACTATCCTCCTCCAACGTCTTTCCTCCCACTTCAACCTTCAGGCACAGTACTTGACTGGTTACATTCCTACCTGACCCACCGACTACATTTTGTATCTTCCAAAGGCTTCTCCTCAAACCCCCGGACAGTTTCTCACGGCATCCCCCAGGGCTCTGTCCTTGGCCCACTCCTTTTCACCATTTACAATGTGAGCAAGACCGAGGCCCTCCTGATTGGCTCAAGCTAGCGCCTCCACACATCGGGCGCTGCCAGCCTCAACATCCAAAGTTGTACTCTCCACCTCACAAAGCCAGTCAGGAACCTCGGCATCACGTTCGACCATAAACTCTCCTTCCTCCCCCACATCCATGCCTTGACCAGCACCGCTTATTTCCACCTGCGCAACATTGCCAGGCTCCGCAATTATCTCACCCCCCACGCTGCCGAAACACTCGTGCACGTGTACATCACCTCATGGCTGGATTACGGAAACTCTCTCCTCGTCGGCCTCCCCAGTTCTTCCATTCACAGGCTGCAGGTCATCCAAAACTCTGCAGCCCATGTACTATCCCGCACCCGCCTCCGTGACCACATAACCCCCACCCTCGCCCGTCTCCACTGGCTCCCCATCCCCCAGAGGATCGAGTTCAAGATCCGCGTCCTCACCTTCAAGGCCTTACACGGCCTTGCCCCGCCCTATTTATCTGACTTACTTTCCCCTTATAAGCCCACCCGGACCCTCTGTTCAGCAGGTCTTGGCCTGCTCCAAGCCCCCCGCCCGAACCGCCCCACCATCGGAGGCCAGGCCTTCAGTTTCTCCGCTCCCACCCTATGAAATTCCATCCCCCAATCCCTCAGCCTTGTTTCCTCCCTTTCCTCTTTCAAGGCCGGTCTGAAGACTTTCCTCTTCGATTGTGCCTTTTATTCCCCCCCAAATTTTTCGACCTCCCTTACGTGTTTCACCCCTTCCCGAACACTCCCCTCCCAGCTCGGGTCACACGCCTCCTGTGCAGCGCCTTGGGACGTCCTCCCGACGTGAAAGGCGCTTTATAAGTTTAAATTGTAGTTGTTGTTGACCTGCCTGGATTCGAAACACAGGTCTCACACTTGTGAGGTGAGTGCTCTAAACACTGAGCTACAGGACTCATGGATATTTGTATGGAATTGGTTTTAAATTGGCTGCCAGGTTTGCCTTCAAATATAAAGTACAGTATTACATTTGACACATGAAACACTTTGAGACGTTTTGGCATTTTTGGCTTTATCAAAGGTAATAATTTTTCTTATTATTATATGGAGCTCTAAACACATAATGTAACATTTAATCTTGACTCATAAGCACAATGAATGTATCCTTGTAAGCGTAATGCTATCGCCTGGAAAATTGTTGCTGTGGGATATATAAGGTGATACTCTTGCACCTCATTTACTATTTCAAATCAATTTGGATTCAACTGTTTGAAGTTAGAAATAATTAATTATGAAAGACCTTTACAAATGTATGTTGTTTTGCATACTACGGACGTAGTTACTCTTAGAAATTTAGAAATAAATCGATGTGAGTGCAACATCAACACATTGGTAAAAAAATGAATTAGCATCAATCATAAATAAAAATTATTGCATGTGATTTAGCAGTATAATGATAAAATATCACAGTGTGCTTCACAGGGATTTCCTCCCAAGTGATTGTATGTTATCCTTATAATATAAAAACATATGATTCCACCTCAGAAAACGTGTCCGAAATGTTTATCAATTAAACAGGAAAAAGTGTGTTTAGCTCTGCTGGAAAGATTTCTAAAACTATGTGGCTAATAAAAGCAGATGCAATAAAATTTAGGTAGGATTAACATATACTGTTTATTAACTAGTGGACTTTTAATTTTTGATTTATTATGGAAAATCATAATATAAGCATTGAACAAGTATGAGAAAACTATTTTACCATCACACTGTATGCTTCTTAAAATAGCAGTCAGACTGGCTCACTTTTCTAACACTCAGAATGTTTGGGTTCCTAAACTCAATGACTTGAGCTCCAGTGAAGCAACACATTGTTCGATGCCGTTATTTGGATCATATGTTGAAGCAAAATTTGCAGGACATTGTCTGATCAGGCATATATTAAAGATACCATGGTATTATCTGAGAAGAAAGCCAGTGCCTTGGCCAATAAACGTCAGATAAACCTGATCTTTCGTGTCATGATTAATTTGTGAAACATTGTCGCACAAACTAGATGCTGTGTTTGCCTACAAAATGAATCGCTATACTTCACAGTAAAAAATCTTGTGAAGCCCTTTAAGCTGTTTGAACATGGTGATAAGTGCTTCATCATATGCAAGCAATATTGTTACTATAATAAATAAAACTAATGAAAACAATTTCCATATCAAGATTGAGGAATTTTCAAACTTTCTGCACAATTGTTAATTTTTAAGGCTTTCTTTTAAAAAAGGTATTAAGTCTCTTAGATCATGAGATATTTTGGGTCTCTGATTCATCATTGTCTTCCCAAAGGCTGAGAGAGTCTTTTGTACATAGACCTCAGCGCACACACAGAGCTGTGATAACAGATGTTATCTAATACTATTGAAGAGCTGGTCACGCATTTCTGAGCTAAGCCAGAATCGATTTGCACCTGCAGGAGTTATACCACAACAGTGACAATCGATGTGCTGCCGAAAGTACCTTCTCAAGTTGGTCTCGGCAGCCAGCCTCCAGTGGGATTTGCTTTAGGATCATGCTGCTGATCTTCAATTTTTACCATGCTTATTCATGAAAATCACAATGTAAACCAGGAATAAGTAATGAGGGAGTTCATCTGTGTAATTGAGGATAGATAGAAAGATGAGCACAGTGTGCATTCTTCTTATGGCACCTATCTTTAGTTTCTCTGTGCACTTCCTCTTATCCAAGTATCTGTTACTGTTCAAGCCACAGACTTGTTCTTCTGCTCATTTCCAGGTTGTAATACACGTCACTTGGCCTCAAATCAGAGGACAGATGTAGCTACTGAACTGGGAGTGGGGGAGTGGGAACTATTGGTTAGCAGTCAAAGTATTGACGAAGGGTGCCTTCACACTGACATGACTATCCTCAATCAAGTTTAAATATAGTACAGTACTACTATTTAGCTACTCAGAACATTGTATTTCCAAACCACATGATCAAATCAATATTGTAGTTTACTCAACCGTGAAATACTTCAACATTAGTTATTGAGATCTGGGCAATAATATTGTTTGTGAAAATCACTAGCTGTTCCAACACTGCTTGACACATTGCTACCTGCACTCTCATCAAAAGCATTTAAAATATGCACTGTGCAAGACTTTTCAGTAACCAGGCAGAATAATTAAGCTGAAATTATGCTCTGAATTTTGACTTATTTTTAATGGGAAATTTTATTGTGGCCAACAGCACGAAAGGTTCTTCACATAATGATGAATGGAATCCACAGCCATTATTTCTTATATAAGTACTGTACTTATTTTGATTTGCAATTAATGTTACTTGGTCAAGTTACTAAAAAGAGAAAAATATTAATAGCTGTACTGAATATCTTCTGACGTTTGGACTTGAGAATTTATTTCATGACCTTTTGCTTCTGATGAAGATATCCAAGGAGTGTGCATTCAAGCATCTAATACTGGGATACAAAGTAAAATCCAATCCATCACATTGAAAAGTTTATCCTTTGTGAAATGAACTTTTTTCCTGCTTGATATACGATGTGTGACTTTTCATATTTGCTAAGCTCTAAATAATATGGTGCTCCTTCTCAGCGACATCTCGTAACTGATTGATAAACAAAGGGATGAATTTTCTTAGAAAACATACTAAGGCTTTGTCACTGCACAGGTGGAACAGCTTGTAATATGTATTGAGCATACTGTTTCTTGATTTTCAATGGGTGCTAACCAATCAGTATAGATTTAGAGTAATGGTGGGGTCAAATGCAATATTCATTACAAGATTTGTAAATATTGAAGGTTGCCAGTAACTGGATGTGCATCATGCCAACCCATGGGAACGCTGTTCTGCTGCAACAAACTATTTTTGGGTGTGTCATACCGGTAGCATGCTGTGTCACCAAAGAAAAACACACAGTAATACTCACACTAATTCGCATCAGTCAGGATCATAACATTTAATATGACTTTCATGATGTTCCAGGTACACTGTAAGTCATATGACATTTTATTTAATCAATCATCTGGACTGCGTATGCATAATTTAATGCATCTGGTAAGAATGCATGTGGTAGTTCAACCCTGCAGCCATATACTGTGTGTGCATTTGATGATGGGTCAAGCCTACATTTCCTGTGATTCAATGAGTCATGGTCCTTCACTGCACTTGCACTTACCAGCAAGAAATTAGAATTGAATTGAATCGTTTGTCTCCCCATAGGTAGACGGATCAAGATTAAGTTTCCTGCAATTCAATGCAGCCAGCCATTACTTGTGCATGCTTCGATGGGTCAGAATATCATTTCCCATGAGTCAACACAGGCAGTAAGTGTGGGAGGCATGGAGAGTTTGGGAGCAGTGTTACAAATTAGGTATTATGAAGTGATACGACTAGTGCAAAGTAACAAAAACGATTTTGGTTGGAGTCTGAATGGGACTCGGGTGCCTATACGCCTTAGGTAATTACACAATTGAATAAAAACAATAACAAAATTACATTTGTATAGTGCCTTTCATGTCGGGAGGACATCCCAAGGTGCTAGACAGTCAGCGTTTCAGACACAAGCTAGGGTCAGGATCGAGGAGGGTGAGGGAAGGAAGGGGAGGGGGAGTGACCGATAGGACCGTCGAAGAGGAGGGATGTGAGGTGGGACTTCAAGGAGGCTAGGGAGGGGAGGAGGCTGAATGATTCCAGGATGGGATTCCAGGATGGAATTCCAGAGGTTGGGGGCAGAGTGGCTGATGGCTTGCCTGCCAATAGTGAGACAGGTGGGTCGGGGGACATGGAGCAGGCCTGAGCCCATTGAGCAGAGGGAGCAGACAGGTTGTTTGGAGGTCACAGGGGTAGAATGGGGCAAAATATATGTTATAAAGATAAGACTTATGCAAATTTTACTGTTTTTAGTGGACAGTAGAAGAATCATTGCCACAGATTTCTGGATCCAAGGCTATGCACATTGATAAGATAGTGTACTTTTCCATAGAATCAGATTAACCACAATTAAAGTTATACTAACAAAGAATAGCCAGAAATCCTGTTGAAACCATTATCCGAGCTGGTTCCTCTTAATATTTGAACCTACATAACATCCTCTTAAATTTATTTTGTGTGTAAAATTTAGAACTGTCAATGCAAATGAACTTGTTTTGTTATGTGGGTACCTCTAAAACTATTAACTGCCACTAAAATAACAATTTATTCGACGGCTTCATTGTGTATCTATAAACACTTGTAGTTCCAAAAGCATTTTATTTAAATTATTGAGTCATGAATTATCTATTTCAGAATTGCAGTGTATTTGTGTGTATTGTAGTGTGTTTACTGTCTCCCTCCTGTTGTGTTGTTAATGCTGATGCATGGTACTACAAGGATTAGCAACCTTTCATTTCTCACCAAAATAATCAAAGCAGTGTGATGCTGTCCTCAACCAATTTAAAAATACACGTCTTTTCCAGAAAGAGACCCCGGATAATTACTGTATGCACTTCCTCGCCATAGACTCACAGAAAGTGTAAAGGCCCCAGCACCATCCAATATGAGCTGCCTCAACACTGGTCAAATGTCCTGTTCTTGATTGTGTATGTATCACTCAGTGCTGTCGCACATGGTGCAACTGCCCAACTGAATCATCAGGGAGGTATCACAGCCTTATCTTCTATTTGATTTTCATTTTCAGAATGTATGCAGTAGTTGTGACCTCTTCTATTTCCAAAAGTGTCTGTATTGTGGGTCACGATAGCTGGTTCCGGGACCGTTTTTTGCTGTGGTAGCTTATGCCTAAGCAGTTGGACAGCTGGATATCGAGTGGCTAGTGCCCGGACAGCTGGTGCATAGGCAGGTGGTGAGGGGGCGCTATGTGTTGTGCGTGTTATTCATTCAAAGCATTTTGGCTTGTGCTGCATGATTCATTTGCAGACAACTTTTATCTGTAATTTATGCAACACCTTGTTTTTTTAAAAAACAGATTTATGCAAATATTGCATTTAGAAAAGGAAATAAAAGGAAATAAATCATAGTGCACATATGTAGTTGTCCGAATGTCCAAAGGATCATGTTTTTTCCAACGTCTGCATATGTGAAATCATCACAGACACATATTTTGAATTGTGTTTCCTTTCACGTACAATTTTAACACCAGGAACTTTCATTCTTGTAAAGAATTGAATCACTTGATAACACCTCAATCTGCATGAAAATCTACTGATGTTATTAAAATGGTTTTTATCTTATAATTTCACAAAGTAGAATACTACCTCAAGTTCAGGAGTTGAAGCAAGCCAAAATATGTCTTTTTAATTTTTAAACCTGAAATTAACATGCATAATGCATGTAATGAATATTTCATAAGATAATAAATACAGAGAAAACTGTATTGGTGGATCAGGGAATTTAATTTGGTTTAGTAAGGTTTGTTCATGTAGGAACTCGCTCAAGACCACAATTAAAGCTTGATAGCAATGGTGTTAGATTAGAAACTCAAAAATCTATGCTCAGGAGACTGCCAGGTGGTATAAGGTTAGCAGTGTTGGGTTCACCTTTGAAATCTATGTTTGAATCTAACCCTTGTTGATAGAATAAAAATGGTCCTCTCTCAACCATTCGTAAGACTAATAAAAGATAGAGGTTGAGTAATCTCTATCCAATTTCATAGAATCATAGAATCTTATGGCACAAATGGAGGCCATTCAGCCCATTGAAACTGTGCTGGCAGACTGCAAGAATTTCTGCAAGAACGGGCCCATAATCCACAACATGCAACAAACTGGTACCAAGTTTACTGTATCATCCTGTGAGGGAGGTACCAGTAAAGTGAGACAATGGTAAAATGTTAAAGATTCTTTTCTGACAGTGTGGTAAGGCACATTTTGCTATTGCATGCCATTGAAGTGCACTTAACTGGTTTTGATACTAATTGTAAGGTAATCTATTCTTAACTACTGACGTGCTTCCCTTTAATCATCTCAAAACACCACCAAAAAAAAATTTGCTTGGCACCATAGTTGCTGAATGGATAAAGGCACCACTAAGTAAAACAAACAATGATGTTTCACTAAGTGTGGAAAAATGCTTGAGATAATTGATGTGATCATTGTCACTGATATCATACTGCATAATTTTTATTCTGTTGAAATAAGATGAATATCACTTATATCCCAGTCCATTAAAACATTCTGAAGCATTCTGTGAGCAAGCGTCATTAACAAGCGTTAATAAGTAAGATACAGAATGAAAGATTCTCTTTTGCTTTATTCATACTAGACTTCCACATTTTTGCTCCTATTCTAAGGGCACTACCAATGTCTATAAATTTACTGACAAGTTAAGCCAATATTAATTCACTTGCAAGAAGTGGATACATTACCAACAAGTAAAGAACATCTACCTCTATGTTATAGCTGATTGCGAACATCTCAATATTATTTGAAGCAGTCAACTTAAAACACAAGGGGATCACATGAAACCCTAATTTTTATTATTTTCCTAGTTTAGTTCTAAATGTTCAAACCATGATTCAATTCAGCAATTCAATTCCATGAAATCAGTTTTAACAAGCCTATAATCTAGCACCTGCATAGACCGAATATTAGGATAATACAGTACAAAGCAGTATAGTGTAGTATAGGAATGATGCCCAAGGTATTATTTTATGCTTACCAACAAATACAGTAAGATTACTGGAGTTTTTAAACATAGTAGTAGAAATAGCACCTGGATAAAAAGTCAAATTAATCATTATTTTGAACTACAATATTCTCCACCAGGCAAAGCACATTTGACAGAGATGGACAAGCTATAATATTCACCTATTTCACAAAGCTGACAGTAAGTATGATCTAATTTCCTCAACAGTTCCACTGCACTCAGATGTAGAAATGGGAAGGGTGACAAATTTAGGTAATGTATATATTTAGTGATTATGCTGCTGAAAATGGGAAAGAATGGCATTCAATGGCCTTTTGTGTTGAGGATCAAGCTACTCACAAGAACTTTCAGCTAAATTAGCTACTAAATGGGTTGAGTCCTTTCTTTTTCAACAGCAATTGGCACTAATTAGAATCTTTATACTATAGAGTCGCTTCTGAAGTGGAAGTTCATGATCAAGGCACTTTTAATCGAGTTAAACACCAGGAGGCTCTTGAAAAATCTTAAGCATGGTGTTTAATTTAATATGGCAATCCAGGGATAAAAGGCTTTACAAGCCATTAGGGAGACAGAAATCTAGAACTCCAGCAAGGAAATACTGTACATGTGTCACCTCAAAAAAAAGAAAGTACAGATATAGTTACTTGGATCCATCGATACAAAAAATAAAATGCATTTTTAGAGCTAAAATCATGGTTAAAATCATCCAAAACTTTGCCATCCATATCATCACCCATACAAAACTCAGCACCCCCATCATGCCAACCCTCGCCAGGCTTCACTGGTTCCTATCTCTGAAAGAATTTACTTCTATATCCTCACCCTCACATATAAATCATTTCATGCCAAAGCAGACCTCCTCACCAGCACCACCACTCTAATCTGCTCTTACCATCACTCTTCTGCCCTCTTTATTTAGCTAAAATAGGCCTGTTTTGCATCCCCTAAATCCTCTACTCCACCATCGATGGATGTGCCTTCAGCAATTATACCTTTAGAACTCTTTGACTCAATTCCTTTCGCTCACCACCTCATTAGCCATCTTTAAATTCCACATTAAGATCAATTCCTACCTCAACAACTGCATCTATGGCCATCTCCTCATTCACCCTTGCTTGGCATTCAATCTTGATACCTTGTTGTGCTATAGGAGCTATCTTCTGTGAAGGGCTTTATAAATACAGATTGTTGCTGAAATTATTGAAAATGTTACAAAGCTAATTGCTGTCAAGTGTAGCAACTGTTTTGAAACTGTGACATAAACATCCATCAATTTATCTGTAGAATTGATAGCTTTGATATATTTGATAGATTTGTGGTACTTCACATAGGTACCAATGATATAGGTAGGGTTAGTTGTGATGACTTGAGGAGGGAGTTCAAGGAGCTGGGAACTAAATTAAAACAAAGAACATCAAAGGTAGTGATATCAGGATTGCTGCCTGTGCCATGTGCAAATTGGTACAGGAATAAACAAATTATAGAGTTAAATGCATGTCTGAGGAAGTGGTGCAGAACAAGGAGTTTCATTTTATGGGCCACTGGCACCAGTATTGGGGGAAAAGGGGTTTATTTCACAGAGATGGGCTCCACATAAATCGGGCTGGGACAAATGTTCTAGCAAACCAAATAAGAGGGAAGTAAATAGAGCTTTAAACTAGTAAAGTGGGTGGGGGGATACAATTAGAAATAATCGCAAGCCAGCAATATTAAGAAATAATCACTAAAGGTGACTGAACAGAATAGTGAGAGAGATAAACAGAATATGTCAAAGAGGGGTAAAAAGCTCAGTAAAGAAGACAGGGCATCAGAGAGTACGGGAAATGGTAATAAATTAAAAGCGCTATATCTGAATGCACAAAGCATTTGGAATAAAATAGGTGAATTAAAGGCACAGATCATACCTGTTTGATCATACAAACAGGTATCATACCTGTTTAATCATACAAACAGCCATCACTGACACATGGTTGCAGGGAGATCCAGGGTAGGAGTTAAATATTCTGGGATTTTCAGTTTATAGGAGGGATACGCAATGTGGAAAACGAGGTGGGGGAGGGGGGTGTAGTCTTGTTAATAAATGATGGAATAAAAACAGTTGAGAGGAAGGTTTTCAAATCAGATAATCAGGATGTAGTAGATATAGAATGTGTATGGGTGGAAGTAAGAAATAACAAGAAGCAGAAAACATTAGTGGGAGTAGTTTATAGACCCCCAAACAGTGATCACAGCATAGCGCATGATATTAATCAAGAAATTGGAGGAGCATGTAGCAAAGGTAATACAGTAATAGTAGGTGAATTCAATCTTCACATAGATTGGGAAAACCAAATCGGCAAAAGTAGAGTAGAGGAGGAGTTTATAGTATGTATGAGAGATAGCTTTCTGGATCAGTATGTTGAGGAACCAAATATTGGACAGGCCATCCTAGACCTTGTTTTGTGTAAATTAGATTCCTTAATTAACGATGTTGTAGTGGGGTACTTAGAGGATCATAAATATAATTAGACAGAGTCAACATGGCTTTACAAAAGGGAAGTCATGCTTAACAAATCTTTTAGATATTTTTGTGAACATAATAAGTAGATTAGATTGGGGGGAATCCACAGATGTAGTGTATTTAGATTTCCAAAAGGCATTCGATAAGGTGCTGTATAAAAGGTTGATCCACAAGATAAGGGCCTATGGAATTAAGGGGAATATATTAGCATAGGTTGAAGAATAGCTAACGGTTAGAAAATGAGTAGGGATAAATGGGTCCTTCTCAAATTGGCGGGATATGACTAGTGGAGTGCCACAAGGATCAGTGCTTGGGCCTCAACTATTTACAATCTACATCAACGATCTAGATGAGGACATCAAACTTAAAATATCCAAATTTGCGGATGATACTAAACTAGGAGGGAGAGTAAATACCGAAGATGACATTAAAAAATGCAATGTGATATAGATAGGTTAGGTGAGTGGCAGATATAGATAAGTCTGCAGGTGGCAGATGAAGTATAATGTAAGGAAGTGAAGTCATCTACCTAGGTGTTAAAAACAGTAGAGCAGATTATTTTTTAGAAGGCGAGAGACAAGATGGTGTTAGCGTTCAGAGGGTCTTGGGTGTCCTTGTACATCAGTCACAAAAAGTTAGTTTGCAGGTACAGCAAGCAATTAGGAATGCTAACGGTATGTTGGCATTCGTTACAAAAGAGTTAGAATATAAGAGTAGGGAAGTCTTGCTGCAACTGTATAGGGCCCTTGTGAGACGACACCTAGAATATTGTGTGCAGTTTTGGTTTCCTTATTTAAGAAAGGAGATACTCGCCTTGGAGGGGATACAACGTGGATTCATTAGGTTCGTACCTGGGATGAGGGGGGTGAGCTATGAGGATCGGTTGAGCAATCTAGGCCTATAATCTCTAGAATATAGAAGAACGAGAGGTGATCTTATAAAAACCTTTAAGATTATTAAGGGACTCAACAGAATAAATAGTGGGAGACTGTTTCCCCTGGTTGGAGAAACTATAACCATGGGTCACAGTCTTAAAATTAGGGGTCAACCCTTTCGCACTGTGTTGAGAAATAAATTCTTCACTCAGAGGGTAGTGAATTTATGCAATTCTCTACTCCAAAGGGCTGTAGATGCTCAGTCCTTGAACACATTCAAGACTATGATTAATAGATTTCTTGTGGATCAAGGGATTAAGGGATATGGGGATAAGGTGGGTAGGTGGAGTTAGAATAGATCAGCCATGATCTTATTGAATGGCAGGGCAGGCTAAAACGGCAAAATGGCCTACTCCTGTTCCTAATTCTTATGTTCTAATCCATTAGGTGTAATGACCTTTTCCTACCCTATTTTGTGTGAAAACAAGCACGTAGAATTGTGGAAATGTTTGTTGTCGGTTAAAAGATTGAAAGAATTTCAAAATACGGGGGTACATGATGAAGTAGAAAGGAGCTAGTCTTCTAGATGTATGAGATTGTGGAGATCATGGAAACATTATTAACTGAAGTCACAAATAAAAACATTCTAGCTTAGATTAACAAGGTAGTAGAAAAGTTTTGGTATTTTGCATTCCTACTGGGCAGTGTATTGACGAACTGGAAGAATTTACTATGGAGGACACTGGGGTCTGGCGATATATCGATATATCGCTAAAACCCGATATAATTTTCATATCGATACGCCGATATAGGCATTTCAAAAATATCAATATCAAAAAATTGATATATCGAGGTAAAAAATCGGAATTCGCGCACACTGAACTACAAGACCCAGAATGCTCATCTCTATATACAATCCACAGACCGAGGTGCAAAGCCGCCATATTGTATTCATAGTCCTCGAATACAATATACAGGTATGCAATGGGTAGTGGGGGGAGAGACGGCTGGATGGGGGGGTGGTGAGAGGGAGAGAGACAGCTGGGGGGGGATGAGGGGGAGAGAGACGGCTGGGGGCGGATGTGGGGGAGAGAGACAGCTGTGGGGGGTGACGGGGAGAGAGACGGCTGTGGGGGGGGAGGGAGAGAGAGACGGCGGGGAGGGGGAGGGGGAGAGAGATGGCTGGGGGGTAGGGGGAGAGAAATGGCTGGGGGGTAGGGAGAGAGAGACGGCGGGGGTGAGAGAGGGGGAAAGAGACGGCTGGGTGGCTGGGGGGGAAGAGAGATGGCGGTGGGGGCAGGGTGGGAGAGAGGGACGGCGGTAGGGGGGGAGGAGAGAGAGACGGCAGGGGTGGGGGGGGGGGGGGAGAGACGGGGTGGATCTGATAATATACAGATAGATAGAGATGGGGGGGATGTGAGAGAGGACAGAGACACAGACGGAAAAACACAGAGATGGAGAGAGTGAGAGACACAGAGCGAGAAAGATATTTACCTCCTGAGGAGATAGGCCCCGAATGCGCGCGCATCCGGAATGTTTGCGCCGTGCACGCATGCGCAGTACGAAAAACCCGAAAATATCGATATTTCGGGATATCTCGATATGAGCCCATCGATATATCTAAATCAGAAAATTTCCATATCAACGGACCCTAGAGGATACTAACAACCTGACAATATCCAGTAAATATTGTTTGAGCTCCAGAACTCTTACACATGTGTGGTTGAACCTCTAGGCTCAAGTGACTGAAAGCTAACAAATGTCCCGGGATGAATAAACTATACTCAGGGTTCTGAGGCAGACAAGGCAGGAGATTTGTGTAGCACCGAGAGACATTATCTGAGTATCAATTACCATTGGTGAGGTTCCAATAGACTGGAAGCAAACATATGTTGCTCAAAAAGTTAACAAATCATTTGATAATGACAGATCCTTTATCTCAAGAGTTGGTAAATTTATGTAATCAAGGATTAGAAAAAAAATTACCTGCATAAAATATAATAAATTATCGCTAACATAGTTTCACAAGAGATAGATCATGTCCAAACTATGCTATGGACATATTGAAGGAACATTTGCAAAATTTTATAACGGAATTGATGTGACTATTTTTAAAAGTTAAATGTTTTTCCAAAAATTTCTAAAGAACGGCTGTGGAATTGAACGTGCTCCCCATCCACTGCCACAAAATTTGGAAATCACCAGCATCTTGAATCTGGGAAAACTGGAGTGAATTTGTTTTTAAATCTTGAATTTCTCTCTTTGTGCCCTAGCACTTAGCAAAATGGTTTTAAACAAGGGATTATCTGCTCCATTGCTGTTGTTGATCATATAAATCGTACCTTGAATAGATCTAAAAGAACAGCAAGCCAATTGTTGTGCTGTGAATGCTGCTCTAAGAATTAAAAAGAAACAAATTTACCTTTCCTGAAATTCAAGAGTGTAGTTACTTTTTTTTTGTCAAATCAGCAATAGGGACAGAAGAAAATATTGTAAATTAGGGAATTTGAGGTGACATTGAATGCGTCATGAATTGCCACAAATTTCACTCCATCTTCTTGATTTTTACATGTGCTCAGAGTAGCATATGGAATGGAATCACTAGAAACATAAAATGATTAAATTATTGGCAATAAATATGAATGACAAAAACTAAGTTTTTTTTAATTCAAAGGATTAATGTAATAAATTGATGGAAGTTATCTCAATGGAGACAGAAAAAAGAAAGTATGAATAGAATAATACAATAACTCTGAGTATATTCCCTCCAAAATACAACCTATATTCATATTATCTCAAATGTTTGGAAAGGTCAAATGCAATGAACATAGACAAGAAAATGATTGTACAAAACTTACATGGAAAATAAAGAGACATCTCTGGAAGGAAAATATGTATTTGCTTCAAGTAATAAAGAAGATGTGAAGTGGACCTACGAGATGAGTGGAGTAAAAGATACCAAGAATAATACATAATGTCTTCCAGTAACATGACACTGGAAAAGCAGTCAGATAAGAGCTTGAAGTGGATAAAGGTGACAACGAAGTTAAAGCAAATGAAGTAGCTGAGATACTAAATAAATATAGTCCAGGAGTGTTCACAAGAGTAGTAGTAATAATAACAATAATCCTTGCATTTTGATATAGCGCTTTTCACATCTTATCTATGTCTCAATGCACTTCACAGAATAAACTGTGAATATTTATGGATGAAACGCAGCAGCCAATTGCGCATAGCAAGTTCCCACAAACAGTCATGGATTGAAATGACCAATTTTATTGTGGGTTTTTTGGAGGGATTATTAGGCATGTAGAGGAAGTAAACTTGCCCGAGGTTTCGCCCTGATCTGCCTGGATTCGAACACAGGTCTCACGCTTGTAAGGCAAGTGCTCTAACCACTGAGCTACAGGAGCTCCATAGTCCATAGTGTTAACTTTCCACCAACATCTGTGGCAGAACACCTATTTTCTGCCTGAGGTATTCATTAAACTAAACGAGAAGGTACGCGTCCTAAGGTTCTGAAGGAGAACACAAGGGATATTTGTGGGATATTTGTTATTATTGTGGCACTGGGAGGCTCAGCAAGACTGGAAGTAGCAACAGCAACATGCTTATCTAATAAATTTCACATGGAAAAACATCTGAAAGCAATTCACAGAGGGTGTGAAGTGGGAGCCTGATTTTAGTGGGAGTCAGATAACTGGGTTGAGTGGGAAGGGGGGAAGTTCCAAAAAGTGAGATCCAGAAAGATCACCCATTGATGGTGAGACTGAAAGGGGATGACATGATGTGAGTCAGAGTTAGAGTAGCAGGCAGTGTGTGCTGGGTGAGTGGAGGTGGGATAGGCCTGAGAGTTGACTGCAGGGAGATAGTATACAAACATGTGTAACATCCATCTTTATAAAGTGCAACTAACCTAATCAAGGTAATTGCAGGCCCAATAGCCCAATAGGCCCAACACCCAAGTGTTTAACAGTATTAGGTCTATTACACAAAAGAAGCAATCACAAGACTGCCATCAAAGTATGCATTCATTTCCATGCCTGCTTTGTAACCTAAACATCAGGAAAATGCAGTATTTTCTATGGAGTAAAATTATTTGCCGAATCAACATTAAGAATCTTAATAATTTTAAATTGAACTGACTGTGCATTGTGTATGAACCGAAGCTTGCTGCTTTTACCATTTCATTACATTGTTGTAATACTCATTCAAAAGATTTGTGATAGAGTAATATAGTTGACCAAAACAAGTTATATAAATACTAATGAGTTCCCAGGAAAGCTAAGATAAGTCAAAAAAAAATCAAAATGGAAATGCTTTTCCAATGCTTTTTGTAAGCTTAGTGATCTATTTGTGAGCATGGAAACAGCCTTATTCATAAATTTGCTTTCCTATTAAACTGCAGTCCCTTTTGTCTATTCAGATGGACATTAAAGACCCTGTAGCATTACTCAAAGAGATGGTAGTCTCTCCCATTATTATTAATATTATTATCTCCAATTATTATTATCATTATTGGTAGTACTCTAGTAACTTTATTATTCATGATAGTTATATTAATAATGAATTAATAATGATAAGATACTGCCCTAACCTAGATTGAATAGAATAAGATAAAAAGGCCATTTTGCAGGACTCACAAATGATCCTCACTAAGTGTGAATTCTAAATGACATGGAGCTTTTCACCCAGGTGTGGGCTCTACAATTATTCAGGAATCCAGGGGAAGATATTCCAAAGCATATTTTAACCTCATTCATTTAGGATATGTTATGAATACAGTACCACAATATTCATTCCACAATAAGAAATGTGTAACACGAGATCAGTTAAATGCTCAACTTATTTTAAAAACTGAAACAGTAGCTTTATTTATCATTATGAATCTACAGCCAATGGTTTTCAGGTGAACCTTCAGACTGAATTTCTTTCTGCCTAATGTTATGCTTCAGAGTGTCAGTGCACAGTATTTGATTAAAAAAAAGCTCTCAACATCATAGGCATTTCATTGTACTATTGTGTTTGTCATATACAGTATATCTTTCAAAAACAATTTAAACTGCTGAAAATCCCAGACTTGCAAGGGAAAGAGCGTAGAGTTAAACAGAAAGTGATAGAGGCCTAAGAAGTTGGACTCATTCAGGGAATAGTTTCATGTTAAACTTGAAGAAAGTAGGATTTATAGGAGTCCTGTAGCTGAGTGGTTAGAGCACTCACCATACAAGCAAGAGACCTGTGTTTGAATCCAGGCAGGGCAAAACCTTGGGCAAGCTTCCTTACTCCACACGCCTAATAATAATCCCTGAAAAGAAAATAATAAAAATTTGTTATCTTAATCCATGACGGCTTGTGGGACCCTGCTGTGCGCAATTGTCTACCGTGTTTCACCCACAAAAAATATACAGTCAATTCACTTTACAGTATATTCTGCAAAGCACTTTGAGATGTCTAGAACAGTGGTTCTCAACCTTTTTCAGGAATGTACCTCTTGTTAATTTTCAACATTATCGTGTACCCCTACCCAACCATATACACACACACCACCGCCTCATTCCACTTGATTTTATGACGAAGCTTTTCTTATCCAACAAAATAACTAGCATATACAAAACGAGGGGAATAACAATTAAATATACAATTTGGAAGGCTATAAAATGCTAAATAATTGCTAAATAAATCAATGTACCACCACCGGTACCCCCTGGAAGTAATTTTGTAACCCCTGGAGAACTGCTGGTTTAGAAGACATGAAGAGTGCTGTATCAAATGCAAGGATTATTATTATTATTTATACTCCATTTTACCTGGAAATTAAATGGTCAGAATAGCCTCCTGGCTCCAAAGCTACTCGATATATGTTGCACCAATACAACATTTAAAAAAACATATGTATATTCTAACATCATATTACAATGCTGAGATGTCTCAAAGCATTTCACAGGATATACTGCAAAGTGGACTAACACTGTATTTTGTGGGCGAAACGTACCCAATTCTGTGAATCAACAACAACAACTTAAACTTGTAAAGCGCCTTTCACATCGGGAGGACGTCCCAAGGCGCTGCACAGGAGGCGTGTGACCCGAGCTGAGAGGGGAGTGATCGGGAAGGGGTGAAACACGTAGGGGAGGTCGAAAAGTTCGGGGGGGAACAAAAGGCACGGTCGAAGAGGAAAGTCTTCAAACCGGCCTTGAAAGAGGAAAGGGAAGAAACAAGGCGGAGGGATTGGGGGGATGGAATTCCACAGGGTGGGAGCGGAGAAACTGAAGGCCCAGCCTCTGATGGTGGGGCGGTTCGGGCGGGGGGCTTGGAGCAGGCCAAGTCCTGCTGAACGGAGGGTCCAGGTGGGCTTATAGGGGGAGAGTAGATCGGTTAAATAGGGCGGGGCAAGGCCGTGTAAGGCCTTGAAGGTGAGGACGAGGATCTTGAACTCGATCCTCTGGAGGATGGGGAGCCAGTGGAGACGGGCGAGGATAGGGTTATGTGGTCGCGGAGGCAGGTGCGGGATAGTACACGGGCTGCAGAATTTTGAATGACCTGCAGCCTGTGAATGGAGGAACTGGGGAGGCCGACGAGGAGAGAGTTTCCGTAGTCCAGCCGTGAGGTGATGTATGCATGCACAAGTGTTTCGGCAGCGTGAGGGGTGAGGTAGTTGCGGAGCCTGGCAATGTTGCGCAGGTGGAAATAAGCGGTGCCGGTCAAGGCACGGATGTGGGGGAGGAAGGAGAGTTTATGGTCGAACGTGATGCCGAGGTTCTTGACTGGCTTTGTGAGGTGGAGAGTACAGCCTTGGATGTTGAGGCTGGCAGCGCCCGATGTGCAGAGGCGCTGGCTTGAGCCAATCAGGAGGGCCTCGGTCGTGCTCACGTTCAATTGGAGGAAGTTGTCCCTCGTCCAGGACTCAATGTCGGACAGACATGCTATCAGAACATCGATGGTCTGGGGGTTGAGGGATGAGGCAGAAAGGTACAGCTGGGTGTCGTCCGCATACATGTGGAAATTTACCCCATGTTTGCGGATGACATCGCCCAGAGGGAGCGTGTAAATGGTGAAAAGGAGGGGGCCTCATGTTACACCTCATATTACAATATTACAACTTTGTGATATAAACTGACCAAACTGTAAGAAGTGTAATAAAGCACGTTTTTAATTATTCCTTCTCTTTGAAAAAATCCCACCACCATTCTGTTTTGCATTTACACTCAATTACATACATTTGAGCAAAATAGTGGATAGAGACTATGCATTTATCTAATGGTTGAAGCGATAATTGTATTTTTGTGGATTTGACAATAAGAATTTTAATTAACTTCAGATCTTTGATTAATTGCTTAATTGTCACAGTGTTCCAACATAGGACCCAATGTACTTTCATTTCAATTGATCATGAATTATTCAGTTGTAAAATCATATCAATTTTATTACATATATGTCCCACTAGCACATTGTTTTATTGAAGACATTACAGCACATTACTTTTTATTATTTCACATCTAAAATATTAACACTTGGAACATTAGAGACACTTTAATCCAATATGAGCAGATGTTTTGTACTGTTGCACTGAATTATACATTGTGATAAAATGTGTTTCTCTCCATTACTGTGCATTGAACAGTTGAAATGTTGTGAAACATCATATTTTACAGACTATGAAGCTCCCATGGCATTTCAAATAATAATAATGACAGTAATTTGAATAATCTTTGCGTTTGACATAATTTACAGTCAATTCACTTTACAGTATACTCTGTGAAGCGCTTTGAGACGTCAAGAAGACATGAAAAGCGCTATATCAAATGCAAGGATTATTATTTTATTATTACCTTATTACATCTTCAAGACCTCTCAAAGCAATTCACAGAAAATACTTGAAGTGAATTGACTGTATGTTTCGTTGGCAAAACACAACATCCAATTGCACATACGAGTGTCCCACAAACAGATGTGGATTGAGTCAATGATTTAGTTTCAAAAAAAGCGATTGTTATTCCCGGAAAAGCATTCTACCAATAAATTAACAACTGCTTTACTGCTAAGTAAACAAAGGCATGTGGCATAAGGAAACTTGCTCTGCCCAGGAATCAAACCGTTTCCAAGCCAAGGGCTATCTGACTTTACTTGAAACAGTGGGGTGAAAATGCATTGCATCTGAATCAATTCAATAATTATCAAACATATTATTGAATCTGTTAAAGCTTCTAATTTTCCAATCTAGTCTTAAAGGTTGTAAATACATAGTCTGTTAAATAACAGATCTCAAGCAATACCAAAGATGAAAAAAAGTATTTTTCCCTATAGGTAAATGGCTGTGTGGAACAAGCTCCCAGTAAAAGCAGTTGAATTCTTATTTACATTTGATTGGAGACAATAATTACAATTTATATTATAATGATACATTGAAGACAATAATTGCATAAACTAAGATATTCAAAGTATCAATTCTAGGTATCAAATTAAGGTTTCTCTTTAAATAGATGGATCAAGAAAAAACGTTCAACCTGTTGTATGTTTAATCAAACTGTATTCCAAAAAATAATGCAGCAAATATTTTTTTAATGCAAGGAAAATGTAAGCTTTGGGTATTAAACCTAAGGAATTCAAATAAAACTGTAAGTCATGAAGAATGTATGTTATCTTCGGTTGTAGTCAGCGTGCTCAGAAATAGGTATAAACTGTAGAAATAAACTGTTATACAAATACTCTGTTCAACTATTTATATAAAGAAACTGTAAAACACATGAATGCCTCAAATTTGAACTTGTCTGAGCCTGCAAATCTATTTTCTTTTATAATTAAAGACAGTGGAATTATGCAAAAAAAAAACATTTTAGGAATCTTCACCATTGTTAGATTTTAAGATAAAATAATCTTACAGTCAAAGCTTGAGAATGCTTAAGGAAGGTCAAATCTGTTTTTATCAAAAAAAATCAAATGCAACATGAAACTAGCTTTTAATCAAGCGAGCCAGAAAAATGGACATGCATTGTATTTTGTAAAGATATGGGAAATGAGAACCTGATTATAATTTATAGAATCATTTTTTACACTTAGATGTGTTATGGGATACACTGCCACCTAGTGTAGTGAATGTTGACTCAGTTGGAGGATTGAACAATTGAACCAATGGCAAAATAAAACTACAGATACAGGAAATTTGAAAGAAAAAGTCATTTCGCACACTCAGTTAGTCAAGCAGCATCTGTGGGGAGAGGAAAGTGAGTTTGAGTCAACATGTCACGTCAATGACTTTTTATCAGAACTGGAGGAAGTTATATAAGGTCAATCAGTAAAGGGAGCGGAAAAACAAAAAATGTAGGTGTACACTAGATGACGCGATCAGCTGGGTTAATGGTGCAGGACACAAGAAAGCAATAGTGGGACATTTGGAGAAAAGAGGTAGCTGAGACCATAGAACGTGTGAATGGTTAAAGAAGAGCGGGATAGGGGAGGCAAGGCTGAGAGTCAATGGGAACTGTGCTTAAGATCTGGTTACAATCAATATTGAGGCCAGAAGGCTGTAAAGTGCCTATGCAGTAGATGAATTGCTGTTCCTCAAGCTTGTGTTGTACTTTGTTGGAACAGCATAGGAGGCCATGGACAGATTAAACTAATTAGTTATGACTCAAAATAAATTGCAATAAGAGTAGGATGGATGGCTCCAGGAGAAAGAATAAAAACCTCGACACAGGTCCTGAACAATGACTCTTATTAAAAGAGTGAACTTGTCAAGTTGCAATACATGATGGCAGTATTATCTGTGTTTTACGTACAACAAAGATTTGAAAAGAATTTACAGTGCAGTAACAGGTCATTTAGCCCATCCAGTCTGCACCAGGATTTAGACTCCACATGAGTGTTCAATTATTCCTTATTCCTTCATACCTTTCAATTCCCCTCTCCCTCATATGAAGGTCTAGCTTTTTCTCGAATGCATTTATACTGAATGATTTAACCATTGCTCAGGCACCAAGTTTCACAATCTCATTATACTCTGTGTGATGGAGGTCTTCCTAAATTCTCTTTTTGATCCCCTAGTCGC
The DNA here is from genome assembly GCA_035084275.1 of Hydrolagus colliei. Lineage (NCBI taxonomy): Eukaryota > Metazoa > Chordata > Chondrichthyes > Chimaeriformes > Chimaeridae > Hydrolagus > Hydrolagus colliei. The sequence continues at coordinate 57,202,024 of CM068742.1, read as the reverse complement.
TATCTTATACTTTTGTAACCTGTTACGGATACCCAACCAATGAAACAGCCTACTTATATTTACCCTTAATAAACTCTTTTAGACTTTTAAATATCTCATTTGGGTCTCCTCCTAAATGTTTCTTGCCCAATGACAAAAGGCCCAACCTCTCCAATCAATCTTGATAGCCAGCCCTGTGTCAACACTGGTATCATCCTCATAATCCTACTCTGTACTCTCTCTTGTACCGTTATATCCTTATTATATCTTGGAGACCAGAATTAGACACAATACTCCAAATAGTACCCAACCTTCGAATCTGTCATGTCAGGCAGAGTTAGCAGAATGTTAGCAGAATTGTGACATGTGGTTGTATGAGAACTCATTTAATTTATATTTGCTAGCTCCTTGAAATGTACAAGCCTAATTTATTCCATATTTGGTTGTACTATGAAAGGACTTATGATTATCATTCATTATTAGTGAAGTGAATCATATTATCTTGTGTGGTGTCAGGCTAAATGAGAAATGAGAAACAGATGAGCCACACTCTACCAAAAAGCAATGGGAAGGAGTCAGACTTCAACCTTAGATTATGCACGTAGCTTGTTTCTGAACTCAATTAGACTCCACTGGATGCCTGTTTTGTTGAATCAAAGTACTACCTCTTTGAGAAGCAAAGAAAGCTGGAACAAAATACTGTCTAACATTGTGTGTATTACATACATTCTTCCTGGTCAAAACCACGTGTATGGCATTAGGGACCTAATCCAGGGAAGAAAACTAAATGTATAGATGCTCAAAAATAGAAAGTGTAAAGGTTATGGGAGCAGGAAAGTAGTGGCTCAGGGGGCTCACATGGAAAAAAACACAAGACCAGATGTAGCCTTACATTTGATGTGGTACCTTTCAAATCACAAGGACACCTCACAGAAAATACAGTAAAGTGCAGTCAGCATATTTTATCGGCAAATACAAAAATTAATTTTCACAAAGCAAAGTTACAGAAATAGCCATGAAGTACATGGCTCTTTTATTTGAGGGATCATTGGCAAGAACATCGTTAAAAAAAACTCCCTTCTCCTTTCAACTGCCACCCGAACAGGCAAATCAGACCTCAGTTTTATGTCCCATCTGCAGAATGACATCTCAACACATGCCCAGCATTGTGTTGCAGAGTCCACGAGAACTGTGAGTTCTAAGTTCTGACGTGGTATTTGAACTCATAGCTTTCTGAAGGAAAAGTGCCACCAACTAAGCCAAACAGAAAGTAGCTGATAGGCCAAAACAATTTCTGTTGCCACATCACTGCATTACTTTTATTACTACTTTATTAAACATAAATCAGAAGTGATGTTAAACAAGTTCAAAAATTTTAGTTCACCAATTGGTTCGCAGTGCAGCTTTGCAATACAAAAATGGTTCCTTACATTCTTGAAGGTCTCCAGAAAGGCGATCCTCCAATTTATTGCTGATTTACTCTGGTATAAATTTACTGACCTCAGCTAGGAAGTAAGTTCATCCTATTAAGAAATGTACTGGCCCTTTGATGCCCTCATTCTCATCCAAAACCTGCTGAGGAAGGATATTTATTTGCTTCTCTGGGGAAATTATACCTAGATTTGGACTTGAACTTTATTCTTAGCATTTTTAGAGCATGCCAATTGTTAAATTTTAAGGTCAGTTTACTATTGTCCTTAAAATAACCTTAGGAAAACCAACTTCAAATTAAGACTTAATGTAAGTATTTGTCAAATTCTGCATGCTTTGAAATGCTAGGAAAATTTGTTAAATGTAGACCCAAGTGGATTTCCCCATGCATTGGGCAATTTACAATGAACTTAGGTGTTTGAAGTCTGGAAACACTTTGAATGTAATCTAGCTGAACATGTTTGGGGGAATGAATTGGTTCACTGATAAAGCTGTTGTTCAGAGTGGAACTTGAAATCCTTCTCCCATAACACTAGGATCTTGGCGTTCTGATGTCCCTCCATCTATCTAGAAGTGTTCAGAATGTAAGGAACCATTTTTGTACTTCAAAGCCACACTGTGAACAAATTGATGCACTCAAAGTTATGCAATTGTTTAACATCACTTCTGAACATACAATTTATGTTCCATACTCTATTCAGTAATTGAAAATGCCACAGCACAGAAACAGGCATTTTGGACCATCAGCCAGGTTCAGTCTGGCTCAGTTGGTTAACAATCCCATATCTGGGTTAAAAAACTGTGGATTCAAATCCCATGTCAGGAATCTGAAATCAAAGTCTATCTATCGCCACACAAGAACTGCAGCTCTGGAAACAGTACTATGCTCCTGTGCGTAGAAAGCTTTGTAACTTATCCAGCTCCAGGAACCACCAAAGCTGCCAATTCATGACTGAATGTTCCCCAAACTAAGAAGGATATACTTTCTTTGGAGCATGTCCAGTGATTGTACTATACATTAGAAACGCTAACGCTGAGGCTGGAGAGGAGATGTCTCGTTGGGGTCTTATAGTGGTACGGTGAAATAATAGGTGGTAGAACAGGTTCTTCCTCTGGGCAGTACAATTAAAATATAGTCATAATAATATTAATATCATTATCATTGCATTTCGTATAGTCTCTCACATCAGAAAAATGTTCCAAGAGGTTCATAGGATATAATAATAATGATAATAATGATAATAATGATAATAATGATAATAATGATAATAATGATAATAATGATAATAATAATAATAATAACAATAATAATAATAATAGTCCTTGTGTTTGTTATAGCACCTTTCACACCTTCTAGATGTTTCAAAGCACTTCCTAGAATATACTGGACAAAATGCAGCAGCCAATTGTGCACAGCCAAGTCCCACAAATAGTCGTGGATTGAAGTGACCAAATTATTATTGCGTTTTCTTTTCTTGAGGCATTATTTATCAGGCATGTGGGGTAAGAAAACTTGCTCAAGGTTTCGCCCTGCCTGGATTTGAACTCAGGTCTCTCACTTGCAAGGCAAGTGCTCTAAACACTGAGTTACAGGACTCCACACTGTATACTGTAAAGTGAAATGCCTTTGTGTTTTGCAAGTGAATACCAGTATCTTATGAGCTGGTAGAACAGGTTCAAGGGCTAAAAAGCCAACTCTTGTATCCGTCTTGCTAAACTATTATAAACTTGCAGTGTTCACGTTTACAGACCTTCCGAGAATTACCCCTGTTGTTTAGGAAATGAAAATAGTTATTCAAACATTGCGGTGAAAACTTGAATTTAGTTTATCAGGCAGGAGTCTGCCACATATGGAAACTCCTTTCTGTGCTTAATAACCTCCAGTAGCAGTGGCGATAACTCCCAGAGGCAGAGTTTCTGTTTGCTGGATCTGGAGTCTGCAATTGCTCTTCTGGAAAAGGCCTGGAATACATCTTGTTTGCTTATGCTCAGTAAACAAAGGTGTGAGTTTGAAAAGCTAATGCCCCCCAAATCCCAAAGTGCAGCATTGAACCATCTTAATATAATATTAACAATCCTTGCATCTGATACAGCACATCTGAAATATATATATTATATATTTAAAAAATGAATGTTCTTCATAGAATCATAGAATCTTATGGCACAAAAGGAGGCCATTCAGCCCATCAAGTCTGTACCAGCTCTTTGAAAAGAGCAATTCAATCCCACTCTCCACCTCTCTCCCCATAACCGCGCAAACCTGACCTCCCCAAATAAATGTCTCTCTTTTAAAACTCTTTTTCTGGAGGATTGCTGGCCAGGATATTAAGTGAAATTGTCATTACTTTTCAAATAGTACCATGAGATCTTTAACATCTGAACAGGCAGACAAGACTGGTTTGATATCTCACAACAAGCACAGCAATGTCACCAATGCACAGCACTCCCAGCATTGCTTGAGCATTCATCCCTGGATCATGAGTTCAAAGTCAGGGCTTGGACTCACAACTTTCTGACTCATAAACAAGTGTGCAGCCAACTAAACCAGTCTGATATCTGGTATGCTTCTTGCTTAAGACTAAGATCCATCTTTTTGATTGTGGTTTCAGTTATCCCGGAGATAAAGTGCTCAGGATTGTCAATAGACCATACCAAATGGGAAACACTTGGCATATCCTTTGATAATCATTTATCACCAGATGGATCTAGTCTCTGTGCAGATACGCTTAATGTGTTGAGATGAAGTCCTGTAGCTCAGTGGTTAGATCACTCGGCTTGCAAGCCAGAGACCTGAGTTTGATTTCAGGCAGGTCAGGCGAAACCTTGGGCAAACGTTTTTACTCCACACGCCTAATAATAATCCCTCAAAAACTATAATAATTTGGTCAATTAATTCCACGTCTGTTTGTGGGATACTGCTGTGTGCAATTGGTTACCACGTTTCGTCCACAAATATGCAGTCAATTCACTTTACGGCATGTTCTGTGAAGCGCTTTGGGACATCAAGAAGATGCTATATCTTGCTATAAAAGTGCTATTTCAAATGCAAGGATTATTAATATTATTATTACATTTATTATAGCTCTTTTCACATCAGAAGGACAGCTCAAGGTGGTGTATGATGCAGGATTTGAATGAAGAAATCGTTCCCCCAGTGTCCAAAGTGCCATTGTTGAGCTAGGAATTAGCCCTGTAGGAAATAGTCAATCAGCAACAGCCTGGAATTTTATAGACTTGCCTTATTCTGGCCATCAATAAGTTAATTCAGGTATGCTCTGCCTTTGAGGCACATCACCAGGAAGCCAGTTTAATCCATGAAAGTCTTCTCTTATGTTTTCTCAAGGAGAATAGTCACAGGTTATCTACCAGACCGCCATTCGCTATCTCAGCTGGTAGTCAGCTATTTACTGTATTAATATAGTACTTGCTGTATTCTTATCTAGATTTTGTATTAATAAGTACTTGCTATATTCGTATCTAGATTTAAAAATAAAATAAACTTTTTGTTTTCACACTTTAGTCTTATTTTTCATCTTTTTGCTCCTCCACAATAGAATTCAGATCCTATTTTATATACACAGTGGCCGTCCTAATGCTTTCTGGGATGTTCAGTCACATCTAACATCTTGTGAGTCCTGCTGGCATTAATGTATTCATATTGAGACTCTCTTGAATTGTGGCAGTTGCAAGAAATAATTTGCTCCGAATAAATGTCGCACTTCCATCAATTTCATTTGTACATATTCAGAAATATGATACAATATGATACAAAGAGGGTTCAGAAAACACACGGATGCACATACCACATCACTATGAAAAAAATCTGTGTTGATATATGGGAGCCTCCATATCAGGATGGATAGACACTCATGTTACCTAATGGATTCTTACACCAATTTAAAACATGAGACACATAAAGATAGTCATGCTATATTTATTAGGCAAGAAAATAAAGATGTATTACTTTACTTACTATTACTTTATTATACTGTATATATAAACTATGGAGATATACCAGACTTTGAATGTGCAGATCTATGAAAAGTACAGTAAGCAAAGATACGCTCAAAATAACTTAACAACATTCTGATTTAGGAAATGCTAATCCCTTGTAAAGTAACTTCTAAATCAGAAAACGAAATCTGTTGAATAGCTTTGTGCTCTGCATTAAATATTAAACAAGGTTCCAGCAGTAAATGGCTGCCTTTCCTAGAGTATTAACTCCAGCTGTGAGGTTTGACACCTTGTGTTAGCAGGTGCTGCAAAATGTCATGAAGAAGTTATGTGACAATCCTGCAATGCTGACAGCAAGAAACACAACAAGGTACATTGTAAATATATACCAACACAGGGGAGACTACACCATGGGTAACTTCTGCATAGTTAATAAGGATTCATGCACCTAAGTTCATAACTTATGCACAACAGTGCCTTCTGGTGCAACCTCATCTCAGCTATTGTCAGGATTTATTATGCATCACAATTATATTTTCTTATCTGTGATATAAAAAACTTTTAGAAACTTAAAAATATCAAGCAGCTTTATGTTGGAACAATACTTGTTTAGAACAATAAAATATTGTTTTTTCAACATTTGTAGAGTTTCCATTACTAAGCAATGAAATGTATTAAATGTAGTTTTTTTTTAATGATGTGCTTTACAGCAGTCATACCATGTTTAATAACAGTGATTGACAGTTCTCGACATATGCATTGTTGGTTTATATAACACACCAGCATGACTTAATAATCAGGATTTGTGTTTGGAAGAAAATAATTGGTAATTATTTTTTAAGTTTATTTTGTTAATTAGTATTCTTAAAACATGTCTTTTCCCTGACTTTAGCTTAAATAAAATGTAGAACCCAAGTGATTTGAGTAATATTATGAGAGCAGAAGTGGCTGAGCTGAAAGTTGCCATATTCAGCAAGAAAATAAAAAATGATGGAGAGATTTGGTGACTGCACTACATTTTAACTGCTTTAGAAACACATGTTTTGATTGATTGGTGCACAGATTGAAAAAGGCTTTCAGGAAATCATGGTGCCCATTGTTCTGCTATGCTCGTATTAGTCGTGCACTGAGTCAAATGTTCCAGCACCTCCTGGTTTAAAATTTCCTATTAAATATTGGGGAGCAATATCCTCAATTTTAATGCTGCTGTGTTATTATTATTAGTAATAGTACTAGTGTTATGTAGAAGCATATTTAGTGATTGTGTTGGACAATACTGAAGCCACATTAACAGTGTATTATAATAAAATGAATAATAATATTTTTGCCATTTGATATAGCACCTTATCACATATTCAAAGCATCTCAAAACGCTTCACAGAATATACTGTAAAGTGATTTAACTGTATATTTATTGGGTGAAATATTATTTGGCTGTTAATATTTTATTGTGTTGCTATTTTGTTAGCAGCATTTTAGCAATGCATTCACTATTTATTGCATAGAATGGATGTCCTGAAACTGAACACACCCAAATGCTTTTCATAGTGATATGCATGAGTCTCACACCATTGGTTAGTAGAATACCAGGTTTTTGTTGAAGTGACCTGGGTGGCTACTGATGTAGATTTCGCTTCACAGACATTGCCATTAATAACTGTACTGTGCAACCAGGTACGTTTGATGTGATAGATATTGAATGTACCCTTAAAGTATCCAATGAACATAACACGTATTATTATACTTATAATAATTATAACAAATCACTTTACACCTTAAAGTATAATGTTAATATCTTGCAGCACACATGGGGATTAATGTCAGAGGTTTGGGGAGGAAGGGGCCAAGGTTGTCCCGAGAGAGAAACATAATGCAAAGATGGGTGAACTGTGTGAGTTATTAGGAACTGGGTCAACCAGCACAGGACCCATCACAGCAGCACAGACAGGGACTCAGCAGGGAACAAAGTCTCAAGTGAGAGAGCAAAACTTCACAGAGTCAATGACTCCATTGCCCCCTGCCCTCATTGTGAGCAATGAGGGGCAGCAACACCCTGGATAGGAAACAACACCAGCTAATGGCTGGGAGGGACACTTCTCAGATTGTTGTCCATTCAGTGGATCCTACCAGAAACAGAAAGGTTGAGTGTTACAGACAGAGATTCACCACCTAATAAAATAAGCATTGATTGAAACTGAACCTGAGTCAGGACAGTAACTAAGATGACCAATCTCCCTAGAGTTTGATGCTTTACCATGTGCTGATTGATTGTTCAATCCTTTATGTTAGCTTGCCATCGTATTAAACTCGGATGCAGAATGATGTGATGGTCTTGGAACATCCTTGTTGTACAACAGCATCAATAAAGTACATTTGCATAGAACCTTCTAAAAACTGCAATATTGAGATATTAGTAGATTATATATAATAATAATCCTTGCAATTGATATGGCATGTGCACATCAGGAGGATTGTGCTTCAATGGAAATAATGTGCCGTTACTATGTATTTCATAGGAAAACATAACAGTCAATTTGTGTACAGCAATGTATCAGAAACATTCATGAGGTGAATGACCAATTTTATTTGGGGGGTTGTTGACCAAAAATAGGGTGAAACTTCCTTCTCCCATGAGCATTGTCACAAAATCTTTACTGTCCAACTGAACAGGTATTTAATTTGAAAGATAATTTCTACCACAATGCAATCCATGTTCAGCACTGCATTGGACAGTCAACCTGGAAGATGGAAGTTCAAAGACTCTAAATGCAACTTGAACCAACGCTTTCTGACTCAGGAACATATACTACCGAATAGTTCAGCCTGATACACATATCCCAACACCAAAATTATACTTGTATAGAACCTTTCAATTCAGGAGGACGTCCCAAGGGGCTGGGCAGTCATTGTTTTAGACCCAAGCTGGGATCAGGGATGAGGAGGGTGGAGGGAAATGGGGATTTGGGGTGACCGATGGGACAGTCGAAGAGGACAGTCTTGAGGTGGGAATTGAAGGAGGCCAGGGAGGGGGTGAGGTGGGGGAACTGTGGGATGGAGTTCCATAGCTTGGGGATAGAGTGGTTGAAGGCTCACCCTCCAATGGTAGGGCAGATGGTTTGGGGTGAAGGAGCAGGCCGAAGTCTGCTGCTTCGAGGGGGCAGGTAGGTTGTTAAGGGCTTAGGAAGTCGCAGAGGTAGGATGGGGTGAGACCGTGAAGAACGTGAGGACCAGGATCGTGAATTGAATTCTCTGGGTGATGGGGAGCCAATGGAGTCGAGTGAAAATGGGGTAGATGTGGTCACGAAGTTTGGAGCAGTAGAGGACATGGGCCGCAGAGTTCTGGATTATCTGCATATAGTTAATTTGATAACATATTTTACGATATAGCAACTTTCATTAATTCTCTATTCTGTTAAGGTTCTTGAGATTAACATATTTACGTGAAAAGCACATTAAAATTGCAAGTAATTTTTATTTATTATTGAAGTGAGAAAGGACTGTAATATATATCCTCTGTGGATGTCATTTGTAATTGCCCTGAAACTGAAATGTTCCTCAAACAGAGGAAATGTTGAAATGTTCCAGTAAGAGTAAAAAATACAACTTAAAATTCTGTACACATTGTGTATTATCTAAAGCTAGAGAAAAACAGGAGACCCTAATGGTTTTAGACCTCAGTATCTTCCTCCATATATCTCCCTTGTGTTTCTCTGTCACACAGTCTTCATCTCTCTTTCACTTTCTCTCACATGTCTGCTTTTTGTTTCCCTGCACAATCTGCTGCCTCCAATTCCCACTCCAATTTTACCAACTTTAGATTTCCCCAAATGTCTCTGCTTTGGAATTTCCTTAATTTCTCTATCTCCCACTTTCCTTTTTCTCCCATGTCTGAGACATTGCCATATGTGAAGGGATCTATATAAATGCAAGTTATTGTTGTTTCTGTTCATGATCCAGGGGCATGTTTGCATTTCCATCTGATTTTCCAATATTGGGAGAGGCACTGCCTTCTATTCTCCCCACTCACTCTTTGATAACAGACAACTAGTGTTATTGTTAGGTAATGGGGCTTATTCGAGGTGCACAAACAAAGCAAAAATTAGGTGTAGAAAATCCTTTTGTTGTGCTTTGCTGGCTGGGAAATCACTAACTCTTAGTTCACATAATTTGCTCTCTCTTACTGTAGAGTGATTAAAAGAAGGCAAAACTCAAATTTGGACACACATGGGACAATTGCAAAAGTAATGCATGCTACTCCATAAACAGAGTGGACTGAATGCATTTAATTAACTGAGTTGTTTCATTGCAGCTACACAGAGAAAAAAAGGGAACAATAACTTCAGGGGTAACAGGCAGACGGATATCATTACATTGAAGAGATGTAGAAAATGAGGTGTAGTGAGGAGATGCAGTAAAGAACAGCTGGAACTAACAAGAGACAGAATTGAGTTTATGGATAGTTCTGACCTGAATTGAGTTAAATTAAAGAGCTTTCAAGAAGCAGATAGCATCTATCAATGGGATACAAAGCAAAGAGGAACCCAAAGTGATCCTGACGCATAATTCTACACACTGTCTTTGCAGTAGAATGGCAATGTTTTGAATTACAGTAAAAGCTTGTTTATCGGGCACCCTTGGGACCTGGCCGGTTAATTAAATATGCCGGATATTCGAACGGCAAGTTGCCGAACATCCTACACAAAAAATTAACTTATTTTAAAAAATACTATATTAATAATAGACTAAATAATAACAGAATATTGTATGGCTACTTACCAATAAACAATTCTAGCACACTCACTAAAATGATCGGTAAAATAAAAATTCCAGCATTATTAAGTTTAATAAGTGCACATGAGCAAGCATTGCACGCATGTGCAAAGTGAACATACTCGCGAGTGTTCCGGATGGCTCCGGTATGAGATCTGTTTGCTAGAATAGTGAATTGTATCGGGAGATACCGTTGGAGGTTGAGCTTTCTGGTTGGTTGGGTGCCGGATAAATGAGCTTTTACTGTACTAGGATTAGGACCCCAAATCACCAGACTTCAATTAACCAGACTAACAGCAAGACTGAAAAACTGGACTTTGGTTTGGGGTATAGCTTCCATCATATCAGCATTCAACTGCAGGAAATTTATACTCATTCAAGCCTTGAGGTTTGACAAACAAGCTGACAGAACATCAATGGACCTAGAATCACAGTTGGAGGAGAAGTAGAGTTGGGTATAATCCACATATATGTGAAAGTTGACCCCATGTCTGTGGATGGCATCGCCGAGAGTAGCATGTACTCCACATAAAACAATTAAATAGCAGATTTCATCATCAGGACCAGCAGCAGAAGGTGGAAGAATGTTAGACAAAGAGAAAAGCTAAAGAAAGACCCATAGATTTAGTTTTTCATATTTTCTCAAAGCTGATTTGATTATTGTCATTCATTTTTCTGATGAAAGACTAAGTGGAAAATTATTCAGTTCAGTAGGGAATGCAGCACAAGAAGCAAAACAGAGACAAAGTCCCACTAATAGCTTTTAAGTAAATGTATGTGTTCTTCTTTCTACAATATCAGGACTTTACAATTGAAAAAAGTACAAATAGACACAATTGCTTCCTCTCCAATGGATGCTTTCATTATGCCTGTAATTCAGGGATTTTGTTGGAAGACAGCTAGTGAAGAAAGTCTGATACAAACCACTGGTTACACAGAAGTCAGTGTTTAGCACTTCAACTGAATTCTCAGCTTTCAGAACATGTATGAGTTGTGTTTGCTCCAGATGGTGTTTCAATGTTGACTCCATTTTTTTCCACAGATGTAATGATGTCCATGACATCTACTTTGTTCCTTGAATTGTGAGCACATTTTTACTGAAACCCATCAACACTTTGAATATTTATTGGTTACATAAAACATTCTATGTTTAGATCTAGTCCTGTAGCTCAGTGGTTAAAGGCATTTGCCTCGCTAGCAGGAGATCTGGGTTAAATTCTCGGCAGGGCAAAATGTTGGGCAAGTTTTCTTACTCCACACATCTGTTTACCAGCAGTAAGTAGGAACCCAGGTGTAAGTCATACTGCAGATAACTTTTCCTAGAATAATAATTGCTTTTTAAAATATCCATAACTGTTTGTGAGGCACTGTTATGCACAATTGGCTGCTGCATGTCGCCCACAAAATATACGGTGAATTTAATTTGGAGTGTAATCTGTGAAACACTTTGGGATATTGTGAGGACGTGATAAGACAAACAACAACAACATAGCCTTTGTATAGCGCTTTTCATATCGGGAGAATGTCCCAAGGCGCTGGACATTCAGTATTTCAGACCCAAGCTGGGGTATGGATCAGGGAGGGTGGAGTGAAAAGAGAAAAAGGGGGGTGACCAATGGCACAGTCGAACAAGAGGGTCTTGAGGTAGGACTTGAAGGAAGCTAGGGATGGGGCGACATGGAGGAAGTGAGGGATGGAATTCCAGAGGTTGTGGGCTAAGTTGCTGTAGGATCGCGCGCCGATGGTGGGACATGGAGCAGGCCACAGCCTGCTGAGTGGAGGAAGCGGACAGGTTGGTAGGGGTTAGGAGGTCACAGAGGTAGGGTGGGGCATTACAATCGAATCATATATAGCAAAATGCAAGGATTTTTATTATTAATATTTACTGCCATGTGTCCTGGCCACAGAATCTTTAAGTCTGTTTCAATGGAGCGATGACGAGCTTTTTTTTAAAAAAAATTCTATCCTTTTGTACAGAACATCTCACAGAACTGAAAAGAACACAAGATTTAATTTTCTTGGTGAATTGTTCAAAGTAATGAGCACCTGGATGACTACCATTGGCTGCCGCATTTCGCCCACAAATATACGGTCAATTCACTTTACAGTATATTTTGTGAAGCGCTTTGAGACGTCGATAAGATGTGAAAAGTGCTATATCAAATGCAAGGATTATTATTCTTATTATTATGTAAGGGGAGGGAGATTTATACAAGTCTAAGCTTTATAAAAGCAATTTGACTCTTAAAAGCTAATATGGTTTCTGCCTCGAATGTAGTTCCAGGTAAGATATTCCATGTACGTGTAAAAAATAACAAGCCGCTTTGTATAAATAATTATCCTAATCTCTCACATTGCTCTTTTGGTAATTACTTCAGTTTCTTATTCATTGACCAGTGGAAACAATTTCTGCTTTATGTTTCCAAATCCTCATAATTTTAAAAACCTCCAGCAGATTTCATCTCAACCATCTCTGTTCTCGGAAAAACATCCCGAGATGCTTATATCCCAGATGTATCCCAAGCTTCAGCTTCAAACCCCAATATAGGCCAGTTATATTACAGTGTTTGTGTCATGTCAGGACAAAATTATGTTCAGTCAAAGAAGATCAGAGCGTTTTAGATTTAGATTTGTTATTTCACTGACTTGAGGCTTGGGTAAATTGGTCTACTGCTCATTGGGAACAGTAATCCCTGTTCACGTGCAGATTTGTCAGGTAAACAAATCACATGGGCCACAATTAAATATGCCCTATGTGTCATATGCATGTTACCCTTCAGATTTATATGTTTCTCTTTGATTGTTTAAATTTGTACCTGCAAAATGGCAATACATGATAATATGTGCTGTGTTAGCACTAAAAGACTGTGCCTGTGAAGTAAGGGGAATCAGGGCCCTAAAGATTAATGTTTCAATCTAAAATAGTATTTTGTACCATGCAAAATAACAGAAGGATAAATCTACATTGCAGCTGACCCTTTTAGCTGAGCCGAACATGGTTATCTTGCATTACTCTGAAAAGTAAGCAGCATCTCAAGGATAATTCTTCAGAAATCTCTGCACACACACAATCCCAGAAAAATGACATTTTGCTTTGACTTGCCAGTTTCATGCTGCTAAAGCATTGTTAACAAAATAAAGCAATATGAACAGAGATGAACCACAGTCTCCTTTGTCCATGCATTTTCTGGCTTTATCCTTCGCAAGACAATGCAATAATGATCTTATAGCTTTTTTTGTTTGGTAAATGCTGGAACAATTCAATATGTGTGTACCAACTGATTAATAAAGTGGTTAATAAAAGTGCTCTGCATTCTGAAATTGTTAGTTTGCATCAAGAGTAAATTAGGTAAGACAAATAAGTGGGCATTGGTATTCTGTAAAGAATCTTCTAGATGTCTGAATTTACAAAATGAAGTCAGTGACCTTGTAGAATAGAATTTAATGCTTAAATGTGGTTTCAATTATTTTCTCATTCTTTGATTAAATAATAATACAATTGTTTTTGATACAATTTCTCTAATGTTGTACTCAAAGTGGCAGACAGTTGATGTTGAGTGTAGACAGTGTGTATTTGTAGGCAAACTAATTTATTGAATTCATTTTATATATGCAACATTTGTGGAAGGCTAAAACAGTAGAAGTTAAATACAGTTACAGAGGATGCATATCTTTACTTTTAACAATAATTCAGTTATAAGACTTGATTTGGATGACAAGACTATGTTTCACCTCAGTACATAAAGCAATAATACCACTTTACATTGAGACACTGTAACAGTTGACATTTGCAGTGAATTTACTGATGTCTGACCGATCCCTTGTCAGGGCCATTCAGTGAGCCTTCCTCTCTGTAACACTGTGTAAATTCAGATATTATCTGATGTTAATCAGAACAGCACATTCAGTCAATCAGTGGTGAGTGCACACTGGAAAAGATGGTTATCTATTTAAAGAGAGAACTATGACTTCTATTGCCTAACAGGAGCTTTTATCAGCAGATGACTGACAGGAATAGGAACAATTTTGTACTGCCAATAGGCATGTCCGACCTCATTAAACTAGTCCTGACTGAAATGAGTCAGACTTCTGCATAAAGGTACGATGCTTAAACTACAAAGAGATTTGTAAAAGCTTGTTCTCCTGCCATAACTTTCTTTGGAAAATTATGATGCTGTCAAGTTCTGTGTTATTTAACTCCATCTTGTTTGAACGGTGCAGCTCAGAGTTATTTCCTTTATAATCAAGTTCACTGGTGGGATTGGCATCTCTCAGAATATTTGCCTCTTACCAATTGAGGACTGAGCAATGTCGGCATCAGCATAAGCTGTCCCCAAATTAATTTTCCATTATCCCAACTGAGGGGAGAAAGAAAGCAGGAAATTTGAACATTTGAGGGAAAGGATGCTTCTAAATATAGTAATCCCTGTGGTAAAGTCTCAAATCGCTTCACGGGATTTGTTGTAGAGTATAGTGACTGTGTATAATGTAGGTGAGGGTGGCAGCCAATTTCTACAAATTATTGTCTCACCAACAGCCATCAGGTGAAACTACAGCCCCAGCAACGAAACAGCATTTGAGTTTTAATATAGAATAAATCACAATGGTGCTATTTTCAGTACATCTGTGACCCCTAATAATATTGTACTATTTTCCCACTGTAATTTTGGGACAGCTGATGCTGGCAGTGTTCAGTCCTTAAATGGTAAGAGCAACCGTTCTGAGAGATGGAAGGGAGTTCTCTGCAAGGTCAGCAGGATACAGCAGTCAGATTGATTTTGTAAGTAAAACAAAATTGGAAGATATCTTTTTCATGCAGCATCCTTTAGAAAATCTTTCACCTGTGCATGAAGTCTGTCACGACTCAAAGGCCACAGGCGAAATGAATATGGGAAGATTTGCTGGGTTCCCATTCCCAATCTGTTCTATTTGTAAACCCCTTGTGATCATGCAAATTTTAGGTGGAAAATTATTCATAGTTTCACAAAGGCCAGCCAGCACTGCATTCTATATTTGAAAAAAATTAAATCTCGATGTCAAACAGTTGACTCAACTATTGAAAATTCCTGTGTATCTTGTGGTTAGAGCACTCACTTAGCAAGCGAGAGACTTAGGTTTGATTCCCAGCAGGGTGAAACCTTGGGCAAGTTCCCTTAGACCACATGCCTGAAAATAATCCCTGAAGAAGAAACAAACAATAATAGTTTGGTCACTTCGATCCATAACTGTTTCAGGAACACTGCAGTGCACAATTGGCAATTGTGTTTTGCCTCCAAAATATACAGTCAAGTCATTTTACAATATATTCTGTGCACTATATCAAATGCATCGATTACTATTAAAATACATGATGGTGTGATACTTTGGAGGCTGATAAATAATAGTAAAAATAATAATAATCCTTGCATTTGATATAATGCTTTTCACGTCTTCCAGACATCTCAAAGTGTTTCACAGAATATACTGTAAAGTGAATTGACTGTATATTTATGGGCGAAACATGGCATCCAATTGCACTCAGCAGTATCCCACAAACAGTATTGGATTAAAATGACCAATTTTATTATTGTGTTTTTTTTGGAGGGATTATTATCAGGTGTGGGGAGTAAGAAAACTTGCCAAAGGTTTCGCTCCAACCTGCCTGGATTCAAACACAAGTCTCACACTTGCAAGACAAGTGCTCTAACCACTCAGCTACAGGACTCCACAGAAGTCACTTTTGTTCATTCTAACTTCCATTTTGCCACTTAAATTATGCAATTCATTACCATTCTGAGGCTAGTGTTTTAGCATCTGACCATTTGTTGAACTTTTCCGGTCTTTCTCAAAAAAGACAAGGCCCAAAATAAAATGTTGCCAGCATATGTGACTAATAGTAAGGTGGTTGGTTTATATGTCCATTTGATTCACATTTTAAAACCCATTCTATGGGTATTTGTTGTAGCATCAAGATGGAAGCAATTATTCCACTGTCAACATTGTCCCTGTTAACTGGAAAGTATCACATCCCCACAGCCCCCCACCTGCCCACCCCCAATTATTCAAAATAATTTTGATTGATTGCAAAGTGGCTGCGCATTTGGATTTTTTTTATTTCCGTGGTTCTTGGTATTTCCAATGGCATTATTAAATTAGCTTCTATCTAGCACGTGAATGAAACGTTCATAAAACCGAAGTCCCGTCTGCTCATTCAGATGGATGTTAAAGATCCCAAGTCACAAAGAGGGAGTTTTCGTGGATTCCTAGCTGGCTTATAACCCCCACACATAAAATTGATCATTCACCTCATGGCTGTGTGTGGGATATTACTGTTTGCAAATTGTCTGTTGTATTCGCCTACAAAATACAATTACTACACTTAATAGTAAATCCTGTTAAGTGCTATGACACATTTTGGTTACATGATCATACATTATATCAAATATAAAGATTATTATTATGATTATTTCAAAAAGTGCAATGCTTTCTTCCAGTTAACTTGACTTTTATTCCCTCCTCTTCTAAATTTAATCTGAATTCAAGACAATTGGCTACTGAACTCATTGATATTTTACTTGATTATTTCTGATGCAGATTAGCTGCTGCATTCAATTTCTAATCAATTTTGTTTTGTAAAGCGCTTAGTGATGTGTATTTTATGTTTAGACTCTAGGGTCCGTCGATATCGAAATTTTCCAATTTCGATATATCGGTTGGCTCATATCATTATATACTGATATATTGATATCTCCAGGTTTTTTTGTACTGTGCATGCGCGCGCCCATTCCGATATGCGCGCGCATTCCGTGCTCTAGGACCAGGAGGTTTGCAATGCCGGCGGAAAGAACAATGAAAAAGTTTGCTTTATATGTCGCCGGACACGATATACCGATCTTTGCGATATATCCTTTTTTTTTAATATCAATTTTTTTGATATATCGATATATTTGAATTTCCAATATCAGCATATCGATATGAAAAATTATACCGATATATCGATATATTGCCGAACACCATGAGACTCTATTTAAATGCTAGTTCTCATAATATAATGTTCACATCACCTTTTCAAAGAAAATCAGATGTCTAGAAAAAGATAAGAATAATGTTCTGCCATGCACTTCAATATTATAGATTGTTATTTGAATGTCTGTGACTGAGATGACCTTTGTACAATTTGTGTTCAAGCTGAGCTGGTACTGTTATATAGAAGCAAAGATGTCAAGGCTTGATAATCATTGCATTTTTTTTTAATTTCCTATCTCTTGTTGCTTGTTGTGGAGTTCATAAGGAAGAGCTTGTTGATTTCCATTAAAGAAGAATTAATTTAAACATCAATACATGCACAGAAACCAAACATAAACATGTTCATATCCACACTGACAAATTTGTAAATAAGTGATCAGAAATCTGGATACATTGGTTACGTTGCAGCTGGATCAATGGATGTAGATTCGGGCCCACATTATAGAAAGGATAGGGTATCGAGAGGGAGCAGTGTAGGTTCGTAAGGATGATACCTAAGATAATATAGCGATAAGGAGAGGCTTGCAATAACAACAACTTGCACTTGTATAGTGCCCTTTATGCAGGATAGTGTCTCAGAGCACTTAATAGTGGCAGAGCTTAACTCCGAGCCGGGAGAGGTGGCCTTAAGCATGGTCGAAGAGAAAGGTTTTAATAATCCTTGCATTTGATATAGCGCTTTTCACATCTTATCAACATCGCAAAGCGCTTCACAAAATATACTTTAAAGTAAATTGACTGTATATTTGTGGGCGAATTTCTGGCGGGACATGGAAAAGTGGAGATTACGGGCTAGGCTGAAGGATTGAGGGAGAGTGTTCCAGAGTTTTGGGACATAGTGGCTGAAAGCTTGACTCCAATGGTGGATGTAAAGGACGAGCACGAGGCTGGTGAGGATGTGGGGAAGTAAGGACAGTTGGTGGGTTGGACTGAACACCCAGATTGCGCACTGGTTTGGTGAGTCTGAGGGAGAGCCTAGGGAGGTTGAGTAATTTAAATTTGCAAGGAGCCAAGGAGTATGGCTTCTGTCTGATCTGTATTCAGCTGCTGGAAGTTTCCACTCATCCAGTCCCTGGTGTCTGCCAGACAAGCTGATCGAACATCAGCAGACCTGGAGTTGCTACTGGAGGAGGCAAAGTAGATTTGGGTGGAAGTTTACCCCATGTCTGCAGATGACATCACGCAGAGGGAGCATATAGATAAGGAAAAGTAGAGGGCAAAGGATGGAGCCCTGGGGTATTCCGCAGGTGGTCAGGCAGGGGTGGGAGGAGAAACCATTTGCAGAGAAGAAATGGAGGTGATTGGTTAAGTAGGACTCAGACAATGTGAGTGCGGTCGCACTAAGGTAGATGAGAAAGGAGAGGTGGTGGAAGAAGATGGTGTGGTTGACTGTGTCGAACATGGCACAGAGATCCAGGAGGATGAGGAGGCAGAGCTAACCAGAGTCACAGATACAGAGAATGTCATTTGTGACTTTGACACGTGATGTCTGTGTGCTGTGGGCAGGGTGAAAACCAGACTGCATGGGCTTGAGGAGCAAGTGGAGGGAGAGATTTGACCAAAGTTGACTAGAAACAGTGCATTCCGGAACTTTGATAAGCAAGTGTATGTTGGATATGGGACATTACCGTGAGAGGTTAGAGAAATTGCGGGTGTATTTTTTCCAGGAGGGGTGCGATATCAACAGTTTTCAGGGGGAGTGAAACAGCCTGAGGAGAGAGACTAGTTCATCATGACAGCCAGTAGTGTGAGAGGAGGGAGACTTGAGTGACCAGCAGTTGGATGGGGAAGGGGTTGAGGTATCAGTTGATGAACTTCATCCATGAGATTGTAGTTGAGAAGGAGGCGGGAGAAATTGGGGCAAATGAATGTAAGGAGGAGTGTGTGACAGGAGCCGTGGCAGAATGAGAAGATGGTGTAGATGGTCTGGGTCAGGTGGAAATGAGATAGGAATGGGGTGGAGGGGTGGATAACTTCTTAAATGTTTGAAGTGAAGAAGTATAGGACCAATCCGCACTTGATGTTTTGATGTGAGGATAGAGGGGGCTTAAGGAAATGCACAAATGAGTTGATGGACTGTGGAAAACAGAATCTTTGGATTGTAGAAGTTAAGATGCTTTGGAGCTGAAAATGTTGGAAGGTGATATGACAGAGATGTTTAAGATGATGAGAACGTTTGATAGAACTTATCATGGAACAGTGTTACCTGCTAGTAGAAGATTCAAGAGCCAGAGGGCATCAACTGAAGATTGTGATCAGGGAAGTACACAGAATATTTTGAAGAATTTTATTTCACAGAGAGCTGTCAGGGTATGGAATGATTTTCTGGGGAAGGTGGTGATCTCAGTCACTTGGGATATTTAAATAAAAAAATTTGACAAGCACATTTAAGGGGGGAAGAGCAAGGTGTAAGGATGGATGGCTTCTTGGAGGAGTAAACAATAATGCAAAATAATGGGTTGAATGGCCTCCTATATTTCTATCATTCTATAGTTAAATTCACAAGAAACATTTGATGACGTAAGGACTGCACCCATTTGATCTCATTCTTCCTCATAGCTCATGCCTCTAAGACTTGGAATCATTCACCTTCATACTCTTCTTTGCACTGCTTCTAGTCCCTCTAGACCTGGAGATATCATCAGTCAAAACTTGTGTAGCAGCACCCATAACAGTACACAGTTATCCTGTTGCGGTATAGCCACAGCATTGAGCAGCCTGAGAATGGTTTCTGGGGATCTGAAAAACTATTTGACAATCCAGCTCAGCATCATGTTTGCCATCTTTATAGTCTCAAGCTACTTTGACATGGTGAGCAATGAGTCAACTTCCACCCCCAGGTTTCTTTCAGCTTTCCTCCATGGTAAGTTCAATTTTATCTATGGAGTACATGTACTTTCTAGTTTTATTTCCTATAGTACCTTATATTTATCTCCACTGAACATAATTTGCCAGTTTATCAGTCCACGTGCATGCTCTATGAAACTCTTTGTAAGTCACCCAAATACGAATCCAGGTCAAATAGTTCTAAGCGGAGGTGTTCCAATACAGACACCTGAGGGATCCCAATTAATAGGTTCCCTCATTTTTTGACCTAGCTGCTCTTGGCAATCCAGTACCATGTCCATAAACTAAAACATTGACGGCAGCAATAATGTAATGTGATGGCCTTGCTTAACTACTGAATACCATCAGTCCACTTAAATGTTTTCCATGGATAGGACTCCATAAGGCACAACATAAAAACATGCTTTGCTACAAACTTACTATGCAATGCAGAAAAATGTATTGACTGGTGATATCCCACCTGCGACCAGGGCTCCCTCTGTTTCCACATTCTCCTTGACCTCTCTGCTGCCATTGACCCTGTTTATTACTCTATCTTCGTCCACCACCTCTACTCTCACCTCAACCTTTGTAGTTCTATCCTTGACTGGTTCATAATTTTCAACACCTCTATTAAATCTTGCCTTGAACTTCTCTGCTCCGAGAAGAACAATCTCAGCTTCTCTCATCACTGCACATGACTTAAGTTCTTCATCCCAGGTACCATTCTAGTAAATCTCTTCTGCACCCTCTCTAAGGCCTTGATAACCTTCGTAAAATGTGATGCCAAGAATTGGATGCATTACTCCAACTGAGGCCTAACCAGTGACTTATAAAGTTTTTGGAGAAATTCCTTGCTTTTATACTCTATGCATTTATTTATAAAGCGAAGGATCCCATATGCTTTTTAACAACTCCATCAACCTGTCCGGCTACCTTCAAAGACCTGCATATGTGAACCCACAGCTTTTTCTGCTCCTAAACCTCCTTTAAAAGTGTATCATCTAGCTTATATTGTCTCTCCTCAGTCCTCCTCCCAAATTGCATCACCTCATTGAACTTCATTTGCCATGTGTCTGCCCATTTCAACAGTCTGTACATGTCTTCCTGTAGTCTGCTTCTTTCATTCTCACTGTTCACTACATTCCCAAGTGTTGTGTCATCTACAAACTTTAAAATAGTGCCTTCTGTAAACAAGTCCAAGTCATTTATGTACAGTATAACAAGAAAAGTAGTGGACATAATACCGACCCCTGGGGAACACCACTGCATGCTTCCCTCCAGTCGGAAAAATCTACCATTCACCACTACCCTCTGCTTTCTGTCTCCCAGCCAATTTTGTATCCATGCTGCCCTTAGCCTTTCTCCTTGCCTACTAGAAGGCATGTCTCATGACCCAACCTCTTCAACCGCACCTTTAGCCACCTTTCTTCCCCTACCCTCCACACCCCTGATCTCCATCACCTACTCGGATCCAAATCCCTGACTGTCAAGTGCCTTGGGACATTCTCCTGAAGTGAAAGGTACTATGCAAATGTAATTTATTATGGTTATCTACAGGCAATTAACAGTGCAACAGTATGAGTTTGTAACAAAATTGTGATTTTGTTAACCAGATAACAAAGCAAGTGTGGCTTATTCGGTCGAGCAGTGGCTTCCAAACTTTAAATATCGTCGCCCCACCACCTAACTCAGCAAAGTTTTCGTTGTGCCTCTCCTTCACACTCAGGTCCACATTTGGATCCTCGGCTCCACACACTCGGGTCCACACATCCATGTCCTTGTCTCCACGCACTTGGGTCCTCGGTTCCACACACTCAGTTCCTCAGTT
Organism: Hydrolagus colliei; assembly: GCA_035084275.1. Classification (NCBI taxonomy): domain Eukaryota; kingdom Metazoa; phylum Chordata; class Chondrichthyes; order Chimaeriformes; family Chimaeridae; genus Hydrolagus; species Hydrolagus colliei. Next base: position 57,180,228 of record CM068742.1, on the reverse strand, counting down.
CCACACGCTCTCGTGGGCTTGAGACTCTAAAGCTCTGTGCCCCCCTGCCCCCCTAGCCAACAGTACGCACCCCCTAAGGGAGGCACACCCCATAGTTTGGAAACCGCTCTAAGGCAACACTTTAGCCCAGAATCATTAATAAGCAGCAGTACTCAATGTTTCATCCTGTTCTGGAACAATTTGTCCGTAGATAATTATGGTTCTCAAAAGGAGCATTTTGCTTCCATTGTTAAATGTTCTGAGACATTGTCTTGTGTGAATAACATTTTAAAAATACAAAAATACATTTTATCAGAGCATTACCTCACCGTTTGAATGTCAATGAAGCAACGTATTGAGAGGTAGAGCTTCTCTGTTTGATGGTCTTATACAAGGAGTTAATCTAACTGAATGTAGATATGAAATAGGTTAACCAGAAATTAATCTCTGCCTAGTAAAGCCCCACAAACAACAATGAAATCTAGGGCCAATTTATCTGCCACATTTTCCCTGAGTATTTATTCAAAGATTTCAGATGAGGTGTTAACCTGGCTGTTCAGGTGAGTGTTGAAGAATCCATGACACAATTCAGAAAACAGAAGGGAGTCCTGTGTCCTGGCTAACAATCCCCAATTCCTGGCTATTTGTGAGACATTCTGTGAGCAAATTGGCTGCCACATTCACCTACGCATTCACCTACACAGTCATTGTTCTTTATTGAAAAACTCTGCTAAAGGTTTTGATGGGAAAAGGTGCTAGATCAAATACAAGGATTATTATTATAGAGCTTGGGGTGACCTTGTCAACTGTTCTGTCCTTCCCTTTGGTGAGGTGTCAGGTCCCTATCGTTACCCAGTGTAATTTATCATAGAGTGAATCATGCCTCTAAACCAGTGGCCTAACATTCTCTGCAACAGATCTTTGAAGCATCAATAAACTGCAAAACCACACTGCCCATCAGCCTCTTTTCCATTATGCTTCAGCACTTTTTACATTAGCTTGATTGATGGGGTGTTTGTGCTGAAACCTCACAGAGTACCAGTAGGAGGGTGAATTGACTAACATATTGTGACATAATTTAGTTACCTACAGTGCACAGTTCATCCTCACAACATGGCAGTCCTTTTAAAAGCACAAGCAGCAAAACAATTGTAAATAATGAAAAGGCTTGGTAAAAGTTTATAGTTGCAGCAACATTTGGGTGTTTGTACCATTTCTTGCTAAGATTTTAAATTAGACACCAAAGCTAGAAAATTGTTCAGCATTTGAGTAATATTTTATAGGTTTTCAAGTCACTTTTTGATTACTTAATTTGTTTGCAACCATAAGTCAATTGCGGATCAGTCCTTCTAATATTAATCAGTTCAGCAGTGCCAAACTATCCACGGTTAATTGTAATTTTGTGAGGAGGAATTTCAATACGATTTTGAAAGAAAACCCATTATTTGAGAAAGCCTAGGAAATATTACATTTCACTTTCCTGTCCTGTGGGAAATCCTTGCTCTCTTTTCATACCATTCAAATAGGAAGAGTTATTTGGGGGATTTATAGATTTCATAGACAGAGTACATTAGTGGAGTCCATTTGTTGTGTTTTTCTTTCATCCTTTGTAAATCCATTATATCTGATGACTGAAATGTTAATAATGAAAATGCAATCTACTCCCAAGATAATGGAATGGGCACTGTTTTACCATTCAGACAAGTATCAGACTTAATTATTGATTGATTAATTGGAAAGTCTGTATCATTTTACTCGTCTTTGTGGAGCATTTTTCTATTTTTCCGGTTTCCACAGGGAACTCCATGCTTCATATCTGACTCGACTTAATCTTGTGTGGTAATGTTGTGGCACTTAGTGGTTCAGAGAAGCATGTCGCAATTTCATCTCAAGTAACTGGACAAACAGAGTAAATGAATGGAAACATTTTTTTCTAGAATACTGTTAGTCTCAATAGAGCTAGAATGCATTTTGTCTGCAGTATAATTTTCCTTACCCTCAAAATGACATTGTTTATTTGTGCCGCCAGTGTACATATAAATTGAGATTCATAATGAATGAATTTGAGGCTCATAAATAAGATACCCAAAGGAACCTCGTTACCTATTTAACATACAGTGAATGTTTTGCCACATAATGACACTTTCATTGCGCTGCTTATTTGCTGTTTTGTAGAAGTTGTATACGGGAAAATAGATCTATGAAAGTGATTTCAAAATAATAATCTCTTGAAGGAGTTTCATAATCTTTACCTGAACTCCAAGATCAAACCTCTGCCTTAAAATCACTCACTTGCTTTCTGAAATGTGTACTGTCAAGTTAATGGGTTCATTAACTTGACAGTAACTGACGAAAGGTTGTAGACCCGAAACATGGACTATTTTTCCTTTCTCCATGGATGCTGCTTGATCTGCTGAGTTTCCCCAGCAACTTTTGTTTTTGTTAATGGGTTCATTGTTGTGTTCTCATTGGCAGAAATCTTTCTGGTATGGATATTAACAACCAAAGGGCTGCTTACACATCGTACAAGATTATGTCCATTTTGAAGCCTTCAAATTTGTGATAAACTCACTGTACTTGTATTAGATTCTGTTTGTGTTGGTTATATGAAAAATAATATACTGTAGTCTGTACATCTGTGAGCTCTCTCCCTCTCTCTCTCTCTATATATATATATATATATATATATATGTATAAACAAAGAGAGAAAGATAGTGGTAAATAGCTTTAATGACTTCTAAGGTTATACAGCAATGATGATAATTTTCTGAACCTTAACTTATAGCAGCTTGTTTTTAAGTCTTGTAATCCTGAAACATGTCGTATTGGTAAACCCATTTCAAACCCATTTGAAAATGTGACAAGGTCAGTCCAACCTTATAATAATAAGGTTACACATAGCCAGCAGTTCTGATGAGGCACCAGATAAACAATGACTGTAAAATGTTGTAGGAAATAGTGCTTAAATGACCCCAAGTGCCGTGTTTAAATAATAATAATCCTTGCATTTAATATTGAGCCTTCAACATTTTCTAGATGTCTCAAAGCACTTCACAAAATATACTGTAAAGTGAATTTTCTGGGTATATGTGGGCTAAACGTGGCAGCCAATTGCACACAGCTGTGTCCCACGAACAGTCGTGGATTGAAATGACCAATTTATTACTCTTTTTTTGAGGGATTATTATTAGGCGTAAGGAATAAGGAAACTTGCCCAACGTTTCACCCTGCCTGGAATTGAACCCAAGGGAACACAGGAGTTGGAGGGAAGAAGAGTTCCAAGGTTTTCAGATTGTGCAAAATCATCTTATTTCATAAGAGTATGTAACAAGATCTGCGTTAAATATTCAATGATGTGAATGAAGAGAAAATGTATAGGATAAGGTTGCACTTTACTAGCAGATTGGATGAAACAACCAGACTGTACCTATTGTCAGGCCTGGACATGCGCTGATCTAGGTCATTGATATGCACATGAATAATAACAATTACTAATCTAATAATTATATAATATATCAATGTAATGTTCTGGGCACTATAAACTACGCGCATTTCCATAGAATAGATTCCAAGGAAAGCATAGACATTATGTGCAGGTGCACAAATTTCAGCATGTGTATAGTCATTGACCTTGGAGAACAAACTATGCTATGAGTGCTGTTAAGTAGCTGACTGCTGCTGCTCTGCTTTCCGAAAGTATGTGCACCGAGACATAATCTGTAGAAGTTCATTAATCACCCCCTGCTTTCACTGTGTTATGGTTGAATGATTGATGTGTGATTACCATGTGGGTCCAGAAAGAGCCAATAACAAAGATTTGTATGATGCCCACTAGTTCATAGTTAGAGGTAAAGTTGTTACATTACAGAATCTGATTCCAAATGTGCTTAACCCAATTCATATTTGACCCTGCAAGTTCTGGCCAGAATAATAATAATCATCATCCTTACAATTGATATAGCACCTTACCATATATTCAAGACATCTCAAATCACTTCACAGAATACACCGTAAATTGAATTGACTATATTTTGTGGGCAAAATGTGGCAGCCAATTGCACACAGCAGTGTCCTACAAACAGTTGTGGATTGAGTTATTAAATTATCTATTTTATTTTTTAAAGGAATTTTACCCCCGGAAAGCGATCTGTAAATCGACTAACAACCAGGTTCCTACTTAGTGCTTGGTAACCAAAGGCATGTGTAATAAGGAAACGCAGGTCCTCTTGCTTGCGAGTTAGTTAAGAATGCTCTAACTAACACTGGATAATGTGGCTAACATTTATAAATACTTTGCCTTATAGTCTCTTTCCTTCATAATAATCTCTCCAGTCTTGTTGGGCAAGTTTTATCAATGGAAATACAGTATTTCAAAAATTGCACCAGTCTACTCTGACTGCATATTACTGTGTGCTCCAGCAACAGTTAATCCTGCTACAATTCAGCCACAATGGCACCCATGTATAACATATTATATTGGTTGCAGAATAGTTACTGGTCTTATTTTAATCCATTGCACCTCTTAATTATTGATTTAATTGTTGATTTTCTACATGGGCAGCAATGTTTAGCATTTGCAATTAATTTGCATAGCGTTAAATATGACTTAGCATTAATAACACACAAAATAAATTTGTTGCTCCCAAAAAAACAATTTTCCGCTGAGTGCTCATACTGCAGAAACACTAATAAGGGATGCTTCTTGCCTTGATAATTAGTTGCAATTGTCACCTGAAGTTGATTGTGTGATCTGGGATGACTGTTTTAAAAGTTTGGGTGTCTGAATGTTGAAACTGAAAATGCTAGAATTCAAAGCTACAGCAATCAAAAATTCATAAGACAAGCAGAAGTCTTATATTCATTAACATGAAATGTATAGAATGAAACAAGATTCCTTCTAGCTATATCAACCCCAGGAGTCACAGGAAATCTTGAATGTTTTGTGACAGCAGACTTAACACTAACTTGCATTTTTATAGCACCCTCATGTGGGTAGAGTCTTCATGTTCTGATTTAATAATCTGTACTCGTTGGTTATAATGGTACAATTTCCTTCCCACCTCCAAAATCTGCTTTATGACTTATCTAAATAACTTATGAATAACAAATACATTTATTTACATATAAATAATAAATTAGTCACTTCAATCCACAACTGTTTATGGGACACTGCTGTACACAATTGGCTGCCACATTTTGCTCATAAATGTACAGTCAATTCACTTTGCAGTATATTCTGTGAAGCGCTTTGTGAAGTCTCGAAAACGTGATAAGGCATTAAGTCAAATGCAAGGATTATTATTATTATCTTTTCGAACCATACTTGCCATAATGGAAGCTGAAACAGAACAAGGAGTATTAACTCACTGCCAGGAAATTGGTGAATGGTTTCCGAGTGACCCTGTAAACATGGACTCAGTGCATGGTGGGATAACCGCAGAGTCCGAGGGCAGGGTTGTGCTTTGGGGTATTGTTTTATACCTTTTGGCATTAGTGGCCCCTCCCCTTCTTCCATGGAAATCCTGAGCCCTTTCCGGGATCCAGTCCACCAATGCTGCTCACTATATCAAACCAGTACGAGCCAGCAATAAACAGTGCAAACAGGACGCCTTTGATCTTATGATGTCTTGTAAAATTAACACTTAATTTAAGAATTTTTCTCAAATCTGACCAAACTTAAATTTTAAAATAAGAATGATCTTGCACAGGCTAAAGCTGGATGGAATTTGGGGTCGCTTAAATCTAATTTATGCGATTTGCAAATCTCAACTGATTCTTTCCGACCTCTAGGTTCCATGAATGTAAACAGTGACATTCACTATGTCCCCTCCGCTCTGATTGCTGTCTGAATGGTAAATGTGAGGAGCTGAGCCTGTTAAAGACCTTGTGGGTTGGTCCATTTCCATCCATCTCTGGCCCATTCAATGTGATAAATATCAAATTGACAAAATATTTGTCTCCACATATTGCTGATGTTTCGGTCACCACCATAAGTTACTTATACAATTGTCTTTATAATAATAATAATCCTTGTATTTGATATAGCTCTTTTCACATCTTCTAGACATCTCAAAATGTTTCACAGAATATACTGTAAAGTGAATTGACTGTATTAATGTGGGTGAAATGCGGCAGACAATTTTGCACAGCAGTATCCCACAAATAGTCCTGGATTGAAATTACCTCCATTTTTTTTGAGGGATTATTATTGGGTATGGGTAGTAAGGAAACTTGCCCAAGGTTTCACCCTGCCTGGAATTGAACACAGGTCTCTCAATTGGAGAATGAGTGCTCTAACCTCTGAGATACAGGACTCCACTGAATCCACGCCTGCATATCTGATTTCTCGCTAAGCGTACCACTGTACAGTAAGGTATGATTGTAAAGCTCGGTAACCTTTTTATCACAAGCTGTCAATAACTGTATAACTGACTCTTTCTGTATTCAGTTAATAGTAATAAATATCTATAACTTCCTATGTCTTTCTCCAGCTCTTTTCAAATGATGTCCCATGCAGCACTATGAGCAACCATTAATCAGCATGTGTGAGGTAAACCATAGGTGATATCACAAGCAATTCTGACCGATTGCTGCCCATTCCCCATCCACATCTGTACATTTTTCAGTAGGGCTCCAAGGACAGCAACCTTGTGTGTAGAAGTTAAGACTGATTTTGTTCTGCTGCCTTTAGCAAAATATATATTTTTATAATATAATTTGGTGTTACAATATCCAATGGATAGAATTAGTTGCTCAGAAGAAGAGCTTTCATTCCATGATATATTTATAGCATCTGAATTATTTCTAATATTTAAAGAGGGCTAATATCTAGTAGATATTTTTCTCTCAAAGTGGATACATAGATAGCTATACACAAAAAAATCCTATTTGAAATGAAAGTTCATTGTTTCATTAAGTGAATAACTATAAACCTGTGTTAGTGTCACTTTCTTCAAAACAGTATATGACATTTCAATTATAATTCCCTTTATTTTCAATGGTTTCGGATAGCACTCCAATGTGGAGCATGACATCAGCCCCTCTGAGCACCACAGCACACATCACTAGTATTGGATAGCCCATGTGTTGACACACATTTGTCAGTGCCTTCTGCCAATGAGTAAACCAATGCCCAACAGGACTCTTCATTGAAGCCAATTACTGCAGAAGACTTGCACAGTGGTTAGATTTTCATTAAAGATGTATGCACATATTCACAAACCAAAATGGAATTGACTCCTCAGAGTCTTCATCTTTTAACAGATTACTAACCATTGATATATTTCAATTCAGTCATTATTGTTGTGCACAAATTTGCTGCTATATTTCAGAGCACAGGAACAGGAGAAGGCCATTCAACCCTTTGAGCCTGTTCCACCATTTAATTAGATCATGGCTGATCTGTATCTCTACTAAACCTTTCAATTCCAATTTCCCACTTTCTTCCCATATCCCTTAATACCTTGACATACCAGAAATGTATCAACCTCACCCTTGTAGGTATGAATGGATCCAGCATCCACAATCTTTTCGGGGAGAGAATTCCAGATTTCTATCACCCTTTGAGTGAAAAAATGTTTCCTGATTTCACTCTTAAATAGTCCGATTCTAATTTTAAAACCCCCTTCTTTTGGATTACCCCACTAGAGGAAATAGCTCCTCTCTATCTACCTTATCAAATCCCTCTGTCATCTTAAATACCCCAATCAAATCACCCCTTAACCTTCTAAATTTAAGGGAATACAATCCAAGTTTATGCAGCCTTTCCTTGTAATTTAACCCCTTTAGGCCTGGTAACATTTTAGTGAACCTGCGCTGCACCCCTCCAAGGCTAATATATATTTCCTGAGGTGTGGTGCCCAAAACTGAACACAGTCTCCAGGTGGGGTGTGACTAATGCTCTATACAGCTGAAGAGTCATTTTTTCTCCCTTTGTATTCCAGACCCCTTGAGATAAAGATCAACATTCCATTTGCCTTTTGATGCTAAATTAAAAATTTCACTCACAAAACGCAATCATTACATTGCAGTAAATGTGAGGTAATTTGTGGTGTCCTCCCAACATGAAAACCATAGTTTGATGTTTTGATCTTTCTGGAAGGCATAGTATGAACATTTGTTCAATTAAAATTTATACAATTTGTCTGAATCAACAAATTATTAGTTTTATGGAAATCATGTAAATGTACCTACATTGGCATTCACCAATTTCATTGAAGCTGATTGTTTGGCAAATTTATCAACTTTGGGATTTTTTTCCTAGGTTTATTCTACCAAGAACACTAAATTTCTCTTTTTGCTGAGAATTTGCCTTGGCACATCCTTCTGACGTCCTTCCTAAAGTACTACACAGGTGTCATTTTGTTGTTCCTATTGTTATTATTGTCTCGGCTGACACTCAAATGCAGTGCTAAGAGGACTTCTTTTTTGGAGGTGCACCAATTGTTCGAACGAGGCCGCATTTGCCTGTTCAGGTAGCCATTGAAAATCCCACGTCACTATTCGCAAGAGAGGGGGTTTCTCCTGGTGTCATGACCAACAATCCCTAAGATAAAAGTGGTCAGTCACTTCATGGCTGTTGCAGTAAATTGCTATGGACAAATTGGCTGCTGTGTGTCCTTACAAAATGCACAGTCACTAAATGTTCCAGCAAATTCAGTAAAGGCTTTTGAGATGTTTGGCAACAAACTGCAAGTTTTATTTTTATTATGGTCAAATATTGCTGGAATCATTGATCAAAGAGCTGAAGCAGTAAGCCCAATATACTTTACAGATTTGTTTAATTGTTTTCCTTTTCAAGTGAAAATTCCTTAACCTAAGTATCTTTGGTTCTCAATGTACAAAGCTCCTTCAAAATCCTACTCCCAAGTCCCATGTACTTTATATAATCGTTTACGCAGTAAAAGGAACATTCAACCTGAATGTTTTCCATTTTGAGTAGATATTGATTAGTGGAGATCGCTTGCAGGCATTCCTTTTACGAGAGAACTGGAGGTCACATTCATGGCTGTTGAAAGAGAAGCTGATAATTTTAATGTTTTACATTCATCACTTATTTCAGGTAGGGAGCAGTGCATTCACAATCTGATAGAAAGATGGTAAATAATGCTTCCAGCCCTGAAGCTATTTGTCAGAACTGCAGAGGAAATTAGACAGTGAAAGGAAATAAAGGAAAATACTATACGATAGGTTGGCCTCACTAAGAACAACAACAACTTGCACTTATATAGAGCAGATTCACAATGGTTTGCATTTCAAAATGCTTAACAATGTCAGAGCCTGACTCCGAGTTGGGGGGTGGCATGAGGTGAGCACGGTTGAAGAAGAAGGTTTTCATGAGGGACTTGAAAAGGTAGAGCGAGGAGGCAAGGCAGAGGGATTGAGGGAGTATTCCAGTGTTTTGGGCCTTGGCAGCTGAAAGTGCGACCTCCGATGGAGGGGCAGAGGGTGCAAGAGGCGAGCGGGAGACTCCGGGTTGTGGATTGGGGAAGTGAGGAAGTCAGAGAGGTAGTTAGATGCCAAGAAGTGAATGTGTTTGAACACCAATGTGAGGATCTTGAAGTCCATCTGATTAGTGACAGGGAGCCAGTGGAGCCTGGCTAGAACTGGTGAGATGGGGGTACGGAGTTTGGTCCAGGTCAATATGTGAGCAGCAGAGTTCTGAGTCAGGTGGATCTTTTGAATGGTTGAGCTGGGGAGACTGGCGAGGTGTGTGTTGGAGTAATCCAAGTGGGAAATCGCAAACGCATGCACATGGGTTTCGGTCTTACTTGTGGTAAGTTACTGTCAAGGCAGGCAATATGGTGGAAATGGAAGTAGGCGGTCCTGGAGGACCAGATGTGGGGAGAAGGACAGCTGGGGGTCAAACCAAAATCATCACTAAGACCAACTAGAATTTTCCAGATCACTATTTTAAGTGTTTCCATTTTTAAATTGTTTTATGAATCATTTTAATACTCTTATTCAGATTAAGCCTAAAATAGCCCATTTTGGGGGGTTTTCTCAATTTTTTGGTATCAAACTGTCTGGAAATAACTGTGAAACAATGAGAAATGAGTTGTCAAAATAGCAAAGTTAAGATATAAGTATACTTTCCACATGAGATCTTATTTTATTAGATAGAAAGAACATATGTATTTTATATATTTCAAAGCATATCATAAGTAATTACTATCAATTACTATCAAAGTATAAGTGACTGATTTTAAATCAAAATATGATGTAGATTTGCATATGATTGTGGGTCATTGCTCTGTGCAAATTGGCTGCCGTATTCTCCTACAAAATACTGTACAGAGGCTGGACTATGGAAACTCTCTCCTCGTCGGCCTCCCCAGCTCCTCCATTCACAGGCTGCAGGTCATCCAAAACTCTGCAGCCTGTGTATTATCCCGCACCCGCCTCTGCGACCACATAACCCCCACCCTCGCCCATCTCCACTGGTTCCCCATTCTCCAGAGGATCGAGTTCCAGATCCTCGTCCTCACCTTCAAGGCCTTACATGGCCTTGCCCCGCCCTATTTAACCAACCTACTTTCCCCCTACAAGCCCACCCGGACTCTCCGTTCAACAGGACTTGGCCTGCTCCAAGCCCCCGCCCGAACCGCCCCACTATCGGAGGCCGGGCCTTCAGTTTCTCCGCTCCCACCCTATGGAATACCATCCCCCAATCCCTCCGTCTCGTTTCTTCCCTTTCCTCTTTCAAGGCCGGTTTGAAGACTTTCCTCTTCGACCGTGCCTTTTGTTCCACCCCAAATTTTTCGACCTCCCCTTCGTGTCTCACCCCTTCCCAAACACTCCCCTCCCAGCTCGGGTCACACACCTCCTGTGCAGCGCCTTGGGACGTCCTCCCGATGTGAAAGGCGCTCTATAAGTGTAATTTGTTGTTGTTGTTGTACATAGTGAAACCACATTACAGTAAACCTTGTGAAGTGCTTTGAGATGTCTCAATGACGTTATGAGGCCATATCGAATGCAAGGATCATTACTGTTATAATATCAATGGTCTGAATAGCCTTGGTTCAATGACTCATGAAAGATGAACAGATAGTTTAATAAATGGACTAAATATATTTTTCAGTTGAACATCCTTCCTGAAACCATTACAGTAATATCATAACAATTGTTACGTTTGATATAGCTTTTCGTGTCAGAAGGGGGTTTCAAAGTGATTCACAGGATATACTATAAACGGTAGTGACCGTGTATTTTGTAGCCTACAATAGCTGGAAATTAACTGAAGTGAATTAAAAAGCTCATTTATGACCTTGCGATATAGGGAACTTTGAGTGTTTGCAGTTTTGAAGACTTAGATTAATTGGCTACCAAAGAAAAGGCAAGAAAATGTATCTTAGTATAATGTTACGGAGTAAATTACAAGTAATTTTCCAAATTTGTAATGCAACACTTGGAATATTGTCTGCTCACCTTAGACATCTCTTTGTCTGAATCAGGAATCTAGTACATGATACATGTACATCTACCAGTTCTTCTGATCAATAGATGTCAACACAGTTTTTATTAAATGCTCTGTTTCATCATCTGGGGCCTAAAGCATAGCATAAGGTCGCTTGTCCTCCAATCTTCCAATTTTCTATTGAATGCACAAGTGATCCCAAAAGGGTTCACGGAAGAATGTGGGATCTCAAGCGTTCTCATGACCTAGCGTGAGCTGATTTATTGTGCACAATGTAGTTTTCATGTACTAAAATGTTCTTGCAGATTCAGCACAATATATTTTCTCTCATACACTGTGACTGTAACTGCTGTAACATTTATCACTTAGCTCACTGAGACATTTCTTAAAAGACTATCAGTAAATGTAAATGCTCTTCCTGGTAGTGAGAGGTTACTGAACAAAATCAAATATGTTTCCGATCAATAGTCGTGCACTGACAAAACAGTGGTCTTGCTTTCAAAACCTACAAATTAATGGAATGCTGTGTATGGAGTTCCCCTCTTAAATTCTGCATTGATTTTTGTGTAGTAAGTATATATTATGGAGATGGAAGAAACAGTTATGAAAAAGAAAGATAAAGATGAAAGAAAATATATGGGAACACTGTTCATAGTAAAAAAAAGTACTTCAGAATATGAATGGACTAAATGTGCAATATTGACATATTTTATTACATGCATACTATGATGCAACATTAGGATTGTGACTATTAAACTCCTTCTGTACAGATTGATATTGATACGACTGTGAACCAGATTATTGATGGCAAGTGTTACTATTCAGCAGAGTATCTTACAGAGCATGTTATCGATGGGGTGAAACTAATAGACTGAATATGGAAAGATACTGAGATAAAGCTGGTTGCTATACAAAAAGGGTTTGTTTTACTCGGTTTTACGTGGGGAAAAAGATTGGAAACATTGAAGATTGAAGTGCAGCTGTAGTTTGTTATCATGCGTTATCATGAAGTTAGAAAATAAAATAAGAGGTTGCACGGCATGTCTGTGTCTATGGCACTATAGAACCACCAGGCACGTTTGTTCAATTATACTGAAATGCTCAGTGAATAATTTTTTACATTACATTCTCATAAATAGCTCTTGTGAGTGAATTCACTTTGTGAATCTTAAAATGCACTCGCTTCAAAATCAACACAATATCCCACATATATCCCAAAGATTAGTTGAAAAAACTATTGTCTGCAATAAATATTAATTCTGGAATCTCAGCCACAATATTCTATGCAACTACATTACTATGAAGCACATTTGGGTAAGATTTTGTGTTCATTGAAATGAAGAATGTTGCTTTTACACTTTGGACATCTATTATCTGCATTTAACATTTATAACTTAGGTTCAATGGAACAAAGTCCAATATTCTAACTCTCTAAAACCGGTCATGACTTATTTACACACACCATTCCAGGTTATTATTGGTTACATTCAGGCCATATTCATCAGCTACATATGCAAACCTGAAGGAAATCTCAGCAATGTATATTAATAAGATCTATTTCACTAGCTTCCAATTTACATAAAATAAGCAGGGCAATTTGAATCCTCAGGCTCTGGGTGTTCTCAGAGGGCTTGGAATTTACTGGTTTAGCCCCTACAAAACTGATGGCTTCTTATAATTGCAGTATCAACATTCACCACCATAACAATAGGAAGAAAAATTCCTTGCATTTGATACAGCGCTTTTCACATCTTCTAGATGTCTCAAAGCGCTTCACAGAATATACTGTAAACTGAATTGACCGTATTTATGTGGGAAAACCTTGACAGCCAATTTCGCACAACAATGTCCCACAAACAGTCGTGGATTGATATGACCTATATAGAGTATTAATGCTTTTTTTGATGGATTATTATTGGGTGTTTGGAGTAAGGAAGCTTGCCCAAGGTTTCGCCCTGCCTGGAATTGAACCCAGATCTCCCGTTTGTAAAGCGAGCGCTCTAACCACTGAGCTACAGGACTCCACCATAGTGATGGGAGATAATGCTGACATGCTATCGATGACAATTTAAGGTTATTGAGGAGTATCTGCACATGATTGGCTTTCAAATGAAACATTAAACCCTAGTTTGTATCTGCCTTAAATTCAGATATGTGTTAAGGATCTCTCAAAGTCCTGGCCAGCAACTGCCCAGATTAAAAAGTTGATCACTCATATAATTGTAGGTTGTGAGGCATTGCTGTGTGAAAATTGGCTGTTCTGTCACATACAATGTTATACTTTACAGAAACTTTACAAAGTGTTTGATGTATTCCCAAAATTATAGGCTCTCTGTCGATTACAAGGATTATTATTGTTAACATCATTATGTTATAATAATCCTTACATTTAGTATAGCATCCTTCATGTTGGGAGGATGTTCCAAAGAGTTTCACAGGGTTTACAGTATGATTGAGTGACTAGGTATTTGTAGGCCTACATGCCATGCCAACATGACATTGCACATAGCAATGCTCTAGTCTGGGCATCAACCATTGTACAGTAGAAGCCCATTTATCGGCACCAGCGGGACCTGTCCAATGCCGGTTAAAGCGTCTGTCGGATATTCAGGCGGCCCGCGGCTGAAAACCCACTACAAAAAAATTAAAGTTCTTTTAACACACACCATACACACCAGACTAAGTAATAACAGATAATAACAGAATATTATATTGATACTTATTGTTAAAACTACTCTCTTGCGCTTCTCATCTTTACTGATTGAGGTTTACGGTCCAGCGATTCTTTTTTAAATGGAGGACGCCAAGCAAGTGAAAAAAATGGCAGCGCGATTTTAAAGTCTCACGACTTTACTAGCGGCAAGCCGATAGCCCTACTAGCGGCAAACCGAAATACCACACCTGCGCGACAATGTGGGTTATCGGTTGCAATATCAGCTTGCCGATGGTGTGACTTTTAAGTCATATGCACTCCGTGTTTTTTTTCACCCGCTTGTCGTGCTCCATTTTAAAAAGAATTGCTGGATTATAAACCTAAACCACAACATCATGGCTTCAAGCGCAACATCTACCAGCAAAGGTATAAAGCGCAAGAGAGTAGTTTTAACAATAAGTACCAATACAATATTCTGTTATTAGTTATGCATTTACAAATGCTCCACTGCTATTGTTCCGGATAAGTTCTGGTTTATCGAATGGGGACTTTTTTTTTGGCGTGCTGGTTTTACAGAAGTGCTAGTGCATCGAGTCACAGATAAACGGGCTTCTACTGTATTAGGCAAATGGCTCACTCCTGGTGGTAAGGGCAAACCTTTCAAATTTCAAAATCATTGTGGAGCATTTCAGCACAATCTTACTGAGCAACAATAATCTTTGCAATTGCAATGCAGCATAGATTAGATTTATTGGTACTGAGGAAGGTACTTGTCACACCCATCTGAACTTAAGACAGTTAAGAACTTGGGCTTAATGTTTCATCTGAAACCATGTATTGGCTTTCTGTCTGCAAACTGAACAATTCCATTTTCTTCCCTCTGAAATCATTGACATTAATCCTTATTATTTTGATTCACCATGTTTGGTATATTTACTGACCTGGACAGGGTGAGCTTAACCATAGTACCAGAGAGTGGGAAAGCTACTGCTGAAGTAATACAGCTATGCAAAATATTGTTATATTTAAAACCAGCTCATGAAGATAAACATCTGTGAACACCAAACATCAATAAGTCACTGTGAAAGTAATCAAGTCAAGAATTTAGCCATCCTTGGCAATCCCCATAAGAAATAGCAGTTCTGCCGATTGACAAGTACAGTCACACAATGATTTACATGGCTAACCAGAAACGTTCTGTGACAATTAATCAGTCACTAAATAATGGTGGGGGGGGAAACTGCTCAGGGCAGTAGCTATTATATTTTAGATTTCAACAACCTTGGAGCCGGATATTTGTGAAACCAAAGACTTACGTCTCACAAACCATCAGGTAACACAAACATAACCCACTAACTAGGACAGCAGGGAATAAGGAAGCGTCCCTTCACATTACATCACCAGAAAACATTCACATTTGTTTCATTTCCAGATTAATTAGCTCACCAGTAATCACTAGAGACTGTAGATCCATATGCACCATTAGTCAGCCAATGAAACTGATGTATGCTCTTTACCTTATCTTACCAAGGATTGAATACAGTTACTGCCAGCGTGTTTGTGAAACAAGTCTTTTCCAGCCCTTACAATTAGGAGTTTATCATACACTGACCACTAAACATATTAATCATTTCATTACCTCATCAGAACAACTGACCCCTTACACGTAAGTCATTTTAGGAAGAGGCCATTAGGCACAACATATCTGCCCCTCCACCACCCACTGATCCACAATCCATTAACCTGTCTTCTCATCATATCCCTCATTTTCTCATCAAAAACGTATCTATCTTGCACCAATTCTAACACTAATGTCTGTTTCAATGGGCTTCACTGGTTAGTCATTCCACAAACCTGCTAATCTTTGTGCAGCAACCAATTTGAATGAGTTTTTAAATTGAACTTATGTCTTTTGGATATTGGCATATTTTTGATACTTTCCTCTCTCACTATTGTTTTATTTGTTTTATTTGTAAATGTGATATTGTGTTTAAAGCTATCTGAGAAATCCTGATTTACTTAACTCATTGTCGGACAGGGTTGAAATGTATTGTTAGTATTACTGAGTACTGAGCGAGAATCAATCTCGGAGGAGTGGAAGGCCATCGGCAGGAGAATAGAGCTGGAGAAGATTGCAGGGAAGGGTGGACAAGTTTGAATTGTAGTTTGAAGATCGAGATACAGATGGATCTAGTTTTCTCTCTCTGACCTCCACGAGCTCAAGAATTGTAACTAGGCCAGATTTGTGGCTAATATAAGAAATGGTTTTGATATGTCACGTGCTGAATTGTAACTTATGGAACATTCAATGATCCTGCAAGTGACTTATTTTATGTAACAAGTACATTACCTCCTTTGCCAAATTGTCATATGTTTTATTAAACATGCTGGTTTTGTTTCCAACAACACTCTCTACTCCAACCAAAACTGGGGAGAAAGTTATATATTGCAAGCTCCAACTGCAAATTCTTCTGGTAATTTTAGTTTAGCTGCAAATAGTCGTCATTCACTTGACCTTCCTTTGTGCAAGCTGTCTGCTGCAATTGCTTTTAAATAGACAGTCACTACACATAATTGCAATCACCTGTGAAGTGCTTGATGTTATAGGCAGTTTATTGAAAGCAAGGATTATTGTGCAGCAATGAAATTAGTAAATTAATACTGAGATTAAAGACAGTTTGTGTTCATTTGGAAACAATTATCGGTCATTACTGCATTTGGTGAATTAAGTTTACATTAGCAAAGGCGCTTCAGGAATCAGCATTAAAGTCATCTTGGCTTTCTTGATAGTATTCAGAAAATTATGGATTCAAGTTCCAAATCAGGACTCAGAACGACATACATTCATGACATCCAGGCTTGGCTATGCAAACTCCCTGCTTGTAGGCCTCCCCGACTCTTCCCTCCATAGGTTGCAGATCATCCAGAAGTCTGCAGCCTATGCTGTCTCCTGCACCAAGCTCCATGACCCTTTCACCCCCATCCTCACCCAAATCCATTGGCTTCGCATTATACAGAGGATAGAGTTCAAGATCCCCTGCCCTCCACCCTCCACCCTCACCAATCCCGACCCCCAGCTCAGAGATTGATTGTCCAGTGCCTTGGGACATCCTCCCAAGTGAAAGGCGCTGTGCAATTGCAATTTTGTTGCTGTTGTCTAGGCTGCCAGTCAGGTGAACATTAAAGATCCCAAAGCTTTATTAAATGTGCCAAGAGCTTTTCCCATTGTGCTGGCCAACAGACACTGATAAAATTGTCCATTTACTTCATGGCTATTTGTGGGGCTTGGCTGTGTGTAAATTCACTGCTGTGTTTGTCTACAAAATACATTTTGACACTTTGCATTAGATCATGCAAAGTGCTTTGATATAGTGTCCTTATGTGAAAAGAGATATGTCCTATAATAAAAGTAAATAATTTTTATTATTATTACCAATAGCTATTAAGAAATGTTTTGAAAAAAATCATCTTCTTTTAGATGTACAACATGTTCATTTTGATAATGCAGCAACTGTATTAATTGGGTAAAGAGAGTCCACTCCATAATAGGCATATAAACATAAAAGCAATACAGTGAGAATGACCTGAGCAGTACTCAGGGATTTAAATTAATCACACATTGCCAGTCTCTATTCCTCTGGTCGGTTATTAACAAGGATATAATTTGCAGAGAAGCACAATGATGCAGCAACAAAATATATTGTGGCCGTTTCCCTGAATCTTAATGAGCTGTTTAACACCAAGTGTTTGTTTTCCTTTCATTATAATGGAACAATCTTTGTCTCTGAAGTCTCTTTCCAGGGCGACAATCGCAACACCAGAGAGAGAGAATACATACAGTATAATTTTTCAACCAAATTGTTTTTGGAGAGAACAATTTGAAGAGAGCAGCAGTTCCTTCAGTTGGTTTGCTGCACATCATCAAACTATTCCTAGCCAACTGGGATAAAATTATATTAATAATTAATATGAGTGCACAACAAATAACACTTTCACAACTTTGCTTTCAAGCCTTCTGTCAGTAATCTGCTAAAAAATTATAGCCTCATGCCTACATGGTATAAATAGTTCAACATCAGAGAGGCACAAATGGGGGTTTTGTACTCAGATATAGTTTGCTTACTTATTTATTCATCTCAAATGGGTTGCAGTATAGTCACAGGTCACATCATATAGAGTGAAAGACTTTTATATTTTCCCACAACGGTTTTCTTTTTTTCTTTTATCACTTCCTCCCCTGAAGGCGGTGTTTTTCATATTGAAGCACAGCTGTGCTGGCAGCAGCAAATTTCAGATACCTCAGCTAAATGTGCATTTTTATGCTTCAACCTGGCCAACATGCTTCAACAGATTATTTGACATTGAGGAGCTTCAAACTTAGTATTAACAAGAAGAGATTATCTGGCTATAGGTCAATTTAACAGCCTCGGTAGTGTGATCTTCTAACAATATACCGTTAAATAATAATAATCCCAGAGGCATAATTTGATATAGTGGCTAAATTGTTGAAATGCACTTGGGGAAAAAAATTCCAAATAGCAGGAAAGAATGTTTTGCAGCGGCTCTTTTCTCTTTCTTGTGAATGCTTTAGGCTTTCTCTTGGTGAAAGAAAGGCTAGAAATGCAAATTGTCACCTGCCACACAAGCTTTGTCAGTGCTAAGGATCACCATTTAATTTGTAATATTTAACAAAGTTGTAAGCAAAGCTCAGAATTCCAGTCACAAGTGGAGGTTACAATCATTGATTTAATAAATGGAAGCAGAAGCATAGCCATCAATGGAAATTTTCAGGCAACACAATGATAATGAGTCAGGTATACAGTAGTCTTTCTTGGGACCTTTGCTATTTTTAATATACATTAATCATGTGGATGAGTGGATCATGAAAAAAACCTTCAAGTTTGCAGGAGGAATCAAAATAGGACACAATTATGGAACAATGCACTCACTTTCAGAGGGATTTCGATCTCCTGCAAACTGGGACAATAGATACACAAATGAATTCATTGCAGATGAGTACAAATAATTGCATGGGAGCAAAAAATGGAGGAACGTGTTGAAGGGAAGAGTCACATATCTTCAGAGACAGATTGGAGTTTGTTCTTCAAAAGAGCCAGATGCAATGGACCAAATGGCCTTCTTCTGCGCTGTAAATTTCTGAGATTCTATTGTATTGTACTAATTGTTTATGAGACTGTCTTCATTTTCCTTAATAAACAATCAACCTTTCCCCATATAGTTCAGTTTCCTTCCAGAGCTGTTGACAAGGAGGTGAAGCATCACCTAAGTTTGCACTGGAGTAATAACATTTGATCCTTGGTGGCAAGGTGAAAATTCTGCCTTGTCAAAAAGGGCTACCAATCAAACTGCTCGAGCTTTTCAGCATTTATTTTTATATTAGAAAAAACAGTTAGCAATTCCTTCAGTTACTCTATGACTATTACAAAACCAAATGCATTGATCTCACCTGAGGAGAGTTGTCAATCATATAAAATCATGCTGTTTTCAGTCACTGAGTACAAATCCTTAGTACTTAAACAGCAAGTGTCTGGTGTAAACCAATCAACCTGCATTGGTTAATGATGAAGGCCAATTTATGGAATTTAGCTTTTCCTGGAATCTAGCTGGGAAGTGTGGACACTGGCATTTCACTTTGTTATATAAATCAACCTGCCCGCTCCCTTTGTTCAGCAGATTCCAGTCTGCTCCATGTTCCCCGCTGACCCGCCCCAATCGGTGGCTGGGCTTTCAGCCTCTCTGCCTCCAGAGTCCATTCAATCCCACAGTCCCTTCGCCTTGCTTCCTCCCTTGCCTCCTTCAAGGCCGGTCTCAAGACCCTCGTCTTCGATCGTACCTTCTGCCGCACTGCCACCTTTCTCCCTCCCCTCCCACCCAACTCTGCCGCTCCCCCTGCTCGGGTCCTGACCCCTGACTGTCCAGCACCATGGGTTTGTCCTCCCGTTGTGAAAGCCGCTCTATAAATATAATTTTGTGGTTGTAGTATCTAGTCAAGATGAAATGGGAACTGTATGGGGTTGCTGTGATTGTATGGAAATTGATCCTTTTAACATTAACCAATGGGACTCAAGTCATTCCACTGCAAAGATCCATGCGGCGATATTCTTTACTCGTGTCTGCAGCATCAGATCCTTACAGAAAATGCAGTGCTAATCTCAATTCTGAATTATGTTTACACTTTGGTGAACAGCTGAAAGTTAATTTGTACGAAGGGTATCCAATATACAGTACTTCAATTCAAATATTGATGAGATCAAACTAGTCTCCTTTGATAGAATGCTGGGATGGCAATTTTATTTTCAAATAGACAGCAGGCTTGGATTATGTAAAATGTTGAGTACTTCGTAGGCAAGTTAAATAATGCCTAAAAATGAGGATAACACTGATGTGGTATGATTGACTACCTTTAATAGACTTGCTTGTATACTGTCTAGTTCAATTTTAAATGGGCTAAAAGGATGACAGATCCAAGCTCGCAAGTGTCCTTCCTTCATTGTTTAGCAATGTGTGAATCAAACCCTAAAAATGATTGTAACTAATTTTAATGATAATTACACTGAACACGTTTCACATCTTTTATGAATTAGTAAATTAGTGTCAGCTGTAAATATTTCAGAACCCTGATCCCTTGCTCTATGAATAAATTATAACTTTTTTCTTCATTTTAAATCAGGTTTCAGAATCTTACAATAGATTTATTGTTTGCTGTTTGAAAATAAAATTGTGATCCTCATTTGATCTGATTCTCCTCTTATCTCTTCAATATTTTAAATGAAATCCCTTGAATACTTGGTGGAAGTCGGGATCTAGGATAGCTTTTTTTCCTTTTTCAAAGTTTCTTATATGAGAAAGGTCCACCAAATTCCAACGGAAGGTCAGAAAGCAAAATGCCTTCCCAGATTTTTTTTTATTGAATTCATTTCATTTGTAATCTGGAAATTGCAGTTAAAGCAGTGACTTCCACTTTGTCAACATTATTTTTTCAACCCCATTGGTATTATTATGAATTAATTGTTATACTTCTAGTTACTCTTACAATAATGTTGTGCACTGTGTATGTTTTGGGTTAGATTACTTTTTCTGTGTCCTCTCTGCTTCCCTTTTGTTCTTTACTCATTCTTATTTGAAAATGCAACATAAATAAAAGTATACTTATTTTAATTCCAAATCCAGTACTGTTTTTCAAATGCAGAAGTGGACAGATTTCTAATCAAACAGTTTAGTCTTACTGTTTATTTATCCGCGAATAACATACAGAATGTTTAGCACTTAATTCACCTTACGCAGATGCCAAACATCAGTTGCTGTGAGTGTTGTATTTCATATAATTTAGCTGGCTATTAAACCATTTTTAATAAACCTGATAATGCTAGTGTATAATCTTTTTTTAAACTCATACTGGATAAAATGTGTTCACTCATCTTTGCACTGCTATCAAGTACAGAAAACTGGCCATAAGAATACCAATGATTGTATGAAGATGCAGTGCCCCATGACTGGAAGAATTGCAAGTTACCATCCTCCGTCCAGACGCACACACACTCGCGTTTTTCACTACCAGACCATCAGAAACATCATCTAAACAGATCGAAACCAGATCAGTAATCCTTTAATACTGCCAGGATTCGATTTCCACCCTCGCACCAAGACTTTAAGCTTGTAGTGTAGGTTGACACTTTGGGAGGAGGGTTATATTGTCAGAGATGCCATCCTTGGGATGAGATGTTAAATCGAGAACTCATCTGCCTATTCAGCCAGATGTTAAAGATCCCATGGCACTACTCGAAAAGAACAGAGAGGGGGGAATATTGTTTTTATTTTTAAATAGTCAAATAAAACTCCCTTGTAATGATTAAAGCTCAGTATAGAAATTGATCAGTTGAGCATTTGTTTCAGATGATTCACATACAACTGTTGCCTGTGTAAATCAAGCTTCAAACTGTTCCTGTGCCTTCTTGAAATATAATTGCATTTTCTTCTCAGTACTTTTTCTGTTGCTTTTGTTCGTGGTTAAGCTTGCCCTTCACATGATAAGAACTACCTATAAATTCACATTCAGCATAAATCTGTATACGAATAGGCATTGATGGACAAACATCTAGATGAGTTGATGCCTAAGAGTGCTTTATACATACATGAAATGAAAATGAAAGACAGATATACTTTTTTCAAATTCAAATCTAGTGATTTATTTGAATGCAGAGGTGGGCAGATTTCTTGATCAAACTGTCTATCATATTTATCACACCAAAATTGTTAAACAGGCACCCATATATTTTCTTTCACTTAAATACTAGGGTGAGGTTTAGCATAGCTTTCAAGTCAATCGTCATCTTGGCTCAGTTTGAGCTATAGATTTTGAACTTTCACTCTATAGGTTAGACTGACACTCCAGTGCAGTGCTGGTTGGCGGTGGAGTGTGGGGGTGTTGAGGGTTGCTCCATTGTCAGATATTAATGATTTTTCGATTTGATATAACATCTATATCATTCAAAGTACTTTATAAATTTTCTGTCAAGTGCAGTGACTGCATCTATAGGCAAACACAGCAGGCAATTTGTCACACTGCAATGCCCCATAATTCATTCAATTTATCTGGATATAGAGTTTCTTCTGGTGTCCTGGCTGACAATTCTCCAGATAAATTGATTATTCAATTCATGGCAAAACATTGTTGACAGTGTCCTTTATGCAAAGAACAATACTCCCTAGAGAGATTATTTCCCACTGTCAGTACAGTTCTTATGATTCATAAAAGTGTGTATGAATTGGAGGGAGGAAGGGTGGGGATGACGTGCTGAGGGTGTGGTGGGTGGGGCAAGGTTGGAATTTAGATAGCACTAGACTTTTATAAGCAATTTTCTGCCTATTCCGACAGCAACAATATCAAATTGCATTTGTATAACTCCCTCCACGCTGGGCGGTGTCTTAGAGCGCTTCACAATGACGGAGCCCGAGGACAAGCCAGGGGGCAGGGAAGGTGACCATAAGCGCGGTCGAAGAGACAGGTCTTCAGGCACAGTTTGGAAAGGAGGGGATGAGATGAAGGGGTTGAGGGAGGGAGTTCCAAAGTTTCAGAGCATAGTGGCTGCAAGCACAGCTGCCAATGGTAAAGCAGAGGATTCAGGGGATGAGGATGAGGCCGGACCCAGTAGAGTGGAGGCAGCAGTTACTGGGAGAGAGGAGGTTAGAGAGGTAGGGGTGTGCCCAATGAGTGGAGGGATTTAAACACAAGAGTGAGGATGTTGAAGTCGATCCATTCTATTACAGGGAGCCAGTACATTTTGGGGGTAATCGGATTGCAAAATTTGGTGTGGGTGAGAATGTGGGCAGCAGAGCGAACTCCCCCTAAAGTCAGAGCTGTGAAAATATTTTGTAAAAGAACAATATTCTGTTGGTTTCAATGATAAGTGACCTATTCAGATAATTGGTGAACTACGTAGGCTAATGGTGTGGAAGATGTGCAATAATAATGCCAATAGTGAAATGTATATTTTGTGCTATATTTACAGCTGGATCAATGTGTATAGAAGGAAACCCCTTAGTAGGTAGTGAAGCAATACAAATTATAAATGGGAGGTGGACATGCCTGACTCCAATTAGACGGCACAGAATAAATAGATAGCTGCTGCTGGAAATGCCTTATTAATGAAGGAACATTGTTCAATGCGTGATGACAATGCAAGATTAGTCAACCTCTTTGGTGTAAGGCTTTAGCTGCTATCCAATCCATCTATATAATTGTTAACAGCCAAAGTTGTTCATCTTGAAAAATGCCTTCATGCCTCTGGTTATGGTTAGGTATAATAGAGCATGATACTGTTCTATTGTACCCACACTGATATGTCATTACGAACATTGTAACACACATATAAAGATGTAATATTTAATGTGACTGACATAGAGGTAGCTAAGAGATATCCATGTGGTAATTTACAATTTCAATACATAAGTACACATATTCAGCCTATGTCTCTCTAACTATTGTGCAATGCACTGAAACATTGCAGTGTGACAGCCCATACACAACCCATATAATTTGACTGTAAACATTTTCAGTACAATGGCAGAGAATTCATTTGCTTCTCACTTTTATCAAGTTCAGATCCGTCTGCAGTAACATTAATTTACTGAAACATATCTGTTTTATAACAATCAGGGCTGGGGAGATTCCAATGTATGAGACACAAACAGATGGTGGGTGCCTCAAGGAATCATAATGGGATCCTTGCTGTTTCTTGTATATATTAATCACCTGGTTTTGCGAACGTAGTATAAGATAATTCAATTTGCAGATGACACCAAGTTCTGCAGAATCAGAAAAGGCAGCCAAGATGGAATAGGTCAGGCCAGGACACCTATTTAAAAGGGAACTTGATGAGGGGGGAATAGAGTGGGTTTACTGGAACGATTAGATGGCACTGACCAAAGGATGATCTTTAATTAAACCAATCTTGTGATTTTGTTAAATGCAGCAATGATTCCAATTGATCTGCAAATCATTTAGAAAAACCAATATGGACTTTATCTTAACAACTGACTGTTTTAACATTCCTCTTTTAGATAATCATATTTTATTTATCACAAAAGATATACCCCTATTTTGTGAACTCAAGAGGTTTGCTGGACCTCAGTACTCAACCTTAATAAGAATTACAATTGGTAATGCATGCTTTAATCTTATGTGTATGCTCTTGAACTTGGTTTTAGACACCAGAAAGTAGCCATAATTCTTGTTCACAGGGCACGATTAACAATAAAGCATGGTGATAAAATGCTTCACGTAAACTGGTCAAATATTAATTGCTTTAATCTGAACTCAACATGCAACTCTTGAAATTGTGCAGGTTGTTAGTATAGTCTGTTAGATGGGTTAGGATTATAGTCATCTGTAATCTCAGGAGCGAAGTGTTTGGACAGTAGCAACAGTAA
This sequence comes from Hydrolagus colliei, assembly GCA_035084275.1. Lineage (NCBI taxonomy): Eukaryota > Metazoa > Chordata > Chondrichthyes > Chimaeriformes > Chimaeridae > Hydrolagus > Hydrolagus colliei. The sequence continues at coordinate 57,155,230 of CM068742.1, read as the reverse complement.
GAAAGAAAACTTTTAGAGACATAGAAAGATATAAGATTCCTAATTTCTCCATATGAGTGTAAAAGCCACTCCCAAATCTCTAAAGTGATGCACATTCAAATTTTCCTACATTGTGGGTGTTTCCAAAGGATTAACTCCATTGCAATCTAAGAGTGGTCAACACACATTGTGCAAGAGTCACTAGATCACAAGATCTTGCTTGATTGCCTACCAAGAGAATAAGGAGAGGCTAAATTGGCACCCTGCAGTGATTCCCGTCACCTTCCAGTCTGTCCCACTTTCAGTCTTCTGAGCTGCTCTAATGAATATTCACATCTTCATTTTATCTGTCCCAAGTATTACATTTAAAAAGCAAGCTTCTCATCTATTATGCTGCAAATGTAATGAGTCATGTAAAACATGCAACATGCTGTATTGTGCTCTTACCATTTGAAATTATTTATGAAAAGGAATTAATTTAGAGTCCATCAGTTAAAATTAAAGGCCAGATTAAAAGGGTTCCTTATTGAAAATGGTTGAAACACAACAAACTATGGGAGACAAAGAATTTAGGTATCAGTCCAAGAAGCAAATCACACTGATTCTGCTAAAGTTCCTACTGCTATTGTTTAATAATACAGTAACAAGAATGTTCCAACTTAGACTGTATGAAATTCCAATGTGATGGAATTGCAATGTATTTGACCTTTCTTTAGAGACATGCAAATTGGCCCATAAAGAGCATGTGATGACCTTCCATGGAAACTAAAATGTTTGTTTTTTCAGGAGAAGCACTTCAGATGTATCTTGAGACATGATTCCCTTTGCATCACCCAGGGGCACAAAGGAATTCTAATATGGCAAACTCACCAGCAGACTTTGGGGTGAATACTGCATTCTATCTTCATAAGTAAACAGACACTGCAATCTATTGACTCTTTTCTACATTTGCCCACTGTCTTCGGTTTGGCTTTCAGTCCAATGGCTTTACCCTTACCGGAGTGTATCAAAGAAGGTAGTGAATGTACATTGAGGAAAACAGGTGGGTGGGTGGCAGTGGTTGGACCACTTACTGCAGTGTATTCTGAGACCCTTAATTTATGAGGTTCCCCAGCAAAATTTGCAAAGGGGGAAGATTAAAGAGACCTAAGAGTGGAATTTGCCAAGTACGAAGCTGAAGAGACCCAGGAGTGTTAGTTGACTCATTGCTCACAATGTAAAGGCCGTGTGAGGCAGCAGTAAACAAGATAAATATAACAAAAAGCAAAGCTACATTGTCAAATTAATTGAGTTTGGATCCCCAGAAGTCATATTCAAGCTATATAGTGTTCTGGTTAGATTGTATCCGAAGCACTGTAACATGAGGGAGATACCCAAACCTTAGAGACAGTGCACAGAAGAGCAATAAAGATAATACCTGACATTAGAGAAATGAGCTACAAGCAACAATTAGAGAGTGTGGGACACTTCAGTCTTGAATTCAAAAGGAAACTTATAAAGGTGTGTAAGATTTGGGATTGAGAAAGAAAACTCAGAGCAATACTTTCATTTGCATCAAAACAGCAGAAGGCCACATGGGTTTAGAGCTGCATTGAGCAATTTCAAGATATACAAGGGGAACTTTTTCTTTACCCAGAGAGTAATAATAATGTTAAGCCTTGCATTTGATGTAGAGACTTATCACATCTTCAAGATGTCTCAAAGCACTTCACAGCATATACTGTAAAGTGAATCTCTGACCTGCTGTCTTCCTATGAACCTCCCCACCCCCTTCGTTCAGCGGGCTCCGGCCTCCTCGATGTCCCCCGCCCGACCCGCACTACCATCGGTGGACAGGCTTTCAGCCTCTCTGCTCCCACACTGGAACTCCATCCCACAGTCCCTTCATCTCGCTCCCTCCTTCACCTCCTTCAAGGCCGGTCTCAAGACCCTCCTCTTCGACCATGGCTACTACTGCCCTACCAACTCTCTCCCATCCCACCCCACCAACCCTGCCCCTCTCCCTTGCTCAGGTCCCAACCTGACTGTTCAGCACCTTGGGACATCCTCCCGAAGTGAAAGGCGCTCTATAAATGTAATTTTGTTGTTGTTGTTATATATTTTGTGGGCAATATAATGACTGGAACAAGTTACTAGGAAGGATTGTTAAGACCAGAATGGAGTAAAAAAAACTGTTTGGTACAGTACTGTGATGGGAAAGCAGTAGGATGGGTATTCTGTAAAATTTAAATCAAATTGGCCCAAGGGACAAAAGCATACAAATCTCTATTATGATTTGGTGACCGAGTCATGCAGCATGGGACCTTCCTCATTGACTGCCTATGGCAGTCCTCATTGACTGCCATAGGCAGTCAATGAGGAAGGTCTTCAACGAATGTTTGTATGCAGACATTCGTAGAAGAAGCACTGCATAGCTGGAATACTGTGCTTACAGTATGATGTTAAATGGAAGTCTCATCTGTTTGCTCAGCTGGATGTTAAATATCCCAATGGCACTGTTTGAAAAGAGAATGGAACATCACATATGCACCATAGTGACAATGCACATTGTGTATTGTGTTAGCTGTAATGGTCTCTCTTCATTGCAAATTTGTTTAAATTGATTCAAATTCTACTTTATTTTGTAATATTTTCAGTTTCTGCAATAGCTGTCAATTTGAACACAGTCCCTAGGCAACTTTCTCAGGATCAAATAAAGCTTAACCAATACATTTTTATACTCTAATTACTGCTTTCAGTGCAAGCATGATCAGATGTGTGAATTAATTTTAATTGCAGGCCAATAGGTTAGTGCAAATCTTTTGGAAGACAATATGCTACCTAACTCTACATACATCACTTTATGTCCCACAATTATAATTTTCAAGAATAATATTATTCATATTAATAATTGAGAAAATTGATAAAATGAACCAGATCATCCAAATTAAGCCTGGCTTTCAAACAAAAACTATGTTTTCCCAGACACTGAGATAACTAACAAATTCAGCATATAGCGCATGTGGGGGGCGAATAGTTTGGGAAGGTTATTAAAATAACAAAAGAATACTAATGGCCTTCAGGACCCCTATTTCAACTGGGTTTATTTGGTTTCAAATTCAGTTCTTTGTTGTCAGCTATCTTGACGTGAGTGAAACAATGGCAAAACTCAGTCAAGATTCGATAATACTTGTGTTTCTCCAGTTCACTAGATTTTCTGCTAATATATTAACAGCATATTAATTATGAAAATTATTATAATGAAAGCTCTGGTTATAAATTAATTCAATGCTCCACCATATTTTGAAGAGGAGCAGAGTTCCCAATATGACCAACATATCACCAATGGAAAATCAAAATTGTGGCAGAAAATCAACTTTTCATCAGTGTTCTGATCACATATTTTGTTCTCCAGTTTGCACACAAGATAATATAACAACAGAGTACAGCACTTGGAACAAGGGCAGACTAATTTGCTGCGAGCACTGTATTACTTAGAGATTTGTACTATAAAATGTGAAGCAAAGGCAAGCCAGAATGTTTTGATGATCTAATAGTGCCCTCGACAACCGTGGTTTAGTAACTGATCAGAGAATCAGAAAACAGCAGTTCAGTACCAGCGAACACATTCGGCCAATCTAACCTAAATTGTTGCCAATTCCCCCATTTGAGTTATATTCTCTAATCTGAATTCTTCCATACACTTTTGTGCTGTTTTTCTTCAATACATGGCCCACAGCCTTTTTGAGTGGGAATTATATTAAGAATGATGATTTTAAAAAAAGGCAACATTGGTTGAATTATTTTCAGGGATTGGTATGAAAGAGAATGGAGCTAGTAGGTCTCGTACTTAGTAACATTATTTAATCATACACTAAATTCAAAGATCTAGTGATCCAGGAAAATAGTTCTCAATAGTTACACATAATCTCTATAATTAAAATTATTGCATACCACCTTGCTGATGATGTGAAAAAGTCAGATTTGCATTTTGCATTGAAAAATTAGAGAAACAAAACAAAGGAAAGTGAACAGTAAAGGAGCTAAGACCAACTGATAGAAGAGTGGTCTGGCAAATTAACCAGTAAATCTAGAAGCACTATAATAATAATGCATGCATTTGATATAATGCTTTTCACATCTTATCAAAGTCTAAAAGCACTGGCGGGGTTTCTGTATCAGATGTTGATCAATCCGTTGTAAAGCTCACGTATGTTTTGTTTTTACTTCATATAATTACACCATCCATAGTTTTTCTGTTTATCTCATATATCACAATTGGACTATTGTGAAATCTTATTAGAAACATAATAAGGTGCAAAATACAACAGCCATTCATTGTTTTATATAGCAACTTCATGTAATAAACTTAGATTTATTTTCAATCTGGTAATACGATGATGATGAATATTGTGTCTTACAGTCCTAAGAAGGGTAACGTAATACCTTTCTGCACAGAGGAGCTGAGAATAGCACAATGTCCATTTGCATCACAATTATAAGCACCACTGCTTCAAAAATCAGCACAGGGACTGTGCTTCCCATATCTACTACACAAGCACTCACCAGGCACCGTTAAGATGGCAATGTCAGTGTAGAAAGGCGAAATGGATAAACCCATTTAGGATATTTTTGTGTCAGCTTTCCGACAGCTCCACTCAGTTGTAGCACTCACGCCTCAGAGTAAGAAGGTCGTTGGTTCAACTCCCACATAAACTCGCAGAGTACAAGCTGATATTGTATTAAACATAAGAAATCTTCATCACATGGAGAAAGGCAAATGAGATTTGACATCTATGGTCACACCTTCAAGAAATATTAATCACAACAGTTTATGGTTGAAAGTGAAAAGGTGGGTTTCTATGGTTATGCTGCTCTTCCTCAATGTGTACTGTATAGTGAATGTTGCTACCACAAGGGCAGATATTTACAAATGCCTGAAAAATTGTTGTGTTTGTTAATAACATTAATAATTCTTGCATTTGATGCAGTAACTTATCAGGTTAAAATGTCTCAAAGTGCTATGCAAGGTTTTGCTATCCTCCACCGCCTCTCCTCCCTCCTCAACCTACAAGGCTCTGTCCTCGAATGGTTCCAGTCCTATCCCTCCCACCGCCTTCGCTTTGTCTCCTCCAACGGCTTCTCCTCCAACCCCCGCACAGCTACATGTGGCGTTCCCCAGGGCTCTGTCCTTGGCCCCCTGCTCTTGACCCTCTACACTCTCCCACTGGGCGACATCATCCGCAGACATGGGATAAATTTCCATATGTATGAGGATGACACCCAACTCTACCTATCCAGGTCAACCCTTGATTCCAAGACCACTGGCGTTCTGACTGTATTTTGTCCAACATTGAATCCTGGACGAGGGCAAATTTCCTCCACGTCAATGTCAACAAGACGGAAGCCCTCCTGATTGGCTCACGTCAGCACCTCCGCACCTCAGGAGCTGACAACATCAGCGTTCAAGGCTGCTCTCTCCACCTCTTGAAGCCAATTAGGAATCCGGGCATCTTGTTAGACCCCGAACTAGCCTCCCTCCCCCACATCTACTCCATGACCGGCACAGCTTTCCACCACCTCTGTAATATTGCCAGACTCTGCGTCTTTATCACTTCCAGGCTCGACTACGGGAACTCTCTGCTCATCGGCCTCCCCAGCTACTCTCTTCACAGGCTGCAGATCATTCAGAATTCTGCAGCTCGTGTACTCTCCTGCACCAGACTTTACGACCACATCACTCCCACCCTCGCCCGTCTTCACTTGCTCCCCATCCCCCAGAGGATCGAATTCAAGATCCTTGTTCTCACTTTCAAGGCCATTCACGGCCTTGCCCCCACCTACCTTTCTGACCTACTGTCTCCCTATCAGCCTGCCCGTCCCCTCCGTTCAGTAGACTCAGGCCTGCTCCGCGATACCGCCCTAACTGCCCAACCATCGGCGGCCGGGTTTTCAGCCTCTCTGCTCCCAAATGGTGGAACTCCATCCCACAGTCCCTCCACCTTGCTTCCTCCCTTTCCTCCTTCAAGGCCAGTCTCAAGACCTTCTTCTTCAATCGCACCTTCAGCTGCCCCACTAACTGTTCCCCCTCTGCCACTCTCCTTCCCCTTCCTCCGACCCACCCCACCACCCATGCTCAGGTCCCGACCTGACTGTTCAGTGGTTTGGGACATCTTCCTCACGTGAAAGGTGCTATATAAGTACAATTTTGTTGTTGTTGCTGTAAAGTGTAGCAACTGTGCATTTTTCCGGTGCCAGTAATGATACCCAATTAAATTAGGATTTATGACATCCACACATGACAATAATTATATATATTTTGTAAGTTAGCGGGTGGAGATACCTGTATATATTTTTCCTAATTTTGTCCTCACTGACAAAACCCTTTTTTACTCGACTTTCTCTTCCTGGGGTAAGCTCACACATGCATTGATTGCCCTCTGGAATCTTGCTCAAGTGATCACTCTTCATGTATGAGCTTTGCACATTGCTGTCAGCAAGTCACACAACTGGAGAGAGTGTCACAGCCAAGACTGATCTCTCCCCATGAGCAGGCCATCCAGGTTCACACAAGCATTGCAGGTTGCTGTACAGGGACCAGGAGCAGAAAGTTTAGCTAATCCAGCACCTTGGGACTTTCTCCCAACGTGAAAGGCGCTTTGTAAATGTAATTTTTTTGTTGTTGTTGTATCCCAGGGAATGCTGAAGCTAATTTAATCTCCCGATGTAGCTCGGCTGAGACCCACAAACCAGGATTCAAACCAACAAGCTTCCAATCCATAAGCTCCTAACTCTATCCATCAGTCTTTTGACCTTCTTGAAGATCTTTTACTGAACATCCAATATGTTTGCCATTGTCTTGAAATCATAAAAAAAGATTCTGTGTTATAGAATTTCATAACTAATTAACAGGCATTAAATGCAGATAACACAACTCTCTAAACATAGTAAATAATAGATACTTTGAAAATTTCACTTAATATGTTTTCAAAGTTTATAAATGGGATATTCGAAACCTTGAATGGTCAGCAAATTGATAGCTAACAAGACGTTCACTCACAGAAGTCATCAGCTCTTGGAAATTACCTGAAAATGTTAAGCGCAAACACACAAATTCTTTCAAATTCAGATATTTAACAAACATGAATACAAATTTAGAAGTAAATTCTGAAAATATTTTTATGCATAAATAATTTGGTAGGGAGGGAGGGAGGGAGGGACACCACCACCACCAATTTCAACTTCTTCTTTCCACTTATATTCAAAACTCCCATCTCACCATGCTTCCACATTTCTTTTGCTGTACAAAATATCATATGTTCATCATATCATTCCTCACCAGGTCGTACTGTCACCCTGTCTCCCAGTAGATCAACATCAACATCCTTATCCTCACCAACTAATAACCACATGCCATTATGCCGCCTTACATCTGCGGTCTTCTCCGGTCTCATTTTTCTGAGCACCCCTTCCATTCGGTAAACTGAAGGAAAAGTGAAAACATTTGCTGTAGAGAAAGCATAAAAGAATCAAATTAACTGCACTTCATAAGGTGCTTGTTGTGATAATTATCACACACAACATTATATGCAACACTACTAATTTACCCCTGTAATTTCTTACCAAGGAGAGAATTATACGCAAAAACTCAAATTCCAACATATTTATTTGCAGCAATACTATTATGTACAATTACAAGCAGAGGAAAACACACCAAAATGATGTGTTACTGTTAACAGTAAGACTAAGACATTTTTTCATTTTTGTTGAACCAATAAATTACTTTTTTTAATTACTCATGGATATGTGAATCCTTGGAATAAAATCTCTCTAGACACAAAGATTTAAAGTAAAATATAATTTGTAGGTGTTGGAACAAGATACAGAGAAATGTTGACAATATTCTCTGGAGATCAGACTCCATCTGACATTCTGTTCATTCTTTATCAGTCACAGACTATACCAATGTGGTTCAATTCCATTGCCTTCATGTACAACATGTGACACCTGTAAAGACCATCTTTCTTGTGCCCGTGGGGAATATCTGCCCTTTTATTAGATGGGGAAGTAGGTCATCAACTGTATAAATGCATCTTATAAGATTCAGTTACTGTGTAATATAGCTGGCCTCTGGACAATTTCATCAAATGTTATAAACAACAAAAGCAACACCCAATGGGACCCTACTAAGTTTAATTGTCAAAAATCAATCACACTTTAAGATGAGCAAACCTGATGAAAATACCTTTTGGGATATATTTTATTGGTCGTTGTTCCACTAAATATCAATTGAAAATGGATGAAGAATAAACCATATATTTAACTCCATGGAATGTGATTTCTCTGGGTTTTATAGTACTTGCAGCCTGATGCTCTTTCAGTCAGCACATCAATTTGTGATCAATCAGCTATGACCTAAATTTTAATGCTGTTCAGTTGAAATGGCTCAAAGCTCATCTTTCATCATTCTCATGCAATGGAATAAAATAGCAATTCATCGAAAAAGAGCAGTTGATGATTGAGCAAAACTGACCACGGCTGTGCCCATATTGTGGGTTCCTTCTTCTTTCAGATTGTCAGGCGTTGCCTGCATGACTTTCCAAATCCATAAAAGAGAATAGGAGCAATTAATTAATTTTGCATCTCCCTCCCTTTGTTCTGAGAAACTTTAGATTAGTTAAGTAGAAAAATGTGATTTTCTCAGCCTCGTGCAGCAATAGCATTTTCACCTCTAAGTTAGAAGGCACCAGGTTCAAGCCTCATGTAGGGACTTGAGTCGTACAGTTCAAGCTGACATTCCAATGCAGTGCTGAGGGTATGTTGTAATGTTGCAGGTGCAGGTTTTTAGGTGAGATGTTAAACTGAGGTCCCGTCTGCCCTTACAAGTGGATGTTGAAGATCCTAAAGCATCATTTGAAAAGAGAACGGAGTTTATCCCAGTGTCCTGGCCAATAATTCTGCAAATAAAATTAGCCACTCACTCCAAGGCTGATTTGGGAAATTGTGGGTTGCAGTTGCCTGTCACGGTTTGCTCCCAATATAATCTACTTTACAGTATATCCTGTAAAGCAATTTGTGATGTATTGATGAGTTGAAATATTCCATATCAAGTGTAAACATTATAATAAATTCAATATGAATTTCATCACATTTTATCACATTTATTTTGTAGCCTCTGAATCAAAAGGTTGTGGAGTCACGCGATATATTGGAACTTTGAACTTGCATAGTTTGTGCTGCATTGTTGGAGGTGTCGTCCTTTGGATGAGACAAGACCACCATTCAAAAGAGAAGACAGTTTCTCCCAGTGTCCTGGCTAACAATCTCCCAAATATAATTGTTTTTACTCTGTAGTTTAGTGATTTTAGTTTGTAGGCAAATGTCACTACCAATTTTTTGAACTTTGTGACCTCTGCCCAATATTAACAGCACTTTATCAAATGAAAGGATTATTACTATTACTTTGCACCTCAATTCTACTTAATATGTTTGCGTCTTACCTTTAAGGGAGTATTGATTTGCTGGAATGTGTATGAGAAATTAGAATCTTAAAACTTTACATTGCAATTATATTATGTCCTTGGCAGCCAATTAGTTTCACAAGCAATCCAAGGGTAACGGATATTCAATTAGTATAGTATCATCTTACAAGAGGCTTTAATTATTTCTGATCAGAAATTAAAGTAAAAAACACTGGAAATAGGTTTCACAAATGCAAATTCATATCTAATCAAACAGGGAAAAATAGTGACCCAACATCAGATCGATTCCTAGGGTTCAATCAAGACAAACTCACAGATTTGAAGTGTTTTCATTCAGGAAAAGAAAATTGAGAGGATCCAGGTTTTTAAATTTGTGTGAGGAATGGATAGTGATCAAAGAGGAGAAAATTTGCATTAAGATTAGTATGAAATCAACTAACTTTGGGTGCATAGAAATGGGAGAGGATTAAAACTATAGTAGGAAAATATGTTTATAGAAGGAAATTTCAATATGGAGTGACTTCTTATGTTATAAATGTAGCTCTGAGATGCTGTCTGGTGTGAAGGGCATTATACAATTATTGCTGTTGCTACAAATGTCTTTGGGAAATTGATCAACGGTTTTTCTGGTCTTGAACATTCCTATCTCTGTGTTTGGTATTTCAACATCAGATCTATTTTTCATTTAAACTTGTTTAGATTAAAGAGGAACAATTACCAAAAGTGCGGTCAGAGGAGCAAGTTAGAGGTACTCTGGGATGGAGTTCCAGAGAGTGGAGACTGATAGTAGATAGTGGGCCAGATGAGGTGAGGGACAGTTAACAAAAATACTAAGTACTTAAAACAATCATGAAGAAATGATGTAGTTTTGTATGGGACTCCAAACCTGTGAATGAACATTTTAATTGTTCAGATGTGTTAAAGGAGATCTCTGGAGATATAAGGAGAAGCCAGGAGGGATGCTAGCTTAGCAACCAAGGCTCCATGGTGGAAACACTCTGTAAAGTGTGATTTAGTATTAAAAGAGATAAAGAGTGTTACAAAAGACACATTTAATAAACAAGTGAGTACATTTATAAATGTAAACAAATAGGGTCTAATAAAAAAAAATTATACTACAGTAATACATTCAACATTGGAGGACTGGAGTTAGCAGAATAAGGCTGGCAGATGGATACATTGATTACTAAAGTGTTAATGCTCAAATTTAAATACTAAGACCTTCACAATTAACAAGCTAAAATAACTGAGCTTCATCCAATATCTCAGTGGGCATGTTCACCTCAATGTGAAAACTGAGTTATATGCAGAACAAAGATCTTCCAGGTTGTAGAATGTTATAGCTGAAAATTGTACCAGGAAGATGAAGGACATTCACCAAGAGGAAAGAAAGTGAATGAAGCTGACCTCTGAATAGCTACAGAAAAGAATAAGAATAGATTTGGGAGATATATCCATGGGGAAAAACAACAACAATAACATGCATTTATATAGTGCTCTTCATATGCGGAAGCGTCCAGGAGCGCTTTGAAAACATAACAGAAACACTGAATTACAGGAACGTGAGTGACTAATAAAAATGTAAACAATTGCTGTGTACATAAAAGATGGCAGGGATGGAAGGATTAGGGAGGGAGTTCCAAAGCTTTGAAACATAGCAGTTGAAAGTATGGCCAACAATGTTAGAGTAGAGGAGGCGAGGAATTAAAAAGAGGCTGGAGCTGGCCGAGCAGAAGCAGTTGTGGTCGAGTAGGGCAGAAGCAAAATGGATCGGTAGGATGGTGCGAGGGCATTAAAGGATTTAAAAATGTGTGAGAGGAATCACAAGCGATGTGATGGAGGTTGAAGAAGGCAGTCCTGGTCAGGGAGCGAATGTGGGGTTAAAAGATGGCATAAAAGGAAAGAAAAGGAAAGCTGTGGATTGAACCTGATGCCTAAATTGTGCACGGGTTCAGGGAGTCTGAGGGAGTGTTGATAAGGTTGAGGAGTTTGGACTCGCATGAAGAAAACATTGACAGGAGCCAAAGAGTATGGTTTCCGCCTTGCCGACATTCAGCTGCAGGAAATTTGTACTCATCCAGGTCTTGATGTCAGTCAGACAGGGTGATAGGATATCTGCAGATTGGAAATTGCTGCTAGAGTTCTGTAACTGAGTGGTTAGAGCACTTGCCTTACAAGCGAGAGACCTGGGTTCAATTCCAGGCAGGGTGAAACCTTGGGCAAGTTTCCTTACTCCACATGCCTGATAATAATCCCTTTAAAAAACAATTGGTCATTTCAATCCTCAACTGTTTGTGGGACTGCCATGTTTCTCCCACATATAAACAGGCAATTCACTGTACAGTATATTCTGTGAAGTACTTTGAGATGTCTAGAAGATATGAAAAATGCTACATCAAAATGCAAGGATGATTATTATTATTATTATAATTATTTTTATTATTATTGTTATTATAGAGGAGCAGAGGTAGATTTGAGTACCTGTGGAAATTGACCGATGTCTGTCGATGTCGTTGCAGAGCATGTAAATGAAGCAAAGAAGCGGGTCAAAGACAGAGTCACGGGGTACCCCGCAGCTGACCAGGTGGGGGCGGGAAGAGAAATTGTTTGCCGAGATATAGTATTGGATGTTGTCAAGTGGGATACGAACCATGTTCCTCTAAGGTGGATGAAAGTGGAGGGGCTGGAGGAGGGTGGTGTGATCGACTGTGTTGAATGAGGCAGAGAGGTTCAGGAGAAGGCAGAAGGAGCCTTGTTCATAGAAAGAGTACATTATTTGTTACTTTGACTAGTTGATCATTCGATGCAAACCTCCTGGTGGAATGAGCATGAAATGTGCAAAATATCCAATGATGTAGTGGTAATATGAAATATCAGCATCTCAACATTGGGTTTGAACTTCCAACATTCTTAACTAGTGGCTGAATCATTTAACAAATAATTCTGTGCAGTTCTGCGTATTAAAATTTAGTTAATGTTAAAGTAACCATTTTGAGTGTTTAGAGCACTCAGTGAATAACAGCAACAACGACAAAATTACATTTGTAGAGTGGCTTGCACATTGGGAGGATGTCCCAAGGCACTGAACAGTCAGGGATCAGGACCCAAGAGTGCAGGGTGGGGTGTGGTGACAGAGTTGAGGTGAGGGAAGGCCGAAGGGGTAATAATAATAATCTTTGCATTTGAAATAGCGATTTTCACATCTTCTAGACGTCTTATAGTGCTTCACAGAATATACTGTAAAGTAAATTGATTGTATAGTTGTGGATGAAACGCAGCAGCCAATTGTGCACAGCAGTATCCTGCTGTCATTTCAATCCATGACAAACAGTTGTGGATTGAAATTACCCCATTTATTATTTGGGGGGGTTTCTGCACTGAGCTACAGGACTCTACAAGGGGTGAAACGGAGGCTCAAGGCACAGCCCAAAAGGAGGCAATAGAGGGAGTAAGGCAAAGGGATTGATTTTGAAAAAGTGAGGGCAGAGGGACTGCCCTCTGCCCAGCGCCGATGATAGGGTAGGTTGGGTGGGTTGGGTGGGAGACATGGAGCAGGCCAAAGCCAACTGAACAGAGGGAGCAGACAGGTTGATGGGGGGGGTGGGGGGTCAGCAGTTCAGAGAGTTAGGAGGGGCAATACCGTGGAGGGCCTTAAAAGTGAGCATTTTTTATTTTATCCTCTAAGGCAGTGGTTCTCAATCTTTACCAGTAATGTGCCCCTTGTTAATTTTCAACATTACCTTGTACCCCCAATCCAACCACATACACACACACATCACCCCCCTCATTCCACTTGCATTTTATGACCAAGCTTTTCTTATATAACAAAAAAACTAGCACATACAAAATGAGGGGAATAACAATTAAATATAGAATTTGGCAGGCTATAAAACTCTAAATAAGGGAGCTAAATAAATCTATGTAACACCACCTGTACCCCCTGGAAGTGATTTTGTACCCAATGGGGTACATGTACCCCTGGTTGAGAACCACTGCTCTAAGGAATGCGGAGCCAGTGGAACTGAGCAAGGATGGGGGTGATGGGGACACAGAACTTTGTGTGGGAGAGGATACAAGCTGTAATGTTCTGCATGATCTGCAGCTTTTGGAGGGAAGACTTGGAGAGGCCAACAAGGAGGAAGTTTCTGAACTCATACCTTGAGGTGACAAATGTGCATATGAGTGTTTTGGTGGCCTGAGGGATGAGACAGTAGTGGAAGCCGGCAATGTTGCAGAGGTGGGAGATGGCAGATCTGAGCTACTCCCCCAAAGTAGGTCAGATTTGGGGGAGAAAAGAAACTTTGGGATTAAACAAGATGTCCAGATTCCTAAATGGATTATTGAGGTGGCGTGTGCAAGCATGGTGCTGATGCTGCTAGTACCTGAGGTACTGAGGCATTGGCATGAGCCAATCATGAGGGTCTCAGTCTTACTGACATTCAGCTGTAAAAAGTTGGTTCTCATCCAGGACTTGATGTCAGACAGACAGTCTGTCAGGACATCAGTTGTGTTGGAATCAAGGGTAGAGGTATAAAGATAGAGATGGGTGTCATACATGTACATGTTGAAATTGATCCCATGTCTGTGGATGATGTCACCAAGGTTGGAGCATGTAGAAGTTAAAACATAGTGGGCCAAGGATAGAGCCCTGAAGAACCCTACACAAGACTGTATGGAGGATGGAAGAGAAATCTCTAGCGGAGACAAATTGGAAACAGTGTGAGAGATAATACATGATCAATTCAAGGACAGAACTTTGAAGGTTCAGTTGAGAAGAGAAGTGGTGGAGGAGCATGGAATGGTCCACAGTATCAGAGGGGTCAAGCAGGATGAGTAGGCAGAGGGAGCACTGATCAGAGATAGACAAAATGTTGTTTGTCACCTTGACCTGATTGGAGGGGCTCGTGAAGAGAGTGGAAGGAGAGGAATGAGGGAAGCTGGGAAATACCAAGTCTTTCAAGGACCCTCAAAAGAATAGGGAGGTTGGAGATGGGCCAATAGTTAGAAGGCAGGGATGGGACCAGGGAAGTTTTTTTCCAGATGGGGGGTGATTGTAGCTGTTTATAGGGGGATGGGAATGGTGCCTGATGAAAGTGTGAGATTGATTGTGTCAGGGAGTAGAGGGGAGAGAAGATGGTGCTGGGAGGTAAGGAGAGGGGTGGGGATTGGGTCAAGAGAGCAGGTGATGGGTTTTATGCTGGATATGGTGGCAAGGAGAGAGGAGGGGGATTCAGGTTTGAAAATGAGGTGGGAGGCTGGAATGTGCAGGGGAGTTGGGGAGGGAGTGGCAGTTGGGAAGGCAGAGACAGCTGAACGGAACCTTTGATTTTGGACTCAAAGAAATTCAGCATCTCCTCAAAGTCAGTGTAATGATAATATTAATAATAGTTGCATTTGATATAGCACATTATGACGTCTTCAAGATGTCGCAAACCACTTGGCAGAACATACTGTTAAGTAGAATTAAATGTATATTTTGTGGGTGAATTGCTGCAACCAATTGCACAGATCAGTGTCCTAAAAACAGTTGTGGATTAGTTCCGTCGGCCTGATCAGATGAATGTTAAAAATCTCATGGTTCTATTCAAAAAAGTAAAGGGAGTTTATTTCGATGTCCTGGCCAACATCCTCCATTCATTCACTTCATCGTTGCATGTGGGACATTGCTGTGTGCAATTTGCCTACAAAATGGACAACCACTCCATTCCACAATCATTTCTGCAAAGAGTTTTGAGACATCCTTCTGGCATGATACGGCACAATGCTGACTGCAACAATGATGATGATGATTCTATAATAGTCTCCATGTTCTGGCTAGCACCTGTAGCACCCCAACACCTACTCCCGTCAACAGCATCATTGTTCCTGTGCATTGTGCCAGCACTGCATTATCTGTGGTATTCTGCATAAAATTATCGCAGCAAGGCTCGCATGTTTCTAACTATTCTGTCATACTTGTTTTATAAGTTGCTTTAAAAAGAGAAAGCCTGAAGGAACCATGGTGTTTCACTTTGAAAAGAGATGAATAAAAGCATGCTTTCCAAAATGCTAACAAAGGCATTTAACTATTCCATTGTCAGAAATATGATCTAATTTGCATGAATAAAAATCAGCAGCAATTATGCGCCAAAACATTCCAGTAGCGGATAATTAACAATTACCAGCGGTCTAAATACAGCAGTCATAAGTCTTTGTGGGCACTGTCATGGAATGACATCAGCACAGCTTAACTGAGGCAGAAAACTTCTTCCCTCTTCCATATAAACTGTGGCAATATGTGCCTGGCTGTATCAATGCTGCCTCCATAATCCACAGAACCTTTAAGAAACAGCTTGATATTGTAAGTATGTAAGATGGGTTTTCTCGAAGGACAAGGTCAAAAGGGCTGAAAGATTTTCTTCATCCAAACCAAACTTGTGATCCTGTGAATATGCTACAGTGGATATACAACAACAATGAACAAACAACAACAACAACAAAATTACACTTGTTCAGCGCCTTTCGTGTCAGGAGGACGTCCCAAGGCGGTGGATATACTGTATTTTTTGAACCAAAGTATTGTAAGTCTTAACTTTTTAACACTGGAATTCATTATGACACACTTATGTGGAATTATCATTGAATCTAATATATACTTGTCTTGCTAATTACATGTGTCAAGTGCAGAAGTGGAAACACTGGAAAGACAGTGACACAAAAGAATGTATTTGCAATTGCAATAATTGCAAAGACTTTCAATTAATTGACAAGAAGCCACACTTTTGTACTAATATCATGGATTTGACTTTGCAGCTGGTGAATGACAATCTTAGCCTATTTTGAGGTAAAGGGCCATCTGGATAAATCAAAATATAGAATATTTTTCTAACTGCTTATCAGTTAATTTTTTTTCGCTCTATTATATAGCTCTTTGTTGCGCATTTCATCTGCTAATTGCTATTTCATACTTGTCCTCCTAATCTGAATAATAGGACATTAGCTTGTGTGAGGGGTGCTCTATAAATACAAGTTATTGTTTTAATGTTGTTAAATATTTGAGCCCGTGGATTGCATCACGTTGGTTTGTATCCATGGAATGCATTGTTTTAGAGCTGCTTCACAGCATGCCCTCTTAATCCAGTTAATTATTATCAAGTAGTTTAACTGAAATTTTCAGCGAAGTGGTGATTTTTTCATCACACAAAGTTACAGAAACATTTTACAACAATCCCTCCTTGGAGAGAATGAGTAATGCATAAGAACATAAGAAATAGGAATAAATAGGAAGAACATAAGAAATAGCATTTCAGGTGAAAGGAAATTTCCAGATGTGGTGTGCATACATATATGAAACTCTCACTCTGGTTTGGATACTCTTAGTCATGTGATGGGTTTTCATAAGTGTCAGACACAGGTGGAAAATAAACTAAATCGGGGGAAATCTGGGAAATTAGAGAAGGCAGCAAAGATATTACAAATTAAACTTGGTAGAGTATGCACATGTGTATGCCATCAATAGGATAGATTTTGCCATGGGGGAAGCTGAAAGAGATCTACAGTTTAAGTTGGCTTATCACTCACTGTGTCAAAACAATATGAGGCAGCAATAAACAAGACAAATAGGAATCTGCCTAATCAATTGTTAAGATGCCCAGAAGTCATATTGAAGCTATATAGAGCTCTGATCAGATTACACTTAGAATACTGCATACAGTTTTTGGCTTTAGAGTAAAAGAAGTACATTTTGATATAATTTCAGAATGCAGAAGAAGAGGACATAGGTTTAAATTTGTGAAAGGCAACATCAGGACAGGTACTAGGTATTATTTATTTACTATGGTTAGAACAGATTTTCATGAAACATAGTTGTGGGCTGGTGCTGGATACTGTGATGGGAGGATGGTAAGGTGAGTATTCTGAAAGGATGAAATCAAATGGGCTGAAAGGCCTTCTTCATCCAAATCTCTCTTGTGATGAAGCATTTTATTGTTATTATTACATAGCAAGAGATCTGAGATTTCCATCATGACAGTTTTATCAAACAGCTGAAGCATATCCAAAAGGAACAAAATAGTATAACACCATTTGGTATACTGTATTGCTTTGCCATGACATGAACTCAACCTTTTATTGTGCTGCAGCACCATATGGAGCAAAATAGGCAACACAATTTATTGCATCAGAATACAAGATTTGATGATAAGTGAGCTCATACCCAGAGGACTAGTAATGAAATTGGGCAATCTGTTCAGGATATTCAAAGAGTCACTTAAAATGAAATACAACTTGATGTCCCTGAGCCAAGTGCATTCCAAACAGCACAGATGGTTTTCCTAGTTTGAGATTCACAAATACTGAAAATGTAAGAATTACTCACGTAGTGTATGTGAGCCTAAAAAAGGTTATTTTATATGATATTTCAAGAATGTTAAAAATAGATTTTTACTACAGTATTAAGCGCTGCAGAAAGGTTCTGATTAATGAGAATCTTTAACAGTAACTTATTTATGACAAGTCTGTACAAACAAAATCCTTGAACTACAACTGACTTATTTTCTCCGAGTTAGTTAGTCTGTGTCTTAACCTTTGAATTAGACTAGTATTTTAACATCACAAGTGCTATAAGACATGATATGATGTAAAGGTGGTTTTCTGTAGGTTGGGAATTATTCTGACAGTCAAGTGACACCTGAAGAGAGCAGTGCTCTGTATGTTTAAAAAGTTGCCTGTTGTGGATGAAGATTGCTAGTTTCTGACATAGGAAGCAATATTGCCCCCAAAAACCTTCAAAAATCTGCTGTGAAAACACCAATTAACCTAATTAAGTACAAGATGGATCCAATTAAGGCAGACAATGTTTCTGTTTCCAATTATCTTCAAGATCTGTGAATACATTGCCGAAAAGTTCAGATCTGAGCTGGTGCTAACAGGACAAAATTATTGCAACACAGCATGGTGAGTACAATATGTCCATAAACACATGTGTTTTTAAATTGATGAGTTTTTGAAATACTAAAACAGAAAATTACTCAAACAACTGGGTCAAATATGAGTTATTCTTTTGCACCAGCAAACTTCATTATACATTTCCAAAGGATATTACTGTATACGCAAACATATAGCTTCCAGGATTCTATATACAGTAGTATACTCTGCAAAAGCTGACTAAACCGAAAACTACACATAACAGTAAAGTGCTTTCAGTATTTTAATATTACAGGTGCTATAAAACTATGAGATGTTTCATCTAATTTAGCATAGTTCAGCAAAGCTCAGCTCACTTCACACTTCAGAAATCTGATTCCTTGGTTCTGAAGTTGTTTTCCAAAAAATTGACTCAGCAGCAGAAATCAATGGGTATAAAACCTGGGGCTTCAGCATTGGTTGGTGAGTTTTTCCTCACCTGAAGAAAATCACCAAGCCATACTTGATCACCAATTGATCAAGCATAATCAATTTGATCAAAATTTGTAACTTCTTAAGCGACTATCTGAAAACGTCGGAAAATCAGAAAGTGCAGGACCAGAAAAGACCACAATCAGGTTTTACTATAATATTATAATAATAATACAGTACTTGCATTTGATATAGCACCTTATCAAATGTTTGAAACCCCTCAAAGCACTTTACAGAATATACTGTGTTGACTGTATCTTTTGTGGGCGAAGCAAGTCTAATCTTAAAGTTCATTTTCTCACAACTCACATATCTCCGAAGTCCGCTTTACTGTCAAAATGTTTCAATTTCTTGTTTTCATGCCTATTGCCTACCAAGGGAGATTTTTGACAATCTGGTAATCATCATTCCACTTAGGACAATCTGGTGTGGTAGCACAACAACTATCATGCATTGGCCTATCTGATAACATGGGAGGGGACAGACCTATCAAAGGAAATATGACACATACTAATACATAAATCATTTTCCTACAATACATTGCCAGTCCTAGTAGTACTGCATTTACTCACTTTGGTACACTTGCCACCATTATCATTAACTGGAACATTGCCTCACCCATATTCAGGTAGAGATAAAAATACAAAGATGGTGATTTCAAACAGCTTATTTACTGGGTTTGAATGCTACCATTTTTATGGTTACATACATCATTTGAGCCCAGCAATCGAACACCATTTACTTCTTCATTATTTGTTTCAAAGCATGGAAGTGTTTCCTAGCTTCCAGGAGGTTCTACACACAATGATAAATCATTGATCCTGTTCGTATTGTTTTGCTGATGTCTACGGGGAGTGAAGAAAGAATATCTAAAACAAATAGTGTTGCCTTCCTGCCTGTCCTAATTTGTTAGGAGCTATAGCTCTGAAATTTCTAATTAACACCTTACATTAGCAAACAGTTTCCTTCCTAAAGGGTCAGAAGGCTTATTTCCTGGTTGATTGATATTAAACTGTAATAATCACAGCTCTGTTTATTGTTCATTACTTTTTAACATCAAAAACAGCTGGATATATTAACAATTTATACAACTCCAATGTTCTAATATCCTGAACACTGTCCATATATAAATGATTTTCTTACATTGTGGACACTTGTTTTTGAATACAGTATATAGAACAATTTTGTTACAATTCCGTTTCCCTTTCATTCAATGTAAACAGTGTTTTCTGGAGGGAAAGCCCAACTGAATAATAATAATAAGAAGAAGAATCCTTGCATTTGATGCATTCAACATCACAATACTTTAGTTTTGCCTCATTAGGCTGATTAATGGGGTTTCCATGGAGAAACAAATCTGTATATTGGAGGCATGTCTACCCATAGCAATGGTGCGAATAAATACTTTATAACAACAACAACAACAATTTACATTTATATAGCGCCTTTCACGTCGGGAGGACGTCCCAAGGCGCTGAACAAGAGGCGTGTGACCCGAGCTGGGAGGGGAGTGTTTGGGAAGGGGTGAAACACGAAGCGGAGGTAAAAGAGTTCGGGGTGGAACAAAAGGCACGATCGAAGAGGAAAGTCTTCAAACCGGCCTTGAAAGAGGAAAGGGAAGAGGTGAAACGGAGGGATTGAGGGATGGCATTCCATAAGGTGGGAGCGGAGAAACTGAAGGCCCGGCCTCCGATGGTGGGGCGGTTCGGGCAGGGGGCTTGGAGCAGGCCAAGTCCTGTTGAACGGAGGGTCCGGGTGGGCGTGTAGGGGGAGAGTAGATCGGTTAAGTAGGATGGGGCAAGGCCGTGTAAGGCCTTGTAGGTGAGGACGAGGATCTTGAACTCGATCCTCTGGAGGATGGGGAGCCAGTGGAGACGGGCGAGGGTGGGGGTTATATGGTCGCGGAGGCGGGTGTGGGATTGTACACGGGCTGCAGAGTTTTGGATGGCCTGCAGCCTATGAATGGAGGAACTGGGGAGGCCGACTAGGAGAGAATTTCCGTAGTCCAGCCGTGAGGTGATGTAAGCATGCACAAGTGTTTCGGCAGCGCGGGGGGTAAGATAGTTGCGGAGCCTGGCAATGTTGCGCAGATGGAAATAGGCGGTGCCGGTCAAGGCGCGGATGTGGGGGAGGAAGGAAAGTTTTTGATCGAACATGATGCCGAGGTTCCTGATTGGCTTTGTGAGGTGGAGAGTGCAGCCTTGGATGTTGAGGCTGGCAGCGCCCGATGTGCAGAGGTGCTGGCTTGAGCCAATCAGGAGGGCCTCGGTCTTATTCACATTCAATTGCAAAAAGTTGTCCCTTGTCCACGATTCGATGTCGGACAGACATGCTGTCAGAACATCGATCGTCTGGGGGTTGAGGGATGAGGCAGAAAGGTACAACTGGGTGTCATCCGCATGCATGTGGAAATGTACCCCATGTCTGTGGATGACGTCGCCCAGAGGGAGCGTGTAAAGGGTGAAAAGAAGGGGACCGAGGACAGAGCCCTGAGGGACGCCATGGGAAACTGTGAGGGGGTTTGAATAAAAGCCATTGGAAGAAACAAAATGTAAACGGTGGGTCAAATAAGAATGGAACCAGTCAAGGACTGTGCCTTGAAGGTTGAGGTGGGAGGAAAGACGTTGAAGGAGGATGGTGTGATCGACTGTGTCGAATGCAGCAGACAGGTCAAGGAGGACGAGGAGGCAGAGGGAGCCCTGGTCACAGGCGGTTAGGATGTCATTTGTGACCTTAACCAGGGCAGTTTCTGTGCTGTGGATTGGGCGGAAACCTGATTGGAGGGGTTCAAGAAGTGAGTGATTTGAAAGGAAAGAGCGGAGCTGGGAGGCAACCACTCTTTCAAGGACCTTGGATAGAAACGGGAGGTTGGAGATGGGTCGATAACTTGATGGTTGCGACGCATCAAGGGAGGGTTTCTTCAGGATAGGGGTGATGGTGGCTGTTTTAAGGGAGGTAGGGACGGTTCCTGAGGAGAGGGAAAGGTTAATGGTGTCAGAAATGAGCGGGGCTAACAAATGGAGCTGGGTGCGGAGGAGGGGGGTGGGGATGGGGTCCAATGAGCACGTGGTGGGTTTCATGGAGGTGATTGTTTTTGTGACTGAAAGCGGGGTGGTGGGGTTGAAAGTGTGAAATGGGGGGTGAGTAGGGGTTGAGGTAGCTGATGAGGGCGCGGAGGTGGAGGAGTGGTGGGGGGAGGAAACCGCAGAGCGGATTTTCTCAATTTTGGACTCGAGGAAATCCAACATCTCCTCGCAACGAACATTTGAGGAGAGGATCTGCGAGGTGAGGCGGGGTGGGCGGAGGTGCTGGTTGGTGGTGGCGAAGAGGAGGCGGTGGTTGTCCTTCGCTTCCAGGATTATCCTGGAGTAGAAGGCTGATTTGGCGGTGGCTAGGGCGGAGCGGTAAAATTTGATGCGGTCCACCCAGATTTGCCGGTGGACCATGAGGCCAGATTTGAGCCAGGTGCGTTCAACTGCTCTCACTTGGCTTTTGAGGGAACGGAGGTGAGATGTGTACCACGGTGATGATCGGGAATGGGAGACGGTTTTGGAGGTGAGGGGGGCCGTTATAGACTCCGTTGTCTGACTAAACAGTATTATTATACTTTTGGGGTGCAAGGAAAGATTGAAAATATGACTTTTTTGTCCGGCTCCTGAACAATTGTAAGTGAAGGTTCAGAAATAAGCCTCATTATTATGCTATTTTGCCTACCAAGGCAGTACACTTCACAGTAAATCCTGTGAAACACATCCTCATGCTGTGGAAGGCACGACAGTATATGAATCATTAATGAGGAAAAGTACAAACTTGGCAGGAACAGAGCTGTAACAAAATGTACTTTATTCTGTAGTAGGAATGAATCCCATGCCTGTCCAGTGGCACAACACACTCAGGTTTTTTGGTCTGATGTTTATACAGTTCTCAAATCAGGACTTCTATTGAAAGAGATGAGGATAGTCCACGTTTAGAGGCGTTTGCTGTGTTGAGAGATCAAGAGTCGCTGGAATCAAAAGGATTATTATTATTTGAAAGAAATGTAGTACCACATAGTCTTATCAATTCAGAATGGGCACCATGCAACAAGTCAATTTATTTTTAATTCATTATTAAATAAGTAGCATTTCTAGAAGTTGCGACTGTGAATTAAAGGCGCTCTACAAGTGCAAGTTGTTGTTGTTAACTAACAACAACAACAACAACAATTTACATTTATAGAGCGCCTTTCACGTCGGGAGGACGTCCCAAGGCGCTGAACATGAGGCGTGTGACCCGAGCTGGGAGGGGAGTATTTGGGAAGGGGTGAAACATGAAGGGGAGGTAAAAGAGTTTGGGGTGGAACAAAAGGCACGATCGAAGAGGAAAGTCATCAAACCGGCCTTGAAAGAGGAAAGGGAAGAGACGAAACGGAGGGATTGAGGGATGGCATTCCATAAGGTGGGAGCGGAGAAACTGAAGGCCCGGCCTCCGATGGTGGGGCGGTTCGGGCGGGGGGCTTGGAGCAGGCCAAGTCCTGTTGAACGGAGGGTCCGGGTGGGCGTGTAGGGGGAGAGTAGATCGGTTAAGTAGGATGGGGCAAGGCCGTGTAAGGCCTTGTAGGTGAGGACGAGGATCTTGAACTCGATCCTCTGGAGGATGGGGAGCCAGTGGAGACGGGCGAGGGTGGGGGTTATGTGGTCGCGGAGGCGGGTGCTGGATAGTACACGGGCTGCAGAGTTTTGGATGGCCTGCAGCATATGAATGGAGGAATTGGGGAGGCCGACTAGGAGAGAATTTCCGTAGTCCAGCCGTGAGGTGATGTAAGCATGCACAAGTGTTTCGGCAGCGCAGGGGGTAAGATAATTACGGAGCCTGGCAATGTTGCGCAGATGGAAATAGGCGGTGCCGGTCAAGGCGCGGATGTGTGGGAGGAAGGAAAGTTTTTGATCGCACATGATGCCGAGGTTCCTGATTGGCTTTGTGAGGTGGAGAGTGCAACCTTGGATATTGAGGCTGGCAGCGCCCGATGTGCGGAGGCACTGGCTTGAGCCAATCAGGAGGGCCTCGGTCTTATTCACGTTCAATTGCAAAAAGTTGTCCCTCGTCCACGACTCGATGTCGGACAGATATGCTGTCAGAACATCGATCGTCTGGGGGTTGAGGGATGAGGCAGAAAGGTACAACTGGGTGTCATCCGCATACATGTGGAAATTTACCCCATGTTTGCGGATGACGTCACCCAGAGGGAGCGTGTAAATGGTGAAAAGGAGGGGACCGAGGACAGAGCCCTGAGGGACTACTTTGGGTATTAGACTCCACTTTTACTTCTGGCCACATCTTGAACTCTCAACCCAGCGTACATCTTTAAAAGTGGACTACCTTCATCTCTTTCAACAGAAGTCTTGATTTGAGAACTGCATAAACTTTGGACTAAAAAAAACCTGAGAGTGTTGTGCCACTGGACAAGTATGGGGTTCATTTCTACTCTAACATACATTTTGCCACAGATCTGTTCCTGCTAAATTTATGCTTTTCCTCATTAGTGTCAACATAAAAAAGTTAACTTCTGGTAGATTTGCTGAAGTCGTGGATTCAATCATCTTGCATTTGATCTCATCAAAACAATACTGAACACCAGACTCCTATTATTTCATCCATCTCTATTCAGCGCACAAATTGTGTTTCATTCAGACATCTGTCATAAGCATGCAACAAGGAATTGACTCTTTTATCATTATGTAATCTGGAACGCATCCACCCATTCTAGTGTGCTCGGAACTCACTTGGTTTGCTTTTAGATGCAAAAAGCATTCATCTCCTGTTTTGTTTTGTGTTCAATATTTTCAGTACAGTACTACAGTTAAATGTAAGCAGAGTGTGAATATTGAAACTTTTCTTCCCTGTTTTTACGAACCAACTTGAAAGAGAATGCCTTGTAGAATTTGCATCAAAATCTCTTATGGTTATTGGAAGCTGAACATTAGAGTTGTAGTTTCTATGCAAACAACATGTGTGTGTGATCATCCTTCATTGGTCCCAAGTGACAGCTGCAGATGTGAAGTTATTTCATAGACCACAAAATTACAGAACTTGCAAGCCTTTGAAAATAAAAGGTTATGGACCCAAAATATTTAGTTAGCAGTATTGATCGTAAAGTTTGGTTAAGAACCTAACTCCTGATGTCCACCCTTCTGTCTTCATGTCAACATTGCTTGTGGATAGTTGTTTGCACAGTTTGACTTCCAAAATTGCCTTCATATTACCCCCATATTAAAAATGATTTACCATTTGTCCAAATAAGACAGAATCATGATCCTGTTTTGATTCATTTATGTTTTCTCTGCCTTGTGTCTCAGGAGAATATTGTGCATTTGTCTCTCCTTTCGTTCCCCACCCCCTTAACCCACACACTCTGCAAAATAATAATAATAATAATCCTTGCATTTGAAATAGCGCCTTATCACTTCTTCTGGATGTCTCAAAGCACTTCAAAGAATATACTGTAAAATTAATTGACTGTACATAATGTTGGCCAAACGTGACAGCCAATTGCACACAGCAGTGTCCCACAAACTGTCGCAGATTGAATTGACCAATTCTTTTTTGAGGGATTCTTATTAGGTGTGTGGAGCAAGGAAACTTGCCCAAGGTTTCACCCTGCTTGGAATTGAATCCAGGTCACTCACTTGTAAGATGAGTGCTCTAACCACTGAGCCACAGGAATCCACAACATGATAATTATAACATCATTTGTTGCAATTTTAATACAGTAGTTTTATTTTGGAACCAGCTGTAATTTGTTTTTTTTCTCACTGGTATCAGTGTGATCTTATGACTGTATTTTTGAGACAGTATCCTAACCCCCTACCAACTTATCCATTCCCTCCGCTCAGTGGGTTCTGGCCTGCTTCATGTCCCATGACCCACCCCACCATGGATGCGCCAGCCTTCAGCCACTCTGCCCCCCAACCTTTGGAATTCCATCCTGCAAACCCTCCACCTCACCCCCGCCCTCGTCTGCTTCAAGTCCCGCCTCAAGACCCTCCCATTCACCTGTCCCATTGGTCGCCTCCCCTTCCCCTTCCTTCCCTCCCAGATCTCAACCCAAGCTCAGATCTGAAATACTGACTGTCCGGCACCTTGGAACATTCTCCCAACATAAAACTCGCTATACAAATGTAATTTTGCTGTTGTTGTTGTTGTTGTTATTCAATAGCAAAGCAATGAAAACTTTGCTTGAAGAATAATAAAGTATTCTTGTTAGAATTGAATTTATCTTCTTCCTTTGTTCAGCCAGTTGAGAGTTAATAGCAGTAAACCTACAGGTGCTATAAGACTTTAGCAGTTTATTGTTTTCCTGTGGTGGTATCCCTGGTATTACTGAAACAGCCTTCTGCATTCATACACATCTGCAGTTGCTAACTGAAAACTAATCCTGGATTTAGTAAACCCAGGTAATAGCTCAGTACCTTCACATTAATTGGGAAACCCTGAAGCGTGCTGGATGGAGGCCTTTTTCTTTCCCCACCAGGCTAAGCAGTATTCACTTTCCTGACAAAGTCCTTCATATTGCTAAATTGCTCACACTCAGACTAAACAGTCAAAATTATATTGTATGATTACTTTAAAATTTACTTGAAAGAGAAACTCTTTAATTTTCAGATGTTTGTCAGTCCTGTCTGACAGAGTGTTATTGAATGTTTAGTATCATGCATTAAGCCTGTTTTGGGGTTGGAGGAACAAACCAACCTCATTCATGCAGAACATGTTTTCCTATTAATTAATTAATCAATGAATCAATCAGTGGGGTATCTATTTTGGTCACCTGGGTGTTTGAAGTGCTCTGATCTGCAACCTTGCACAAGGGGTGCTATATAAATACATGCTGTAGTGATTGTTGTTATATAACTTCTAACTTTACCATCCTCTAACTTGTATACTGTGCCATTATTTCTAAATTGTTATTTATAAGTGTCCTGGCCCTAGAAAAAAAAGCCCCATTCAATGTTTGTGGGACACTGGTCACTGGCACATTCATTGCACTTCATGGCAAATCCTGTGAGGCACTTGGAAATGTCTTTCCGAATATGAGCAGTGCTCTATCAAATGTGAGTATTTTTGGAATAATAATTAATAATATTGCCTTTTTTTTTAAAAGGGCTGTTGTGAGCATCCAATATAAGATGGATGGAATCCGCCATTCAGTGAGACACATGTATGTAGTATTTGTGAGTCAACAACCATTGCCTGCAGGAGAGTAAGAATAAGGATAAGGAAGCAGCTGCATCAGAGAACTACTGGACAAATTGCAGCATTGAAGTGACAAAACAATGAGCAAAATTGGAAATGTTTTCTTTTAAACAGTAAACACTGAGAAGCAATTATTGATCTAACAATTATGATTATGACAAAAGCAACAAATTGCTAGTTTTAGAGAATAGAGCCTGTCATTGGGGAGATATCCCAAATTTCTGGACAGTCGAGGGTTTGCACCAAAGATGGGGTTTGGAATCAAGAAGGTTGGAGTGCGAGGGGGTTGGGAGATGAAGGCAGCATGGGAGGCAGCGAGGTGAAGAAACTACAGGATGGAGTTCCAGAACATGGAGGAAGGAAAGCTAAAGGCCCAACCACTGATGGTTAGGCGGGCAAGGTGGGAAATGGATCCGGCCAGCACCTGTTCAACGGAGAGAGTGGGCAGGTTGGTAACACTATACCGAGTCGCAAAGATAAGGAGATGTAAGACTATGGACTGTGGCTTTGAAAGAGAGGATGCAGATCTTAAACTCGATCCGCTGGGGGTTGGAGAACCAGTGGATTTGAATGAAGGTGCTACACTCATGAAGCTTGGTGTAGGTTTGTAAATTTTTAATTGTTCTTTTGCATTCTGCTTGAATCATGAAGATATTGATGAGATAATGCAGAAGATAACTTCTTGGAAAAGGGTGATAGTAAATAGTCTGAAGAAAGTGCCAAACTATGTGGTGGACCAAGACTCTAGAAAAGGAACTGGTCATTCCACTGTCTATTGAAAGAATTTGAGGTTATTAGATTTAGAAATAAACACAAGAAATGAATCAAGCAAAATTGGATCGGCGAGATGGGTAGAATACCAAAGCATTATTGTAGGGACCAGAACATCTGTCTTGGGACATCATTCTGACGTGAAAGGCACTAGATATGTGTAATTTTCATGTTGATGCCCGAATAGCAGAATTGGAGAAAAAGTAAAAAGTATCCACATTTGCTGCTCATATCTGAATTCAAAATGAATGCAAAGTAACTCAAAAGATCACAAATAATGTAATTTATTTCAGCAAACAATGTATTAGAAATGTGCAATATTCAACACATTCTCCAACTTTATTAAAGTAAACACCAGGTTGATCATATATTGTTTTTATTGTGAATTTATTTGTGAAGCTGCCAACATACTTGATTCTCTTTGTAGGCAAATTTATTCTACAGATAGTGAATAGTAAATTAACTGTCTGTATATAATACTGTATAGTTGGTAAATCTTTGGTGAAATCGCATCATAATATGATTGGATTTTTCATATTACAGTTTTAAAGAATGATTGGTCCTAGTAACACTTTTATTAATGTTAGAAATATCTTGGTAGTTCAGCGGATTACCTCACTGCTTTCTAAAATAAACAATGTTGAAGTTTAACGTTCACTTTGCAATTACACTTCAAGCAGTTTATATGCATCCACAAAGAGTGTAAAAGTATATCCATTGCAATCTGAATTGATTCTAGCACCGTTTGTCGATTTTTTTTACTACTAAACTGTAGTTATAGTAGCAGAGCTTTTTTATGTCAAGGAGCTCCATCCTCTTTTAATTCACATAATCTCTTTTCACATCAACTTTACACTTGGGCACTTATTTTGTATAAATTACTTTTTTTTCCATTTCAAGAATACATTAAGTTAAAGGAGTGGAATTATGGCTAATGGTTTATTCAAATATTACCATTTTAATCACATAAATTTTATTCCATAAGGATGTGGGCAAAACATGCCACAGTTTCATCTTCAAACTCCACAATGATATAAATCAAATGAATTGCTTTGTGGTTTACAAGAAGACATACCACTAAGTGGTATTGCACTCTAAAACCCACTCAGCCTTTTAATTCAATGTTATATCATCTTCCACCATTCAGTGATAGGAATACAATGGTACAATCATAAATTTATCCTTTGTTTTCCATTTAAATGAGCAAGCCGGGTAAAATCACTGGAGAGATTCAACATTGAACTCCATTAGCTCCATAAAGACAACACTAAATAGGTCAGCAATAATTAAGTCAAAATATAAAGCTTAATGATATTCCACAATCAGGACTCTTGCTAAAGTTAAAGGTTAACTCATAGAACACAGAAAGATCAAATGGCCCTTCTTCATGCTTCTAGTCCTGATAATTTGATTTATCTTTGTGTAATTGCTCTTCCCTAACTCCTTCTCCTTCTCTCCTGTAATTGTCTTTCTAATCTTTTATTTATAAACTTTCCCAATGCTATTGTTTCTGTCCAACTCACTGTCTGGCTCTTTTGTGATTATTCACATACTTGTTGATTGCTGGAAACTCCCCTTCACATATGTGTTTCTGATCATTAGGAATACAATGACCAAATAGGAGAATCATTCACATGCTTTGAAGCAATCATATAATCAGCAAACAACTGGGCAAAATAATCACTTCTAAATTCAAAATGACTAAAAACAAACAATCAAATAATTTGAACAATAATATATATTGTATACGTGTGTCTATTTGTCTTGTTGTGAAATAGTTTCGCTTAAATTACCCATTTATTCCACATCTATTTTTAAACTTTTATGCCTGTACTTTTGAAGAGTTTATCAGTGTGAACAATATGTTTGGATCGATGTGATCAGCCACTTTAGAAAATGCTTTCAAAATAAGGCTTCCTATGTAGCTCAGTCAGTAAAGGCACTGTGTGGTGCAGCACTGAGCCATGCAATTGAATACAAACATTTGATTTCAAGAGTGTACTGCTCTTGTTGACCTCAGCCAGGGCAATATCTAGCCTTTGTACCTCTGGGTTAGGGAAGGAGGAGGGGGAAATCATCTAGGGTTCTTGTTTTTGATTGCTATACAGTGACCTGTGCACATGTGAATTCAGTATCAAATGAAAATAGGATCAGATTTGGCAGTGCAACCTCCCACAGGTCAAATAGCCTACACTGCTGACACGCAGCTTTTGGCAGTCCGATGGTGTGGCAGATTAAGTTGTAGTTTACAGACTTGGAGCTCGCGGGTCCGAATTCCAGTCTGTGCTGAGTTTAACCGGGCTTAGCCAGAGTTCCATGGGAGGCTAAATTGGCTGTGACCTTCCCCTGTTAGGTATGGGAGGATAAAACTAGTTAGAGTGACTGCTCCTGGTCCCACTAAAATAATCTCTACTCTGCAAGTGTGGGTGGGTGCATGTGGCAGCTGTATAGGGAGAGGTCAGGCTTGACTGTGGTGCTTTCTATATTTGAATGGTTTGCCAATATTCACTGTCAAAGCTCACACTTGAACAATGCTCACTTGGATGGTGTAACATGAGGGAAAAGAGTGCTAACAAGATAAGGCAAGACTAGGCGTAGAGAGATATATGTCAGTGGGGGGGAAATATGTAAGGCAAGTGGCCTCGACATAGTGAATTTATTTAAAACGAAAAGAAAAACTCGACTAACTTTTCTAAACCTTCACCCAAATATAGAAATATTAGAGCTAAATATGGACAAAGTGGAAGCCATACATTTGACTCCCGTCAACATTTTCACTCCTACAGTTCTAAACTCCTCTACCTCCCTGGGCACAATCTAGGCATATAATTCGACCCCCAGCTGGCTTTTCTCCCCCACGCCAGACTATCACCGCCTTCCACTTAGCCGTAGTGATGTAGAATGAATTTTCTCCCGTTTTATCTTTGTATCTTTTCCTTTCGTGTTGGCATTGTTTGTTAGATATGTTAGCAGAATAGTTTACATCGCAGAAAGAAACCATTTGGTCCATTTTCCTTTGTAGGTGATACCTCTCCTATTGGAACTATCTACCCAAATCTCATTTTAGATGAATTGAGAAACATTGTCATAAAAATTAATGGTTAAGTGACTAATATTCCACTCTTCTTATTCAGACACGTGTTCAACATGCAATAGAAGGGGAGAGAAAAGGATAAATCCAGGCTTGAGTCTTTGCTGCCAATTTAACTTTATTGGGAAAGTCTGTAACATAGGTTTGCTTACCATATGTTATTCCCATGGTCATAGGCCTTTAAATTTCAATATATAGTACTGTAGTTTGAACTCATTCAAATAAATGATTATTTTTTATTGATTCCACTATGGATAGTAGGGAAAACTAATGGTATTTGTGGGCTGACATTCTGGACAGTGTTGCAAGTAATATCTTTGGTACTATCAGACACCAATGGGATTTCCCCATTATACATTTTCCCCTGCCAATGGCAATTTCAGTCCATGTGGGAGAGATATAAACAGCCAGCTCAGAACCCAGTAAATACAGAAGAGTACCTAGTAAATTATCCACTTATATTAACTCAATTCCAGAACACTTCCAATCAATTCTCTCAGAATCACTCTGCAGATGACTTCTCATGTAGCTGCTGAAAAATGATCGGGGCGAACAGTAGATTTCCCCCTCAGAAGATAGCAACAACTTTGACTTAGAAAGCAGCCTTAAACACCCTGAGCACTGAGGTTCCTTGAATTGTCAACTAAAGTCCCTTACCAACTGTAACTAGGAAGGATTCTATCTTGTCTGAATCGTCTTGTTCATGATCTTTTAAAGGGTTTGCTTCAGAAAGTGATCCTTGACATGTTGAGTTGATAATACTAATCCTTGCATTTGGTATAGCACATTGCAGCACGTCTCCTAGACATCTCAAAGCGCTTCACAGAATATACTATAATGTGTATTGACTGTATATATATTTGTGCATGAAATACGGCAGCCAATTACACACAGTAGTGTCCCATAAACAGTTGTGAGTTGAGTGACCAATTTATTACTGTTTTTTTCTTGAGGGATTATTATCAGTCGTGTGAAGTAAGGAAACTTGCCCAAGGTTTTGCCCTGCTTGGAATCGAACCAAGGTCTCTCACTTGTAAGGAGATTGCTCTAACCACTAAGCTACAGGACTCCACGATAGTCCTGTTTCAAATATTCTGTTTCTCAGAATGTTATGTTCAAATTTCTTGCTGCACCCGAGAGACTTGAGTTCAATTCCCAGCAGGGTGAACCCTTAAGTAAGTTTTCTTACTCCACACGCATCTGTTTACCTAGCAGTGAATAGGAATCCAGTTGCTAGTCAATTTTCTGGGGCTAGATCGCTTTTCTGGGGGTAGTAAATTCTTCAAAACAAAATTGGTCAATTCAAACTACAACTGTTTGTGAGACATTTCTGTGTGCAATTGGCTGCCACGTTTCACCCACAAAATATAAAGTCAATTCACTTTACAGTATATTCTGTGAGATGTGATAAGACGCTATAACAAATGCAAGGATTTCTATTTTTATTATTGTCAACCCTGTAACTTTCTGTGGAAAAGATCCTATGTAAATCTGGACAGCATTCATCCTACTCTTTGCAAGTGTTCCTGTCCTTCTGATGAGATGTGAAACTCTGGTCACATGTGTCTGTTCAGATGAATGTTAAAGATCCCAAGGCACTACTCAAAAAGGGAAAGTGGTTTCTCCTGATGTCATGGCTAACAATTCCCCATATGAAATTGGTTGTTTACTTCATGGCTGTTTGTGGGGAAAATTGACTGCCGGGTTCACCTGAAAAGATACAGTCACTATACAGTGAATTCGGTGAAGCACTTTTAGACTTCCTCCCAACATGAAATACAATATATAAAATGCAGGGATTATTGTAATTAAAACATCCCATAGATTGCAGAATTAGCAACTTCATAGAAGTCCCCCAAAAAGTGATGTCAAAAATGGAAACAATTCTCGCAGGTACAGTCAGGGACTTTCTTTTTGATCTTAATGCACATTAGGGGAGCAGAGGAAACAAAGCTTTCCTCTCCAGATCAAGATATTCCTAAAATAGAAGCACTAGATAGATGGAAAGTGTCTTCACACCTATATCAGATGGTTTTGCCCACAAATATACAGTGAATTCACTTTACAGTATATTCTGGGAAGTGCTTTGAGGCACCTGGAAGACGTGAAAGCACTATATTAAAATCAAGGATTATTATTATTATTGTTATTATATGTATCTTACACATTAGCTCACTCACAAACTGGGTGAAATCAAGGAAAGGCTATTCATCAATCTGTTATTGGTTACCTGATATCACTTCATACAGTATATGTTCAATCTATGCTCTTTATACCTGTCTATCTATCTTCCTTAGGTGTGTTCCCGCAGTTTGCTGTCTGTTGCTGCTATAATCTCTCGGTGCTACAGTTAAGATCAATACCCATTTTTCTCTAATATGTATGACAATAATATGCTATTCCTGAAACAAATTTGTTTCTACAGACTTCTCCATTACTGTGATTCAACATAATTCAATTGACCTTGTAACTATTTCTCACTAAAACCACAATAAGAAGTACTACGCTGACCTTTTTTAAGTCCGTTTTTAAGATAGTTTTAGTGTTGATTCATTAAAATATCTTGAAATCAATAGCTAAAGATATATTAATATTGAAAAATGCATGACTTTTTATTGTAGTTATTGATTCTAGTTTGCAACTGATATTTTTAATTTGCTACACAAGCGAGTGTCATTTCCAGCAGCAGTAAACTTTGATAAAATAGGTCATAACAGTCAATAATATCACTCTCTAAAACAATGAGTGCACTTTGCCTGAGAATGAAAAATGGGTATGAAAACATGTGTTAAATGCAATTTGAAGACTCTATCACTTTCCTACCTCTGAATGTATACTTGTTGGCTGTAATGAGGAATGTCACATTCTCAGATGCCAAAGAGTTGCTTTATAAATTTAATTTGAAAAAAGGGTTGTCAAATGCTAAGCTTCATCTATGATATCTAGACATCTATCTATATATTTTGTGTGATAAAAGTTGAACTTTGCAACCATTTTGAGACACAGTTGTGTGCCCAATTGTAGAATGAATGGCACACTTCTGTCAGCTTTAACCAAGACAAGAAGTGAAATGAACATGGAAACATGATTTTTAGAGCCTATTTATTTTAGATGAATCTTGCCTTATTCATCAATTATTATTTGTACCAGAAATGCATCAAGTTGACATTTGAACTCTGTTAACTTCCAGCTTCAGTGACCTGACCACTGAAATTGATTTCCATGTTTTTGTTTAACAATAACTTTTATTTTAATGCTCATCTTCAAAGTGTGTAGTCTATGTACTCGGATATTTGAACACTTTTTCATCTTGAGGAATTAACTAGATCTGTTTTGTTCATCCCTTCCATAATTTTGAAAGCTTCAACTATCTTATCATATATTTCTGTATCATTTAAAGGATATTGATATTATTTTTTCTGATCAGAAGAAAACATAATACTTCAGTTAGTATTGGACTAATGTCTTATACATCAACAATATAATCTATCGATTTGTAATCTATCTGTTATAGTGTAACCCAGTAACACAGTAATTGAATTTTTACTCGACCCAAGCATTGGCCTGATAGACTCTTCAATTAATTCAATAACCCCTCAACCACTTTTTTAAATTAATATAGTACAGTTTATGACTGTTCCATTTAATACACAATCCTTTATTTGTCTTCTTGCGTTTAAGCTAATTATTTAGTAAATGTATACTCAACTGGTATCTGCCACCTCTTGGAACATTTTTCAGATCTTTCTAAATCTGGTTGGATTGTTTCTCAATATTTCCTCTGCTTCTTGTTTTGGAAACAACTAACAACCATGATACCCTTTTCCAAACCATTTAGATTTAAGCATTACAAAGTTTCCATTGGTAGCTATTCTTTGTTCTTGTTTATTGTTATGAATTGTTGATCTGAAATGTGGAAGTAATAATAATAATGTTACAAAGTGAATTGACTGTCTATTTGTGGGAGCAACATGGCAGCTAATTGCACACAGCAGTGGACCTCAATCAGTTGTGGATTGAGTAACCAAATTATTTTAAAGATTATTATTATTCCTGGGAAAGTGATCCGCCAACCCATTAACAACAGGGTTCATAACTTACAGCTTGGTAAACAGAGGTATGGAGTAAGTAAACTTGCCCACTGGTTTGTCCTGTTGGGAATAGACCAGTTCTCTCACTCGCAAGGCGAGTGCTCTAACCACTGAGCTGCAGGACTCCTGGATAATGGAATAGAATTGTAATGAAACTTTACCCCACTCTCTCATACCTCACCATTACCTCTCCCCCAGGTTCCACCCACCTCCCACTACAACTTTGACCTCATCTCTCCCCCCGCCCTCTCTGCTCTCATCTGAAAAATGAAACCCACCACTTGCTCCCTCGACCCCATCCCCACCTCTTTCCTCATTTACCAGCTCCATCTCCTAGCCCACCCTCCCAACTGACATCATTAACCTCTCCCTATCCACTGCCACTGTTCCTACCAATCTAAAAACTGATGTAATTAGCCCTATCTTGACAAAACCTTCACTGGACCCATCCCTACTCTCCAAGAACCATCCCATCTCCAACCTCCCATTCCTCTCCAAGGTCCTGGAATAAGTCGTTGCTTCCCAGCTTCGCTCCTTTCTTTCTTTCCATTCCCTTTTTGAAACCCTGCAATCTGGCTTCCATGCTGCCCATAGTATAGAGACAACCCTGGTCAAAGTCTCAAATGACATTCTTAATATCAGGGGTCTCTCTGTCTCCTTGCCCTTTTCGATCTCTCTGCTGCCTTTGACACTGTTGACCACTCCATCATCCTACAACACCTCTCC
The DNA here is from genome assembly GCA_035084275.1 of Hydrolagus colliei. NCBI lineage: Eukaryota > Metazoa > Chordata > Chondrichthyes > Chimaeriformes > Chimaeridae > Hydrolagus > Hydrolagus colliei. The sequence continues at coordinate 57,119,507 of CM068742.1, read as the reverse complement.
TCCTAGCTCAATCTTCATGGACCTGCCCTCACCTGGTTCAACTCTTACAATTCCCATCGTCTCCACTTTGTCGCTACCAATGGCTTCTCTTCCAGGCCCCACACCGTCACCTGTGGCATACCCCAGGGATCTGTCCTTGGACCCCTACTTTTTAACAACTACATGCTCCCCCTTGGTGACATCATCCACAGACCTGGGGTTAACTTCCACTTGTATGCAGATGACATCCAACTCTATCTTTCTGCCTCTAACCTCGAATCCAGGACTACTACTGTCCTGACAGACTGCTTGTCAGACATCAAGTACTGGATGAGAGCTAACTTTCTACAGTTGAATGTCAACAGGACCAAGGCCCTTTTGATTGGTGCGCGCCAGCGACTTCACTTATCCGGAGCTGGTAGCATCAACCTTCACGGTTGCTCACTTGACCTCACCAAGCCAGTCAAGAACCAAAGTGTCTTGTTCAATCCTGAACTATCTTTCCTCCCCCACATTCAAGCCATGATGCTCTCACCCTTCCCTCTCTTCTCCAATATCACCCTACTCCGCCGATACCTTACCGCCAAGGCCGCTGAATCCTCATTCATGCCTTCATTATATCATGGCTTGACTATGCAAATACTCTGCTTGTTGGCCATCCCAATTCGTCCTTCCACAGGTTGCAGATAATCCAGTCTTCTGCGGCCCATGTCCTCCACCGCTCCAAGGTTTGTGACATCATCTCTCCCATCTTCGCCCAACTCCATTGGCTCCCCATCATCCAGAGGATCCAATTCAAGATCCTGGTCCTCACATTCACATTCAAAGCCCTTCATGCCACCCCCTACATCCATGACCTCCTAACCCCCCACCAACCCGGCCGCCAGGCTCCGGCTTGCTCCATGTCCTCCGACCCACCTGTCCCACTGTTAGCGGGTGATCCTTCAGCCACTCTGCCCCCAACCTCTGGAACTTCATCCCGCAGACCATCCACCTCACCTCCTCCCTGACCTCCTTCAAGTCCCTCCTCAAGACCTTCCTTTTTGAAGGCCCCATTGGCCACTCAATGACTGTCCAGCACCTTGTGGTGTCCTCCTGACATGAAAGGCGCTGTACAAGTGTAATTTTGTTGTTGTTGTTGTTAAAAGACCAAACAAAATCACATTCAGATGAAACACCACAATCTTAAGTATTCAGTCATTTATTTAGAGACAAATTATATTGAAGGATTCCTGACTTGCTTTAGAAATATACCAGAAATCCAGTAAACTACATTTTTCAAACTACATTTTTCAACAAATCTATTGCTAGGTGTTGTCAAAAACAGAGTTTTTAAGTTGTTTCATGGATTAATGTTCACACATGCTGTCACAGTTTCATGGATCATAGCCAACGTTTGGGACTTTTAGTCCCCCCCCAAAAAAAATGCTTCTTCTGCAAGCTGTCAAACTGCCATTAGGTATTTTACCTTATTAAATTTAGTTTAACCATCTGTCATTTCTCTGCATTTGATTGTATGTTTGCAGCCGTCATGTAATAGTCTTGATAGATCAAGGAAGATTACATAATGGCTTCAGATGCATCACATTTTTTGGTTAACCATTTTCTGAATTTTATTGAACACAAATCTAATGGATGAGCAGAATAAAATATCAACTTGAAGCACAAAGGACATATTTGGCTAAAGACATCAAATAGATACGTGGTAGGCTTTTATTTGAATGTAAAGCACTTGCACTATATTATATTTGAAGAACAGTTTCTAGAAATCATGGCTGTACACAAAGTTCAATTAGCAGCTAAATAAAATACACTTGAAACATTAACGAATCTGACTCATTTTCAAGCACTACTTGCAGGTTATGCTTTTAAAGATTCCCAATTTGTTAAAAATGTCCTTTTTTGTTATTCATGTAGTGATAATATTACAGTACTCCCAAATGACAAGAGCTTGCACTTGTCTTGTGACCTTCACACAGGCTGGTGTCTCGGAGCAATCAACAATGGTGAAGCTTGACACTGAGCCAGGGAGAATGGGGAGGTGATCATAGGCATGAGACTGAAGAGAGCTAGTGGGTGGGGGGGGGGGGGGGGGGGGGAGATTACAATGAATGGAGGCTGATATGAAGCATAAATACCTGCATAGATTAATTGGAACGAATGGCTGGTCTCTGTATTGTAGATTCTATGAACAATTTTCTGTACCAGACCATCTGAAATACCAATATGGCTGAGATCATTAGGATTTTCAGGCTTTTGAGAGAATTATTGATTGACCTACTGAGCATTCAAGCCTGTTGCATTTACACTTACTATCCACAGCATTCATGTTTTTAAAAATCTACTACAAGTATTCATATTTTACAAAATTCAATATTAAAAGATTAAGTGTAATAGTTTTGGATTCCACTATCTGCAAAATACTTTCATGTGTCACAAATAGCTGTGCAGCTGTGATAGGATTAGAACTGAGCCCCAAGTGTTTAATTCTCAGGCAATCTCTTAACTGTATCCTAAACGAGTTTAACAGGTGGTAAATTGGCCTTGAATTGATGTTTAAATACAATTTCCATCAATGTAAACTTTACTGTCATTTAGTGTGTCTTTCTGAGCCATTGCCTAATGCCTCTGGTGCAATGATTGGTTCAAGCGTTAGTTAAAACTGCATTAAGGCTTGTGAATTGTATAACAGGTAGAGTACTGTTGATCTGATTTACTGCTATCAGCTTTGCCAGCTGAGCACTGTCCTAGAAGTAGGTTTGACCCCTGTAGGTGAGTCTACACAGAGTCTACTCACTCTTTGAGCACAATGTCAAAAATACTCTCCTTTGGAGAGGGCATAGGGGAGAGGGGAATCACAGTAAATCAAATCAACAGTACTCTATCTGTCCTAAAATTCAGCTGACTAATAAAACAGAACTGTCAAATCCAGGGGGCTCTGTGGTAATACTGTATAAAGCTTTATTAATAGTGGACCGGAGGGGGTGAGGGGTAATGGGTGTATGGAGGACCAGGATGGTGGAGGGGAATGGAGGAGAAATGGGGTTGAGGAACAATTGAGGGAGAGGGACTCCTGGATGAACTTCTAGATAGCAGCGGTTTGCAGAGGTAGGAAAAAGTGAAGAATTTGAAAGTGAGAACGATGATTTGGGATTCAATTCATTGGAAGATAAGGAGTGAGTGGGGGCTGAGTAATGTTGAGTAATGTTGATCGGAGTAATGTTCACGGAGCCTGGTGCAGGAGATGATCTTTAGCTTGTACTAGTAGGGCGTCAGATTAATCAAACCAGGGTGTGATCAAATCATGGATACAACAACAACAAAATTATATTTATAGAACACTTTTCACGTCGGGAAGATATCCTGACGTGATAAAGGATATGGGTATAGGGAACCTAACTGCATAAATACTCCAAAATGTGACAACCCTTTTCTATTGGTTAGCTTAGCAGTTTTCATTATTTAATGATCTGTCAGAATCTGAGGATGATAAAACGAGTAGATCTCAAGATTAATTTGGATGTCGCATCAGATCTGTTTGTCCCATCAGATCTCATCCCTACACAATACCCACCCTATACTCAGTCACCCCCCCCCCCCCCCCCCGCACCACCCCTCCATCAAGTAATCAAACTGCTTTTAAATCCAGGCTTCAGACAACCTGCCTGGCAACCTGGTCCAATCATAGTAAATAAAATACACTTCAAATTCTTCGAACAATTTTTAAAAAGTAATCGGATATTTAAATACAATAGCTGTTGATCTTGCATTATAAAGCCGTAGCGGAAAGCTAACTATTTTTACTCATCAGCATATCTTAGTATCCATGTGTGCAAACATTTGCAACAGCTTTAGAAATACTTGCTGTCAATGGCTGATCAACAATGTTAATTCTTTTAAATAAGTGTAACATGTAAATACATTTAACTACAGTCTAACATCTCAAAATGTTTAAAAATATAATTGATTAGAGCAAGAGCTGAGTGGGAAGAATCATAGCTCCACGTGCATGTCTGGGATCCCTGTGCTCTGCCCCTCCAAACTCACCTGAGGATTTCCTTGATTTTGACATTCTGCCCCTTACAAGCACATCAGCCAGCTCATTTCCAAGGAGTCCCTGCTTCGCCCTCCCCAGCGATATCTGTGGCAGTAATGTACACTGTGGATACATAGATAAAGTTATTTGTTTTGTAAATGTCACATATAACTAAAGTTAGTATAGAATTCTTTTGCACCCATGTGATTTTAAATCTGAATTTGAGCAATAATAATCCTTACATTTGATATAGTGTCTTATCACGTCTTCTAGATGTTTCAAAGCGCTTCACAGAATATACTGTAAAGTGAATTGACTGTATATTTTGTGGGCACAACTCGGTAGCCAATTGCGCATAGCAATGTCACACAGTCGTGGATTGAAATGATTTACTTATTTTGGGGGGGCGGGATTATTATTAGGCATGTGGGGTAAGGGAACTTGCCCAAGGTTTCACCCTGTCTGGAATTGAACCCAGGTCTCTCACTTGTAAGATGAATGCTCTAACCACTGAGCTACAGGACTCTACAGAAGTAAAGTGCTCTAAGTCAGACTGAGTGAGGGTTTTTTGTTGTTGTTGTTGTTGTAGAGTAGCCCACAGATCAACATTGGCTGTTAAATATTTTTAATTGACCAGAAATGGCATTCTTGATACATAGGAAAAAACAATCTCTTGATATTTAATTCAAATAAAGAATTGTATGTAGCGTAGACACATAAAGTACACTCTAAACATACAATGTGGTAAACCAGACATCCCCCAAATGAAATTCAGGTACATTTAGGATGTTTCATAGAAATAACTAGACACTTGTAGTATATCAAACAATCACTTATATACTGTATTACAGAAGTATAGAAATAAAAGTGGATATGGTGAATTAAGTAGGAAAAATATTATATAATGTTGTTTGAACATGAATCCTTTACAGCTTTTCTTTAAAGAGAACAGTTTTGAGTGAAGTAACCATTGCAAAAACTGCGGCTATTTTTAATATTAATAAACTGGGTAGTTCACCACGCTAAATGATAGACCATTCTGGGTTTTGTATCCATCACATTAAATAGCTGTGATCAATTTGCCAATATGCAGTATCTATCATGCTCTGTGAATCTTGTGTGAAATTAATTTGTGAACTCCATCGCATAGAACAAAACGGTGGAAAGTTTGACTGTACAGCACGAAAAGTCAACCTTAATTCAACATTTCACATCATCCATTGATTATCATAGAAATGTATCACACAATAGTCATCAAACATGTTCATTCAAGTTGGATGGGGACCACACACATTTTTTTTTCAACTACAGCTACAATTATGTATATTAACACCTTTTGTATTCTATTGCAGAATATATTATGAAGGGTTACATGTAAAAATGAGATTAGAAGGCAAGCAAATTCTAGATTACAGAGCCAGATTATTTTGGTCTTTTTTTTACAATCTTCGCTATCCTTGGTATCTGTTCCCACCCTGCAGTCAAAGCCATATAAAAAAGTGTAATAATCATTGCATTTGGTGTAGTGCTTTTTGCGTCATGTGGACATCTCAGGATGTTACTTAAAGTGCAGTGATTGTGTATTTGTAGGTGAATGTGGCAGCCCAAACAGCCATGAAATGAATGACAATTTTTTTCTGGGTGTTTGTGACCCAAGACGAGAGGGGAAACCAATTTCCTTAAACTTTACTCTCATTCATCCGTATGTTGTTCATACCATTCTGTACATTTTTAATGCTATTTAAACTATTTAATTGGCTAGTGAATGAGGATGTTGGTGAAAGCAGAATAAAACTGTGAATTCAATCCACTCATACCCTCCCCCACCCACCCATTGCATAATGTTGGCAGTCTTATTGTATGTTCTATCCCCTGAAAGAATGGACATTTAGGAAGAGTACCAAAGGACGCTTGGTAATTACGAAATGTATCCTAGTATGAACACCTTTAGCAGAGTGGGAAGAAATCTATATGGGAATAAATAGTGAATAAAGGTGTGGCACATCAGTAGACAAGCAATTTCCCACACAATGAAATGACATAAACCTTTTTTCATGCCTAGTTGCTTCCCAAATATTTTCAATTGTGCTTGAAAAACCGCAACATGTTGTAACAAATGAGCTGCTTCTTTGTCTATTCCCTAAAGTTTTTGATTCAGCTCGTTGAGGTAATTTGCCAGATCAACCTGAAAAGCCCATTTTAAACAAATACACGACGTGTCAGTTTTGTCTCCACTATCTTTATCAGTAATAATCACTTACACCAAGCATCAAAACCTCACACCTACATCAATACAAAACTAGCAAACTTCTAGTGAAGCAGACAGCATTCTGAAAATGTTTATTGATTGTACACAATGATTAGTATCAATGTTCATTTTGTCCACCATCGGAGGTTGTGCTTTCAGCCACTACACCCAAAAAACTCTGGAACATTCTCCCTCGATCCTTCTGCCTTGCCCCACCTCTCCCCCTTTTCAAGTGCTGAGTGAAAACTTTCCACTTTGACTATGCTTACGTCCACCTCTTCCCTCTCCCCCCAACCCTAAAGAGTCCCCCCCTCGGCTCAGAGTCATGCTTCACCACTATTAAGTGTTCTGAGATGCTACCTTGAAGCTATATAAGTGCAAATTTATGTTGTTCTGTCTAAGATGTAATACTGTATTCACTAGGTTCAATATGCTCCATAACCATAGCACCCCATCCTCGCTCGACTACACTGGCTTCCCATCACACAGAGGATATGGTTCAAGATCCTGGTTCTCACCTTCAAAGCTCTCCATGGCCTCGCTCCCCCTTACCTCTGTGACCTCCTAACCCTCCATCAACCTTCCCACTCCTTCTGCTCAGCGGGCTCCAGCCTATCTCATGTCCCACCATTAGCGGGCAGACCTTCTGCCATTCTACACCCACCTCTCAACTTCAGCCATTCTGCCCCCATCCCGTAGTCCCTCCGTATTGCCCCATCCCCCACCTCCTTCAAGACACACCTCAATGAGCTCCTCTTTGAGCATGCTATTGATCAACCTCCTTCTCCCACTGCCCTCCAACCTTCTCAATCCCTACCCCAAGCTCGGATCTGGAATACTGTCTGTCCACTGCATTATGATATTCTCCCGATGTGAAAGGCGCTTGTAGTATCGTTGTTGTTCAAAGGTGAATTTCAGGAATGCCAATTGCTGTCTATGAGCAACTGAAACAAAACCAAATCTTCAAGATATTGTAGTGTACAGAATCAAGCTCAAAATAGAGAACATGAACAGACAGTTCCAATTTAATTGCATCTCATTTGCTAACAAGTGGAACACTTATGACAAGTGGAGAATATCCCTCCACACTTCAAGCTCATTTTAAATGACATTGAGCTACTCACTCTCTATAAATGTAAAACTGACTGACAGCACTAGCATGCACACTTTTAAAAAAACAGCTTTGGGAAAGAAAGGCAACTGTCTGATTTCTTGTTTCAGTCGCTCAAAGATAGATTTGCTGTTTCTGAAATTCACCTGTGAACAGTATTGCATCTTAGACAGAACATTCTACAGCTGCATCCTAATTGTATTGTCTACTTACAATAAATAATAATCCTTGCATTTGATATAGGGCTTTTCACATCTTCTAGACGCCTCAAAGCGCTTCACAGAATATAGTGTAAAGTGAATTGACTGTATACTTGTGGGTGAAACGCGGCAGCCAATTGTGCACAATAGTGTCCCACACACAGTCGTGGATTGAAATGACCAATTTTATTATTGTTTTTTTTGGAGGGATTATTATTAGGCGTGTGGAGTAAGGAAACTTGCCCAAGGTTTGGCCCGGATCTGCCTGGATTTCAAACACAGATCTCACGCATGTAAAGCGAGTGCACTAACCACTGAGCTACAGGACTTCCTAATGTGTTTCTATCATGTGAAGTTATAATTTATTAGTGCTTTTTAAAAATGTTTTTCGATTCTTTCAACCTGTCTACTCAGCCTCGATTTTGTAAGTGGCCATTGCCATTCCATCACATTATTTTATAGTTTTATCCATGCGCCCATGCTCTGTGGTAATAGAATATTTGCAGATTAGATAAAATGGGAAAAAAAACCTTCTATGATCAACAAAGAAGCAGAGCACAGATTAAACATTGGTAAAACATAGCATTCCCAATTTTGTCATGCGTTTTCTGCTGTGATTTTGCTGGCTTCCACTGTTAAATTTGTTACTGTTTGGATGTAAGCGCTCCAGGAAGCCACTCTGTGTGAAAAATGCAATATAAAAGAAGTTGTTTTTGTTATGGTTATATCTGCTCTCACCATCAATTCATAGCTATTACTTATTCCCTATTCCAATCACTTCAGTATCAGTGGCTGAAGCTTCAGACACCATTCCTGTTCTCTGGAACCCACTTCTCCATCCACATGGCCTTCAAAACATATCTTTTTGACTGTATCTTTGATAAAATCTTTCAAATCTCTAATTTCCTTGCTTGTAAATCTACATATTTTTGACATGCTATTTTCCCTAAAGCATCACACCGCATAAAAGTAAGCAGTTGTTGGAACATACGCAGGTTAAACATTTCTTGTTAATATATTTATTTGTCAATATGTATATGTGTATACCAGAATGATGTTAAAAATCAATGTACCTTGAAACTTTTTCAAAATAAATACCAAGAAATGTATTTCTGTTTTATATTTTACAGTGTATTCGGTGAAGCGCTTTGAGATGTCTAGAAAACGTGAAAAGCTCTATATCGAATGCAAGGATTATTATTATATTTAATCAAGCAAATTGAAAGCTTAAGTAGTTTCTTCTTTTACACTGATCAGGTCTTCTAGCTGGACACTCAGATTTCATCTCTTGATATGTTCTTTATCTGACAGCAAGGGTGAAACAAAAAATCACAATAGTTTTGCCATTGATGGGATCTTTAAACTAGTTTGCTGATGTAGAATATGAATGGTGTTGTTTGCTTTTAAAATTAAATCCTATTTTTATTTAACACTGAATCATTCCAAGATGCAAATGATTGTAAACCACTTGAAATATGAAAATTGACATTAATGTTTCCACCTGTGCTAATATGGACTGGTAATATTGGAAGAGAAACCTGGGAGAATTCAAACAAACTTGAATAAGACTGGAGATTGCTTAGAGTGGACATTTCAGGTCCTTAATCATATTGTGAGTACTTTATCGCTTCAAAATGTTTCAAAGTGATTCACAAGTAGTTCCTGTCAAATCTTGTTGTTGAGTATTTCGTTGTCAAACACAGCAGCTATTAGTGCCAGCAAGAAACCAAAAAACAAGCCATGAGGCGAATGATCAATTCGTATGTTGGGCCACACACTGCAAGAAACTTGCATCTCTTTTCACATAGAGTCGTCGGATTTTAATATCTACCTGAGCAGGTTGAAGTGACCTTGGTTTAACATATTATGCAAAAGACTCCAGACTTTGCATTACATGATTATCTCAGAAGTAGTATTTTAACCTGTTGCAAGTCCAAAAGCCATTATTTTAGAAAGATTGATATCAGGGAAGACATTCACTTCTGTGTTATTCCATTAAACCCCAATTGCACTAAGTGCCATTTATCTGATGTTATGATGACTGCTGACATACCCAGCTAGAATCATGAAGTATCTCTGAAGCAATTGACGAGGTTCCATGTACAATACATGTTCTGGTAGCTACGGCAAACTAAAAATGTCTGACAAGACTATTTGCTCTTAGCGATTCAATGCAATATACTGTAATCACTTTGCTCACCTGAGGGTTTGCATGTATGCCAGTGGAATGAATAATGTGACAAGCACAGTGTACACACCAGTTAAATGTTGGTGGAGCCTTTTTGTTTCTACACTTTGAATGGGTAGAAAATCCAGTTATTTGCTTTCCGTTGCGATCATTGTTCAACTCAAGTTAACTGACTGTGACAACAACTGGTCATCATGAGCTTCCTGAATGCAACTATTTTTGACAAAAGAGCCTTGTCACACCCACATTGCTGTTTCCACATTTTGAGGCACTCTGCAATGTCCTATTCACGTTCGAAGACCGATATTCCTCTTTTAAAGAAGATCAGAGGAAAATAGTTTTTTCCGAGAGTAGTATAACGACATAACACAACTAAGTGCTCCTGAGGTCTCCAACTGGTAGATTACAATTGGCTTCTTGGGAGCATTAATAAGTGATCCTCCACCGCCCCCACACTAGTCCAGGCACCTCCACAACAAACCTCCAGTACCCACTGAGCTGTGATATACTGCCATAAATTAAGAAAAATTGGACAAAGAAAAATTGATTGTTGACTGACTATATAGGTTGGATACCACTATCGCATTAAGTGTAAGGATTACTTACTTACAAGACTTACAATACAATAACCACAGAAGGAGTCTAAAATAAAATATTTTCAAATCAGATGCCATTAGATTACTTGAAACTTTAAAAAAAAGTCAATCTTAAGCCAGCAAAGGTAGACAAAAACACAACAGAAAAGGTTGAGGGTGTTGTTCACCAACATATTTGTAGATTTTGACACCTCCAGATTCATTGTTTCAAAAAACTTGTAATTTAAGATTCATAAACTGAAAGTTGCAATAATGCAACAACTCCAGTTTGTAAACACTCTATTTTCGATCCCAATGAACAACATTCTCATACATAAATAATTTTTACATTTAGTGCAGCACCTTTCCACATCAGGAGGACATTTCAAAGCATATAAAGGATTTATTGTAAAGCTTTTTTATGGAATTACTGTAAAATCTTTTAAACACAATAGCCAATTTGTGCACAGTAAGGTCCCACAAACAGTGAATGACCAGTTTTATTGGGGAATTGTTGGCCAGGACACTGGGATTGAAAAACTCCCTTCACTTTTCAAATGGATCTTTACATTTACCCAAACAGGTATACAGCACGTTGACTCATCAGAAGAACAACATCTCCAACAATGCAGCATAAACCCAGGACCGCATTGCAATAGCAGCATTGAATATATTATGTCAGGCATATCCAGGGGCACACATCAATATGTTACACTCTTTGAAGCAGTGCCAGTGCCTCAATCTGAAAATAACTTCTGATTGCCTGATGGTTATACTGTCCAGTTTGAAACCTTCTGAAGGCTAGCACTCACAAAGCAAATCGCAGCAGATTGACCTGTTGGACAGATGAATTGTGCATTCACTGCACAGCTGTTTTTGAGATATCACTACAGAGTTTCTTTAAGAAAATGCAAAATTAAAAATAATTACCACGGTGCATTTGCTACTGTGATGTATCACATGCAAGGAATATTATTCTTTTTATTATCGCATTGTTGTACCTACTGCTATTCAAACCTGTTATCCATTTCACAACAACTTTGATACTGATATTAATAATAATAATCCTTGCATGTGATATAGCGCCTTGTCACATCTACGAGATGACTCAAAGCACTTCACAGAATATATTGTCATGTGAATTGACTATATTTTGTGGGCGAAACACAGCAGCTAATTGTGCACAGTTGTGTCCCACAAACAGTCATGGATTGAGTGACCAATTTGTTATTATTTTTGTTTCGAGGGAATTACTTCCGCCACAATCCGCCAATCAACTAACAACTGGATTCCTACTTATTGCTAGGTAACCAGAGGCATGTCGAATAAGGTAACTTGCCCAACGTTTCGCCCTGATGGGAATCCAACCCAGGTCTCTCGCTTGCGAGGCAAGTGCTCTAACCACAGAGCTATTGGACTCCACTCCATTAACAAGAAATAGGAGGTTAAGAATAGCTTAATATGTCCTTCATGTCCAAAGACCTGAGTGCAAACACAGCTGGAAGGGAAGTGACAAAATAATAAGTATTAAGGGATAAATATTAAATGAATTGTGGCAGCATAAGACTCATGCCCAGCAGATATGAGGAGACAAGAAAAGCTGCCCATTACAAGATTATTGACAGAAATGAAGGGGAAATAAAATTGACACTTCTACTTTAATTTCTAATATGAACTAAAGTGTTTCTCCTGGTGTCCCAGCCTACAGTCCCCTAATTAAAATTTATTATTAACTTAACAAGTGTTTGTGGAATATTGTTATGTGTAAATTGACTGTCATGCTTCCCTACAAGATTCACAGTAATTTCACAGTAGAATCCAGCGCAGCACTTCAAGACGGTATCCCAAGGCACTTATGTCAAATGCCCAAATTATATTTAAAACAGATTTTTTAATGTAAGAGTAGTTTCCTAATTCGTGTGTATGGTGACCAATTACGGTTTTATGCATTAAATTTAATCAGCGCTCTGAAAAACTATCTTGTGTGAACAACAGCAGCAAAATTACATTTATAGAGCGCCTTTCACATTGGAGGGACGTCCCAAGGCACTGAACAGTCAGGGATCGGGACCTGACCACTGGTGAGGGGCAGGATAGGGGAGAGGGGAGCGAGAGAGGTGGGAGGATGGCAGAAGGCACGATCAAAAAAGGAGGGTCTTGATATTAGCCTTGAAGAAGGCAAGGGAGGAAGCGAGGAGAAGTGACTGTGGGATGGAGTTCCAGTGTGTAGTGGCAAAGAGGCTGAAATCCCAGCCATCAATGGTAGAGCGGGTCAAGAATGGAGACATGGCATGATGCATGGAAATAAATTTATGTTATTGTTCAATAAATCAACATTCAATAAAATTCAAACAGATAATTTTAATTGAACCCATAACAACTACAACAACAACTGTTATATAGTTCCTCTCACGTTGGGTATCATCTTGACTTGCTTGTTAATGGTGTAGAAATGCCCAGTGAGGGGCACTATATAAATGTATGTTGTTGTTATAGCTTGATGCTGAGTCTTCAATCCTTAGAAGATATAATTAAGCTGCAAAGTGCTTTGGTTAGATTGATCCCACATTATTGTCTAGAGTTTTGCTCATCACAACAAAAGTAGATCATGCCCTAAAAACAGTCCAATACAATGATTCTAATTCCTAACGTTGGAAGGCTGAGCTCTGGTGAGCAGCTGGATAAATTACTGATCTTCAAAGTTGAAAATAATCTCAGAAGGAACATTACAAAGGTATCAAAGAAGATGCAAACTGACTTATAAAATTAAACCCAGAACAACACTGTTCCATACATTTTGAAAGCAGAACAAAACGGCACAGGTTTAGGATTGGAAAGACCAAGTTTTTGACAGCCATCGGTAAGTATTTCTTTACAGGGAAGGTAATCAACAACTGAAATGAATCAATCAACAGCTGAGATCAGGAGACTGCGCTAATTTAAGACAACTTAACACTATTATGGGCAATGATACTCTGCTGTACTGGAAGGATAAGATCAAATTGTTAGAAGGACCTTTTTCATTCAAAACTACCTTGTGACATCCCTGAACTTCAAATCTTCCATCCAACGTACCCAACGCAGACACACACACAATGATCAGAGATTCCCAGCTAAAGACCTTTCTCTTTGACCGCGCCTTTGGTCACCTTTCTATCCCTGCCGCTGGCTTGGTCCTGGGATCCGTTGTTGTGAAGCGCTCTGAGATGTCGTCCGGCGTGGAGGGTGCTATATAAATCAAAGTTGTTGTTGATTCAGTAATCAAGCCAGGACTGCATCCTGTTCACTCAATCCGGCATTGTGCATCTATCACTGTTATGATACAGTGCCTGGAAAATGGAAACAGACTATATGTTCACCCACAAATATACAGTCGGTTTTCCTGCTCTCCTTCCCCCTACCCCAATCCCTCCCCTTACCCTCTTTCTCCTCTGGCCCCAATTCCACGACTGTTTGTAGGACACTGCTGTGCACAATTTGGCTGCCACGTTTCACTAAGTCAGATTTGCTGCTCTCCTTCCCCCTACCCTGACCCCTCCCTGCCTGCTCTGGTCCCTACCTCTTTTCCTCCTTTCTTCCCTCTTTTTCTTCTCCCTACCCCGACCCCTCCCCCACTGCTCTTGTCCCTACCTTAGGACGTTGTTGTATTCTGTGAAGCGCTTTGAGACGTCAATAAAATGTGGAAAGAGCTATACAAATGTAAGGATTATTATTATTATTCTTATAATAAGTGAGCAGGAATGTAGAATTGAATTCTACTCACTTGCTCCATCCACCTGAAATGTCCTGATTTTTTATAAATTCATTTATAGTAAAGGAGCTAATTCATTGATAGAATAAGAGGTACAGTATATTGTTCCAAATTATCACTTAAAATGGAGCAGGTTTCTGAGATAGGTCTACTCCTTATTTATAGCCTTTTCACAACAATTGCCAATTTAGTGGCAAGCTTGCGCCTACAAAAAAAATCATATTGTCCAAACATATTTCCTCTGCACAATCTCAGCCAAAGGACAAAGGAGACTGTGAGACCATCAGTCTGTGCTTGATTGAAACCTGGCCTTTACATGTGAAAGGACAGTATATCAACCTCTTACACCACAGTGTCTGGCATCTCGCATTTTGTGGCTTTGCCAACAAAATGTACAGTCAATTCATTTCACAGTAAATTCTGTGAAGGGTTTTGAGGCATCTTACATGATAGATGCTATATCAAATGCAAGAATTATTATTATCTAGACAATCTATTCCTAATATTCTCCAGATTGAAATTCCAATCTAGTATTGGGAGTGTGCTGCATTATTGGAGGTGCCTTCCTTCAGATAAGATGTTATACTGAAATCCCATCGACCTGTTTCTCCTGGTATTCTGGCAAAAAAAAAACTCAACTAAAATTGGCCATTCATTTCATGGCTGAGCACAAATTGGCTGTGTGTTCACTTGCAAAACAACAACAACTTGTATTTATATAGTGCCCTCCATGCCGGTCAGCATCTCAGAATGCTTAAAAAATACTATTGCTCCACTTTACAATATATTCTGTGAAGCACTTTCAGATATCTTCCAGACACAAAAGGCATACCAAATGTAGGGATTGTTTATTAATATTTTTTGGTGGTGTGAGTTTGAAACAACATCCTTAACTAATAACTGTCTGAGCGGCTAACTGCTTAAAATTCCAACCCCTTTTGTAGGAACTATTGTGACAATTGATTAAAATGAACTGGAAAACAAGTGTTTGTAAACAATTGTCTCTACAACATTCTCTATTAGCATTATGATTACTTAATAATAATAAACCTTGTATTTGATATAGTGCCTTATCACATCTTCTAGATGTCTCCAAGCGCTTCACAGAATATACCGCAAAGTGAGTTGACTGTATATTTGCGGGCAAAAAGCAGCAGCCAATTGTGCACAGCAGTGTGCCACAAACAGTCATGGAGTGAAATGACCAATTTATTATTATTATTTTAAGTGATTATTATCAGGCGTGTGGAGTAAGAAATCAAGGTTTCGCCCTGACCTGCCTGGAATCGAACCCAGATCTCTCACTTGCAAGGCAAGTGCTCAAACTAGAGATATAGGACTCCACTAATCACAGATAAAGGAATGAGCAAAAATGGATCAAGTATAACATTGTCTGGATAATAAGGTATATATTTCACTACTTTTGTGATTTAAATTAATTGTTGAATTGTTGTATTTGCTTCTAATGATTTGAAGAATTGGATATTTTTACAAATTATCTATAATTTACTTATTTTTCTGACTTTTGTAACTGCATTAATATTCATTGTAGATTGTCAAAGGAGCAAATATTATTTTACCATTTTCACGATGCAAGACAGTCAATGTAAGCTATCCTTTAATCCGTGAGTAATTTCTCAAATTGCAGATCAAGTAAACTAGTGGAATGAACGTCTACGTATCTGTGACAAGCACATATTATTGGACTAGGCTAGGAACCAATGCAAATTTTGTTAAGGCATGATTTTTATGTTTCACGACAAAAATAATTTCAAATCTTTGGGGACATATGTTTCCATTGTCATCTAGAATCAAATACTGTTACACAAACTCAGGATATTAATTAGTTAGTTAACCAAAATCTAATGGTTGGTTGTTAAAACAATCCGCATAAGGTCCCTGTTTTTGCTATATTGTTCCTCTCGGTGGAGTTTATGTGTGCCAAGAACAGAGTGTTGTGAATTCATTGAGAATTGTGTTGATTCCCCAAGAAAAGATGACTGATTAAATGCATCAACAACTCTGGATGGGAACATTGACACTCATCAACAGAAATGTCTCCATGATATAAAAAACCAAGCAATTAAAAATAAACCTCATCAGGATTTCAAACATGTGAAAATAAAATGCACAGGAAAGGCATTACAAATAGCACATTTCATCAAAGAAATACAACAATATTACACAATAATGAATAATTATTGCATTTGGCACCAAGTTTTTCACATCAATAGGACATCTCCCTAAAAAAAAACGAATAGAATTGGTCATTTCAATTCACGACTATTTCTGGGGCACTGCTGTGCAAAATTGGCTGCTGCGTTTTGACCACAAATATGCAGTTCATTCACTTTACAGTTTATTCTGTGAAGCCCTTTGAGACGTCTAGAAGACATGAAAAGCACTATATCTAATGCAACAATAATAGTAATTGTTATTAATATTATTATCATTAATATTATTATAATACAGAAGAAAATGCTGGCCATAATGCTGAGCTGCAATTTGTTCACAGAGCTGATTTGCCTTGGTCCATAGACCATCCAAATATACTGTCTGAAACTAAACTCCACCATTGCAGGTTTTCTTCTTTCTTGCCCTTTGTAGCAAAAATGCAGACCCTATAGACTAGGTCTACATCACATAGATGGATGTGATGGGATAAGTTGTTTTCCTTTGTTTATAAAGAGCAAAGAGCCTGGAAGCTCAGGACTAAAGAATTGCCACACCAATCATCAATAACTCTCAGTACAACACTTAGTTGCCATGGTAAATACAATAAAAGCTCACAAATCTTTACAGGGTTTTCTGGAGGTCAAGCTCTGTACTCGGGTAGTCCTGTATCAAGACAGAAATAATGTGTTAACATAACTTAGAAATAAATGCATTCAAAATTCAGAATGAAAAAGATTATCATTTTATTACAGGGCAAATCTTCTTAATTATTAATTTACTAGATATCAAAATAAACATATTCCCATTTTACTACTCAGTATTATTTTATGATAATGTAATTCAAATTACACCCATATAGTTACGGTATGTCATAAATATTGATTATTTTGTTCATACAAAACTATAAATGAACAATAAAAATATATTTATACTATTTTGCAATTTGTTCCATAATCTTGGCTTGCACAATGTATCACATATCTCAGATACCATATTAAAATTACATGATTTGCAAAATTGGTCTTAAGTAGTTATTTTCCAAGAAGCTTGTTTTACCTTATGAGCCAAGATTGTACTGATCCCCTGAACTACTTGGCCTTGATGAATCCAGGTTTTTCCAACACTGAAATATTGTTCCCTTATCTGGGAGGCTCTTCCATCATCTCTCTTGAATTCCCAACCATGATAGAACAAAGGTTTACAACCCAAATAATATATTTTTTTCCCCTCATCTCTTGTGTATAATATTTCCCCTCTTATTTAGAACCATTCTACCTCCCCCTGTTGTATTGATACTACTATGGTCAATGATCCTCCAAACCTGCCACTTTTCTTCTCCCAAGTTTCAAGACATGATGACCCATACCTTCTTTCACCTCTCTGTTTTTTTTTACTGTGTGTATTCAAACCCAATGGAAATGCCTCCTACTATAACTTATTCTATCTCAGGATTTCAAGATTGTGTCACTTCTTACCTTCCTGTTGGTTTACTTCCTCGCACAACCTGGAGACTTTTCATACCCAACTTTGGTGTCACTTAACCAATGTTGACATATATCGTTTCTCTGCTTCACTTTTTAATTTTGGTGGTATGCTCCAGTCTGAGCTTGATCCCTTCACTTAGTACCTCAAACAAAATACATTTTGGTGAAAATTGTGAGGTGGCATATGTTTATTATCACTGGTGATGATGATGACCAACTGACTTACAGGTAATTGTTGGGACTAATTTCCTGGTCAGCATCAACATGATGTTTGAAAGAATTAATCATGAGAAATTATTTCTTCTGGAATTTTATTTTGGTCAGCAAATGTCTTGATTATCAGAAACTAAGGTATTTTCATTTTCAAATCCCTTAATGCTCTTGCACTTCCAACCCAATTGATCCACTTACCCCTAACTCAACCTTAGTTCTGCTGGCTCCGGCTTCCTGTCCCTCGTCCTCTTCATTCCAACATCAGTACCTGTGCCTTCAGCCAGTATGCTCCAAAACTCTCAACTATCTCCCTCAATTTCTCCACCTTGACTCCTCCCTCCACATCTTCAAATCCTGTTTAAAGACCTTCCTTTTTGATCGTGTTTATGGTAACTTCCCCCTTCCCTCTCCCCCTGGCTCAGCATCAAATTCCACCACTGTCAAGCATCCTAGGGCACTATCCTGTGTGAAATGCAAGTTGTTGCATTTGAGGGCATGAATCCAAATTGTTACAAGGGGAGTAAAGGAGCAGTTTTTGGACGACCATCCTCTCTCAATAATAATGTGGTTTCACACGTAGTTTTGACCATTGTGATAACTATTGTATCGCACCTTGGCATTACCACTTCATTCTATAAAATGTTTTAGAAATGGTGCACAGTATGTCATGCAAATTCATTGTCTTAAAGATTGTGTTGAAATTTCATCATTAGTCCAGCAATAGTTATATTAGTTGTGTTTCATTCTTGAATTGTGATTATTTGAAATAATTGTCCTCATTCAAGGTGTGTCTCCCATTTAATTGCAATTTCCCATTTTATCACATTGTTTCAGAACTTTTCACTCAAATTGTTTGCCTATCAAATAGATGGTCACGACACTTATCAGTAATTCAGGTAAAGCATTTTGAGACGTCCTCCAGATGTGAAAGGTCTTGGATCCAACGGATTCTTTATTTTATACAATAGTTTTTACTTCAGTTAGCTAAAGAATTAGCATTCAAAGTTGCTTGAAACTTCCACCTACTTAAGCAAGTGAAGAGCGATTTGCAGCTTAGTGATGCATGACCAGGGAAAAAATAATGCAAGAACTCTGAAAACTCATGCTACCAATGGAGAAGGGATAAATCATTCAGTGATGCATGACCAACAGGGGAATGATGAATCATTCAGTGAGGAATTGTGCCCAAGTGAGGACTGATGGATTATTGAGAGATACATGATTCACTGATGACTGGCAAGTGACCCACAAATACGTGTGGCAATGTACCTTTCTTGGTCATACCAATCTACTGTTTAGCAATGGATGACTGATTGAGAAGTGAAGCATGCCTTAAAGATGCATAGGTTAGCAATGTATGTGCGTGTTGGAGGCACTGCATTAGTATGACTCAGATGTAATGTTGCATGTCCAAGTTAACCCAATGACATCAAACTCAAATGATGTGCTACTTTATTGGGTGTGATATGCATCTCATTGATGGGAATCAAAAGAAGTTTGCCTTCAAGTGGGTGTTGCTCATGATAAATGGTATCTAAAGTTGTAATATATAAAAGGACTCCAGAAGACATAACAATACTGTGCAACACAGAGAGGAACATATTTTGTTCAGGAGATGATAACACACTTTTGACACTTTTAGTCAAACAATAATGAATGCAGCATTTGTTTTCTGATATTCACTATATATGAGAATGTGCTTTGCATTGTTATTCTTTATGATAATTTATAATTATTCTAAAAGTACATCTCAATTTTACACAACTAAGGTCAAATAGGAGAAGTTAATTTTATAATTAAAATTATAAAATTTTATCATCATATTTATAATTTTATAATTAAAATTATAAAATTAATCTTATAATAATAGTAAGCCTTGCCTTGAATTTGGTCCCACATTACATCAAACATCTCAAAGCCGTTCATTAAGCTGTTTCTGGAAAGTGTCCTAGCTGTATTTGTAGACAATGAATAGTGTCATGGGTTCTTAAACGTCAAACTGAACAAACAGATAGGCCATCGGTTTAAAAGCTCTTCTGAAGGGTCACACTTCTGACAGTGCAGCACTCTCCCAACTCAATGTAGAAACTTTATGACTGGACCATTAGCTCAAAGTTCCTGATGCAGAACTTGAACCAGCATTCTTTCGATAGATAGGAAGCTCCTAACTGGAAAAGCAATAAAAAGTGTGCCAGACGACGCTTTCAATGCCATACTATGGTTCTCAATGACACTTAATGTGACTGTAGCTGGTTGAACTCAGGAAGTATAGACATAATCAATGAGGAAGGCCTTCAGATGCAATTGAACATAGGCAGGCAAGAAGTGGGGAAGGCAGAGACATTCAAATACAATAAAGAATTACATTTCTAAAGCGCCTATCACATTGTGAGGATGCCCCAATAAGCTGATCAAGGATTGGGACCCGAGTGGAATCAGGGGTGGGGGGGGTGGTGGTTCAGGAAGGGTGGAGGGTGGAGAGTGTAGGAGAGTGGCCGAAGATTCAGTTCAAGAGCAGGGTCTGCCTTGAAGGAAGTAAGGGAGGGAGGGAGCAATGTGCAAGGTGAAGGAAATGTGGAATGGAGTTCCAGGTGGTGGGAGCATAGAGGATGAAAGCCCAATCACTGATAAGGGGCATACTGGGTGTGGGAGATGAAGCCAACTGAGCGGCGAGAAAGGATAGGTAGATAACTGGTAAGCAGATTGGAGAGATAGTAGGGAGAAAGGCCATGGAGGGCCTTGAATGTGAGGGTGAGGATTTTAAACTCAATCCTCTGAGTAGTGGAGATCTAGTGGAGCCAAGCAAGGGTGGGTGTGATAGAGATGACTTGAGCTGCAGAGTTCTGGATGATCTGCAGCTTGTGGAGGGAAGAGTTGGGAAGACCAATGACAACAACAACAAAATTACATTTGTAGAGCCCCTATACAAATTTAATTTGTACAAGCAGGCCACTGACATAGTCGAGGCTCAAATTAATGAGGGTTTTGGTGGCCTGAGAGGTGAGGCAGTGGCGGAATCGGGTAAGCATTGCAGAGGTGGAGGAAGTCAGAGCAGGCAAAGTTGTGGGGGAGAACAGAGAGTTGAGGGTTGAACAAGACGCCTATGCTGGTTTGGTAAAGTGGACTGTGCATCTGTGGATGCCTGATGATGCAGTGCTGGTCTCAGCCAATCAGGAGAGTCTCAGTCTTGCTGACATTCAACTGTGGAAAGTTGGCTTTCATCCAGAACTCAATGTCGGACAGACAGTCTTTCAGGACATTAGTGATGATCCTAGAGTTTGGGGTGTCATCTGTGTACATGTGGAAGTTGACTCCAAGTCTGTGGATGATGTCACCAAGAGGGAGCACGTATGGGCTGAAGAGGAGAGGACCAAGGAGAGAGCCCTGAGGAACACTACATGGGCTCTGGAGGAGAAGTAAAAGTATAGTAAAAATAATAACATTTGAATAGAAAATGTTGGGCATATAAAATCATATGAAGCCTGACTCCCAAAGGAAAGGAAGAATTTGACTTGAAAGACACAGATTAACTGTGATGAACATCAGCTGAATGTTTGCCAATGATTCAAGCAATAGAACCTAACCTTATCACTCATTTTCAACTTAATTATGTTAAAGCGCTCTGAGACGCCGTCCGGCATGGAGGGCGCTATATAAATTGAAGTTGTTGTTGTTGTTCTAATTATGTTATCACACAAGTTACACGTAGTGAATTTCCGAATAACTTTTTCTTCACTCTTTTCCAAAACACCCACAGGCAAATATTTATTTGCCTACCACTGAGGACTGATCCATAGTTCTCTTTATGTAAGGTTGGCTGACCTCTGAGTATGTTTGGTTGGTATGCGATCTGAGCTGTCCAGCGTGGATGAATGGAGATGGTTGCTTGAACTGGATTGACGGTATTCTTGCAATTCCTGGCCAAATGCTGAAAGTTTCAGCTGGTATTGAGCACCCAAATTACATTAATTGCTTTCTGATTTACTGCAGGATTTACTTTTGAATCTATTTATAGAATGTGGTCAATATTCACTCCAACGGGAAAGTATTCAATACATTCAGATTTGAGTTTTTTAGCCATATTGTTGTTGGATTAAAAGTTCCATTTAGAATTTATCTTAAATTGATGATTAATAGGGGCTATTTTATTCATTGTGCAAATCATGTACAATACAATACACAAAATACTACAGATGCTGGGAATCTGAAACAAAAACTGAAGTTGCTGGTTCAAATGAATATTTGTTCTATCATGACTAAACACCTCTTCTCCCCAGTTTCATTTCAACCCACCCCCTTCTGTTTCTCCCCCTGAAGTCGTTAACACATATTCAACCCATCAGTTAACACACTCTTTTTTCCTTTTCCTTTGTCTTCTTTGTCTCCTTTGTCTTCCATGTCCTGCCTCTCCCCCTTTAACATCCTTAAGAAACCTCTCCCTACAAACAAGCCCCAGTTCTGACAAAGGGTTGTAGACCCGAAATGTTGACACTTTTTCCTTTCTCCTGACCTGCTGAGTTTCCCCAGCAAGTTTTGTTTTTGTTTTACAATACAGTTCACATTTTTATAATGTTTTTCATTTTAGGTGGATGGCCCTGGTGCATTCTAGTCCTGAATGGTCCCCAGGAGGAGGTGCGAGCTGAAAGGGAGGGGAAGGGGAAAGATGACTGAAAGTAAAGTCAAAGAGACACATTTTGAGGCATTCCTTAGAAGAGTGGAGGGAGGGACTCAGAGAGAGATTCTGGATGGGTTTCAGATACCAGGAAAGAATGGCTGAAAGCTCTCCCGTAAGTGGGACAGATAGGTTGGGAGACACGGAGCTGGCTGGTAATTACTGAGGGAAAGGAGTGGTCGGGTTGATAGGGTTGAAGAATGTTGCAGAGGTAGAATGGGGCAAGAGATAACAAAGTTAACTTGTAAACATGCCACCAATGAAAATGATTTATTAACTTTATTAACCAGTCCTTTACTTTGTTGTTATGACATAAATAAGGGTGCCTGAAATTCCCTTTTTTATAATTGCATTGCCACATATTGTGCATTAAAGAAATATATTTATGCATGGTTTACACAATCTGCACAATAGACTTAATTTAATAGTTTGTATCAGTTTCTTGGAGATGCTGATAATTATCCTGGATCTCTGTGACAGGGTTAGTCTGAATGCATGTTTCTTAGTTAAGTAGACTTTTCTTTGGAGGTAGAAGCTTTTTTTAGGGTTAAATGATTGAGCACAGAATCCACTCACCAGTCTATCTTTGTGACTTTCCCATGTTATAGCATTATCCTTTTAGCCAATAGGTCAAGTCCTATAAATCTTTGTTTCCTGAAAGGGCACCATTTTTTTGTAATTCACCCAGCAGTGCAATTCCTGGATCCCATGAGAAGGTGACCTTTGCAATGGCTCTTATCACATCTTTTAAAAATAGTGTATTCTGGGATATTTCCAGCCCAAGTGATATAAGGTGCTCATTTCTTTCTCACATCTCAAATGCAATGATACTAAAGGCCATTGAAACTAACATCAGCATCAACTAATAGACCACAATCTGCTATATAACATGTCAGTTTCGGACAGTCAATCTGTCAGCCATATATTGGATTGTGGATAATAACCAGTTGCAATCTCAGGGTTCCGATGAGATGAATTACTTATTATGTTTACCCCCATCTGCTTTGATCTTCACTCTGACCTGCTGATGAGATACGTCATTATTAACATCCTTTAAAGTTGATATTATTTTCCAAACAGGTTAATCATACCTTATTGCTGTCACTGAAATAATTAATGATGAAATATCATCCATTTAGTACTGGATTTTGAACTTTGTTATTCTTGACTCATTGGCACTGAGGCTCAAGTTGAGAAAAGCCAAGCACAGTCAACTCTGTCCACAAAATGTGACTCCTATCAAATTTTAATGTAATTTTCTTTGGTGAAAGGACAGTATCTAATAATACAGCACTGTGAAACTCCTAGCTTTTAGCTCTAGAGACTGTTTCTACTTTAGTTAGCTGGTCAGTTTCATAACATTTTAAAAATGCATGCTAACAGGTTATCAGAATGCAACTCCAATGAGTGTATACCTTGTCTATGGATATTGCAGAGGTGGAGTTAAATGTTAATTGTATAGTTTGCGTAGTTCATCTGGATACAAAGTGATATTTCACACAACTAGACCTTTTTTGCATATAATCACATAAGTTATATGGTTGATAATTGTAAATTACCATTGGCATTGGTATATAAGAATAAAAAGTACAATATATTATGGCTCGCCATGAAATATGATTTTTATTTCCTTCCATTGAATATCTGTGAAGAAATTCCGAGGCTTGGGATGAAAGCTTGATGTGGCAGACAAAGAATCAGCCCAAGGGAACCCCATTTCCCTCCCACACCCAAGAAGTGATAAGGCACTATATCAAATGCAAAGATTATTATATTATAAATTATGTATAATATATATATTAAAAAATCATTGGTAGTTAATGATTTGACATCTAATATGTACAGGTTTGGACCCTCACAGTGGATAGCAGGTACTGTACTAGGAACTCCTTGTGAGAAATTTTGTGAGCAACATAACTCAGCAATGAGATGCGCGAGAACATTACTACAATTCTACTGCCTAAAACACCGATACACACTGCTAGCCACTAAGGGATGGTACTGTAGGTACTGTTTATCACACTGCCCACCAATCAAGATGGTACCAAGCCTTGGATATGTAAACATTTAATACCTTGGCTTCCAGCAACTGTTATACCAAGCCTCACAATTTCCTCATTAGCTGTTCGATGGACATCTGCCTTCAGTTTTATACAAGAACCAATTCAGGATATTGTGAAATGCCAGCCAAACAATGATAGCACAGTACAGATTGGTCATTCAGTCAATTTATTCCTGTCCTAGCTTATTACAAGACTAATCTATTTAGACTTATTCACCTGTTCTGACAAAGGGTTGTGGACCCAAAATGTTGACTAATTTTTCCTTTCTCCATAGATGCTGCCTGACCTGCTGAGTGTTCCCAGCAATTTCTGTTTTTGTTTCAGATTTCCAGCATTGGCAGTATTTTATGTTTTTGTTCATAAAATAACAACTTGGGTTTACATACAGCCTTTAACATAATACAGCATCTCAAAAGATTGGTGTGCTTTTAAGAAGCCTTTGAAAGCAGGCAGAGATATTTCAAGGCACAGGATTTAGAACAGAGATTCAGGAAAAAAAAAGTTGTTATAAAAAGAACACTCACTAACAAATAACTAACACTTTTTAATGGATTTTGTGTTCTTGTGCCAAACATTTATATAGCACATTTTTACATAAAAATAAACACTTCAAAGTGCTTCACAAATATAATTAGAAATGTAGTGAATACTATTACATAAGCAAACACAGCAGCTAATCTGCATGGCAAAGTCCCATAAACCTGGTTAGCGGATAGAGTGAGCAACAAGATTACAAATGAACATGTTCTCCTATGATATATATCCCTTATCACAGATATAAGTCTTTAGCTTCTAAACATACAGAGAATCCTAAGAACTGAAAAAGTGTTTTTGCTTGTTGTCTTTGTGTATCAATGTGTGGCGCTTTTGATTAAGTTTGGTGTAACTTTATATGAAATATTAAAACTTGCATGGAATTACAGAGCATTATATTGGAAACAGGCAATTCTGCCAAACTAATCCATAACAGTGTTGATACTCCACACAAAGTCTCCATCTGTCGTAATACTCCCTATTAGTTCCCTTTATCCCTATCGCATCCCTTCCCTTGATATGTGAATCAAGTTTCTTCTTAAGTACATTGTTGCATTTTGCTTCAACCAGGTCATAGAAAAGATGAGACTGTATTAATTTAAAAATTAATACAGGTGATTTAAAAATATATCTTTCTCAAGAAATGTTATTGTTATGTTATCATGTTGATGAAATGTATGAATTAATGTAGTGTATTGTACTGCGACAGATAACTGTGACATTTTCTGTTACAAGAGCTCTGTGGATATCTTTGATTTCATTGCATATCAATCACTTCTCATTACAGATGAAACTTTAATATGCTCCAGTAGAATATAGTCAATTACATTCATTTCCAGTGCGGAATTTTGCTGGTTTTATTACTGGGATGATGTGTTATTTTTAGCATCAATAGATAATGTACAGAAAGTATGTGCAATACTAAAGTATAAGCTGAATATGAATTACAATTGAAACAACATTGCATTGCATTAAGAAGCTGCAACTTTCAATGTAAGTAAGTGGTGGTGATTGCGTTTGAAGCATGCATGAGGTGGAGAGCACTCAATCAATTTCCTTGTTAGATAATCAAAGTGTTCTCATCTCAATGAAACCACCATGGATCTTTTTTTAAGATGGCCAAAATAATAAGTCTGCAAATACATCTTAGATAAGGATATAATATCATTATTATGATTATTATAATAAACTGTGAAATTTTAACCCAGTGAGCTCCTCTTTCCCCATAGTTTTCAAACATGATTGCCTGAACATTTCCCAACTCTATCTCCCAGGAGAAAATTCTGGATAAATCCTTTTAACCTGCCCTCTTGTCTTCTTGACACAATCATCTTCCCATTTGGCAAAGCATTTCCTTTTGTTTTTGGTGAGTTAAGCAGGCGTCCTCCAGTCCAACATATGTTGGTGCCATCTTTGTGCCTGATTATTCAAATTCAATTAGAGTAGATGGTGGGAGGGAAAATGGTTCAAACCTGATGACAAATCAAGCTTTTTTTGTAACTGACTGCTATGAATGAAGAAGGCCCTTTGGCTAGTTTCATCTCAATCCATTATTTCAACACAGGATGCAATGTTCATCCATTTGAGTATTTTGTACAGTATTTTTCTGCTTGTCGCCAAATAGGATCATGTTCAGCAAAACAGACCCTAAAATTGAACTTGTTATGTCAGATCTAATTCTTAACATTGCTCTTTTGTAGATAAATTGTATTTTTAACACCACAGTCTGGTTCTTCTCTTTCATTTTTGTTAGAGAACAATTAAACAAGCTTTTACTTTAATCCTTATCTTCTTAGGAAAGATAAATAAAATTACACTTTCCAGCAACTCCTGATACAAATCACATATTTTACTCTGATATAAATATTGCAGCAAATTAGCAATGTTACAATCCCATTTGAATGAAACTCCTGTCTTCAGAGAGAAAACATCTAATACAGTATAGCATAAAAGTCTTCCCTCAGAACTAAAGCAAAGAGAAGCAGAAACAGATATAATGAAACACAGATTTATGTTAATGAAATGAGGGAGATAGGTTGTAGCAGTATTGCAGACTCATATGTTATATTTACCCAAAGGAGCATGAAGTGTAGGATATGAAAAATTAGCAAAAAACAAAAATGAACTGAAGAACTACTTTCATTTCTTTCAATTTAACTATGCCATATTAAAATAAAGCACTAATACTTTGGGGAGAAAAAAAGAGAAATAATATAACTAAATAGATAGGAAGACAGTTGAGGAGGGAATAGCAGCAACATAACAATTGGAATTTAAACTTCAAAGTCAAATCTAAAATGAGTTTAAAATAGCAAATACTGAAATATAAAAAGTTGCCTATCAAAATTAGGCTTGCTTCAGTTTATAATGTTTATAATCTGTGAGTTCGCAATCTTCTCTTAATATATCTAAATTGTCTCAAAGCACCTTTACATTTATTTTATAAAGTACCATGCCTGGCTATTTGTAAGAGAATGCAGAATCGAATTTGCCCTAAGCAACATGCCACATACAGTTGGAAATGAATAGTCATTTCAAATGAATGATTATTAGTCAGGAAGCACCCCTTCTCTTCTGTAACTAGTACCATGTGTTATTTAACATCCTGAACCATGGTTTAATGTTTTCTGCAAAAGATTGCACCACTGACAATTTAACATTCCCCCAGTTCTGTACTGGGGTGTCAGTCTGGCTACAAACCACCTGGTGGGGACTTGAACACACAGCCATCTGACCTGGAGGCAGGAAGGCTAGCAACTAAGACAGGCTAGAAAATGGAAATGGTATTCTGGAATTTTGTACTTTTCTACTTGAATCTGGTATTATATTATTGAAATGTTTTAATAACATAAGGATGGAAACAGAAAGGCCATTCAAACCATCAATCTCCTCACTCCATAAATCACCATGGTACCCACTCACTTATTCCATCTCCCAGGGGAAAGTTCTGTGCAGACACAACCTGAATTCCAATAGGCATTAAAGCAAACAATCCCTGCACATATCCATTCCTCCCTCCATCTAGTCTCCTTTGCTGCACCGTACATTCTCCTCTACTATCATCCCCAATGGCCCAAGCAGCGCTCAGTATTTGATTAATCTCAATCTGTACTATCCCTACATTCTCCAGCACTGTTGACAAGCAATTTTTTTTTCTAGTTATTTCTTTCTTTCTCTAATTTTCCAAATCGAAATGATGTCCAACATTAGTAGGCATCAAACAAAAATGAATCAGGTTTTCCAAATAATGGAGTGGGTGGAGGGAGGGGGAGGGGGCGAGGGGGCCTATTTTACTGATAGTAAAAACAGTCATCTTTAATGACTCTAAGGTGATAAACAGTCAATAATAGATCCTCCAAATGAGGAGAAGTGACAGGATAGAGTTCAACAAGAGGAAGGAAAGAAGACAAAACGGTCTCAGCTTTTAATAGACTATATAGATCACCTTAGAGTTCAACTTTGCAATCCATATCCCTTCAGAGAGGAGCAGTTAAGTACAAGAACAGAAAGGACAATGGGATAGAATGATGGGACTATCTCTCTAAATTAGAGATCATCTTCTGTTAGCTTTGGTTACCTTTGAAAAATGTTCCACTTGTGAATTTAGCTTAGTGCTACAATATTGGATTTCACTATGTGTGATGGGATGAGGCACTGTAGCGATTAAATATCCACTGGAATTGATTTATTCCTAGCCTCATCAGTTCAGCGCTGAAGGACAGCTGAGTGATTTATCTGTAAGATAGTTAACATGTCTTTTGATCATGGAAGGCTTCCTCTAAAATTATTTGATGTAGAAAAATGCAATAATAAAACATTTTTATGTATTGGGTTTTAGCTGTAGAGCCCTGTAACTCAGTGGTTAGAATATTTGTATCACAAACAAGGAAATCTTAGTTGGATTCCAATCAAGGCTAAACATTGGGCAAGGTTCCTTACTCCACATGCCTCTGTTTACCTAGCAGTAAGTAGGAACCAGAATGTTAGTGGATTGCTTTTCCGGGGGTAATATACTAATATACAGTTACTTTTCCTACTATTCTTCATCCTGCCCTGATCCTTCCCACCCTGCTCTTGTCCTACCTGACTGTACAGCGCCTTGGGATGTCCTCTCGACGTGAAAGGCGCTATATAAATGTAAGTTTTGTTTGTTTGTTTGTTTGTAATAATTCCTTTCAAAAAAATGTGAAATGCCTTGGGACGTCCTCCCGATGTGAAAGGCGCTCTATAAGTATAATTTGTTGTTGTTGTTGTTGTTTGAAATAATAATTTGGTCACTCAGTCCACAACTGAGTGCGACCTTGATGTGCGCAATTGACTGTCACATTTGCCCACAAAATATACAATCAATTCACTTTACAGTATATTCTGTGAAGCTCTTTGAGACGTTGGATGAGGTGCTCTAATAAATTTAAGGATTATTAATATTAGTTGAACCTCAAATGTTGTGAGACCAACACTTTGGCGGATTTGAATGTTGTGTTCAATAACTACTGAGCTTAATTAGTTGGATAGAAGAATTGAAGAAATGTTGTCAGCTTATATTTGGAGTACTGACAAATGCCTGCGCTGCTACAGGCTTAAATATAGTGGTAGTAATAAATTCATAGCTTGTTCACTATAGGTCCAATATTTCTCTGTTAATATAACTGAAAATGTCAATGCATTTAAAGAGAGGAGGAACGTTAGGAGATTGAGCCAAAGGGCAAATTGTCTATAGTCAGCGATCTTCTCAGCAGCCTTTCACATCAGATATCATCTTGACTACAAAGGGGCAAATATTTAATATTTTCCTTAATTAACCTTGTAAAGGCATTGTTCGAAAACAAATTTGTGTTACTTGTTACTTCTGCATTTATGGGTCCAAAATCTGGTGCAGTATTTTGAAAGGAATTTAAAATATTGAACACAAATGAGTGTTACATTGATCGAACATTCAGAACTCTGCTTCAGAGGCACATCAGTTGAGAAGGCACATCAAAACTATGGGATTTATTTCAGTAGACACCTCGGGTGTTTGTAAATGTCACAAAGGAGATGATTTCTAAGTATCACTGCAGCAGTGTGAATACATTATCAAAAGCCTCAAATTCCAACTGCATACCCTGTTTACTTGTAGTTTACTTATTCTTGTTTCTAGATTCCTCAGGCAATTGGTTTAAGAATATGTTATGGTGATAATACAATACTAGTTACAATCCAAGTTTCAAAGAGAATTATTAAATTGTACATATGAGGAAATGCTTGATTTCTAACATTTTTGCAATCATAAATAATATTATAAAATTGTCAATTAGCTTGTGAATAAACACCAAAGTACACAGCACATCAAGCGCATTGCTTTTATGAATCATTTTTTGAACATTTTGATGAAGGCACCTTTGTACATTATTGTGCAGGAGGACAGAGATTGTAATACATGTGACAGTTTTACTCAAGGGATGAAATAGTATATAATCAACTTCTGATGATTAAAATAATGGCCCAGTCATGAGCTTCAACTCTTATATGTTGCCAACAATCTCTTTTGTCCATAGCTTTTCTTAGCCCATTCTTCAGTTGTTGATCTACTTTCTGTTTGACTCTGCACCAGCAAATGCATTGTCTGGCATGTTTCCAGCCTGCTGCCCTCTTAATCAGCTGCCTTTCTGTTGAGCTACACTCACGTTCTGATTGGATCCCATCTGGAACACTTCTTAATTTCTGCCTCTTTAGGTTTTGGCCTTCTTGCTCCTCTGAACAAACATTTACGGTAGTGCCTGCCTGTAATGATTGTCCTGCTTCTGTCCATGATGTTTATCTATTCCTCCTTCACTGCCACATTGCTCATCTCCGACAATACCTCACCTCAAAAGCTGCTGAAACCCTTGTCCTTGCCTTTGTCACCGCTTGGCTGGACTACTCCATTGCCTCCCCCTGGCTCGGCCTCGTACTCCACCATTGTTAAGTAGCCTGGCATGGAGGGCAAGGCCGTACGCAGGGGGGGTGCTATGGGTGCGTACGCACCCCCCCAAATTATAAAAGGTCCACATTTTCCGGGGTAGAGAATTGTATTTTTTATCAAATTTAAATACCAAGTAAATTTATTGAACATTTGAGTAACAATCAGTTCTTCAAAACTATGTATAAATTATAAACACACATCTTTGAATGATTTAGTATTAATATAAAATTATCGAGTCGCACACCAGAATCGGCGTCTACCCCAAAACATACCGCGTCGATAGACCAGTCCATGACGCGGCGAGTCTGTGACTCGTGATTGGATAAACATAGGTGCGCGCCAAGACTCAAATCCATCCTCGTTTGGAAATCATCCCGTAAACAGCCACAAGGGTAGCACCAATTCTGGAAGTTAAATCATCTTTTCATCTGATCACCGTAAGTAAAAATTACTCAAGTTTTGAGAGGTGTGACTGTAATGCTAGCAAACAATGACAACATATTTACTGAGAAATTAAAGCTTTTGAGAACCCAACAAAAAAGTTATATGTGTCTGGACGGGAATGCCTATCTTTTAAAAAGATACTCATGGACGTAGGCCTATGCTTTAGCGCCTATTCCACGTGGTGTGTCAATCGAAAATCATCCCGTATACAGTCACTACATAAAAAGGTAGCACCACTTTGTGGAAGCTGAAATCGTATTTTAATCTGATAAATGTAAGTAAAAATGACTTAAGTTTTGATAGGCGTGTTTCTGAAATATCACGTTTCTTGTTTTGTCTTGATTATCACATTTGATTTATATTATTAAAGATGTATTCCTGTAATTAAAAATTGCTTTTAGAGACGTCCACTGGCATGCAAAAAACATATGACCGCAAAGATAAACAGTGCGACTTTATTTCACATTCAGTTTTGTACCCAGAGTGAAAAAACATCAATGTCGCACGAATTTGGCATAAAAATAGTTTCACCGTCATCTGATCGAGCGAACTCGGGCATTGACAACCACACTTCTCCACTGATCCCTTCTCTCCATGCAGCCTGACAACTCCCGCCTGCCAACACCCCAATCGCGCTCCAGAGTATCGATGTAGGTTAGGGTCGGTCTACCTCGTGTTCTGTGACCGTGCAATGGTTCCCATAGGATAGTAGCACTATGGACAGTTTCCTCCCGGCTTCTCCAGCTATGTCCGCTAAACCTAAGACGCCTCTGCAGTAATGTCTGTGATACCAGTGTGGTAGTGTACCATATAGCTATTTGTCAGATGCTGTCGCCAGTAAACGTTCAGGGCGTCTCTTAGAAGCCTGGTATATACCTCACGAGTCACCTAATCTCCTGGTCGAGGTTTGCCTAAGTGTCCAGCATTCTGCTCCGTATAGGAGCGACTTTCAGCCCTCGCATTAATGCACATTCATTATAATATGGAAATCGATAATGGTAGAGCGGTTGACGTATTGGCTTCAAAGCGACCGAGGCGTCTCGAATACGGAACGCTATTAAATAATTAATTTCCCCTCCCTTATTTTTTCAAGTATTTTTTCGTCAGATCAGTATTGCTTGATGGATCACTGCCTTTCATTTTGATTCTAAATAAATAAATAAAAACTAACTACACTATTGCTCACAGTTCAACGATATTTTCAGGATAATGCTGATAACAGGCTTGTAACACGTGTGAATTAACTGTTTTACACTGATTTTCAGTTTCTGTATATTTTCTTGTCTTTTATAAAATTTGCTTTGCTGGAATATCTGAGCACATAATTCATGCTTTACTCTTACATTATTGTTCATTACAGTCCGAAAGAAATTTAGTCTTAGGATAACAATGCAGAACAACTTATTAATTACCGTCAATCTGTAGTTTATGATCATTTTCTCTATACGCATACATTTATCAAGCATTCGTCATTGTACTGTGTTAATTGGATTGTAATTTACTGTATCGTTCGCATTCCTTACATCATCCAGTCAACAATCGTGTTGGCTTTTATCGGCGAACACATTCGACCTTCCCAATTAGACACGGACTACCGGGGAAAATAAAAACACTGAATAAATAATGATGCTCTTAAACACCAAGGGCACGAAACATTTACCGTTCATATTGGATCTTCTGAACCGATTAAATAAGACCTCAAACTGTGTAAAACGTCAGAGCCTCGAGGGGGCTTCGGGGGCAGCCCCCAAGCCCCCGGCCATTGTTGGTCCCATCACTAGCAATTCGCACCCCCCCAAAAAAAATCCTGCGTACGGCCCTGGAGGGTGCTATATAAATGCAAGTTATTGTTCCCTTCCAGCCCTATATCTACCAAGCACGTACAGATGATCATTCTATGATCAATGAAAAAATTAGCAACCTTGTTTAATGCAATAATAATAATGCAATAATAACTAATAGTAATAAATAATAATACCTAATAATAATGCAATAATAACTTGATAATGCAAGTCAATAAGTTTTCCTCTAGAACATCACACTGCCAAAATTATCACGTTAAACCACCAGCAAAGAAAGAGATGTGTTTACCTGTCAATGTCAGTAAATGCATGACATTTACAGAATCACCTCCATAGTTAGATTCACACTGTTCTCTAATGGGCTCAAGCCTCCAATTAAAATACTCTAGCACATTGCTACCCCAGATTTGCTACCCCACATTGCTACCCCTATTTATACCTTCAATGAATGGGAATGCATACAATGGATGATTTATGAACTAAAAATAGGATTGTCTCCATCTGCAATGGAACTGTCTCATTGGGGAGGATAACAGCCACCTCATACAAAGTCACATTCTTTATTCCCTTGTGACTCTTTCTCTAAGTCATACATTGTGTCCCCCTCTTCCTTTGCACATTTGGCCATTTTCCCCTTACATACACCTACACCATTTTCCAATAGGTACCGTCAGTTGTTCTTGCCCTCATTACTGCTCTGATCTACCTATTTTGCATTTAAAAGTAAAGGAAATATTTCAACAGTCAGCACTCATTCAATACTTCACTGGAATGTCAGGTGTAAACCTCAATTTTTTTCTTTACAGTATTTGGTTTGAGTCTAATAATAAAACTAAATGATCTTCGCATGTAATATAGTACCTACTATATTGTGAGGACATCGCAAAGCACTTGAGAGGATTCATTGTAAAGTCTAGCCAGCATGTACTTTGTAGGCAAATGCAAATGCAATTTGTGCACAGCCATGAAATGAATGACCAATTTTATTTGGCAGATGGTCGGCCAGGAAATCAGGAGAAAATGCTTTCTCTTTTTAATTAGTTCTGCGGGAACTTTAAAATTCACTCGAACAAGCTGAAGACATGGCCTGCGATTGAAGTGGGGTAAGTCTTATAAACATTATTTCAGTGAGTGTGTGTACCCGCAGAACAGGCTCCCTAAGGAGATGGTTGAAGCAGGAAGTGCTGATTCTTTCAAACACAGATTAGGTCGTTTTCTTTAAGGAAATAACATTAGAGGATATAATGCAGAGATGGTTTGGAACATATGTGCATGCTATCACCAGGAAGGTGGAAGGCGAATTAGATGGACCTTGTTCTTTTCTTGTATTTCTTATATTCTTATGTTCTAACAGGCAGGTGTGCTTGAACGCACAATCTTCTGACTCAGACACGAGAGTGATTCTAACTGAAATAGTTGACAGACAGATATAAGCAGACAGTGAGCTGATTGTGCTGATTCTACCTTTGAGTTACCAAAGCCTCAATGGCATGCCATCATTTGTTTTTACAGTTACTCAGTATAATATAGTAAGTACTGTACATGGATACATCTCAAACAAACAACCTTGACAAACTGGCACTTTAATTTTCAAATGCTTCCTTTAAAGTGAAATCTGTCTCCTTCTTGCAAAGTGTGATGAAAACTGACACAAATTTTAAGGATGACAGTTTCATCGCTGACTTGCCGACTTCACTTGTAACATGATTGATAGTACCTACAGAAGTGAAGGTGCCCATAAACTCATAGACCTTCAGTTCTTTTAAAATCCTATTACTGTTAAAGATGAAACTAACCTGCAAAGCAAAATCCATTTTGGCTACAAATATCGATATTTTCACATACTCGTTTTTAGTTTTTCCTTGCCTTTCCTTGCAAAGATAATAGTTGATCAGAGCGTGAAGATGACCTCATGTACCAATGAAATGAATGTGGTGTGTCTGAGCTTGATATGTAATACAGTACTGTCTTGTGTATCATTAGAAATCCATGTTGTTTATAACATTGGCAAATGTTTTCAATGTGTCACCAATTTTCATCTGTGTTTACAATGATAATCACATTGAATATGATATGTAAATTGCAAATCCTAATTCTGCTTTTGATTTGAATGTGATTGACTCTTATTTTGTTTCATGCAAACATATACTTTCACTGATACCAGTTTTAAGATAATGACTCAAAAAACAAGAATCGGATAATATTTTTCATAAGTCAACTGAAAGAATGCTTAAAGCAGAATCTACAGTGGCTTTAAGCAGAAATTAGACAATCATATGCAAAGGAAATGCACAGAATGTGGGTGGTACAGTGTTTTTTTTTCCCCTGAGATGCAAAAGATAATTGGAATAATCCTGTACCCTACCAGTAATCAGATAATTCTGCACAAATTAGGAACTAATCCTAAAACATTCCTAGCCTCTATAGTCAGTTCCTGAGCCAGGACTCTGCTGATGACAGCACAGGCAGCCCGGCTCATTGGCAAGAGTTGGAAGGATTCACCAGTCACTGGGGACAGGGAATCTTCCCACTCAGCTCCTCTTTACCCTGCAAGCGTAAACCCTAATGAGTAGGATAGTACTAGCTGGACAAGCAGCAGGAAAGCTTGCCAAACAGTGTTATCTATGTCAAATTATGTGGGTTTTAAACTTGTCAAACTCAATCAGTACCCCAAAGCATATACTGGATCCCCAAACCTTGGCTCTTGCCAACCTGAATTGAACAACAACTTGTTTAATATATTCCAAGACTAGGTAAACAGGATGCGCCTCTCCAGAGAGAGCGCACATTCTAACAATCTGGCTCAGGAGTTCCCACCATGCATATGTGGGATGTATCGAGAGCTCAGCTTGGTTTGGATACTCTTAAACATGATGATGGGTTTCTGCAAGTATCAAATACCCAGCTGACCCTGCCCACCCCACCGCCCCCCCCCCCCCCCCCCCCACACACACACAAAAAAAAACCTTGCAGAATAAACTCACTTAAGAATTGGTTAATAACTAAATTGAACATGTAAAGTCAGCACTTAATGGAATATTCTTCTTATAATCATTTATTGTTACAATATTCATTCTTGTGGCAAAATATGTATCACCTATCACAAATGTGAATGTAGAAAGTAGATAGTCATTTTATTTATCCTAAAAAGGAATAATCTTCATACTTGGAATGACAATCAGTCAGCACGTGCAGTGATCGGAACAAAAACGAGCATTAAAATAAGGAGAATCAGAAGGAACAATTGTCACTGAAGTTGTAACAAACAGAAAGGCTGAAAATCCATAGGAGGTCAATCAGCTTCTGAAGAGGAAGGCAGGTTAATGTTGTAAAATCTTCTTGAATTATAAGAATTATAACATCTTCTCTAAGTATATGATTAAAATACATATACGTAGATGTCCTGCTGGATTATATTCAGTACTTTCAACTAAAACAGGTAACAGAACCCAGGGATCTAAGATGTGTAATTAATGCATTTACATCTAATATAGTTTCAATGTGAAGATATTTCAGATGTAAACTCACAATATTGCAACAGATTTGTTATAACCTTGATTGCATCATGGCAACAGTACTTTGGAAAACAAACCTTTGAAAAATTTATTTCCTTAATTCCACAAATTTCATTAGATATCTTAACCCCAAGACACTACCTCGCAAGAACAGCATTATATAAATGAAAGTTGTTGTTGCATCACTAATGTTCTGTATGTAATTTGATTCCCAAAGTGTTTAGCTAGAGACACTGGTGTTAACTTATCATACATTCTTATATTTTTTCCATCATATCACATTAATTTTGCATTGACACTGGCTGTTGCCTGCCTGCTGCCAATAACAGTCCCTCGCTTCCTCTCATTGGAAAATGGTGTATACCTTACAGCTTGCAGATCATGAACAGTGTTCCAAACACACATGGAACAGCTGTTCCGATGAAGACCACAATGAAGGAAGGTGAACCACAAGTTGCCTTAGGGATGGGAACACATACTACTAATGAAGGTTAAATTACATTCCTTAAAGCTACCTAAATTCAGAGTTGATTAACATCATTTTGAACTTCATATGTTATAGGGTCTCTCTCTTCTAGTAAATACACTCTGTAAACTCTGATTATGTTGTGCCATTAGCAATGTCTTCAACTATGAGAAAAATTCTACTTTGGGTGCTCTCTTTGTGTGGCATTTCAGAGTAATCAGATTATTAAATACAGCCTTCAATTTGAAGCCAAAGTTTTGTAAAATGCGATTTGTTTATAAGTTCTTTAAAAATTACAGAAAACTAGTTTCAAAGTTTAAATCAAATTCACCAATCGAGATGCTCCAAAAAATGCCAAACAAATAGAATCCATCTACATCTAAGTATGATTTATCTAGTTTTACAGAGAAAATGTTGTCTTTATCCTGGCACACTCACCTGATTTTAAGAAAATTAGTGTCAATTTTGTGAGATCTCTTGATGAAGAAATACATGTGCAGACTTTTTCTGCTGACTGGTAGTATCTTACACACCACTCCAACCTCGGGAAACTCTGCTCCAACGATAGTGGCACTGACAGTTGAGAAATACTACAAATTGAACGCCACTATATTAACAATCTATTCAGGAGTTGCATTTTAGCTCTTTTCATACAGTTCTGCCTACTCCAAAGGGGAAAGGTTAGGGACATTGGAGTGATATTCCTCTGTGCAAATAAATTGATAAGGATTGCAGGCTGTCAGCATGTGACTGAGTGTGCTAGATTCCTCTGCTTGCAAGCTTGCCTGAAGTAAAGCTTTTGTTTTTGGCATCTTTTGCCAAATAAAGATGCAGAAATAGTAGTCACATTTATCATCAAGTAATAAAGAGGTTCCTCATAGCAGATAAATGCCGAAGGCAAGAGAAAACCTGAGAATGACTAAACAGACAACAATACTATCCAACATAATAAGGAGAAATCATATCCACAGTAAAAACTAGTAAGTTAGTCTTTCCTTGAACTCACGCATTGTGTTATGTCCCTCATGTAAGTGTTGTTCAACAAAATAGAGAATAATACAATGTATGGATTTCCAAATGTAAAATAAGCCAAAATGCAATTTTCCTACAGGAGATAAATCCGACCTCAACATGTTAAATGCTTTTACTGCACAGGTATATTTAACGCCATATTTAATGTATTGCTCACCCGCAGGCTTTGTCATTCTACAAAAACAACAACTTGCACCAATGTAGTGCCCTCTATGTAGGGTATCTTCGCAGAGAGGTTAAAAGTGGCAAAGCCTGCCTCCGAGCCATGGGGCAAGGGGAGGTTGCCGTAAGCATGGTCAAAGAGGAAAGTTTTCAGGTGAGACTTGAAAGAGGAGAGTGGGGTGCAAGGCAGAGGTATTGAGGGTGAGTGTTCCAGAGTTTGGGGATGTAGTGGCTGAA
Organism: Hydrolagus colliei; assembly: GCA_035084275.1. Classification (NCBI taxonomy): domain Eukaryota; kingdom Metazoa; phylum Chordata; class Chondrichthyes; order Chimaeriformes; family Chimaeridae; genus Hydrolagus; species Hydrolagus colliei. Next base: position 57,080,676 of record CM068742.1, on the reverse strand, counting down.
ACCTCGCAGCCAGTTATGCACAGCAGTGACCCACAAATAACTGTGGATTGAAACGACCAATTCATTACTATTATTTCTTATTAAATAAATTAATACTCCCATAAAGCAATTCACCAGCCGACTAATCACCAGCTTCCTACTTGCTGCTAGATAAATAGAGGTGTGTATAGTAAAGAAACTTGCCCAACATTTTGCCCTGCCGAGAATATAACCCAGGTTCTCTCCCTTGCAAGGCGAGTGCTCTATAATAATAAATAATAATAATAATAATCCTTACAATTATATAGCGCTTTGCACGTCTTATCGATGTCTCAAAGCGCTTCACAGAATACAACAACGTCCCAAGGTTGGGACCAGAGCAGGGGTGGGAGGGAGAAGACAAGAAGGAAGAAAGTGGGAAGAAGAGGTAGGGACCAGAGCAAGTGGGGAGGGGACATGGTTGGGGGAAGAAGAGCAGAAAATCCAACTGTATATTTGTGGGCGAAACGCGGCAGCCAAAATTGCGCACAGCAGTGTCCCATAAACAGTCGTGAAGTGGGGTCAGGGCTACAGAGCTACAGTGCTTTGTCTTACCTGACAAAGAGAAGTACAGGATTGCAATGCTCAAGTCCACAATAGAAACAACCATTCTTAAGATGTATTATCTTTATGAACAGAGATTGCAGGATCTAATTTATAGTACAGTATTTAGAAATATGTATGGCTGTCACACTAGCTTGGGTGACCAACATTTCAACTCATTATTTTTTCCAGATTAAGGTTCCTCTGAATCAATATGTGGTATGTTCGAGACCCCACCTGGTTCTTTTAATTTAGAAACACTGCAAATTAGACCATATACAGTAACACATTTCCATAAAGGCTTACTATGAAATGATTGTGTGTAAGTTACATACACTGACTTTTATTTGCTTTATTTAAATAGAGGACATCACACCGGTCCTATTATGTTACAAAAGTGGCATTAACTAGCACTGACTGCACAATACATTATCAGTGATGTTGTGAGGTCAGGACTACAAATGTCATATCATGCTGTGATCCATGTGGTATTCTGTTTTATGAATACACATTCTAAATGGTAGTGTATGCTTTGAAGAAATGTTGGAATAAGTAAGAAAAATATGAAGTGAATGGAGCAACTACTTTGCATTTATATGTGATTGTAACAAGAGGGATTACTGATCCTGCCAGCCAAGTACATGGTTCTTATCTTTACTTTCATCAAGCTGCCACCAACTGTTTATTTGCACAAGGTATAAATTTGGTAGCCTTCAGGTAGGTGCTCATGCTAAACGCCTTGTAAAACAAACAGTAACATTTCTTGACTTATGTATAAATTGTCAATCTGATCAGCTGGTAGTGCTCTCATTTCTGAAAATAAAAGTTGTGGTTTCAAGCCCCCATATCATTGGTTTGAGTTCACAATTTGGGGTCATACTGAGAAACCTCCACAACAGTATTGGCGATCTGCCGATGTGAAAGGCACTATATAAATATAAATTTGTATTTCTTGTTGCATTTATGTGCTGTAGTTTAAATTAGATATTAAACCAACCAATTAAACCATAAGAACATAAGAATAAGGAGCAGGAGTACCTAATTCTGCCCCTCGAGCCTGCCCTGCCTTATCCCCATATCCCTTAATCCATTTATCCATACGAAATCTATCAATTTCAGTCTTGAATATGTTCAAGGATTGAGCATCTACAGCCTTTTGGGGTAAAGAATTCCATAAATTCACTACCCTCTGAGTGAAGAAGTTTTTCCTCAACAAAGTGCAAAAAGGTTGTGTCCTAATCTTAAGACTATGACCCCTAGTTATAGTTTCTGCAACCAGGCAAACAGTCTCTCAATATCTATTCTGTCATGCCTCTTATTAATCGCATAGGTTTCTATAAGATCACCTCTAATTCTTCTATATTCTAGAGAATATAAGCCTAGATTACTCAACCTATCCTCAAAGCTCAACCCCCTCATCCCAGGAACTAACCTCGTGAATCTACGCTGCGCCCCCTCTAAGGGGAATATTTCCTTTCTTAAATAAGGAGACCAAAATTGCACACAATACTCTCGGTGTGGTCTCACCAAGGCCCTATACAGTTGCAGCAAGACTTCCCTACGCTTATACTCTAACCCTTTTGTAATGAACGCCAACACACCGTTAGCCTTCGTAGTTACTTGCTGTACCTGAATACTAACTTTTTGTGACTGGTGTACAAGGACACCCAAATCCCTCTGAACACTAACACTATCTAGTCTCTCCCCTCTAGAAAATATTCTGCTTTTTTGTTTTGACTGCCTAGGTAAATAACTTCACACTTCCCCACATTATATTCCATCTGCCACCTTCCTGCCCACTCACCTAGCCTATCTATATCCCATTGCATTTTTTGGTGTCGTCCTCAGTGCTTAATCTCCCACCTAGTTTAGTATCATCTGTGAATTTAGATATTTTAAGTTCTATGTCCTCTAGATCATTGATATTGATTGTAAATAGTTGAGGCCCAAGCACTGATTCTTGTGGCACTCCAATAGTCACATCCTGCCAATCTGAGAAGGACCCATTTATCCCTACTCTCTGTTTTCTTCCCGTAGTCACTCATCAATCCACGCTAATATACTGCCTTTAATTTAATGGGCCCTAATCTTGTGTATCAGCCTTTTATGTGCACCTTGTTGAATGGCTTCTGAAAATCTGAATACACTATATCTACTGGTTCCCCCTTATCCAACCTGCTAGTTACATACTCAAAAACTCTAAAAGATTTGTTGAGCATGACTTCCCCTTTGTAAAGCCATGTTGACACTGCCTAATCATGTTGTGGTCTTCTAAGTACCCCACATCCTTAATTAAGGATTCTAGAATTATCCCTACCGCCGATGTCAGACTAACTGGTCAATAGTTCCCCATCTTCTCTTTCCCAACCTTCTTAAATAGTGTTGTTATGTTTGCGATCTTCCGATCAATGGGAACCTTTCCAGAATCCAGAGAATTTTGGAAGATCAAACACAAGGCATCCACTATCTCATCTTCCATCTCTTTTAAAACCCTAGGTCCAGGGGATTTGTCATTTTTCAATCCCAATAATTTCCCTAGTGCTAAATTTTTGCTGATGTTAATTTCCTTAAATTGCTCCCTATAGTTGGCTTCTTGGTTCACCTCTATTTTTGTAATTTCTATGTCTTCTAAAGTGGATAGAAGCAAAGTATTTATTTAATGATTCTGCCACATCTTATCCTCCATTATAATTCCTCCTGTCTCTGCCTGTAATGGGACCATTTTTACTTTTGCTAGCCTATTCCAAGGTACTATACAGCTGTAAATTGTCTTCCATTGTGAACCAAACCTCTCCTGCAAGTTAAAATTGACTATTTGTGCTTGGAAGTCTCTGCTGTTCACTTGTGCGCATTAGAGAGAATTAAAGTTAATACTGGCCTTTTTAAGGGGTGCACTTTTACACTGCTATTAGGAGTATATTTGAGTATAAAATTGCATTGAAATAACAGTTTTGGTGCTCTGAGTAATGTGGTCATCTGGTCTCTTAGAAAGAACAGAAGCAGAAATCTGAAATTTCATAGAATAAAGAGCAGACATTTCAAAAGTCGTGGGGGTTTACATGGAAGGGAGAGCATCTGAAAGTGGCTGTTATTGACTTGGACATGAAAGAGCAGTGGCTTTGGAAGCTGTGATATATGAAGGAGGAAGCAATAGGGATACATTATCTGGTGGCTTGGCAGCTAGCTGGCTGTGCCATCAGAGAGGTGCCAAATGGAAGAGACAATAGAACTAGAGAAGCAGGTGGTCAAGTTACCTTATCAAGATAATAATAGTATTAATAATAATCCTTGCATTTGATATAGTGCTTTTCACACCTTCAAGATGTCTCAAAGCACTTCACAGAATATACTGTAAAGTGAATTGACTGTATTTGTGGACGGCAGCCAATTGCGCACAGAAGTGTCCCACAAACAGTTATGGATAGAAATTATCAATTTATTTTGGGGGGGACAGATTAATATGTTATAAGATGTCTTCAGACAAGGTATTACAGACAGATATCATATATAATTTGCTTGCATAACCACAGATTAAATATATTATGGTTGACCTGTGACAATGACAATAATTTTGCCTTTGGTTGCTTTTCAATTCTGTATCATAAAGTATCTGAGAATTCTACCTTAGCATGTAAAATTGCACTCAGTGTGTACCTCACTACATATTTCATTGCACTTAAGTGCCTTTTATTCATGGTGTACTTATGTAGGATATACCTACTTTTCCCTTCACAACATGTAGATCATCCAAAACTATGCAGCTTATGTCCTCTCCTACACCAACTTCTGCGACCCCATCACCACCAACCTTGCCCGGCTCCACTGGTTCCCCATCTGTCAGAGGATCAAATTCAAGATCCATTGTCTTGCCTATTCTACCTCTCTGACCTGCTGCCCCCCTATCAACCTGTCTGCTCCCTCCATTCAGCAGCTCCAGCCTGCTCCATGTTTCTCTCCTAATCCATCCCACCAACAGCGGCTGGGATTTCAGCCTCTCTGCCTTTGCTTTGGAACTCCATCCCACAATACTTATGCCTGGCTCCCTCACTTGCTTCCTTCAAGACCAAACTCAAGACCCTCTTCTTCAACCATGCCTTCAGCCTCTATCCTACCTTCAGCCATCTGACCTCCCTCATCCCAACCCTGTCCCCCACCCATGCTCGGGTCCTGACCCCTTACTGTGCAGTGCCTTGGGACATCCTCCCAATGTGAATGACACTCTACAAATGTAATTTTGTTTTAGGATGGGAGAGAAAATATGGGAAACTATAGACCAGTTAGTCTGATGTCAGTTGTAGGGAAAATTCTTGACTCTTTAATAAAAGACTTAGTTATGAAGACCATAAAAAGATTAGGCAGAGTCAACATAGCTTTACAAAAGGGAAGTCATGCTTGACTAATCTTTTAGAATTTTTTGAGGATGTATCCAGCAGGTTGGATAAGGGTGAACCAGTAGATGTGGTATATTTGGATTTTAGGAAGGCATTTGACAAGGTGCCACATAAAAGGCTGTTACTCAAGATTAAGTCCCACGGGATTAATGGGAAAATATTAACATAGATAGAAGTGTGGCTATCGGATAGAAAGCAGAGAGTAGCGATAAACGGATCAGTCTCGAATTGGCAGGATGTAACTAGTGGAGTGCCACAAGGATCAGTGCTTGGGCCTCAGCTATTTATTATTTACATCAATGATCTAGATGAGAACATTGAATGTAACGTGTCTAAATTTGCAGATGACACTAAACTAGGTAGCAGAGTGAGCTCTGAGGATGATGCAAAAAGATTGCAACAAGATAAGGATAGGCTAGAGGAGTGGGCAAGTAGGTGGCAGATGGAATTCAATGTTAGCAAGTGTGAAATTATTCACCTAGGTTTCAAGAATAAAATAATAGATTATTTTCTAGAGGGGGAGAAGTTAGATAGTGCTAGTGTTCAAAGGGATTGGGTGTCCTTGTACACCAGTCCCAAAAAGTTAGTTTGCAGGTGCAGCAAGCAACTAAGGCAAACGGCATGCTAGCGTTCATTTCAAAAGGTTTAGAGTATAAGAGTAGGGAAGTCTTGCTGCAACTGTATAGGGCCCCGGTGAGACCGCACCTAGAGTATTGTGTGCAGTTTTGGTCTCCTTATTTAAAAAAGGACATACTTGCCTTAGACGGGGTGCAGCGCAGATTCACTAGGTTAGTTCCTGGGATGAGGGGACTGACCTATGAGGATAGCTTGAATAAACTAGGGCTGTATTCTCTAGAGTACAGAAGAATTAGGGGGGATCTTATTGAAACATATAAGATTCTTAAAGGGCTAGATAAAGTAGGCACTGAGGGATTGTTTCCCCTGGTAGGAGAATCTATAACCAGGGGTCACAGTCTTAAAATTAAGGATCAGCCTTTTAGAACAGAGTTGAGGAAACATTTCTTCACTCAGAGGGTAGTGAATTTATGGAATTCACTACCCCAGAAGGCTGTAGATGCTCAGTCCTTGAACAGTTTCAAGGCTGAGACTCATAGATTTTTGAAAAATAGAGGGATTAGGGGATATGGGGATGGGGCAGTTAATCAGAGTTAGGTGAGAAGATCAGCCATGATCTTATTGAATGGCGGAATGGCCTACTCCTGCTCCTAATTCTTATGTTCTTATGACCTCCCTCATCCAAACCCTGTCCCCCACCCATGCTCGGATCCTAACCCCTTACTGTGCAGTGCCTTGGGACATCCTCCCAACGTGAATGGCACTCTATAAATGTAATTTTGTTTTTGTTGTACTGTAAAGTGGAATGACTGTGTATTTTATGGGCAAGCACACATACTAATTTGCACACAGCAATGAAGTGAATGACCAATTTTATTTCAGGGGATTGTTGGTCAGGATACTGGGAAAAACTCCTTCCTCTTTTTAAGTAGTGCCATGGGATTTTAAACATCCACCTGAACAGGCAGTCTCAACTTAACATGACATTTTAAGGGAGGCACCTCCAAGAATGTATCGCACTGCATCTTAAACTACAGTATATGGATTCCAATTGATTTGTGATGAAAGGTCGTCAAAAACATTAACTCACTTCCCTCTCTCCATAGATGCTGCCTGATCTGCTGAGTGGTCCCAATGACTTATATTTATATTAAAGTTTTCCAGCATCCACAGTATTTGCCTTTTGGATTCCAAGTCCAGGTTAATACTCAGTGGATATTGCTACCCTGCATTTTTTCTCAAAACAGAATAAAAGATATTGAACTAAAATACTGTATAAATACGGTACAGTTCTGCAGTAAGCAGCATTCTAATTATTCCTATTATTTGGGCAATGACTCATGCACAGTATGCCTGATGCTGCAGGGGTTTTGATGTCAAGATGAGGGCACACAGTTCTAAAACCAAATTGGATTTAGGGTGAACATTATTGATTTTTTATCTTTATTTTAAGAGTGCATCACATTTTTCATGCCAAAGAAAGTTATTTCAGCTCTGATCTGTGCAATGATTGTTTGTTGTTTTTGATCAGCAGCTTGAAGGTGACCACTGGAAGATCCTGTCGTTCTAAGCTCTGGTGCTTGACCTGCCTGTACCTGACACTATGTTAATCTATTGGCAGTTCAAGATGGGTGGGTGATAAAAATAAACCAACCTAGCTGTGAAAGTATCTGAGTTATACAACCCTTGAGAAATCAGCTCACAACTTGCTTCTGTCAAAAGCTATTTAATGTATTTAAAACTTGAGTTCTTGCTCGTGTAGTATGAAATGGGTTATCAGAGGAAAATAACTCTTTAATATAAAATACAGATGAGCACTTGTGTAGGAATTTTAAATATGAATGTAAAGCATATAGGAAATGATTGTCATGAATTATTCATAATTAATTCAATCAACGGGATGAAGCCGTTACACACCCGGAATGCTATAACAGAGATTGAGTGTCCTACTTCATAGACAAAGGTCAAAGAAAAGACTAGTTATTAAAATATAATAAGTAATTACTTAGCACAGAATAACAGATAGAGCAGAAATCAATCATATTCGTTGCTCACAATATTTTACATGGCCCTTGTTCTGATTTTTTTTAACTTAGTGCTGTTTAATAACTATGATAGCTATGCCATCTTGGAAGGCTTGCAAGAATTGTTGCCATGCATGTCACCTTGGAGCAGATTCAGCTCCAAAGAGACCCTGCTTAGGGACGTCCTCCCGACGCGAAAGGCATTATATAAATGCAATTTTCTTGTTGTTGTTGCTTATCTCTCCTCAAGGAGGATCGTTGGGATACTTGTTTGGGTTACACAAAGATGCATCAATTTTAAAACATTATTCAACCTTCATTGACTCAATCTAATGTATATAAGCTACATTCTAGAATCAAGATATTACCAGAGTTGAGATCTTGGTTCAGCTGTAACATAATAAAAGTCCTGTTCAGACCAAAATAAACCATAGTGCATGTAACAATAGCGGACAACCTGCACACCCCGTGCCCAACAACATAGCTATTAATATAAGAAGATCGCAAATGTTGTGAGGAGCAAGGCCATGGAGGGCTTTGACCAGCATCTTGAACTATATCCTCTGTACAATGGGAAGCCTATGGAGTCAGGTAAGGATGGGGGTGATAGAGTCTCGGAGGGTCTGATGCATGGGAGGACACAGGCTGTAGATTCTGGATGATCTGCAGCCTATGAAGAGAGGAGTTGGGGAGACCAACAAACAGGGAGTCCTTGTTATGAATGTGTGCATGAGGGTTTTGGCGAACTGTAGTGTGAGACAGTGTGGTGGAGCCAGGTGATGTTGGGGAGATGGGGAAAGGCAGAAAGGGTCATGGCATGGTTGTGGGGTAGAAAGGATAGTTGAGGGTCAAATAAGATGGACTGGCTCGGTGAGGTGGGGTGTTTATCTTTGGATGGTGATGCTGGCAGCACCTGAGGTGTGGAGGCGCTGACAGGCGCCAATCAGGAGGGCCTCGGTCTTGTTGATGTTCAACTAAAGAAAGTTAGTTTTCATCAAGGGCTTGGTATCTGACAAACATTCTGTCAGGACACCAGTGGTCCAGGAGTCAAGGTTGGACGCAGAAGCGAGTTGGGTGTCATCTGTATACATGTGTAAGTTGACTGCATGTCTAGGGATGGTGTCACGAAGAGAGAGCATATAGATATTGAAGAGGGTAGGGACAAAGGGCAGAAGCCTGAGGAACACCACACAAGATAGTACGGGGACTGGAGGAGAAATCATTTGTGGAGGTGAAGTTCGGGATGGTGTGAGTGGTAGGATCTAAACATTTCAAAGACACATAAGGTTGAGGTGAGAGGAGAAATATTGGAGCAAGATACATTGGTCAACCATATCAAAGACAGCAGAGCAGTCAAGAAGTGCGAGGAGGCAGAGGGAGCCCTGATTGCAGATATAATATAATTTATCACTTTGGCCAAAGCTGTTTCTGTGCTGTATACGGCCGAACCCCAATTGGAGGAGTTTGTGAAGGAAGTGGCGAGAGAGAAAGGAACAAAACTGGGAAGCAACGATTTGATCCAGAATGTTAGGAAGGAAAGGGAGGTTGGATATGGAGCAGTAATTTGAGAGCAGGGATGGGTTCAGGGAGCATTTTAAGGAAAAGGGTGATGATGGCTGTTTTTAAAGAGGTGGGAACAGTGCCAGTGGACAAGGGGAGGTTGATGATTTCTGGGTGTAGAGGGGCAAGGAGGTGGAGATGGGAGGTAAGGAGTTGGGATCAAGGAAGCAGGTGGTCAGTTTTGTGGGTTACAGTGGTGGTGCAAGAGGAGTGGGACAGGTTTAACTTGTGGAGGGAGGGATGGGTGGAGGCTGGGTGTGAGGGGAAGATAGGGAGGGAGTATTAAATGGAAGGGCAGAGGCTGAGCAGACCCCTCGACTTTGGTTTAGAGGAAGTCCAACATTGCCTCTGGATTGCTGTTGGAGGAGAGGATGGGCAAGTGGGTGGATGGAGAGCTGGTTGGTGACAGAGAAGAGAAGTCCGGTGTTGTCCTTGGCATTCAATAGTGTCTTGGAGTAGAAGGTTGATTTCGCGGAGGTGAGGGCTGAGCAGTAAGACTTGATAAAGTCCAGCCTAAATAATAATGAATTTTCCTTGCACTTGATATCACTTACCACTTCCTTGTGATGTCTCAAAGCACTTCACAGGATGTGGTGTAAAGTGGTGTGAGTGTGTAGTTTGTGGATGAAGACAGCAGCCCAATGTGCATACTGCAACGTTGCTCAATCAGCTTTGGGGATTGTTGGCCATGACACCAGTTGGAACCACCTCTCTTTTCAAATAGTAGTAGGGGATGTTTAATGCTTACCTGAGCAGACAGTCAGGACCTGTTTAGCATCTCATCTGAAGGACAGCATCTCCAACAATGAGTACACACTGTATAGGTTTGTTTGCTGAGTCTCTATGGGTTCCATGTCCTAATGTGTGGCTTGAACCTACAAACTTCTAACACAGAGAAGAGAATGTCAAGGATACAAGAGATAATGGTCGTTCTCTATATATTGTCCTGGGGAAGTTTTATTGCGATTAAGTGAAGTCTTCAACCATTCATATTGCTGATTAGGAGTGTATCTTGCAATCACATACAGTATATATAAACTAAGTGATAGAATGCATGCATAATGAAGCCATTGGTGATATTGTTCTGATCAGTCAGCTGTTAACAAGATGGCAAGGTGCCTATTACTCTTTTAATCCTTTTAGTACATTTGTGCTTATCAAGGCAACCGCTGATGATAGAGCTGGAAAACATAGTACCACTTAGCAAACAGTACCATTTAGCATCCAATAATTGCAGCAACCACTTGTAGGTCAGAAAATGCATAGGTCACAAGCAATACAGAGCTTTTCACACATCGCCATGACAATATGCCTAATAATAATAATGATTATTATAAAAATCCTTGCATTTGATATATCTTTTCAAATCATATAAATATAAATTCCATCCACAGAAGAATTGTCACCCTTTCCCTCTCACTTGCTTATTAGAATATGAAAGCCATTCAGGAACATTTCTTACAGTAAGGTGTGTGTACACAATTCACATTAGTAGAACAAGGGGACACAGTGTTAAAGTAAGAACCAGGCCATTTAAGCGTGAATCAGGAAGTATTTTTTTGCTTAAAGAGGTGATAGAAATCTGGAATCCTCTCCCCCAAAAGGTTGTGGATCCATCCACACCTTCAAGTGAGGTTGATACATTTTTGATAGGTCAGGGTATTAAGGGATACAGGGCAAAAGCAAGAAATTTGAATTGAAAGGATTAGTTGAGATACAGATCAGCCATGATCTAATCAAATGGCAGAACAGGCTCAAAGGGCTGAATGGTCTACTCATATTCCTAAATTCCTATAAACAGACTATCCCCTATGAACAGGACTGCATATTTGACAAATAGCAAATCCCTTCTAAAGTAGTGGCCCTTTATACAGAACTCAGGAATACAATCCTTCATAATTAATATATCTTGTGATCGCCAGACAAGTAATCCAGATGGAAATACTATCACTCGATGCAGGTTTCAGCCAATTACATAAAAAATTGTTTATTAAGCAACAAAATGATTAAATACCAGAAGCTAAAAGTAAAGTATGCAAAAGTGCAAATGAGAATCTTAAAAATTAATCTTATAAATCTTACAAAAAACCCAAAACTTTATCAATAATTATGTACTTGAAGAAGATGGGAAGTTTCTAATCTTATGTTGAACATGATGAAATAATGAGATAATTTTGTAAGATCTCAGGAGTTGGGGGATTGCTGCCTCTCCAGATGAAAGCTGTCAATCAACTGCAGAATGAAGGATTCTGCTTTCGTATATCCTAAGAGTCCTTTCTTAGCTTTGCACAGTATAGAATGTACACAATCAAACCACTTCAGGAACATTATCAATGTGTGATCTGGATCAGATCCACATCTAGTTCTGAAGATTGATGCCAGTATCCTAGTGCATTTAAATCCTGTTATAATTACAGGTTCAATAATTCCCTTATCCCAAGATAAAACCCTGATATGGATTAACAACTGTGTACTAGGGTCTGGTGATATATCGATATATCGCTAAAACCCAATATCATTTTCATATTGATACGCCGATATAGACATTTCAAAAATATCGATATATCGAAAAGTCGATGTATCGCGGCAAAAAATTGGAATGCGCGCACACTGAACTACAAGACCCAGAATGCTCATCTCTATACACAATGCACAGACCGAGGTGCAAAGCCGCCATATTGTATTCATAGTCCTCGAATACAATATACAGGTATGCAAGGGGTGGGGGGAGAGAGACGGCTGGGGTGGAGGGCGGCGGGGGAGGGGGAGAGAGACAGCTGTGGGGGGGAGGGGGGGAGAGACGGCTGGGAGGGTGGGGGGGGAGAGAGACAGCGGGGGTGGGTGGGAGAGAGGGACAGCAGCGGGGGGGGGGGGGGGGGGGAGGAGAGAGGGACGGCGGCGGGGGGGGTGGTGTGGTGGGGGGAGAGACGGGGTGGATGTGATAATATACAGATAGATAGAGATGGGGGGGATGTGAGAGAGGAGAGAGACACAGAGAGAGAAATATATTTACCTCCTGAGGAGATAGGCCCCGAATGCGCGCGCACCCCGAATGTGCATGCCGCACGCGCATGCGCAGTACGAAAACCCTGAAAATATTGATATTTCGGTATATCTTGATATGAGCCCATCGATATATCTAAATCGGAAAATGTCCATATCGACGGACCCTACTGTGTACCATTAGCCTATTTCAGGGAAATGAATATATAAAGTTGCTGTTACTGCTTGGTAGCCAGCACTTAACTGGAAATGTTTTTAAATGTAGTGACTGCATATTTTGTAAGTGAAAGCAAGAATCTTTGGTATCACAATAATGGATTAAATGTGCATTGACTTGCTAAATTGAAAATAAATTGGGCAATTCGAAATGCCAATTTTGGGGTAATCTAGGAATGATCCAATTTGTTATTCATCTGAGAAAATGTTCAAATGAATTTAGAACATTGCTTAATAGCCTGAATAAATTGTAATGTATGCCTTGTATGCATCCAATTTACACCATAGGAGTGTGGAGCCCATTAAGACCACCTCTGATAAGATCACTTTCCTCTTTGAAATACCAGAAACTTTTACTTACACGCAATTTCATTTCTTAAAACATAGTTTCTTCACAAATTGCATTTTGAAACTCCAGTCCTTCATCAATTATGAAATTGGTTCATTCAACCTTTATTTTTATTGCATTCATATTAATCCTTCTGCTTTGGCTAAAAATATGCAATATATGATCATCATACAATGAGAGATAAAAGCCAGCAACATACCTGGAACTTTCAGGAAAGCAGAACACATATTTATTGTTTGCTAATATAATCAAGTGTCAGGCTAACCTTCTGATGCCACAGGTCATGTCTTTGAGGATTGAAAAAAAAAATTACAAGCAATGCAGGGAAGCAAAGCAGGTATCCACTTTAATGAATCTTAATGAATCTTCCAAATAGAAAAAAAAATCACATTCAGAGTCTAATACATTTTGTAATAACATCCAGGTATCTCCTGATTAAATGGATTCATTAAATGGGTGAATTGGGGATTAATGCAGCAAAGCCCTAATAGTGATGGTGATTTGTACTTTTAGAGGTGACATTGAGAAAATCTACGCCAGTGTGATTTCAGTGTAAGAGGTGGGCTGATTATTTTTGGGAAAAGGCAATAGATGCAGATTTAGATATTGGAGTGTCAGAAGGAACAAACCAGAGTAATCTTGGCTTGATCGGTAGCATTATCTATCACCATTGAGCCAGAAGATTGTCGGTTCGAAACACACATAGGGATGTGGAACTCATATGGATGATGCTCCAAATAATTGCTGGGATAAATGAATGCCTGGAGTGCTGTAGCTCAGTGGTTAGAGCACTTGCCTCACTCACATGAGACTTGTGTTCGAGTCCAGGCAGGTCAGGGTGAAAGCTTGGCCAAGTTTCCTTACTCCACATGCCTAATAATAAACCCTCCAAAAAAATACACAATAAAATTGGTCATTTCAATCCATTTCAATCAAAGCAGCTGAAACCCTAGTCCATGCTTTTGTCACCTCTTGGCTGGAATAATCCAATGCCCTCCTCGCCGGTCTCCCCTCCACCACAATCCATAATATCCAACTCATACTAAACTCTGCTGCCCACATTCTCACCCACACCAAACATTGCTCCCCCAGTCCTTGCCAAACTTCACTGGCTCCCTGTCGCAGAGAGTATCGGTTTCAAGATCCTCACCCTTGTATTCAAATTCTTCCATTCTTCTGCACTCCCCTACCTCTCCAACCTCCTCTCTCCTCAAAACAGAACCCATTGCCTTCGCTCTACTGGGTCTGGCCTCCTCCTTGTCCCCGAAACCTCCACTCCACCATCGTCGGCCGTGCCTTTAGCCACTACGCCACGAGGCTGTTGAACTCCCTTCCTCACTCCCTTCACCTTGCCCCTTCTCTTCCCAGTTTCAGTTCTCAGTTAAAGACCCTTCTCTTCGACCAGGACCCTGCCCCTGGCTCGCTCCCCGGATCTGTTATTGTGAAGCGCTCTGAGACGCCGTCCAGCTATGTGGAGCTCCTGTGGCTCAGTGGTTAGAGCACTTGTCTTGCAAGCTGGGGAGACCTGTGTTCGAATCCAGGCAGGTCAGGGCGAAACCTTGGGCAAATTTCCTTACTCCACACGCCCAATAATAATCCCTCCAAAAAAATCACAATAATAAAATTGGTCATTTCAATCCATGGCTGTTTGTGGGACACTGCTGTGCGCAATTGGCTGCCGCGATTCGCCCACAAATATATACAGTCAATTCACTTTACAGTATATTCTGTGAAGCGCTTTGGGACGTTGATAAAATGTGGAAAGCGCTATATCAAATGCAAGGATTATTATTATTATAAATTAAAGTTGTTGTTGTTGACTGTTTGTGAGACACTGCTGTGCGCAATTAGCTGCCGAATTTTGCCCACAAATTTCCAGTCAATTCACTTTACAGTATAGTCTGTGAAGCGCTTTGAGACGTCTAGAAAACGTGAAAGTGCTATATCAAACGTATGGATTATTAGATTATTATTATATGATGCATTATGGAGATGCCATCCATTGAATGGGATATTAAACCAAGACCCTGTCAGTTTATTTGTGTGCACGTTGAAGACCCCTTGCCATTATCATTCCAGTATAAGAACATAAGAATTAGGAGCAGGAGTAGGCCATTCGGCCCTTCGAATCTGCTCCGCCATTCAATAAGATCATGACTGATCTTCTCTGATTACCTGCCCTATCCCCATATCCCCTAATCCCTCTATTTTTCAAAAATCCATGAGTCTTCAGCCTTGAAAATGTTCAAGGACTGAGCATCTACAGCCTTCTGGGGTAGTGAATTCCATAAATTCACTACCCTCTGAGTGAAGAAATGTCTCCTCAATTCTGTTCTAAAAGGTTGACCCTTAATTTTAAGACTGTGACCCCTGGTTATAGATTCTCCTACCAGGGGAAACAGTCCCTACTTTATCTAGCCCCTTAAGAATCTTATATGTTTCAATAAGATCCCCCTAATTCTTCTGTACTCTAGACAATACAGCCCTAGTTTATTCAAGCTATCCTCATAGGTCAGTCCCCTCATCCTAGGAACTAACCTAGTGAATCTATGCTGCACCCCCTCTAAGGCAAGTATGTCCTTTTTTAAATAAGGAGACCAAATCTGCACACAATACTCTAGGTGCGGTCTCACCAGGGCCCTATACAGTTGCAGCAAGACTTCCCTACTCTTATACTCTAAACCTTTTGGAATGAACGCTAGCATGCCGTTTGCCTTAGTTGCTTGCTGCACCTGCAAACTAACGTTTTGGGACTGGTGTACAAGGACACCCAATCCCTTTGAACACTAGCACTATCTAACTTCTCCCCCTCTAGAAAATAATCTATTATTTTATTCTTGAAACCTAGGTGAATAATTTCACACTTGCTAACATTGAATTCCATCTGCCACCTACTTGCCCACTCCTCTAGCCTATCCTTATCTTGTTGCAATCTTTTTGCATCATCCTCAGAGCTCACTCTGCTACCTAGTTTAATGTCATCTGCGAATTTAGACACGTTACATTCAATGTTCTCATCTAGATCATTGATGTAAATAGTAAATAGCTGAGGCCCAAGCACTGATCCCTGTGGCACTCCACTAGTTACATCCTGCCAATTCGAGAATGAAGTGTTTATCGCTACACTTTGCTTTCTACCCGATAGCCACTCTTCTATCCATGTTACTATTTTCCCATTAATCCCTTAATCTTGAGCCCAAACCAGCCAGATTAATTAATTATTCACTTCAGGGTTATTTGTAATACCTTGATTATTCTGAGTTTGGACTCTGTACAATTCTTTCCTTTGTACAAGTACATATTGCTACAAATTATAATAATAATAATCCTTGTGTTTCATATAGTGTCATATCGCAGGTAATTGCACACAGCAGTGGCCAGAAACTGCCGTGGTTTGAGTAATCAAAATGTCTTTATTTTAAAGGAACCAACAATCAACAAGCACTTGAGAAGTTTATAAACAAGGTCCCATCAGGCTCCTAGATGGAAGTTAAGGATCCCAAGATACTATTCAAAAAGTGAAGGTAGTTTCTCTTGGATCCCTTAAAATATAGTCATATTGATCACTCAAATCATGCCTGTTTGTGGAACTCTGTTGTGTGCAATTGGCTGCCATGTTTTGCGCATAAAATTGACTTTACAGTATATTCTGTGAAGAGCTTTGAGGCATCTTAACAATGTGATAAGGTGCTATATCAAATGGAATAGTCTTTCTGAAACTTTGAAATGTCCTATTAATGACACAATTAGGTGTTATATTAAATGCAAGGCTTATTTTTAGTATAAATTATGCATACTGACAACTGATAGTCTGATCAGAGATTACAAATCACAGAAATCAAGAGGGAGAATTAGTATGTGGACAGTCTTTTGCAAAATTTAAATATCAATTATGTGTGCAATTTGCTGTGGAAACATGATCAGTCCATCACTACACATTGTGTAATCAATTTACGTAGCCAAAGTGTCTCCCACATATGGCAGGAAAGGTCGAGCCATGTATTATGACAAACAAACACCAAATCAATGACAATAACCTGTGAGTCTCCTCCCTTCAAGGCAAGAGGTTAATAACATCGGGGAAATAATATAAAGGTAACTTCAATGAAACCCTGATCTTTCAAAACACAGGGACTTAATCATATTCCCCCATTCCCTGTTCATATTACTAATTGCTTTAATTACATTTACCTGGAACTAAATCCAATAGTGTTTAGCCTCAAGAGGCACCAAGCCTTTGTGAGCAGCTTTTATATGCTATGATTTCTCATTTGGTACAAGTACCTGAAGCTGATGCCAGCAGTCAAATCAAGAAACAGTAAAAGGCAAGTAACAGATTCTAGCAAGCCTGGGCAAATCCGAGTCAAACATCAAAGTGTCTTGCATAAATTACAAAGAGTAATTGAATTGCAAGTACGTAGGGCCAATGTGCACTAAAATACTGAAATTAAATCAATTAAAATGATGGGTAGAAGGCTGCATACCAATTCCTATACACTGGTTGAGTTGTTTAAACTCTTTATGTTATAGTGCCTTGGGACGTCCTCCTGACGTGAAAGGTTTTATGCAAATTTAATTTGTTGTTGTTTCTCAATGACATGTATCCTCAAGCTCTTTGGTATGGCTGGAACTAGATAGATCAGGTTGTGCACCCAAGACACAGGGAAATTTCCATTAGAAAGGTGTGCCATGCATATATGGAACTCTCAATCGGTTTTGGATACTCTTCAGCAATTTCTATATTTGTAAACAACCATCCTGACAAAGGAGAGAAAGAGGGAGAGCAAGAAATGCAGAGACAAAAACCAGCTTCAGGCGCTTGTACAAAGTGAGAAATCATAGCATATAAGGCTTATTATGCTGAACAACAGTATTCATTGCATAAAATTGGATAAAATATGTTGAGGTAATGTTGATTGATAAGATGTGATAAATTAAGTAAATTCATTTAACAGTATATTCTGTGAAGTACTTCGAGATGTCTAGGAGGTGCTATATCAAACGCAAGGATTATTATGTATACTTTTTTGTTTATTGAAAAATTGTTGAAAAATAGGATTGCTGATTCATTGGAGTCTATGGAGCCACATAAAAGGCTACTTCGAGCGATTTACTGCTTCTACCACATTTCTAGCAAGTCAGGAAAAGACAGCAGTAAGTGAATTGAGCAGCGGTAATACCACTAGTAGCCAGATCCCCCGCAAAGTCATCACTTTAAATACTAAATTGGAGGTGATAAAGTGCATTGAGTCTGGCAAAAAAGGTATTGATGTCGGGAGGGCTTTAGGGCTAGCTAGATCAACGGAGGCTACTATAAAACAGAATAAGGACAATACACCGGCAAGTTCAAGATGTATTACAGCTACAGGTGCAAGCAGATTACAATACTGTACAGTTACCCCAAGTACCCCTTCTTGCCTTTGTGTGTTATGTTGTGTATTATTTAGTGGGTTTAAGGTCCGAACATTTTGTGAAAAGAATGCATCTCAGGTTATATAATGGGACTGCATGGGAACCCGCATTTTGATTTAGGATGTTTCGATCTGAGAACAGTTTTTCAGTAACGCAACCCCGTCCTAATTGGAGGTTTACCAGCATAGTGATGATAATAATATTGTAGTTATTATCAGGCGTGTATGTACAGTAAAGAAACTTGCTCAAGGTTTCACCCTGACCTGCCTGGGATCGAACTTTCATCTCTCACTTGAAAATCAAGGGTTCTAAGCATGAGTTACAGGATTAAAACATAATACAGTAATATAATAATACTAATGTAATAATAATGATGATAATACAGTAAAAGCCCATTTATCCATGACCCAATCAACCGTAACTTCCGTATAACCAGCACCTCAAAAAAAGTCCGCATTCGATTAACCAAAATTTATCCAGCACAATATATTATTTTTTAAATTTATTTTTTAACAAAAATTGTGTGTTTTCGGCCGAATATCCCGCGCTCACTTTAACCGGCATTGGCCAGGTCCCGAGGGTGCTGGATAAACAGGCTTTTACTGTAATATGCTAATATAGTAATAGTAATAATATATTAATGTGAATTATTTTATAATATATATTTTTAAATAACCAGTATAATTATAATATAATAAAAGAAACAATGATTAATGATAATACTATAATAATATTATAATAAATATTATAATAGTGCTTAATATAATAATAAAATCATATAATATCATAAACTAATAATAACATAATGATACAACAATTGTGATAATATATAATAATAAGTACTAGTATTAAGTAAACTTGGTATATGCTATCAAATTCATGTCTTCACCGTAATATTTTTAGCAATTGATTTGTAAACATCACGTCAATCTCCATGTTTGGGAAGCTTCTCCCCCTGTTTGGTTGCTAGGTGTCCAGATCTTATTGGACTTGCAAACTACCCTGTCAACAACAACAAAATTATACTTGTATATTGCCTTTCATGTGAGAAAGACGTCCCAAGGATCTAGACAGTCACTGTTTCAGACCCGAGCTGGGGACGGGGCCAGGGGTCGGGAGAACAACAACAACAAAATTATACTTGTATAGCGCCTTTCAAATCCAGAGGACGTGTAAAGGAGCTGGACAATCACTGCTTAAGACCCAAGCTGAGGACAGGTTGTGGAGAGAAGGGAGGATTAGGAGTTGCCAATGGATCCATCGAAGAGGAGAGTCTTGAGGCGAGACTTGAAGGAGGCCAGGGAGGGGGCGAGGTGGAGGGACTGTGGGATGGAGTTTCAGAGGTTGGGGCAGAGTGGCTGAAGGCCTGCCCGCCAATGGTGGAGCAGTGGGTCAGGGAACGTGGAGCAGGCCAAAGCCTGATGAGCGGAGGTGGCGAGCAGGTTGGTAAGGGGTTAGGAGGTCATGGATTTAGGGTTGGGCGAGGTTGTGGAGAGATTTAAATGTGAGGACCAGGATCTTGAATTGGATCCTCTGGATGACAGGGAACCAATGGAGTAGGACAAGGATGGGGGAGATGGGGTCACAAAGATTGGAACGGTAGAGGATACGAGCCGCAAAATTCTGGATTATCTGCAGCCTGTGGATGGAGGAATTGGGAAAGCCGACAAGCAGGGCATTTTCATAGTTGTGCCGGGATGTAATGAAGTCGTTAACGACGGTTTCAGAGGCTTTAGGGGTGAGAGTCAGGCAATGTTGTAGAGATGTGGACAGGCAGAACAAGTCATTGCTTGGATGTGGGGGAGGAAAGACAGTTGACGGAGTCCATGTCAGTGGACTCCTTGCGTGCCAGGTGTCATTAACTTACACCTACAGTTCAAGGGAAGATATGCCTCTCTTGGAATATCTGGAATGATAGCAAGTAAAATGACAAAAGATAAACTAGACCATAAACTCTTTTAATGATTATCTATGAAACATCTGACTCTCATATCTCCAGTAAGGATCCCTGTGCATATTTTGATAACTCGTGAAACCACCTTGCGATCTCCTCAAAGTTTACGTCTCGATTTAAAGTGACTTTCCTTTCAGTCGACTTCAAGATCCTTACATTCTTGTTCAAATTCATTCACCTCTAGACGTCTCAAAGTGTATGTTTGTGGTTGAAATGTGGCAGCTAATTACACACAGAAGTGTCCCACAAACAGTCATGGATTGAAGTGATAACTTTATTATTGTTTTGTTTTACTCTTGAGGGATTACTAGCAAGTGTCAATAAGGAAACTTGTGCAATGTTTCGGTCAAACCCAGGTCTCTCGCTTGCGAGGTGAGTGCCTCAACCACTAAACTACAGGACTCCACAAAAACAAGTAGTTGTATATGTAGAGGTTGCTAAAGGTTGAAAACTGTTTTAAAAGAGATGCAAGGAATCTGATAAACTGTTGAAAAGAGCTGTCAAAATCTCACTCAGAGTCCACTTTTTTACCTTACGTTTCTCTATTGATTCTATAGTTTCAACACAAGATGACAAAAACCACATCTCACAACACTAAACTTTGTAAAAATCAGCAATTCAAAGCTTATACAGGAGTTTGAAAATGGCAGCATTGACAGGAGACGTCACTAAAATTGATAACTCTTGGGTACATGACAGGATTGGGAGAAACTGCTTTCTCACATTAAAATGCTCTAAAAAAAATATACAAAAAGGATAGGTTTATGGATCAATTTCTTGGGTATCACAGCAGTATACAAGAATATTAAAGTATAAATATGTATAGGCTTATGAATCAGTTTCTCAAGTCTCACAACAAATTCTCAAAAGGAAATGAAGCTTTCAGAAAATTGAGAATGCATCCCGAAATTATACGAAGGGATACAACGGAGCTACAAGGAGCCCACACTAGATTCCCCGGTTGCTGTGATCAATTAAGCGCACTTGATGTTTCTAATGGGGTTCAGGTTCAAATCCATTTCATATTGAGGTTGAAGTCTCTCTTTGCTGGCTGTAAAGTGAAATGAGTTTAGATTGACTTAGGCCCGTTATTTATCACTGCACACTTTATTTGATTAGATTCCACCCCATATGAACAATAACAACAAGAACAACAGCATTTCATTTGTATTGGGAAGACATCCCAAGGCACTGGACAGTCAGTGTTCCAGGCCTGAGCTGGGGTCATGATCGGGCAGGGTGGAGGGAATGGTGGGAGGAAAGTAGGGTGACCGATACCATGGTCGAAGAGGAGAGTCTTGATGCTAGGGAAGGGGCGAGGCAGAGGCATTGTGGGATGGAATTCCAAAGATTGTAGGTAGAGTGGCTGAAGACTCGCCCACCAATGGAGGGGCAGGTGGGGTAAGAGATGTCAAGCAGGCAGGAAACTTCAGACCAGTTGGTAGGGTGTTTGGAGTGGGGGCAGTCGATAGTCGAAAGGGTCGATAGTCCGAAGGTTCGATAGTCCGAACACATAAATTTCCTATACCAGCGTTAGCCAAGGGGGGTTACCGCTTGATAGTCCGAATCAAAAATGAAATAAGGTTTGTTAATCCGAACGTTTCCATTCTTAGGGTTAGGGTTAGGTTTAGGTTTAGGGTTAGTTTAGGATTAGGGTTAGCATTACGGTTAGGGTTAGGGGAAGCTTCAGACTAACAAACCTTCGGACTATTGAACCTTCGGATTAATGAACCTTCGGACTATCGGGCGGTAACCATTTGGAGGCCTCAGAAGTGAGGGGTGGGGCAAGGCCATGAAGGGTTTTGAAGATGAAAACCAGGATCTTGATTTGCACAATCAAAGCGTTGTCTTGAGATTGACCTTGAGAGAGGTGAAGGAGGGGATGAATTAGAGATATTCCATGTTGGAATTTTAGAGAGTGGGGAAAGCAAGAGTGAAAGCCCAACTACCGATAGTAGGTATTGAGAGAGGCCCTCTTGTGGGTTAAGTCACATTAATATTATTGGGATTAATAATGTTGTTGGATGCACTAAAGAGAGCATTCTTAACTGCAGTGGTCCATATCAATGTGCTATTACCTCCACCAGCTTTCAGATTGTGCTGTTCAATCCCAATTTATAATGTCTTTTCATGGCGAATTGCTGTTAAAAGCACAGTATAAACCATGCATGAGAATCTGGGATGCTCCAGGTTAATAATGTTTATTGGCTTCTCAAATATGGGGATTAATGATCCAGTGAAGTGTTTCAAATACTGGCTTATCTAGCTAATGTCCCATTTACACGGCACTTTTGCCATCGATTCAACAAGACCTTTGTGTCAAATCGACACTGAAAGTGCAGCATAAACACAGTTTTAGGGTCATCAAATTGACTCTGAGCTCCATTTTCAAAACCGCTGCAAGAAGCAGTTTCGTGGCAACCATACCATCCATGTGTAAATTGGTTTCATTTTGTAACTTTTAATGTGACAAAAAATCAACTTTAGAAGTTGCCAGGTGGTCTATCAGCTACAGTTATGCTTCTAAAGGCAATTAAAGAGGCAGTCACCACATAGCTTTCAGCAGTATAAAGCTGAAGTGTGAACTATCTTCTATCGGGATACCTAACTTACTGCTGATGTAGCTAACAAGCTTACGAATGGATGGCAGGGTGGGTCTATCTTCTGCAATGCTTGCAGTTGATGGGTAGAAATCATCTTTTGTGGATCAGCTCCTCTTCCTAATATATACGCATGGACCTGAAGCAGGATTGTGAGAGTAACAATAATAACTATAACTGTGTTATAACTATATCTGTTTCACCTTCTCATCTACCAGACTGGGGTTAATTTATTTAGTCTTTTCTCAGTTAATATTAATAAACCTGATAGTGTCCATTCTGGATTTTGGAATTAAACCGCTTATTATTTTGGAGTCAAGTCTACTTAAATCCAATTTCCTCGAGTTCACTTATAAGAGATTGTGCTTTAACATTTTATTACTGAGAGATATCAAATTTCTTTTTTTAAAAAAGGAGAACAGATTTTCTCAAGGGCAGCATCTCTCGAGAGACATTCCCATCACTTTTACAGTCTATGCTCTGAGGCTATCTAATTTACGATGCTTCAGAAAGGTAAGAATAAAGAGTAGCATGTAAGACTGAAAAAAATGTTTGACTTTGCAAAAACGATTTCAAAGTTCAAGCAGTTTCATAAAAGAAGCCATTCTGAAATAACATATTAAAATTTGGTTAAGATTGAATTACAATTTATTTCCTCCTCACAAAGATGACTGAGTTCTATGCTTTTTGAACCAGATAAAGATAGTTTGAATATGGACTAAGTAAACTGCCTTCTGGCATATCCACAAGGCAGAAGTTGCAATGCATTCCAGGTCTCTCTCCCTTTCTTACTGATATTCTGTTTTAGTTTTCAGATTTAGATTTCAGATTTTTAAAGTAAAAAAAATCAGATTTCTCTCTTCCCTCAAGGAAGTTCTTGAATCATCAATAAATCTACTGTTGCATTATTAGTCAGGAGCAGAGACAACATTGAAAGCACTCTTTACCAGTTCAGAATACTATCACGCTATTCATGAAATAGCCCAAGGAAAGTCTTCAAGACTAAATAGCTTTCACTTGATTTTTCTAAGCTAGTGCATTCCCAAGTTGCTCCTTCATTGCTAGATGCTCTCAGTGATGCTTGTCAGTGGGGCTCTTTACATCTCACAATGAAAAGCACTCTTGCCTTTGTATTGTTAAAGAATTAAATAATCTTATTTTGTTCCTATTGCAAAAAATCCTTCAATAAATATATACAATATTATTTAAAAAAATGAAATAGGTCATTCCTCTGAAAATATAGCAATT
Organism: Hydrolagus colliei; assembly: GCA_035084275.1. NCBI lineage: Eukaryota > Metazoa > Chordata > Chondrichthyes > Chimaeriformes > Chimaeridae > Hydrolagus > Hydrolagus colliei. Next base: position 57,056,782 of record CM068742.1, on the reverse strand, counting down.
AGATATATCTAAGGGTGAATAAGCCTGCAAAGTTGACAGTTATCTGTTGACATAGAAATTCTGAGTAGTATCAAAGATAAAATGTTACTCATGTGGGGTTGTCTTGTTTGACCCCGAACTTTCCTTCCTCCCTTATATCCGCTCCATGACCGATACAGCCTTCCATCACCTCCACAATATTGCCAGACTCTGCCATTACCTCACCCCCATGCCGCTGAAACTCTCATCCACGCCTTTATCACTTCCAGGCTCGACTATGGGAACTCTCTCCTCATCAGCCTTCCTTGCTCTTCCCTTCACAGGCTGCAGATCATTCAGAACTCTGCAGCTCGTGTAATCTCCTGCACCAGGTTCCACGACCACATTACTCCCACCCTCACCCATCTCCACTGACTCCTCATCCTCCAGAGGATCGAATTCAAGATCCTCGTCCTCACCTTGAAGGCCATTCACGGCCTTCCCCCTGCCTATCTCTCTGACCTGCTGTCTCCCTATCAGCTCACCCATCCCCTCCACTCAACAGACTCAGGCCTGCTCCACGTCCACCACCCTAACCGCTCCACCATTGGTGGCCGGGCTTTCAGCCTCTCTGTTCCCACACTATGGAACTTCATCCTGCAATCCCTTCACCTCACTTCCTCTCTTTCCTCCTCCCGACATGTAAGGCATTCTATAAATGTAATGTTGTTGTTGTTGTTGTTGTTAATTTGGAAGAGTGTGAAAATGTGAACAGTTATGTAATTGTGATCATTGGTGAAAAATATTATTTGGTCATTAATGACTGAATTTTCCCCTCTATCATTTATTAAAGGGATATTCATAATTATTCTAGCATTTAATTTTGTACAGTTCGCATCAGGTGGATATCTGAAAAGGATTCATTGGATTCATGGTGACTGTATTTCATGTAGGCCATTCATTTCATAGCAAAGAATCCCATTGAAACTACCACAAATTAGACCCAAATTAATCTAGTTTGGTACTGAAATGCTGTATACACAAGAGATTATGCCAATGCCAAAGAACAGAAGAAGACACAGAAGATGCAGTCAATTTGTTTTACAGTTATATTCTGTGAAGCACGTTGAGTCTTCTCAAAGATATATTAAGGCACTATATCAAATACAATGATTATTAGTATTAAGATCTTTCAATTATAGTTGAACAAATGGTTCTGGCAATGAAGTGGGTACTAGAGGTATGAAGGGGAAAGACAAATGGGTGGGGGCATTAAGATGAAAAGTTCTGCCAAGAACCTTCACCAGTTCTGATTATCCTGGGACTAGAATCGTGTGTACATGTACAGGTATTTTGATACATTGGTTGAAGAATACCACTTACTGGGCCTACATAACCTCAGCTGTCTGCTCCCAGCCTCACCTCCAGTTCTGAATCCATTCACCTCCCAAGCCGCCATTTTAGGAACTATGGAAAACCAAAATCTGATCACCTAAGGCATATATTGCTCCAGTATTATAAAGGTAGCTAACCTAGTTATCCAACACTTACAAACATCAATGCTCATCAGCGTTGCATTGCTTCTCACAAAATATCCCATTACCTAAGAATTTGAAATATACAGTATTATTCATTATATGTAGCGCTCTACCCAAATTTCACTCTCACTACAGCTCATACACAATAATGAAGCTTATGCTTGAAGCTGAATACAGGTATTCAGGAACAGAAAATCTTATCAAGGATATTTTGTTTTACCAATTATCGATGAAGTTGCAGCCTGTGGAATAAACTGGATTGCGTCCTCTCTCAGGTTAGCCAAAAGACATGTTCGATAAAATCTGCCAACTATTTCTTCACTAATATATTGCTTTCAATTAACCCAAAGTGACAAATCCAACCTTGCGGGGATTACAGATGCCTTTACTAGATGCATCTGCTTTTATCTAACCAACACTGATAATCTATTCTACTCATCAATGTTATTTATTAATGGCCTTAATGCTTTAATTAATGGAGTTAATGCTATTTATACTCATACAATTTAGCTTAAATATATGTAGTATCTGCATTGTTGTAATGTACATCTGAATATTGTGCAAGTGCTGTATTAGCTCTTTTATGTTACAGTTTATGGTTCTTGAAACTGATTTAAAAAGCAAGAATTCACAACTCAGCCCTTACAAATATGGGGAGGAATTTTGTAAAGGGTAATAGCATTTTAGCAGCTTAGCATTTTGCATGCCAATCATAACGTAATATTTCTGTCACTGAATAATGATGATAATTTTGTCTGTAACATATTTGTTCCGAAATCATACAATCCTCTGTTTACTCCACACTTATTAAATTCAACTACCTGCAACGAACCACATGCAGAGTGTCATTATGGAAATTTGATCCTGGAAAATACAAACATTATTAAGCACAAAAATTGATAAATATTTTTTAAAAACATAAGAATTAACATGGTGAACATAAGAGCATATTTAAAAATAGGATGAGTAGATAGCTAATGAAACTAGGCAGTAAAAAGTGAAGCAATGGAAAAGTATAATCAACAGGATACAAGAGGAAAATAAATGAAATATATGTTGGTGTTTTGCTGCATTACATCAGCTGTTCTTTTCCAATTGCCTTTATGTTTTGTTTGTGTGAATTATCACTTGGTTAGGCAGTGCAATTATCATTCCCTCCCATAAAGTAAATACAGAATAGATTACTGGAGGCAAATTACTGGACTATAATTCAACTGAATGATTCCAATTCTGTCCTCCAAAGCAGAATTAGAAATGGGTTATGAACAAGAGGGAATTGCGGCCTTGAAGTCATTACCAGCTCTTTATTATTGTATGAAGTATATGCCGATTTTGTTATTTGGATCTCTATGTTACATACAAGATTACAACACCACAACAAAAAACTTGTATTTATAATAGCAACCCTCATGCAGAGTAACATCCCAGAGTGAAACACCCAGCCAGGGGTCCATAGAGTGACAATAGGCACAGTCAAAGAGGAAGGTCTTCAGGTGGGACCTGAAATTGTAGAGGGAAGAGTAATGTGAAGGGTTACAAAAGGAATGCTCCAGAGATTTGTGGCGCAGTGGTTGAAATGATGGCCACTGATGGTGGAAAGGAGGACGCGGGGGTCATGCAGGAAACCAGAGTCTGATCGGAGGCAGTGAGTAGTGGGTTGGGGAGAAAGCAAGTCAAAGACGTAGGGAGGTGCTATGACATGAAGGGATTTGAGGATGAGTGGGAGGAACTTGAAATCTATCCATTCAGCTATATGGAGCCAGTGGTGTCTGGCTACATCTGGAGTGATCCTCATACGGAGTTTAGCATGGGTGAATTTGTGGGTGGCTGAGTGTTGAATCAGTTGAATTTTATGGATGTTGGAGCCGGAGAGACCAACGAAGAGGGCATTTGAAAAGTTGAGGCGGTTATCCTGTGTGGTTCTGTTGTTATCAAATTCTGGGTTGGGTTTGTGGGACATTACTACTGCATGCTCTCCTGCCAGTAGGGCAACTATAACTCCAAAATTTTACTTACAACAAGAAAATTATATTTGTAGAGCGCCTTTCATGTCAGGAGCATGTCCCAAGCACTTAGTATTTAAAACCATTTTATCTTAAAGTTTAAGATGGTGCTGAATTGTGGGGAATGCTTAAAATCAGTCTTAATTTGAAGGTTGTTTTCCGCAATTGTGAAAAAGAAACAACTTTTAAATTAAAATCAGAATAAAGAGTTTCCACAATTCTAGCAATATAGCAATCCTTGCCAGTCTCCCCAGCTCCACTATTCACAAGATCCAGCTCATTCAGAACTCTACCACCTGCATACTGACCTGGATCAAACTCTGTATCCTGATCTCACCAGTTCTGGCAAGGCTCCATTGGCTCCTCATCACTGAATGGATCAACTTGAATATCCTTACTCTCATGTACAAATCTCTACCAATTTACTCCCTACCTCTCTGACCTCCTCACTCCCCAATCCACCACTTGGAGCCTGGTAATCCACCACCCGGCGCCTGGCAATGGCTTCCAGCTTGTTCTTCGTACCCTACACCCCACCATCGGCAATTGCAATTTCAGCCACTATGCACCAAAACACTGGAACACTCTTCCTCAAACTCTCGCTTTGCCCCCTCTCTCCCCCGCTGCCTTAAAACGTTCCACTTCAACTGTGCTTACAGCCATCTTTCTTCCCCACCCAGTTCAGAGTCAGGCTTCACCACTGTTAAGCATTCTGAGAGACGCTACCCTGCATGGAGACGGCTATGGAAGTGCAAGTTGTTATTGTTATAGAATGACCAATATTATGTGATCAAGGGTCAGAAGGAATAATCCATCACCACTCAAACAAATGCAGGCTAAAACAACAACAATCACATAATTACATTGATAGAGCACCTTTCACGTCGGGAGGACGTCCCAAGATGCTGATTGTAGCAGATTGTAAAACAGGTTGTAGCATGACACCCTGTGCCAAACTGAAACAGTCAATCTCAAAGCAGCTTCCAGAAAGATTGAATAGGAATTAATTCCCTCTTCTTGGATTAGTTCATTGGAATGTAAATGTTTTGATACATTGTAAGTTGTAATAGTAATTTTAATAGTCATGAAAATCTGTAAATATACGTGAATGTGAAAATGAGGCAAGTAATTTCCAACTATTATTTAACACAGTATATGGTAAACCAGGTATACATCTCATTGATTTGACATAGAGCTGGAATTTATTGCTTGTTTTATTGCAGAAAAACAATCCCAATGTATTCTGAATGTCAGTTATTAAATAAAAAATAGTGGTTTTCGATGCTGCAAATGTTTTTAACTCACCGAGAGGTTTTCTGCTGATTGAAAGAAAATAAGTGAAAACAATTGACACTTTAAGTGGTCAGTTATTTGACTAATTTACTGCAGTGTAGATAAGTGATATTTCCACCCAGTGCTTTTACAATTTACTTTACTTAAATCAATTATGCCATCAGACGCAACTAAGGCTAAGATAAGAAAACTTATTCATCACTGAAAACGAATGAAATATAGTGATGAATAATTTTTTGACGCGAAGTGCTTTCAGAACAGAATGTTCTTTATACTTTGAATTGTATTAATATTTATTCTTTTATCTATCCATATTAAAGAGCCAAAATAGGTTATCCACATGTTGGTGATTCTGGGCAGAAGCATAGTTGGCTTGTAAATCGGTGTAATGTATTCCTTTTTAAGTGGACATAGGGCAAATTTGTAAGGAATATGTTTTCCTGAAGCATCCTTAGGGCTTCCACAATGAAAGGATATCCACTTTTTCCTTTTATTACAAGGGTATTTCAACTCCTCACATCCAATTCAGTTCTAGTCAAACAGATTAAGACCCATCTGTCACTCATAGTTAGGATTGAATTTAACCCCTCACTCTCAGTGTGGTCTTGAATACCAATGATGTAGAAGCTTTGTCACATTGCTGCCCTCCGTCCGTACCTCACGCCCAACACATCTGAAACCTTCTTCCACATCTTAATCCTCAGATTATTCCAATGTCCTGTCGATGGGCTCCTCATCTCCACCATCAACAGAATCCAATTAATTTATCTCTCCTCACTCTCAACTGCAATCACCCTGTTGGGATTTCCGATCCCAAGAGTTCAAATGATGACCCAACAATCCTTAATAAAAGATATGGTTTTTAATATGTATAAACTCACACAGTGTGAAATACAGACTGGTTAAAATACAGAGGTATACTACCGGTTAAAACAGGATTCAGCTGAATCGAACATCGGTTGGTCTCAAGATGGTGTTCTTTCTGTCTGCTGCTATACTTACGCCTTATCTGGACCAGTCCTGCAGGTTTATAGGTCTAATCTAACTCTTGGACTTCTCTCCCAAATATATCCAGAAATCCTCCTGACCTTTGACCAGTCCAAACCTTACCCTCATCTCCGATGTTCTAACATCTTCTTTGTCTTGTCTAATCATATTAATGGGAGTTGCAGAGAAATATAAACATAGTACCCTCCTTATCTTAGTACCAATCAAGAGAAGAACACTCTGTTTATGCTAACCTCCTAAGCTGACATTCTTCCTGGCTGGTACCAAGATTTGTGGTCCCATCATTCGTCCCTTTCTTTGTCCTGTCCAACCTGGGACAGGAGAGAGTCTTGTTTACATTACTCTGCTGTCCCTACAAGAGTTGTTTGTTTACACTCAAAGACATTAGACACGCATTCCATTCTCCCAAACCTAGCTTCAAAGCTTTTCCTCGTGTCCAGGTGGCCCTTACCTCATACTCCCAAATCAAGGGTCATAAACTGGTACCATCCAGTTTATGGTGCCCATACGTTTTAACCATACCCTTTAGTTTCCAACAACCCGTATTAAGTTCATCATCTGCTGCTTCAATTCCCCTCCCCACCCAGCTGCTGGTCACTCGACTCCCCACTCTCCCACCTGCTAATCAACACAGCCAACCGGTCGCCCCTCCTCAGGCTTTATTCCACTCCCCTTGAAAATCACGGTTATCACAGCACGCCTCAAAAACTCCACCCTGATCCCTCTAACCTTATATAATGCTATCCCATTTCCAACCTAATCTTCCTTACCAAAGAATTAGAACACATTGTCCAGGTGGCAAGCAGAGTTTTGAATTAAAACAACAATTTGCATGTATACAGCATCCTCCATGTAGGCTGGCATCTCAGAGCACTTAAAAGTGGCAGAGCCTGACTCTGGTCATGGAGACTAATGCAAGAGAGGATACAGGCTGCAGATTTCTGGATGATCTGCAACTTATAGAGGGAGGAGTTGGGGAGGCCGACAGGCAAGTAGTTTGCAAAGTCAAGCTTGGATGTTATTAATGCAGGTATGACAGTTTTGGCGGCCGACGGTGTGTGACAGCGGCAGAGCCCTCTGCTTCATCATTGGAGGTTGCACTTTCAGTCACTACACCCTGAAACACTAGACATCTCTGCCTTGCCCCTGCCTCCAGTCTCCTCTCTTTGAAGTCACGCTTAAAAAGGCTACACCGGCTCCAAATTACCAAACTGTTTGACTTCAAGATCCCCTCACTGGTTTTCAAATCCCTTCATGCCCGTACAGCTCCCTCCCTATCTGATCTGTAAATGGAAACCTCAGAGATGTAAAACTGGACAGAATGGAATATAACAGCTGTATATCTGGGAAAATTTATGCCATTTCACAAACATGACTTTAATTCAAACACCGATTCGGACCACTCGGCTCGCTTCATATATTCTTTCTCTATTCCATACATCTGGTGCAAACGTTTGGGCCTGTTGCCAAATGTCATTCACTCAATGTGTCACTTCTTTGGCTGTCATATGTTCACTTTTAATTGTGTGCTGCTCTGTCACTCTCTGACGTCAGGATCTGATGCTGCTTTCACATTCTCATCATGAACCCACTTTGCACTAAAAAAAACTTGCCGACAGCAGAAGCACAGTAATGTTTTAATTATCTCCCTATAAATACTGAAATATTCCAGATAGCTCCGTAGGTTATAATTCTAGCTCCATGCATAGCCTTTGTTGCTTTGAGAATCATGTCTGATAACTTCTTCAGTGTCTCAGTTGTTAGTCATTTTCAGTCATATGTTTGTGAGTTCAGGCTCCACACCAGACCTCTTATTTAGGCTGACCTTCCTGTGAAGGAATGATTCATTGTTCTAAGTCCTACCTTTCAGATGAGACAATAAGCTGAGGCCCTCTAAGTGTTCTGGGGATAAAGATACCATGACCAATTTTAGGAGTGACATGGACATTTCCTTGGAATACATATAAAAAAAGCAGAACATTCTCCTGTTATGTTTTGGCCAGCATTACTACCTCATCCAAATTCACACCAACAAACTATTTATTGCCTGAATAAAAATGCTAAATACTCCAGATGTTGGAAATCTGAAACAAAAACAGAAATCGCTAGGAACACTGAGCAGGTCAGGTAGCATCTATGGAGAAAGGAAAAGTGAGTCAATGTTTCGGGTCCATGAACCTTCATCAGAACTGAACTGAACTTTTCCTTTCTACTGTTTTTATTTCTTGCCTTATTTGTTCAATGACTGACTGTAAATTGATAAAACTCTCCCTGAGTCACAAGGTGGTGGGCTAACACTGAGAGAAACTCATTGGTTTTGAAGGGAAGCCGAATTCAAGTCATGATGTGGTGTTAAACTAAGTGTGGCCCAAATGCTGTTTTGGGACAGTAACAGTGTGGATTTGCTGCATTGTGTTTCACAACACATGTGTGGAGAGTGACATGCATCTCACCTCTAGTCAAAACCAAATTGATGCAAAATCATTACGCATTGCGTTTTTATCAAATGTTAAACTTCATTTTTTGTGTCACTATAAGAATTATTGAGACATTGAAAATCTAAACACAGACATTGATGTAATTAGAGCTAAAAGGTTGAATGTAAGTGCTTGTGTCTACAAATATAACTCAAAAAATTGGTGCACACAATGTGTCTAAAAGCATTATTTATCTCATTTATATCTCTTACTCTCACTCTGAATTCAGTCATTCTTACAGGAATTGTTGCAAAAGACAATACAATAAACGACATTAGCAGTGAATAAGATTCAGTTTAATGAACTGAGGAAAAGATTAGTGGAAGAGTTACTGCCTCATAGACATAAAACTGGATCAAATGGTCTAACTGTTGTCTGTATGGAATCAAGAACACAGTGAAGGTCTTTAAAGCTCTTACCAGATTGTCAATAGCTCCTTTGCAATGTGCATTCTCAGCCCCCCAATGTTGCAAATAGTGTTATTTGATAGCCTTAACAAGAACTTAACAGACTAAACTGATTTATTTTCAAGAAACCATTTTATGCTTATTTTTAGAAGAATAGGGGTGCTAGGAGAAGCTTTGGATATGGCTGAATTTTCCTTTACTGGCATCTCTCAACATTCAATTCATTGAACAAAGTCGTCACTGGTAACATCAGTGACAACTGCTAATGTTTTAACTCTGTGCTTTTAAAGCATTTTAACAACGTGATAAGGTGCTATGTCAAAATGCAAGTATTACTATTATAAATGGAATGAATCTGGTGTTTATTCTTTACACATACATGCACAAACTATAAATTAGACCGACACTGTTGCTAAAATTACCATAGAGGAACATTAGATCTAATATGCTTATTAAGGTTTGAGCTATATAGAGACTAAGTTATCCAGCGGTGTATAATTTTTTCAATATCATTAGCCCTAGGTTGAACTGCAGTAAATGTTTATTATCTTTCTCAAGCTGTTTCTGTCTTACACTTGTCTCTTCTAAAAAGGTTGATTTTTTTTTAAAAAAAAGCTTAATTTCTATTGAAGGCAACTAATGTTCTTCTTTCAAGGGGTTTGCATTATTCTGGTCGGTGACAAAGGACCACATTCAGTATCAGTTTTTTGTTTTCTTCTGGAGTGCAATTTATTGTTATTATTATTCATTTGTTGAAATTCTCAAATTCATATTCTTCCATGGTCTTGTCACACCCTGCCTCCGCAACCTTCTTCAATGTCTTCCTCCATGAAGTCCTGGTTCATACCATCGTCTCCCCATTGTCACACCCACCCACAACCACACAGGTCCTTTCAGCCATCCTTTCCAGCTCTCTCAAACTCCATTCCAGAGTCTCTCTGACTTGCTCTCTCCATCACATCATTCGTTAACCATCTGGACACCAACCTATCATTTGACACCCATTTGATCATCTTTCCCCTCCCAACTCCCTTTCACTTCCACCCCCACCTTGGGTGCTCAGCCAGTTAAACACATTAAGGTATTCTCCTGATATGAAAGATTCTATATATATGTAAATGTTTTGTAATTGAAGGATCCATCATTGTATTGTCAATTTAAATATTAGATATATAGCTTTGTGTAGATGCTTCTCATTATTTGCATTGTTTTAAATGTCATTTCAGTTTAATTCTGTACAATTTCTGTTGTTTTGCCATGTAAAGTATATCTCTTGCTGTGTGCTTTGTTAAGCGGAGGTTTGATTTCTGCACATTGAGTTACTGATGGATGTTGCTATGGTACTGCAAAGCTCAAGAGTACTGCATCCAGTTGTTTATAGTTAGTGTAAGGTAAGAGAGCTTACAATACTGCCATCATTTGGGTGTGCAGTTTCAAGCAGCTCACATTGCGTTAAAAGGATTGTGATGTGAAAACGTTCCAGCTACAGAAATATTCCTTTGCAAATATATCATCAATATTGATTTTCATAGAATGGCACACTATAAAGGTTAGGCTCACCACTTCTTTTATATCTAATTTTTCTTGAGCGTATGTCAATGATTCTCTCATTTTGCAGTTAATGTTGATTATAATGAATCACAGGTTCCAGCTTAAGTTTAATAATCATCAAATAGTCTCTGTCATTATCAGGTTTGCTTCAGGTGAGAGCACTGTTAGTATCAATCCACCACCTCACCAAGTCAGTCAAGAACCTAGGCGTCTTGTTCGATCCTCAAGTGTCATATCTCCCCAACATCCATGCCATGACCCAGTCTGCCTTCCCTCACCTCCGCAACATTGCTTGACTCCACTGCCTTCCCATCACACTGAAGATTCAATTTAGGATCCTGGTCCTCACCTTCAAAGTCCTTTATGGCCTTGCCACCACTCACTTACCTCTGCAATCTCCTAAGCCCCTATCTACCTGTCCTTTCTCTTAGACATGTTGCAGACGACATGCAAATATCAGAAGTGATTCAGAGGATGATCAACAACAACAATTTGCATTTATACAGTGCCCTTCACCCAGGTAGTGTCTCAAAATGATTATTATAATCCACTACCATATATGTAGTGGGAGAAGAAATGAAGGGAGGCAATATAGGCTAGATAGTACAATTTTAAATGGTGTGAAGGAACAGAGAGACCTGGGGATTTGTGTTAGTGTCTCGTTGAAGGTGGCAGGACAGGTAGACAAGGCTGTTAAGAAGGCATATGGGATACTAGGCTTTATAAATAGGGGTATAGAATACAAAAGTCAGGAAGTGCTGACTAACCTCTATAAAACTTTGGTGAGGCCTCAGCTGGAATACTGTGTTCAATTCTGGTCACCACACTACAGAAAGGATGTGAAGACATTGGAAAGGGTACAAAGAAGATTTACTAGGATGGTGCCAGGATTGAGGGACTTCAGCTATGAGGAGAGGCTAGATAGGCTAGGGTTATTCTCTCTGGAGCAGAGAAGATTGAGGGGAGACCTAATAGAGGTTTATAAGATCATGCGGGGTTTCAACAGGGCAAATAGAGAAAAACTATTTCCACTCGTGGGCGAATCTGTGACTCGTGGTCACAGATTTAAAATAGTTTCAAGGCAAAGTAAAGGGGAGCTGAGGAGAATTTTTTTCACTCAGCGAGTTGTTCGAATCTGGAATGCATTGCCTGAAAAGGTGGTGGAGGTTGATTCGATAACAACTTTTAAAAGGGAATTAGATCTTTATTTAGGGAGAACAGGTCTATTAGGCTATGGGGAGCGGACAGGGCAGTGGGATTGAATCGCTCTTTTCAAAGAGCCGGCACAGACTAGATGGGCCGAATGGCCTCCTTTTGTGCCGTAAAATTCTATGAATCTATGAATGTCTTCTCACCAAAAGAGGAAGATGGCTTCATTCCATTAATCATACCTGTGCCTGAAAATTGTTAATTTCCTGTTTTTTCACAATTACCTTTCACTCATAAAACACACAGAATGTCCCATGATTTGCTTTGGGATGTCCTCCTCGTTTGAGAAGTGTTATACGGAATGCAAGAATTATTATTATTACTATTAGTGACAATAACACGGTTCCTAGTGTTCATGTGTTCTCATGAAAAGACATGGTTAAATATATAAGTAATACAGTAAGTGCTTATTGTTAAGCACTTACTTAGGTAAGAAATACTTTCACGAGTACAGTTTATCTCATGCTTTTTTCTGTGTGTTTATCATGTGTTTGAAGTGTGTATGTGTGTACTTCTTAAGAACTTTGAGGGCAAAGGGCTGAGGTTGTGGAGCAAGAACTGAAGAATAAGCATTAAATAGTTAAGCTGCCAACAGGAAAAAAATAGTTCCTTAGAAATATTGGCACAAAACAGCTATAAATGTTAGCTTGTATCTGTGTTTAGTCAGGAAAAAGAGAGTTGCATAATTTTATAATCATTGTTCACCACATATCTTTTCACTGTATTCGACAGATACAATAATCAACAATAATTGTTGCATTTGATATAGCGCATTTTATGTCTTCTAGATGTCTCAAAGTGCTTCAAAGAATATACTGTAAAGTGGCTATTTGTGGGCAAAAATCGGCAGCCAATTGTACACTGAAGTGTCCCACAAACAGTTTTTTGAAGTGACCAGTTTTTTTTCCCCCTGAGCTATTATAATCAGGAGTATGGATTAAGGAAATATGCCCAAGGTTTCGCCCTGTCGGGAATCACACCCAGGACTCTGATTTTCAAGGCGAGTGCTCTAACCACTGAGCTACAGAATGTCACAAGGCGCTATATCAAATGTAGGGGTTACTATTATTATTTAAGTGATTAAAAAGTGTAAACCTTTCAAAGTAGCAAGTATTTTATAATAGTAACCTTATACTTGATAGTACGCTTTATCATACCTTTGAAACACCTCAAAGAGCTTTGCAGGATTTTTATTATGAAGTGTAGTGACTATTTTGTACTTTGTAGGTGAACACAGCAAGCAATATGTACTTAGCAATGTCTCACAAACAGCTATAAAATGGATGACTGGTTTTATCTGGAGGCTGATTGCCAGGAAATTGTTTATCAAATACAGTATCCCAATGGGAAGATTGACCTCCCAGTAAACAAGGAGATAGGACCTTGGTTTAAGGGGTCATGCGAAGGACAGCAATTCTATCAATGCAGTGCTCCTCCAACACAGCATTGAAGTGACAACAGCAACAACAACAACAAAATTACATTTGTATAGTGCCTTTCACATTGGGAGAATGTCCCAAGGCGCTGGACAGTCAATGTTTCAGACCTGAGTCTGGGTTGAGACTGGGGAGGGTGGAGGGAAAGGAGGGGATTTAGGGTAACGATGGGACCGTCGAAAAGGAGGGTCTTGAGGAGGGACTTCAAGGAAGTTAGGAAGGGGGCAAGGCAGAGGGATTGCGGGATGGAATTCCAGAGGTTTGGGGCAGATTGGTTGAAGGCTTGTGCACCAATGGTGCAGCAAGTGAGTCGGGGGGCATGGAGCAGGGCGGAGCCTGCTGAACAGAAGGAGCGGGCAATTTGGTAGGGGTTTAGGAGATCTGAAAGGTAGAGTGGGGTGAGGCCATGGTGGGCTTTGAGGGTGAGGACCAGGATCTTGAATTGAATCCTCTGGGTGATCGGAAACCAATGGAGTTCGACGAGAATGGGGGAAATAGGCTCACAGAGCTTGGAGCGTTCCGGACACGGGCTACAGAATTGTGAATGATCTACAGCCTATAGAGGGAGGAATTGGGAAGGCCGACAAGCAGGGCATTGGCGTAGTCAAGTCTGGATGTGATGAAGGCATAAATGAGGGTTTCAGTGGGCTGAGGGTTGAGGTGGTGGCAGAGTCAGGCAATGTTGCAGAGGTGAGAGAAGGAGAGCAGGTCATGGCTTGGATGTGGTGGAGGAAAAACAGTTGAGGATCGAACAAGAACTAGTTTCCTGACTGGCTTGGTTAGGTGGAGTGTGCAAACTTGGAGGTTGATGTGTGAAGGCGCTGGAGCAAGCCAATCAGGAGGGCCTTGGTCTTGTTCATGTTCAACTGTAGAAAGTTAGTCTCATCCAGGACTGGATGTCTGACAGACAGTCTGTCAGGACAGCAATGGTCCTGGAAATGAGAGTAGAAGCAGAAAGATAGAATTGGGTGTCATCCGCATATATATAGAAGGTGACCCGTGTCTGGGGATGATGTCACCAAAGGGGAGCATGTAGATATTGAAAAGTAGGGGGCCAAGGATAAAGCCCTTGGGGCCACCACAGGTGACAGTGTGGGGGCTGGAGGAGAAGCCATTGGTGATGACAAAGTGGAGACAGTGAGAGAGTTAAGAGTCAAACCAGGTGAGGGCAGGTCCATGAATATTGAGCTGGGAGGAGAAGTGATGCAGGAGGATGGAGCGGTCGAAGGCAGCAAATAGGTCAAGGAGGACAAGTAGGCAGAGAGAGCCCTGATCACAGATGTTTAAAATGTCATTAGAGACTTTGACCAGGGCTGTCTCCATGCTATGGGCAGCATGGAAACTGGATTGTAGGGATTCAAAGAGGGAATGGCGAGAGAAAAAGAAGAAGTAACAGCCTAGACTGCAAGCTCAAATTCCTGTCATGGGGCTTGAACTCAGAATATATGCAATATATGTGTATTTATATGTCTATATATATGTATAAAAAATACTGAATAAATTGTTCCAAACACTTTCTTTGTGTTTTCCTTTTGTGTACAATAATGCATATTTGATCCCTCATTTTCAGTTATTTAGTTAAGTGTAAACTATATTACAGGAAGCCAGAAAAAAACCCATTTTGGAACATTCATTAATAAAAAATATCGATGCCTGCCTCCACAATAAATAAAGATGGACTCCAAACGTTAGTGTGTGAGGAGAGAGAAAAAAATAATTTGTGTATTCATGAGGAAGTACCTGATACTGAACTCACCCTCACATACAATTACACACTTTTCTTTTTCTCAACATCGAACTCTCTCAGTGTACAGCTCTAAGAGATGATATCTTACATGAAGGTCACCATATAAATTCAAGTTTCTTGTTGTTGTTGTAATTCCCCCCTCCCTCCCTCTCCCCAGGCATTATTCTCAATGTCGATTTCTGTTAGACCAGTTGTACATTCAACTTGTGGTTCACACACAGTGGCAGTAAAACACCAGTCCATGGGAGAGTGGATTTATTGAAGAAAAATCTCGTTCTATAATGCTACAATAATCCTTGGATTTGATTTAGTGCCTTTCACATCGGCAGGACATCTGAAAGCTCTTCACAGGATACACCGTAAAGTGCAGTTAGTGTGTTTTTGTGGGCTATCCCACTAATGAGCATTCAACTGCTTGCAGCTTCAGGCAAATGTGCAACTCACATTTATGAATGTTGACATTAAGAGTTGTGTGGGAGAGAGATACACTTCAGACCTGATATATTACAAATGACTGAATTCAAATCACATAGTAGACCCCAATGCCTTGCTACAGATATACCCATTGCATTATAGGAATCGCCCAAGGATATACTAGAAGGTCAAATGGTTTAATATGGTGCTAATCCATACACAAAGCAAATTTAAAAAGATCTTAAGCATTAGAGCTGATGGAAAGGGAAAGTAAAGTCCTCACGTACTGCATTAGGCATGTGTGATATCCAGAGTATTGGAAATCGAGATCTGCAAAATACATGTCTGAGATATGAAGTGTTCTTAGGTGACTTCAAACACCAGCTTGGGTGCAAACCCTTCTCTGTCCAGGAGCATGGGGCATCCTCCTGATGTGAACAACACCAACAAAATTACATTTGTAGAGCATATTTTAAGGTGTGTGAAGGTGCGATAAAATGCTAATTTTGTTGTTGATGTGAAAGGCACAGTTTAAAGTCTAAATTGTGGTGCACTGTAGCTTAGTAGTTAGAGTGCTTGCCCTGGAAATGAGAGGACCTGGGTTCCATTCCCAGTCAGGGCAAAACACTAGCAAGTTGTCTTATTCCACATGCCACTGTTCACCTAGCAGTAAGAAGGAACCCAGTTGTTGGTTGATTAGTGGATTGCTTTTCCCAGGATGATAATAATAATAATCCTTGCATTTCATACAGCACTTTTTACATGTTCTAAATGTCTCAAAGTGCTACACAGAATATCCTGTAAAATGAATTGATTGTATATTTATGGGCAAAACACGGCAACCAATTGTGCACAGCTTGTCCCACAAACAGTCATGGTTTGATGTTTTTTCTCTCTTGAGGATTATTATCAGGCATGTGTAGTAAGGAAACTTGGTTTCACCCTGCCTGGAATTGAATCCAGGTCTCTCACTTGCGAGGCCAGTGCTCTAACCACTGAGTTACAGGACTCTATCGAGCCATATAATACCTTCTCCCTAAAAATATATATAAAAGTAAGAATCAGTTGTTCAATCTTTCTATGACCTTTTGTGGGACACTGATGTGCACAATTAGGTGACGCACCTAATTAAGTCACCCCAAAAGTAGTCATTTAGCTTCATTATATATTATGTGGAGTGCTTTGAGATGTCTCGAAGACATGATAAGGCATTATATAAAATGCAAGGATTATTATTATTATTGTTATTATTATTATTATTAATATTATTATTAAGGACCTGGTTGGGGACGTTTCTTCCTGCAATCAAAACATGAAAGTGGAAAATGTAAAGTCAAGACCTCATTAGCACAGTTGGGACTGTTCTATTTGTAGTTTAGATCTGAGTCATTGAGCATTGGATGACAGCTAAGGTCAGTGGCTGGGAGCTAAAATATATGGAGCTTAATTCTGTAACCTGGATCGAAGGTCAAGGGCAGATTTTAGATGTCAGTTCAGTTGCTGTTTGCTGTAGAGATGCTAAGATTATAGAAAGCCCTTATAGAATTAAATAACAACATAGGCTGTTATGGCTTGGCATTTTCAGCTCCAAATTTGATCTATGAGAGGTATGGACAATAAACTATAGTCAGTGTGTTTGCTTTTTGGTTTTAGATGAAATTAGTTTAAAACATGGCAATTTCAAACAAATTTTTTAATAAGGACGTTTAATAAATGGGGTTGGGGAGTGTGAAGTGGGGAATTCCTTCTAGTAACCAGACGTACAACATGCATACTGTGGTCTGCAGTGGAAGATCACATTACAGCGGTGTTCATCTAGATAGTAATAATAATAATCCTCGCATTTGATATAGTGCTTTTCACATCTTCTGACATCTCAAAATGCTTCACAGAATATACTGTAAAGTGAATTGACTGTATATATGTGGGCTAAATACGACAGTTAATTGCACACAGCAGTGTCCCACAAACAGTTGTGGATTGAAATGACCAATTTATTATTGTTTCTTTGAGGGATTATTATTAGGCATGTGGAGTAAGGAAACATGCCCAAGGTTTCGCCCTGACCTGCCTAGATTCGAACACAGGACTCACGCTTGTAAGAGCTCTGTGAAACACTCCTGATTACCATCATGAATGCTATTTGGCCACTTTGAGGATATGTTGAGAAATTATGCTAGAAATTGCTATGTTTTACAACCCAGTATTGAAATCAATCATATGTTATACATTCATCAGCTTCAATTGTTTAAGTAGAATAGACGCAAAGAATACCATAATGCAAAATGCTATTTTATTAAATAGTTATCTCTTAGCCAATTTAGCATTGCTTGAGAATATAATTTTAGCTTGACTATGCCAACACTCTGTTGTCAGCCTTCCCAACTCCCTCCTCCTGTTTGGGTCCTAATCCCTGACTATTCTGCCACTTAGAACCTTCTCCTGACGTGAGTGGTGCTTTACAAATGTAATGTTGTATTCCATTGTATAATATTTATACTGTATGGAACTCCTGTAGCTCAGTGGTTAGAGCACTTGGCTCACAAATGAAACACCTGGGCTCAATTCTCGGCAGGGCAAAATGTTGGGCAAGTTTTCTTACTCCACATGCCTCTGGTAACCAGGTATTATGCAGGAACTTGGTTGTTAGGCAATTGACGGATTGTTGTTCCAGAGATAATAATCCCTCAAAAAAAACAGTAATAATTTGGTCACTCAATTCATGACTGTTTATCACTTTTATGAGGAAGTGTTGATTTCCTTCAGTATGGCACAAGTTTCCATCAATAATGGAGTATTAATAATTATATGTAGAAATATGTGTGATAAAGTATGCTAAAAAAAAGTCTTTTTGTGTATGTGTTTGTCTATCTTCCTGGTAGAGCGAAACCGTGGTAGTTTCCTGACTTCACATACCTGACAATAATCCCTCAAGAAAAAAAAAGCAACATTAAAATTGATCACTTCAATCCACCACTGTTTATGGGACACTGCAGTGTGCAATTGGCTACTGCATTTCACCCACAAATATAGTCAATTCACATTACAGTATATTCTGTGAAGTGCTTTGAGATATCTAGAAGATGTGAAAAGCTATATCAAATGCAACAATTATTATTATTTAATAAGTCTTTTGTCACTACACGTTTATGTCCTTTGAAGATATCCATGTTAAGATAAACGCAAGGTTGCATTGGAACTAAGTAAAATATTTTGTTTCCAAATAATGTGATCATCTTTAGTTCATAAGGATGCATTCTGTAGCCTCACTGTAATTCCCCAAAAGATATGACAATATATTCATTAGATGACAAAGTTAGACAATATATTTTTCAATCACATCACTTGTAATGATCACCTGTTATTGCAAGCAAATGTTTATTGCATATTTAGAATATAATGCTACTTTAGGGGAACTAGAAAAGTGATTTAAGGTGCTTTCAATGTGCATCCTATACAGAAATGTAATATGCAGCGTATTCAATTTTAATTTAAGAGTAATTTAAATGTTCAGATTTGGTGATTTTTAAAAAATGAATGAAATGTAGAATTGTGGAGGGGAATAAGTCAAGATATCTACAGATAGGCTTGCAGATTTTTATGGATTTTTATGATTCAATGGATAATACAATGTTTATTTTTGATTAATTATTTCCTTGTTTTCACCAACTGTTATTGGAAACCAGCAAGCCTACATACAACAACAACAATTGTTGTGAACAATTGGCTGCCGCATTTCACCCATATATATACAGTCAATTCACTTTACAGTATATTCTGTGAAGCACTTTGAGACATCTATAAGACGTGAAAAGCGCTATATTAAATGCAGGATAATTAAAATTAATTAATAACTTGCATTTATATACCACCCTCCACACCTGGCGGTGTCTCAGAGTGCAAGGGGGAGGCGGAAGGTGACTGTAAGCACAGCATCTGTAGGTGGGAAAGGAGGGGTTGAGGTGAAGAGATTGAGGGAGGGAGTTCCAAAGCTTCGGGGTATAATGGCTGAAGATGGATTAAATGCATGTTTAATCTGTCTGAGCACAATTTCATTCTTGACACCGAACCAGAATTTCTAAAGATCTGTTATTTTGACATTAATTGCAACAATAATACATTTGTATAGAGCCTTTCATGTCAGTAGGACTGTTTCCTGTCATTTTCACCACCCATACAGGACTTGGAACAATGGTGTAGGCCAGTCAGGTGCCAGCCTCATAGAATATACTGTAAAGTGAATTGACTGTATATTTGTGGCCGAATGCAGCAGCCAATTGCACCAATCGTGACTTGAAATGACCAATTTTTTTTTTTTTTTTAGGGTTTATTATCAGGCATGAGAAGTAAGGAAACTTGCCCAAGGTTTCGCCCTGACATGTCTAGATTCAAACACAGGTCTCACACTTGTAAGGTGCGTACTCTAACCACTGAGCTACAGGACTCCACTAATTTAATTTCATATCTTGCTTTTTACATTACGCCGCAGGTGGATTGCACCATTTCTAAGCAGTTGGTATGTTGGTCTGGATTTTTACTTTGCTTCATGGCTGTTTGTAGGTAAGATGCTGTGCAAAATTTGACTGCTGCTTTTGCCTAAAAATACAGTCACTTTAAAATATTTGGATAATGTTAGTCAGGTGCACTCCTAAATGCAAATACTATTACAGTCACCAGTGCTTGTATGCTTTGTAAAGCTGAACGGATTACTCCCCAAACCACCATGCACTACCTCCACTCAACTGGCTCCGGGGTGCTGCACATCCCTCATGCCCTCCTTTCCACCAATGGTGGCCATGCTTTCAGCCACTGTGGCCTGAAACAGCCACTGTGCCCTGCCCCTGGAACATTCCTCCGCCACACCTCCACATTGACCCTTTCCTACCTTCAGGTCATGCTTCAAAAAACTTTCCTACTCGACTGTGCTTACAGTCATTACCAACCCACCCCCTAGCTTGGTGTCATTCTCCTCCACTGTCAAGCGTTCTGTAACGCTACCCTGCAGGGGAGCTATATAACTGTAAGCTGCTGTTGTTGTAGTTGTAAAGCTGTTTTGGAAGCTATATTATCCCATCATTTGCTGGTCAATTTTCTGTTAAGTAACAAATTGCATTCATGTTGTACCTTTCATGTGGGAGGACATCCCAAAATGCTGAACAGTCAAGGTTTTACATCTTTAGGTTTGCTAAACGAATAATTACCGGTAGCCATATTTAGTAAACCAAACTAGTCCCATGTATACTATTAGCTGTAAATGTCTTCTTTTTCAACATTTATTAAACACTTTGTCTTTCAGAGTAAAAACCTGAGTGAAATTAAATGACAGAATAGAGATCAGAGCCTCTTCTGTTCTGTACTGTGTATGTGCCCTTGTATCCCTGGACATTCATATGACAAATTACTGCAGCCCTTGCCTCCAAGAGTTCAATAAACTGGTGTTGTCCTGAGATTGCAAGCTGTGTACAGCTGAAATCCTCAGCATCTATCATCCCTATAGAGTGAGTTCCTACTGCCCTGTATGGCATATACTTCTGAAGTTATGTGTAGCTCATTCATCACATTTATTGAATCACACTGTTGTTGATTGCAGTGACAATTTACATTTATTTTTGTTTCAGCCAAACATACATTCAATGTTGTGCTAAAATCACAAATCTAATATTTTGACTGAAGTAAAATCTATAGGCATAAACATTTATGTTTCCACAATAATATTTATCTTCAAGTAGTAAATCACATTGATTGTTAAATGCAGCTGTTGGGTAGTTTAATGATATACAAGTAGTGGGAATCATTCAGTGTGTAAATTATTACCATAATCTTAGAGGTTAAATATTACCCTGTTAATACTAAAGCGTTTCCCGAAAACAAACATCAGATTTGTTTATGGCATCAACTGAACAAATCCTTCAGTATTTTCTTTATAATATAGTGAAGAAAACCTAGCCATACCAACATCTTGACAAATGCAGTGGTGGACACGAACTAGGGAAACAGCAGTCCTTTTCCGCGTTTAAAGATGTTGAACATAAGACATAAAGAGATGTACTTTTAGAAGATTGTTGATGGCAGAGAAAGATGGGAAGTTAATTTAGGTGAGAAAAGAAACCCAGAGGACAGAGGTGTGGCACTTGAAGACTCAAACAATGATGTTGATGGAAAGGGAGTGTGGAGCAAGTAGTAGACCATAGTCATTTAAACTGAGGAGGTGTGCTCTAATGTAAGGCTGGGAATATTGGATAGGGATACGAGGGTAAGATTGTGAAGGAATTCGAAGACCAAGATGTGGATCTTAAATTTTAATCCACTGAGTGAATTAACAAGCCAATGAAGCTTGGCAAAATTGGAAGTAATGATATATTGGGGAGCGGGCAGGGCAATGGGGTTGAATCGCTCTTTTCAAAGAGCCGGCACAGACTAGATGGGCCGAATGGCCTCTTTTGTGCCGTAAAATTCTATGAATCTATGAATCTATGAATCTATGAATCTATATGTGCCTGAGAGTACTCAAACAACAGAGTACTGGAGCAGTTAAAGTTATTGGACAGTGGGAGTTATGGAAGCCAGTGAGGAGTGGATTGCAAAAATCCATCCTCTGCACGTAAGGTAAAGCCCTGCATAAAATATGATATGCTCAAACCTTTAATTCAGCATGTGAATCTCAAATATGCACAAAGTAATATGGAAAAATGGAGCGGATGGGATCTGGTGCCCCCAAAAGATTGTAAATTTACCATTGATTAGAGCATCGCCTCAAGCCTTGGTTCAAAACATAGAATCTCATAGAAATATGTACATATTTCATGGTAATATGAGAAATAAGTCATTGGATATAGCTTTATGACTCCTAGTAATATTTTATGAGGATCCTCATTTTTGGTGCAAAAGCAATAGAGAAGTGAGGTGGAATGCTATTAATTTAATATATAAGCTACACATTTGGCATTATTGACTTTACTGAGAACTGCAATGCATTGACCTTTTACATATCAAATGTTCCCTTTGAACTTTGCATCACGTCTGATTTAAATATAGGCACAGCTCATTAACTCAACTAAGATATATCAGAAGGAAAATGGCAAAGTGTGATGCTTTATTGACAATGAACAATATTGAACAGATTAATGGAAAGGATGCCTATTGCTTGCGATTGCATTAAACAATTGTTTTGTTAGAAGTATAAGGTTTCTAACTGAACCAAGCTGTCAGTAACCTTGCCTCCGAATTGGAAGATTGTGGATTCAAGCACCACCTCAGCAACTTTGAACTCACAGTCTAGGCTGATATTCCATTGCAGTGCTGAGAGAGCAGTGCATTACTGGTAGTGCCATACTTTGGATGAGACATTATATCATGGACACTGCCTGTTCAGGTGGATGTTGAAATTCCCATTGCATTATTTGAAAACAGGAACGGTTTTCTCACAGTATCCCCCAGCAAATTAAAATTGGTCCTTCACTTCATAGTTATTTTAGGGGACATAGCTGTGATTAAATTGTCCACCACATTTGCCTACAAATAAATGGCCTCAACAATTCACAATAAATCTTATGAAGTGTTTTGGGACGTCTCAATTACATGATATCAGCACTATATCAAATGCACGGACTATTATTATCCACCTCATAAAAGTTAATGTTAGTTGTGCAGAAATATTAAGTTAACTTATGCTGAGTGCTGACTTAGTCAAATTCATTCCCATAACTCTATTGAAAACAAGAATTATTACATCAAACAATCTTGAATCACTTCACAGGTAATTACTGTCAAATATAGTAACTGATATTTTAGGCAAATGCAGCTGCCATTTGAGACAGCAGGTTCCACAAACACCCATGAGGTAAATGGCCAATTAGTATGAAGAATTAATGGCCAGGGAACTGGAAGAAATATCCTTCTCTTTTCAAATAGTTGTATGGAATCTTTAACACTCCCTCAATGACAGACAGAGAGACTTCAGTTTAATAGTTTCACAGCTCATCTAAACGATGTATAAATCCATAATTTGTTTTGGTGCCCATCAGGTGGAGTAATGTCTCAGAGGGTTATCTCCCAGTACCTAAGGAGAAATAGAAATAGTGGAAATCATAAACCAGGTCACCTCCCTATTCCTAACAATAGAATGGTGTGCAGAATGGAAGAGGAGCAATAAATAAATACATAGCCCAGATTTTTTAAAACAAACCACCTTCTAATGTCATCCGAATCCAGCACCACTGCATAACAGTTTTCCATTTCAAATCAAATATGTTGGGGTTTCCAGCCTATTGGTGCATTGCCATGTGTCAGCTGGCTCCACATCACACACCACCGCAGCTAATCCTTCTGCAACAGTGCTCATCCTGAGCTTCCTCCACAATATATCAATCTTACACAGTGCTGGTGCCTAAACTGGACCTTGCTTCACGTAGAACCAATGATGGCTGATGCTCTGCTCCATTACTGCACAGAGAGGCATTTCCCTGCATTCTGAAAAGAGGGCCATTGGAACCAACTTATAGTATAATGCAACACAAATTTATAACTATATAGGGCCATTCACATTGGAAGGGTGTCCCAAACTGCTTGACAATGCTTGCTGGGCACCCAAGCTGGAGGTGAGAGCCAAGGGGAATGGGGGGATGAAAGATTTCTGAATGTGAAGTCAAAGAGGTATGTCTTGGAATGGATCTTGAACAAAAAAAAAAAACATTTGCAGAGAGCCTTTCATGTCGGGAGGCAGAGTGAGGCAGGGTATAAGTCAGCTCGGGTCTGAAACATTGACTATCCTGCACATTGGGATGTCCTCCTGCCATGAAAAGTGCTATCCAAATGTAATTTTGTTGTAGGTCAGAGAGTTCCAAAGAGTGCAGGAACATGGTTTTAGCTGCTTTAGAACTAGAACCACATTGTGAAGGGAAATGCAGCATCTGATATCCTCCCCAGTGATAATTATCTCACTGACCAAAATTGTTGTCAAAAGAAGCCAATAGAAGAGAGGGGGTTGAAGAATGCAAGCCTGAGTTCAGTCATAACTGTTGACCGATTTTGACCCATATTGTTGGTCAATCGTCATTGGTAAGAATATCACATCACAATTCTACCCCCCATGATTTTAATGCATACATTTTTGATCACAGCATTTTAATACTTAGAAAGCCATAGTTTTCAGATTATATTCAGGAATGCTGGTCTTAAATGCAATTTTACCAGCATTTTGTTAAAAACATTCTAATGGGGCTTTGTTTCCAATTGTTACATTAAAAGCAATGTCAAGGCTCTACAGCCTGGTAGCGTGAAGGGAAAAAGATTAATGGCATGGTTTTAATTTGATAATTCACTCCAGTAGTTTCTGGGCTTTTTTAAAATTTCTTATGAATTTCCAGAGAAAATTAGCTCTTTTCTGATTTTTAAATGGTTAGCACAGTTATGGCCAAAGGGATTTATTTTTCTGATGAAAAAGGTTACCCAAAGTAATGAATTTTTGTCTTGTGGTGTGAGCTTCTTAATTTACACCATGTAAAATATGTCAACAAAACACAATAAAGTTGTTCTGACTGCAGTCTTTGTGGGAGCTGTTGATATTTTGCTAACCTCCTATGCCCTAGTAATCAACAATAATCTGCAGTTTATTAAAACATTCCTCCCACTTGAAAATTAAAAGATAATTGGAAATGAAACAGATGACCTATGGCAGATAAAGATGAAGAAAACTTATTTAGCTTTTCAGTAATTTAGGCACCAAAATGCTGGAAAGTGCAATGCTGATAATAAACTGTTGTTGATTTTGAAATTCACTCTATTGTTTAACAAGGAATCAAACAACTTTTTTTAATGTCAATATGTGAGCAAATTGCAAATCTCGTTTGCTGTGAAATGTAATTAATTTGTTCTATGAATTCTTCCACATCTCATCTCTCCATGTAAAGTGTGTGGAATAGTATCAATATGTGTTTCATTTATCAGTTTTTCTTCTGAATTATAAGGGCAATTTTTAGTTGATATACATTTATGGGTGAACCAATTTGGATATTCTTAGAACATATACTTAGTGTGCAGAGTGTCGACCCCAATGTGACATACTAGGGATTGCAGGCTCCCCATATGGAGAATTTCGGATCCTAGGCAAACTATCAAAGAGAAGCAGCAAGCTTAGAGGCTGGACAACTGCCCAAATGGAAGAGTCAGTTGACTAGTGCAGTCTCACATACCTCCTGGCAGCTGATTATAGAACAGCATTTCTCAGATAGTTGGATCTTTTCCTATTTATGCTTCTCAGTGTCATGAATGTGTTATGCTTTCTTATTAAGGACATCTTGGTAACTGTGAGATAATTATTTGGGGAGGATAAGTTTGCAGGCATATCGGTGGGGCGGTGTGGGGAATGTGGGGTTGATTTGGATAGCTCTTCTAAAAGAGCCAGCTCAGGCATGATGGGCCAAATGGCCTATTTCTGTGCTGTATAATTCTGATTCTATTCTATGATACAGGGTAAGCCATTTTATATGTGTTCAACTTTAAGTTTTGGTTAATTAATTTTGAACTTATGTCAAGTAAAATTGAAAACTACAGTATAAAATAGAGCAATAGAAAAAGTGGACACCGGTTTCGAGTTGTAAAAGGCAATTTCAGAACAGACCGTGGTGTTTTTCTTTATCCAGAAGCTAATTAATGATTGAAAGACGTTGCCAGCAAGGGGTGGTTGAGATTAGGACACTAGACTCGCTTAAAATAACAGTTTGATTCTGTGATGGGAAAATGGCAGAATGGTTAATCTGGATGAATGAGATCAAATGGATAGAAGGGCCTTCTTTATCCAAACCAATCTAGTGATTGGTTAACCTGAAACAGCCCAGTACTATACAAACACCAGAGTAACATAGTTCCCTCTGCTAGGTTAAAGCTTTTGCTCTCTTTCTCTCTGTAACATATAGCAAACTCATGAATGCAGTCTGATAACACTTATCTCAGTCACTGGTGTTCATGTCCCATGATTGATTGTACATTTTGTATTTAATTAAAGAATTTCACCCCCTTCATTATTCTATGCTGTGCAAGTACTGTTCCAACAAATTACTTCATGAAGCACTGTGTAAATTGGAGTTCAGTAACATGTTGCCAAAGTAAATTGAGCTGGCCCCTGATTGCAAAGATCTATCTTGAGGGGAGGTGGTTTTGGCAACACATTGATTCCCACTGCTGCAGTATAAATACAGTGAGTGCATTTCAATTTGGTAGCTCTTATATTTTTTTCACACAATTTAGGATTAATATTGCAATGTTAAAGCTAATCGGATTTTTCAAAGTTTTATTATTGTAAAATTACCTTTTTCAGCATCACAATGCATGAGCTGACATATATATATTTACAGAACTGATTGGCCAATGGAGACAGTAGTTTATATGATCTGCCAGCATACTAAGAGTTAATACCATATCTAAAATTCACTGAATGACACAGAAATACATAACTCCCCTCAAAATGGTGACAAGCAAAAAGGTTGAATTCAATTCTCTAGGGTTTAATGCACACTGAGGAGACTCAATCATACTTGCCCAGAAAAAAGATTGTGTAGCTGCTCAAATTAATCCCCAAGGAAGAAATTTCATTCCCAGAATCCCAGCAATCTGGAAAGTTTAAAATGCTGGTTCTTTAGGAAAAAGCACAGTGGTTGGAAAGCTGTATGTGTAATATTCACCTCCATTAATGTGTTACAATCATAATAGAGAGGTTAAATCAAAGAAGTTTCTTCATTCCACTTGATATCATCCTTCCAAAATGCCCACCCTAACCCCTTTCCATGACACCATCAAACTGTATCTTAATTGAGTCCAATATCCCTGGCCTCTCCCAGCCTTCCTTGGTTACTCTCCGTGTAAAGAAATACTTCTGTGTGTCTGTACTAAAATTGCTCTCAACAAACCAGACCTGTATTTCTTATCCAACTGACATGGCATATCTGAATGTACCTTCTTTCTAAATCCCACTTTGCCTTTTATAAATTTATAATCCCCCTTTGCTCTATAAAATGTACAATTTGCTAAGATGTATCTTTTCAAGGCTGAAGAATTTTATCTTATCTGATTATTTCTCATAGGTCATCCAATTAATGTTATAATAATCTTGATCATTCTGTTGTGGCATCTCAAAGTGCTTTACTGTAAATTAAGTTAAAGATATATTTTGTAGGCAAGATGCAACAGCCAATTGAGCACAGCATGGATTAAGTGACCAATGTTTTTAAGGGATTATTACCCCCAGAAAGCGATCAGTCAAACAACTAATCAACTGGATTTATACTTACTGCTAGGTTAACAGAGGTGTGGTGAGTAAGGAAACTTGTTTAGATTTTGCTCTGCCCAGGTCCTCTCGCTTGCAATACGCTACAGGAAACCATGTTGCAGATCATTTTAATTGTTCTCATCTGTGTTGCTTTTACAGCCAGGGTTTTTTTTGTTGACTGACTGGAAAGTCTCTAGCCCTGACACACACAAACAAAAAGGCTTTTGTAAATAGTTCACTGTTGCACATCAACTGCACATATCATATGTTCTTGTAAAGTATGATATCAATTTCATCATGTCTTCCTTGCAATTTGAGGCAGATTTTGGCCTTTCTCACATCCCAGAGTTTTGCATAAAGGGATTAGGAATTTCTATTTCAGTGGTCACTCTTCTGTCTGTACATCTGTTGAATGAGAAAACACCTAAGTAATGCTTGATCTTCCAGTGCTGCGGAGTTAGCTCTGTTGATAATATAAACCAGATTTCACAGTTAAGCAACATTGCATCTATGAGTTCAATAATCCACAGATGTTTCATTTTCTGTTTCTCTACTGGAAATGTGAAAAGCATGCTGTTTGAATATACAGAACCAGAAAAACAGTAGTGGATACCACCGACAGTAAAACCTTATAAGTGACACCAGCAATGTTACCATATCTAGAAATGTACCTCTCGAGGTAGGTCTTAGCTTGTTCACTGCTGCTGAAGGTTTTCCATTAACACCAGTAAAATATTAAGGGAGCATAAAATAAAATTGAGCATTAATTATAGATCCAAAAGAGTAGGCCATACAGTGTCACAATATTCAAATTGACTCCTCCTCCTCCTAATAAGTGCATCACTGTTGTATTACACCACCAGCATACAAGTTTTAAGTTTGACTTTAGATATTGTAGCTGGTGTTTCAGTTTCATGTTAAACTAATAATTTCTTCATGAATATAATTTGATTAACCAAAACGTTCACTTAGTCAGCCAAAGAATTAAAAGAATTCTAACAGATGTCACATGAAATAGTTAGCAAAACACATCAAAAAATGATTTTGTACACCAAGGACGACTTAGGAGAATGCAGAGAAGAAGTAGCTTGTCACGAGATCACAAGACAGGTTTGAATAAATAACGACCTTTGAACTATTTCATCTCAACTTTCCAGAATATGAACTTTACTTTCTAGCAACAACAATGATTTGTGCAGTTATATCGCACCTTTCATGTTGGGAAGATGTCTTAAAGAGTTTCACAGATCTCACTAGGAGCCTGAGGTGGATGGGGGTAGCTAAGGAAGGGGAGTGGGAAACATGATAAAAACATGGTTAAAAAGGATATCCTTAAGATGAGCTTTAAAGGTGGGTGGGAGGGGAACTTTGGGATGGATACATCCCAGAGCTTTGCAGAGTCCTGTATTGTAGTGTTTAGAGCGGTGGTTCCCAACCTTTTTTTGCTGCGATCCAAATTAACCACCAGCAGGTTCTCGTGACCCAAGCTTTTTTTGCTGCCACCCAAATTAGCCTTCAACCAGTCCTTCCACCACTAGAGGGCGATATCACGACTGACGCTCAGTTCAGCCAAAATGATATCTCTGTGTGTTTTGTGGACTCAGCGCAACTCATAAGTACACTCTTTATACAAATTGGTTGGCGGTGTCACTTTTTTAAAAAAGCGTTAAAAAAGCATTTTCAACATTTAAAAAAATTCTGGCGACCCTGATTTGGGTCAGGATCCAAGGTTGGGAACCACTGGTGTAGAGCATGCAAGCAAGAGGACCCGGGTTTGTTTCCTGGGCAGGGCAAAATGTTAGGCAGGTTTCCTTGCTCCACAAGTCAAAAGTAGGAAGTCAGTTGTTACTCACTCTATCAAATGCAAGAATTTGTATTATTATTAACAAATCCCAGAGAGCAGAGCAAAATGGCTGAAATCTGACCCACCTATCTTGGAGGAGGTTGAGTGGGAGCATGAAGCAGGTCAGTGTTCACTGAGCTTCCAACCTCACGACCTCAACCACCTTGCCTGATAATCAATTCCAGCTGTTTATCACCCCCTGTAACTAAATACAGGACTTCCTGCTGTCTATCCGAAAGCTGCCTTTCACAAACCTGAACCTGTGACCTCTATTGGATTTCAATGCCATGAAAACCTCCAGCTGCTAAAATGTCTTCATAATTTTACATTTTACTAATGCCTTGGTTTCTATTAGTCTCTTTTAAGGCCTGTTTCAGCATATTCAGAGGTCTGTAAAACTTACCCATAAAATCTGATGTGACAAATTCATGTAATAAAATGAGGTATTCAGCTATATTAAGTTCAGCAAATAGTTGTTAAATTCAGCTGAAGTTAAAACTCGTTGGCTGCAGATGGCAATTATTTATCTCTTGTAACTGACTACTTTGCATAATAGAGAATTTAAATCTTTGCAACCCTGCACTTAACAGCTACAAATAAGCAGCAGCTATTAAAAGAAGCAAGCCTGGAGATTACTTAAAATAATCTGTGTATCGATTATCATTGCAGCACAGCAAAAATTTAAAATATTTTCAAAAATGTATAATTAAACAGCATCTAAAATGACTTTGTTAAAGTTGAGGTTTTAGAAAAAGATTGCAGAATCAAGGACTATAACTGACAGGAAAATGTTTCCCCTCAGCTAAATCATTCCCATACTACCACAAGCCAAGTCTGGGCCAGAGGTAAGTTTATTTTTGCACTGCGCTTTGAGGTGTTACCTACCAGATAATGGGAGACTGAAATACGTATTATCATTACAGTAAAAATAAAGACAGAAGATGTTAGAATAATTAAATGAGATAGCTAAATGTATTGCTCAAAAGATGTGAGTTAAATTGTTTTATTGCAATTGATTAAGTTGTCACTTACTTGAAGTGGTTAAACATAATGTAATTTAACACTTGTCATAATTTTATGGAAAGCTCATCGATACCAAGTCCACATTGCAATGTCCTTCACTGTTTCAGCAGATCTGAACAAGATACTACTTGTACATACAACAATTTCATTTGCCCTTATTGATTTACAGATCTCGGTAGCAATCACAGAATCCTTAATTATATCATAAAGGGTGATTTTGTACTTAGTGAATCTGTAATATTGTCAGACCTTTGTTTGCTCTTGGTTAGAGACGAGTAGCCATTTCTAAAGATCAATAGGTCTGACTGTTACTGCCACACTAGGTTACATCACCCCACCAAAAAGGACACAAACGTAAAGTTAAATTAATTCATGTTAATTTAAATAAGGTGGATTGCAGGTGTGCTTTTGGCTCTATTTTGCATTGAACACAGACATTGGACATTTTCACACTAGAGAAGAGAAGGTTGAGGGGTGATATGATTGCTGCCTTCAAGATTCTAAAGGGACTGAATAATGTAGATGATGAGAAGCTGTTTTATCTTGCCCAGAACATTAGAATGAGGTATGTCTCATTCATGTCTTCATCCCGTCCAGATTCGCTCACCTACACCATTGCCCTGCTTGTCAGCCTTCCCAACTACCCCCTCCATAGGCTGCAGATCATTCAGAACTCTGCAGCCCATGTTCTCTTCTGCACCAAGCTCCACAATCCCGTCTCTCCCATTCTCGCCCGACTCCACTAAAGTTAATTGACTATATATGTATATATATGGGGGTGAAACGCAGCAGCCAATTGCACACAGCAGTGTCCTACAAACATTCGTGGATTGAAATTACCAATTTTTTTTGAAGGATTATTATTAGGTAGATATATTCCTAAATGTTACCTTTTTTGCATGTCAGTAGCACACATCCTGCACTAATTTAGTCTTCATCATGTATTACCAAGTTTATAGCTTTAAATGTAGGAGTTTAGGTGGAACCTCTTTACACAAAGGCTGGTAAGAATGTGGAATTGCCTACTGGAAACTGTGATTGAAACAACAATCATCAACAATTAAAAGGAAACATCATGCATGCATGAGAAAGAAATGAATAGAGACATATGAGAGAGAGGACCAGAAGGGGGAAGGAAGATTGTGTGGAGTATGTACATTCATCATGGACTAATTTGACTGAATGAGTGCAGTATTTCCATGTATTTCTATCTGCACCGACCAGATACAATATTTCTTGATATCCAACTATTGAATATTTTTACTGTATGTAATTTGTGAATTCATGAAAGTTAAAATGAAACATTTTCCCATTTTAAACACCTAAATTTTCCTTGGGCAACGGCTGAAATATTGATAGCACAGTGATATAAACCATGTGATGATGTAAGACAGTGCTTTATTACCGGGATTTTACTCTGTTTACCAAATATCACATCAACCATTCTTATAGCATATCTGAGTGAGATTACACATTTTTGCTGAATTAGGCATTGTTCTGCTCGGTGACACCACAACTCACAAGGAATTAGCTTCAAATGCTTCAAATGTATTTAATATAGGACCTTAACAATAAGCACCTAAAGATTTCCAAGCCAACCCATTGTGCTGGATTGAAAACCTAGGTTTCTGAGATGGAAGTATATTGTATTAACCCACTACATTTGAGTCTTATCAAAACTCCACTGTTTCTCCAGAAATATGATCTAATTTTTGTTTCCTTACTAAATATTTCCATGGATCAGCAAAACATTTATCTCACCATTAATACCTAGAATTCTACCTAATCTTAGACAGCTAAGATTATTTTGTCTTCAATTATGGAAAACCCTTTAATCCTGTCTTAGTTCAGTAGTCGATTTTCCACAGTTCCTAAAATGAAACTGCTTCAAAATTGAATTAAGAATTTTCCTCAGTTCTGCACAGTAATACATTTTAGAACACCCCATACATCTTTAGGGCTCTGTGATGCTATTCTGTGTGAGGGGCATTATATAAATGTAAGTTGTTGTAGTTGTAGTCCTGGATGAAAGCAAATTTTCTACAGGTGAAGATCAACAGTTGAATGTCAACAAGACCGAGGCCCTATTGATTGGCTTGCGTCAGCGCCTTCTTGCATCAAGTGCTGGCTGGATCAACCTCCATGGTTGCATACTCAACCTCACCAAGCCAGTCAGGAACCTAGGTGCCTTGTTCGACCCTCAACTGTCTTTCCACATCCAAGCAATGACTCACTCTGCCTTTCCCCACCTCCACAATATTTCCCATCTCCGGCATTACCTCACTCCTAAAGCCGCTGAAACCCTCATCCACGCCTTCATTACATCCCGGCTCGATTATGCAAATGCCTTGCTGGTCGGCCATCCCAATTCCTCCCTCCACAGGCTGCAGATAATCTAGAACTCTGCGACCTATGTACTCTACCATTCCAAACTCTGTGATCTCATCTCCCACATCCTTGGTAAGGGAGGTCACGGATGTAGGGTGGGGCAAGCTTGTGGAGGGCTTTAAATGTGAGGACCAGGATCTTGAATTAGAGGATCCAATTCAAGATCCTGGTCCTCATATTTAAAGCCCTCCACAAGCTCGCCCCACCCTACATCCGTGACCTTCTATCCCCTTACCAACCTGTCTGCCCCCTCCATTCAGCAGGATCTGGCCTGTTCCACGTCCCCTGGCCGCCAACCAATGGCGGGCGAACCTTCAGGCACTCTGCCCCCAACCTTTGGAACTCCAAATCCCTCCGCCTCGCGCCCTCCCTAGCCTCTTTCAAGTCTTACCTCAAGACGGCCCCCCACGATGGTTCCATCAGCAACTCCTTCCCCCTCCCCCCCCGGCCCCCACTTCCTGAGCTCGGGTCCAGCGCCTTGGGATGTCCTCCTGACGTGAAAGGCATTATACAAATGTAATTTTGTTGTTGTTGTAAGACAAAATGGTCTTCCAAGTTAAGACTTTGCAATGTCAAGCCAGCACAGTGCATTCTGGAGTGGAGCTTAAATATATGCAACCTTGCGTAAATTGAAATAAAATTTGTCGTTAAAGAGTTATCGCTTTTCTGATCACAAGTATTAGCCCAGGTATTTAATGCACTACATTTATCTAGTCTATCATCAGCTAGTACCTCTTTCGCCATTTGGAAAATTACACAGTGTTACTGATGGAGCAGGGGGATAGTTTTTAAACACAGATTATTAAGTGGTTCTGAAATAAAGGTCATTTTGATTTGGAAAACTCTAATGCATAAAATATTTGATAATCAGAAAGAGACATCTAAATTTGTTTGCTTAGCATCAAGGCACAGGTGTCAGCCATACTTTTCCTTTATCTCACATGTGAATTATTCTGCTGTGACATTGTTCCCTGAACTGTAAAAAATCTTGTTTAAAGGGCAGCAGTTACTCGCAGCAGGAAGGCAATAGATCTTGGTATGAATATGGCTTGGAGCAGCATTAATGATACAGGCAGAGAACCCAGAATCAGCTTCACAGTGATACAAGTCTGGGCAGACAAGAAGGCAAGAGGAAAAGGTTACCATTTTGGCAGCAAGCGACAAGGTGAACATCAGGTTTACTGAATGAAGAACAGACCTCTCTCATTTATACCCACTTCCATTTGTTACCAGCTGACGTAAATTATGATGAAAGGTAGGTGGTTCTGAAAGCTTTTAGAAACAAAATACAGTAACAAAGAAGCTGTGGAATTTTGGGGGGGTTATTTCTCTTCAGAAATTTAGAGTCGCGTGTGTAGATTATCTGTTCCATGTATAAATTAGACTGCTTACCTGAAACCTGGTTGGGAATAAAAATGCTTTGCAGTGGTTAAAGAGAGTAGTATTACTTATTTATCCACATATTCAGAGATAACTTGTGCATTTTAGGAGCATTTTGGAAGTGATAGAACCAACTCATGATCATTTCAGGGCATTGAGATGAGACTATATTGCTCCAGAGGAACACAAAGCAGCAACCAGGCCTGGTTGAGCTAAGAGTGTCATTAATATGATTTTTAGCACTATTTTTACACTTGAAAATCTAAAGTTTTTTTCCCCTGCAGCTTTTCTCCCTCACTATTTTTCCCTTCACCTTCCATTTCCTTAATTCCTACAGAAGGACTTGAAACCCATATAGTTTAGACTTACACTCCAATGCAGTGCTGGGGTGCATCCTGCAGTTTCGAAGATGTCATCCTTCAAACAAAATGTTTAACCAAGCTCCTGTTTGCCTGTTTGGGCATATGTTAAAGATCCTAAAGCACTGTTTGGCCAATAATCCACCAGATAACATTCATCCACAATAATAAACTTAGTCGTTTCAATCCATGACTGTGGGATACTGTTGTTCGCAATTGGCTGCCGCATTTCACCCACAAATATACTGTCAATTCATTTTGCATTATATTCTGTGAAGCGTTTTGAGATGTCTAGAACTCATGAAAATCAAAATCAAGGGTTATTATTATCGTTTAATTCTTGCCTGTTTGTGGGATTTGTCTGTGCAAAATTCACAGTTCAACAGCCTCTGATATAAATCTAGTATTTTTTATTGTCATTTTTTACTTCAAACACAATAATTATTTATGTATTTATTCTTCATTCCACACCCCCCCACCTCCCCCCCACTATCCTCACTCTGCAACATAATCTTCCATTCCTCCACAGTCATTTGTTTTACTTCTATTTATTTTTTTGCTGAAAAATGTATTGAGATTTAGTTTTCCTGATTTTCCATGCTGTATATTTTTCTCTGTTTTTGGAACACATTTGCTTTAACGTTTCAGTAATATTAACTGGAATTATGATTTCCTCTCTGTTCAGATACCAGGAAAAATCATAGCGGTGATTTTTTCTGGGCAAATCTTATTGTACAACACACTAACATGGGGCTTACAGGCCAAAATGTTCCCTTTTCTGCTTTCCCAAAACATTTCAATTAATTCCTATTTAAACATACATGTAGCCAACTACCTCTCACCATTCTCCCTCTTCCTTTCTCTGTATCGAACTTTGTCTCTGTGAAGTAGGGTGAGTTACTACTCTACATGAAGGGCACTATATAAATGCAAGTTGTGAATGTTATGGTTCAGCCACCTGCTTATCATTTGGGAAAGAATAATAGGTTTTGTTGATTGGAAAAATGCCATTCGGTCCATCAGTGCTTTAGTGGGTACATGCATTGTGCCATTGAGCCACACTGCACTTACCCACTGAGTCATTAATTGGTCTGACTTACATAAACCCTTAAATTCAACCAAATGCTTGTCCATAAATTGGATTATTACGCTAAGAAAGCAATCCACCAATCAAGTTATAACCATATTCTGACTTAGTGATAGATAAATAGAGGCAAGTGGTATAAGGAAATTTGTCTGAGGTTTTGCCTTGCCCAGGAATCAAACCCGGGTGCTCTCTCCTCTGATGGCTGAAGTAACATCCTATTATCAAAGCAACATACTGGAATTACAGTACAATTTCATGCCCCATTATGAGAAATAAACCTTTTTTTAATGAAACATCACAACTGTTTATTTGAGGAAAAGGTAATATATTTGGTGACTGCCTTGGTGATTGTTATCTGATCGCTGTTAGTTGAGATCAACCACATGGATGAAATCATTATTTTTGTGATGGGGCTTCATTCTTCAAACTTGGGGGAAGTCTTGAAACAGGCATTTTTGAATTTCCTCTTGTCCTTATGGTTCACATTATGATAAACAAATGGCAGCAAAAATACCATCTGATTACCATTTGGTACAGAATAAATGTTTTATAGAACAACACAACATACATGATATTATATGCAATACCATTGTTTTTCTTTTAGTGAATGATAATTGTGCATTCCATTGAAAATTTCAAAGGTGTCACTATTCCTATTATTCAGGGAACTCATATTTCCCCCATCACAGAAATTGAATACAGTATATATTTCCTGTCAGCTCTTTGAATAGCAACCTCATGCAATCATTATGGGACGCATGTCTTAACATGACATATGATGCCACAAGCTTTTGACTGAACCACTGGAAATACCTATTGTTTCCCACTGTGGGATCTCAATTAGTCAGTAATTCAGTAATCACCTCTTCCTGGTGAATAACTGAAATTCACTAATGATTAATACCAACCTCAAACAGATCTTTACATCAATACATGGGAGGTTACATTGAATCAGTATGTTCATTTCGTAGGAATCATCTTTCAATCATAAGATTGTGGTTTCATACCCCATATTGAGGCATACACTGCAGGCTAGGTTGATATTCTAGTTAAAAGAATTGAAGGAGGTTAGAATTTTTTTCACATATGGCCGCTGCCCCAAACCAGCTAACCAGCACAAACTGTTACCTTAAATTCCTACAAAAAGGACTATCCCCTAAACCTAACATGTTTAGGGGATAGTGACTTAACAGAATCTGAATATTTTAGGAATAAGAATAAGTGGAGACACTATGCATTTGCAGAGGCAATGGATGTATTACTGAATTTCTCAGGCCAAAGTAGTTTACCATTTGTTATTCCATAGTAAATTACTTTACCCACATCAAATCTATATCAAATGTAAGCATTATTTTGTTATTTATTTTAATTCTGTTTAATTTTAATTTAACTCTCATTGTCAATGATTTAGTAGAATAAAGGTAGGTTCACAGTTGTGAAAGCCAAATGCAAGACAGACACCAGGAAATGTTTCTGTACACAGAGGGCAATCACCAGCTTCACCAGCTGAAGTGGGTTACCAAGATATTCAATAAATAGCTGAATATTGTAATGGAATTATGGGATTATGGAATGCCAAAGCACCCTTAATCTTTTTTTATGACCTGAAAATCTAAACGGATGATAAAAAATGGACAGGAGATCCCTTGAAGTCCCGTACCTTTTAACTAAATGGGATAATGGTTCATCCTTCAGATGAAACACATCTGCCTGTTAGGGCCCTGCCTGTCTGTTTAGATTGCATCACATTAGTTAGAAATAGAAGGGAATTTCTCCTGATGTACCAACAATCCCTCCCCCCACCAATAAAATAAGCCATTCATTTCATGCCTGTTTGTGAGACACATATATTAGTTAGTTATAAACAACCTAGTCACACCACTTTTCGGTACATCCCGTGAATCACTTTGAGGTGTTCTCCTGATGTGAAAGGTATTACTGTATATCAAAAGTAGGAATTATAATAATTATGAATTCCAAGTTTCACCAATATTTCACTGGAAACTTCCTCAGTAACCTTATTGGGATGGCAATTTTTTACTACATGATGTTTGCAGTTTTTAGATTCTGTATGAACAAACCAATCTGAACATTTGAACTGTACACATTTCTGGAATTTGATTTTTTTTTAAAGAGAAAATTTACACAGTGTGCAGAAGAGTACAATGTGCACATTGCAATCCCAATAGCAAAATAAGTCTTCAAATACTTTCTGAATATCAGACTGGAGATTACCTAGCTTTTGAAAAATGTCTGCAGTGTCAGAGATAAAGTGAAGAAATGCCATTTAATATTGTACTCTGTTGTATAATGGCACTGAAGACATAATCTTTTTTCCTGAGGCAGCTGGATTTGGATATGTATGAAAACTGCTGATGATGCTGTGTGCTGACCCACTTCCTGGTTCCCAGTAGACTGCACCAACCTATACAGTAGTTTGTGCTTCCACCTGTAAACATCATAAAACCATGAAGTTTGGGTTATAAACCGGGCCAGTAAAACTTTACTGAATGTTGACAGTCAGCTAAGCAGGAGCAGGCTTTCTGTGAATAAAACATCAGAAACTACACTCCAGTGTCTATTTTTCTAGATTGCTGATTTAAATTAGTACTATGCTGCTAAATTAACATGACATTTGTATGTGTGTGTGTGTGCGAATGTGTGTGTGGGGGTGGGGGTATATCAGCAGACCTTTGAATCACAGAGTCAGCTGCTGACTGTTCATTGCTCTCTGTGCTAACTTAAACAGATCCAGTCACACTCATCCTGTCAAATTAATGCAGTTACTGAATTTGCGTCATTACTCCGAATGCAAAATTCATGACACTCAATTCACTGGCTTGAAATTAAATTATTCCAAATTGGAAAGATGAGTTTTATTCATGAAAACAAGACTGAATTCAGGATTTTGTACCAGTTCATTATGCTTAGAGTATTAGGGCTTAATGTAAAATTGTAGGTTGTCAGAACTTCGGAATGGCAAAATCTGAAGATGAAACAAAGATGTTAAAATATATCATTCTAATCTATAGTTGCATTTGATGATGCAAATTAAGGATTTTTGCCTTGAAATGTAAATCTTTCAGCAACTTGGGACATCTTCTTGACATAAAAGGCCCTACACAAATGTAATTTTGTTGTTGTTTAGCAGCTACTGTTGAATAAATTATAATATATACATGTTTCTATCAAGATTAATCCAGGGGTTCCAAAGGATTGCATAGGCTGCTACCTTTGTGAGCTGACTATTTAATAATAATAATCATCCTTGCATTTGATATAGCGCTTTACATGTCTTCTAAATGTCTCAAAGCGCTTCACAGAATATACTGTGAAATAAATTGGCTGTATATTTTTGGGTGATTCTAGGCAGCCAATTGCCCACAGCAGTGTCCCACAAACAGCCATGGATTGAAATGACCAATTTATTATTGTTTATTTTTCATGAGGGATGTGGAGTAAGAAAACTTGCCCAAAGTTTCGCCCTGCCGGGAATCAAACTCAGGTATCTCGCTTATAGAACGAGTGCTCTAACCACTGAGCTATAGGACTCTAGAAATCCAGTTCAGCATTTTTTCAAAGATTATGTCCATAATCAGACAGAAAAAAATTATTACAGTAATAAAGCAATTCAAACTCAGGAATAACATATTATTGTATTCACAACAGCAGCAATAAAATTACACTCGTATAGCGCCTTTCATGTCAGAACTATTTCCCACTAAATATACTTACAAGATATGATTAAAAGGAGAATATTGTAAAAGCTTCACTAATATGCTTTTGTTCTGTTTTCTCTGAACACCACTTCATCTCCTTCAACTCCTCAATCCGTCTCCCCACTGCCACTTACTCCCAACTCCACCCTCTATCACTGCTGAAAGAAAATCTCCCCACTATTCGCACCACAGCCCTGGAGTCATCTGAACTCCTTCCTCTCTGGTCTACCTCCTGTACTGACTTATCCTCCTCACTCACTCTCCTCCATAATACCCTCTCCACTCCCTTGATGCTCTTGCCCACCTCATCTCCCAGAAACTTACCATAAATATACAGTCACCTCTGCTCAAGGGTCAGGTTCAGGCCGAACACACCTGGCTCAAATCTGGCCTAACAATCCACTAGCATATCTGGCTGGACCACATCAAAATTTACCGCTCCACTTTCACCTCCATTAAATGGTCTCTCTACTCCTTCCCCCTCCCTCCCCCTCCTCACTACTTGCTCTTGATCCCACTCCTTACCTCCCAGCTTCACCTCCTCCCCCCACTGCAGTCCAACACTATCAACCTCTCCCCATCATCAGCCACAATCACCCCCATTCTAAAGAAACCTTCCCTGGATGTTTCTCTGCTTTGCAATTACTAGTCCATCTCCAATCTCTTTTTTCGATCCAAGGTCCTTGAAAAAGGCATTGTTTCCCAGCTTTGATCATTCCTCTCCCCTACTCCCTCCATGAGCCCCTCCAATTGGGTTTCCTTGCTGCTTACAGCACAGAAACTGCTCTGGTCAAGGTCACAATTGACATTCTGCCCATCTGTGACCTGGGCTCCCTCTGCCTCCTCAACCTTTCTGCTCCCTTTGATACCGTGGACCATTCAATCCTCCTCCACCACCTCTCCTTTCACCTCAACCTTCAAGGTTCTGTTTTTGATACCTCATACCGTCTCCAATTTGTCTCCGCCAATAGTTTCTCTTCCAGCCCCTGCACCGAGTCATGCAGTGATCCTCAGGGCTCTGTCTGCTTGGTCCGCTCCTCTTCGACCTCTACATAATCCCACTTGTGACATCTCTGCAGACATAGGGTCACTCAACTCTGCCTCCCTCCTTGATTCTAGAACTACTGGCATTCTGACAGACCTGCCTGTCAGACATTAAATCCTGAATGAGAGATAACTTTCTACAGCTGAACATCAGCAAGACCAAGGCCCTCCAGATTGGCTCGTGCCAGCGCCTCTGCACCTCAGGCACTAACAGCATCAGCATCCAAGGATGCACACTCCACCTCACCAAGCTAGGCTGGAACCTTCAAGTCTTGTTTGACCCTGAACTGTCCTATCTCCCCCAGATCTGTGCCATGAAGAGCACTTTCACCACCTCTGCAACATTACTCAACTCCACCCCTGCCTCAACCCTTAGGCCGCCAAAACCCTTTCAAAGCCATCCATGGCCTTGCCCCATTCTACCTCTCTGACCTCTCTGACCTCAACGTGTCCTCTCCCACCATTTAGCAGACTCTAGCCTGCTCCATGTCTCCTGCCTGACCCACCCCACCATCGGTGGCCAGTACTTCAGCCTCTCTGTCCCATGCTTTGGAACTCCATCCCACAATCCCTTCACCTTGCCTCCTTCAAAGCCGGTCTAATGACCTTCCTTTTCGACTGTGATTTCAGCTGCCCTCCTACTGCTCTGCTCTCTCTCATCCGAATCCTGCCCTAGCCCATGACCCCTGATTGTTCAGCGCCTTGGGATGTCCTCCCAAGGTGAAAGGCATTGAACAAATGTAATTTCCTTGCTGTGTTATTATCCTCATCCCTTTGTCTCCCTCATTGCTAATTGTTGTATTTAAGCCTTTATTTGTTGTTTTGAGTTATTTAGTCTTAATTTTGTATATTTTCTCCTTGATCCCATTGTAACATAATCATAAATAATAACCTTTACATTTCATATAGTACCTTC
Organism: Hydrolagus colliei; assembly: GCA_035084275.1. Classification (NCBI taxonomy): domain Eukaryota; kingdom Metazoa; phylum Chordata; class Chondrichthyes; order Chimaeriformes; family Chimaeridae; genus Hydrolagus; species Hydrolagus colliei. Next base: position 57,015,720 of record CM068742.1, on the reverse strand, counting down.
CATGTCAAAAGAACTCTTGAAGTGCTTCACAGGTCTTACCATGAAGTGTAACGGCTGCATTTATAGGCTCACATGGTAGCCAATTTGCACACTGTTCCACAAACATCCATGAAGTGAATAACTAATTTTACCTGGGGAATTATTATCCAGTAAACCGGGAGGAACTATCTTCTCCTTTTGAGAAGTCCCATGGGAACTTTAACATTCACCTGAACAGGTAGATAGATACCGGGTTCAACATTTCATCTGAAGGATGTCACCTCCAACTATGCAGTGCACCCTCAGGCTTGAACCCACAATCTTGTGACTCAGAGGTGAGAATGCTGCCAACCGAGCCAGGCATTGTAAGGTCAAATAGTAATTTCTTAAAGTTGGTTTAATTGGCTTCTTTTCCACCAACAGGAAAGTTGAAGCAGGGTCACACATTGGAGGCAGCTAGTATAAATCTTCAACTCAGCTTAGGAAAAGAGTGTAAAGTCAGCAGTGGGAGCATTCTGGCAATGAATGTGAATATGTGTCAGCGGCACTGCAGGGAAGATAGTAACTTGACACAAATACATGTTGGAGGTGTTCTAAGAGATAAGCATATTGTTTTAATTTGAAACTAATTTGTGTCCCAACACTTTATTTATTTTGTGACGTTTTAGGTCTTTCAATGTCACAAAGCATTCTCCAGCCGACAGAGGGGGTCAAGGTGACCTTGTCCAATAGCGCTCTAAATGCTGTTTTGCAACCTATTGCTTGAGATCAATCTACAACTGTTTGCGGGACACTGCTGGGTGCAATTCGATGCCCTGTTTCACCCACAAAATACCGTCAATTCACTCTACAATATATTTTATGGAGCACTTTGAGATACCTCGAAGACGTGATAAGGCCCAATATCAAAAATGCAAGGATTAGTATTATGATTACAGATGTGTAAGGGAGGCTCAGGGTGACGCATCCTGAGATTTCTATCAATCACACTTCCTTCTGACATCCCAACTAAACATTCTGGGTATATCAATTGGTTGAGCGCTGAACGAAAGACCAGAAGATTATGCCTCTATTCAGTCCTTCTGAGGCTTAGCACCCAACTTGAAATTATCTTCAGCCAGGAGAAGGAATAAACAGGATTATTCTGACTCTGAGAAGATACAACTGGGAATTGTTGGCAGATCGACTTGAATCCAAGGCTAAAGCTACCTATGTCCTTAGAAGTTGATCCATCCTGGCTGAACAAATATTTCTTTCTCCATACTATCCATTCTTGAACTGTATTGCGAAAACTCCAAATCATAAGCAGCATGGAATAAAATAAGAGTCATTGGAAGTGAAGAGCTAATATTATATAGAGAGTGTAAACATTGGGATTTCTCTACCCAATGTGAGTTTTCCTTATGGGATTTTCTGTCTTAATTAACACAAGGAATATGTTAGGGCTTGATGTGACTTTTACCACCCTAGTTACCTGTTGTACCATTAAAGCAAGTTATTCTGGATCAGAATCCTGTGCGTTGTGCCATTCTGACCAATGTTTAAATCAAATGTCTTATTTTCTCTATTTCAACTGCAGGTTTGCATCTGCACTGAATTTCAAGCAGAATTACATGAGGTTATTTAATTCAACCGTTTGGAATAATTTCCATGTTTTCATCTTGGTCCACAAAGCAAATTATATCATGAGGGGGCCTGATGCAAATTTCTCTCTATTTTCTATAGAACAGCAAGCTCGATGCATGCATTGAGCTGGAAATTTAATACTAGCAGGCAAATGAACTGAATCAAAGCGGTATCAGTACAAATCCTAGGGATTGCATTGAATTCAGATCATCCTGATTCTTACTGAATGGAATCTGCACAGAGGCTGTAGTATAAATGGTGTCTAATAGATGTTAAGGGTATAAAGTTGAAATGCATTTGGTCAATGTTCCTGGTAGTTATAAATGAATAGTTAAACTGCCTATAATTTGGAATAATTATACAGTAATTCAGCACTTTTATTCAGGGCCAATGATGATGATAATAAGAAAAATAAGAAAAATAATTGCATTTGATATAATTATTCTCATGTCAGGAAGACATATGAAAAGACTTCATGATACATTATGAAGTGCAGTGACTGTGTTTCTGTACAAAATATGAATAGATGGTTACGAGAAATATTAATGTTACTGGAGCAGTATGGAATTGCTTCATGAAGTTGGTGTTGTTTCACATATGGGGAATCTTTTCACCGCCTGGAGTGATTGAAGTTGCCACAGTTATAAAGAGAAAACAATTGCAGCCATTAGTAATGATATCCTTAAAATTTTCTGAAGACAAACTTACTAATATGCATGTGAAAATGAATAGTATTACAGCAGCTTTGAGTAAAATTTAATTAAAGGAATATTAATGCCTACAGTGGAGTCAAAGTTGCAATCCATTTAATATTAATGAAATAAACTGTACAGAAGGCTGGCTGCTCCTTGACCCTATTGTCAATTGGTGAAGTCTGAGAAACAACAATATTTGCTTTACATAGAGCGAATAGTGGGGTGTATGGCAAATTGGCTCAGTGACTGCACTCTCAACTCTGAATCAGAATGTTGTGGTTCAAGCCCCAAATGGGGAATAAGAATCATATAGTCGAAGCTGACACATCAGCTTGTTCCGTCAGAGTTGATGGCCTTCAGATAAGCGTTAAACTTGCCTGTTCAGATGGACAATAAAGATCCCATTATATTATTCAAAAAGAGAAATAGTATCCCGGCCAACGAATCCCCAAATTAAAAAAAAGTCACTCACTCCATGTCTGTTCGTGGAACATTGCTGTACGCAAACTAACGGTCACTCCTACCAAATACACAGTGATTGTACTTTGCAGTATATCCTCAGAAGCATTTTGAGATATCTTGATGATGTGACAAGGTGCTTATATCAATTGCAAGGATTATTTCTTTATGAGATCATCAAAATGCCTCAAGCTATTTCTCAGGAATTACTTTCAAGTATAATAACTGAGAAGCCAAGTTTTAAGTAAACATCAAACACCAGTACCAACACTGGAAAAGGAGCTGAATTTCTAATGCTGTTTGGCGTTTGGGTTTTGATATGTTTCAGTTGGATTCACTTGATGTGATCAATATCAAATGGACTGCATGGTTAATCCCTCTCCAAGTCACAGCCTAATTCCACTTTTGTCATTGGAAAAATTTAACATTGATAATATAATGTTCAAATGAAAATGACTCATATTATCATGGTGAATGATATTTAGCAGGTTAGATAGGGAGGAACCACTAGGCATAGTGTATTAAGATTTTCAGAAGGCATTCAACAAGGTGCCACATAAAACGCTGATACACAAGATTAAGGCCCATTGGAATTCAAGGCAATATATTAGCATGGATCGAAGAGTGGCTAACGGGAAGAAAACAGAATAGGGATAAACTGGTCCTTCTCAGATTGGCAAGATATGGCTAGTGGAGTGTCACAAGAATCAGTGCTTGGGCCTCAACTATTTACAATCGAATTAAATGATCTAGACAAGGACATAGAACTAAAAATATCTAAATTTGTGGATGATATAAAGCTAGGCGGGAGAGTAAGCTCTGTGAATAACACAAAATGAATACAACGGGAAATAGATTGGCTAGGTAAGTGGGCAAGAAGGTGGCAGATGGAATATAATGTGAGGAAGTGTGAAGCTATTCATCAAGGTAGTAAAAACAGTAAAGCAGATTATTTTCTAGAAGGGGAGGAACTAGATAGTGTTAAAATTTGGGTGTCCTTGTACACCAGTCGCAAAAAGTTAGTATGCAGCTACAGCAAGCAACTTGGAAGGCTAATGGCATGTTGGTGTTCATTACAAAAGGGTTAGAATATAAAAGTAGGGAAGTCTTGCTGCAATCACAGGTGAGGACGCTCAACTGGAAAAGGGCTAATTTCAATGAGTTGAGGTGGGACCTAGCCAAGGTGGATTGGAAAGAAAAATTGGCAGGTAAGACAACTAACGAGCAGTGGGCAGTATTCCAAGAGGAGATAGTTCAGGCACAGGTCAAAAGCATCCCCACAAAGGTGAAATGTAAGGCATCCAAACCTCTCTGGATGACTAAGGAAATCAGGGCCAAAATAAACCAAAAAAAGGAGGCTTATAATAAGTGTCAGGCTCAAAATTCAGAAGGGAACCAAGCAGAATATAGGAAGTGTAGGATAGAACTAAAAAAGGAAGTTAGAGGGGCAAAGAGACTGCATGAGAAACAATTAGCGAGTAAGATTAAGGGGAACCCTAAGGTTTTTTACCAACATATTAAGAGTAAAAGGTTGGTCAAGAATAGGGTGGGGCCAATTAGGGACCTAGGAGGAAATCTCATTGTGGAGGCAGAGGGCATGGCTGATGTACTGAATGAGTACTTCGCCTCTGTCTTCACAACAGAAAAGGATACAGCCAATGCCATAGTATTGGAGGAGAGGGTAGGAGAAATGGACAGAATAATTATAACCAGAGAGGAAGTTCTGAAAAGGTTGACGTCGCTCAAGGTGGATAAGTCACCCGGTCCAAATGGGATGCACCCTAGGTTACTAAGGGAGGCACGGGACCAAATAGCAGGGACTCTGGCCACGATCTTTCAATCTTCCTTGGACACAGTGGTCGTGCCAGAGGACTGGAGGATAGCTAATGTTACTCCCTTGTATAAAAAGGGGCAGAAGGACAAGCCTGGTAACTACAGACCAGTCAGTCTAATGTCGGTAGTGGGCAAACTTCTAGAGTCCATAATCAGGGACAAGATAGATCTTCACTTAGAAAGATATAGGCTAATAAAGGACAGTCAACGTGGATTTGTTAAAGGCAAATCTTGCCTTAAAAATCTGATAGAATTTTTTGATGAGGTAACGGAATGGGTGGATAATGGTAGCGCAGTTGATGTAGTTTACATGGACTTTCAAAAGGCATTTGACAAAGTGCCACATGAGAGACTTATTATGAAATTAAAGGCCCATGGCGTAAAAGGGCAGTGGCAGCGTGGATCCACAACTGGCTGCGAGACAGAAAGCAGAGAGTTGTAGTGAGCGGCTGTTTTTCAGATTGGAGGGAAGTGAGCAGTGGTGTGCCACAGGGATCAGTTTTGGGACCATTGCTGTTTGTAATCTACATCAATGATCTGGACTTGGGTGTACGGAGTACAGTTTCCAAGTTTGCAGATGACACTAAGTTAGGGAGAATAGTAAATAGTGAGGAGGATAGTAGCCATCTGCAAGAGAATATAGACAAATTGGTAAAGTGGGCAGACACATCAGGCCCGTACGCAGGTTTTTTAATGGGGGGGTGCAAATTGCTAGTGATGGGACCAACAATGGCCGGCCGCTTGGGGGCTGCCCACGAGGGCCCCTGGCGGGGGTGAAGGGGGTGAAGCCGCCTCGAGGTTTTACACAATTTGAGGTCATATTTTACACATTTTTGCGGTCATTTTTTTTTGCATGCCAGTGGACGTCTCTAAAAGCAATTTTTAATTACAGGAATACATTTTTAATAATATAAATCAAATGTGATAATCAAGACAAAACAAGAAACATGATATTTCAGAAACACGCCTATCAAAACTTAAGTCATTTTTACTTACAATTATCAGATTAAAATATGATTTCAGCTTCCAGAAAGTGGTGCTACCTTTTTATGTAGTGACTGTATACGGGATGATTTCCAATTGACACACCACGTAGACATAGGTGCTAAAGCATAGGCCTACGTCCATGAGTATCTTTTTTAAAGATAGGCATTCCCGTCCAGACACATATAACATTTTTGTTGGATTCTCAAAAGCTTTAATTTCTCAGAAGCTTGTAAATATGTTGTCATTGTTTGCTAGCATTACAGTCACACCTCTCAAAACTTGAGTAATTTTTACTGACGGTGATAGGATGAAAAGATGATTTTAACTTCCAGAAGTGGTGCTACCTTTGTGGCTGTATACGGGATGATTTCCAAACGAGGATAGATTTGAGTCTTGGCGCGCGCCTATGTTTACGCGGTGAGTCACAGACTCGCCGCGTCATTGACTAGCGCGTCTATCGACGCGCTATGTTTTGAGAAGACGCCGATTCTGGTGTGCAAGTAATTTTATATTAATACTAAATCATTCAAAGATGTGTATTTATAAGTAATACATAGCTTTGAAGAATTAATTGTTGCACAAATGTTCAATAAATTTACTTGGTATTTAAATTTTGATAAAAATACAATTCTCTACCCCGGAAAATGTGGACCTTTTATAATTTGGGGGGGTGCCTACGCACCCGTCACACCCCCCCTGCGTATGGGCCTGCACATGGCAGATGAAGTTTAATGCAGAGAAGTGTGAGGTGATGCATTTTGGGAGAAGAAATGAAGGGAGGCAATATAGACTAGATAGTACAATTTTAAATGGTGTGAAGGAACAGAGAGACCTGGGGATTTGTGTTAGTGACTCGTTGAAGGTGGCAGGATAAGCTGTTAAGACGGCATATGGGATATTAGGCTTTATAAATAGGGGTATAGAGTACAAAAGTCAGGAAGTGCTGACTAACCTCTATAAAACTTTGGTGAGGCCTCAGCTGGAATACTGTGTCCAATTCTGGTCACCACACTATAGAAGGATGTGAAGACATTGGAAAGGGTACAAAGAAGATTTACTAGGATGGTTGAGGGACTTCAGCTATGAGGAGAGGCTAGATAGGCTAGGGTTATTCTCTCTGGAACAGAGAAGATTGAGGGGAGACCTAATAGAGGTTTATAAAATCATGAGGGGTTTCGACAGGGCAAATAGAGAAAAACTATTTCCACTCATGGGCGAATCTGTGACTCGTGGTCACAGATTTAAAATAGTTTCAAAGCGAAGTATAGGGGAGCTGAGGAGAAATGTTTTCACTCAGCAAGTTGTTCGAATCTGGAATACATTGCCTGAAAAGGTGGTGGAGGCTGATTCGATAACAACTTTTAAAAGGGAATTAGATCTTTATTTAGGGAGAACAGGTCTATTAGGCTATGGGGAGCGGGCAGGGTAGTGGGATTGAATCGCTCTTTTCAAAGAGCCGGCACAGACTAGATGGGCCGAATGGCCTCCTTTTGTGCCGTAAAATTCTATGAATCTATGAACTGTATAGGGCATTAGTGAGACCACACCTAGAATATTGTGCGCAGTTTTAGTCTCCTTATTTAAGAAAGGACATGCTTTTCTGAGAGGGGATGCAGTGTAGATTCACTGGATTGCTTCCTGGGATGAGGGGTTGAGCTATGAGGATAGGTTGAGTAAACTATTCTCTAGATTATAGAAGAATTAGAGGTGATTTTATAGAAACCTATGAAATTGTTAAGGGGCATGACAGATTAGACAGTGGGAGACTGTTTCTCCTGGTTGGAAAAACTATAACTAAGGGTCACAGTGGTTCAGCCTTTTCACACAGAGTTGAGGAAACACTTCTTCACTCAAAGGGTAGTAAATTTATGGAATTCTTTACCCCAAAAGGCTGTAGATGCTCAGTCCTGGAACATATTCAAGACTGAGATTGATAGATTTCTTATGGATATAGGGATTAAGGGATATTGGGATAAGGCGGACTGGTGAAATTAGATTAGAAGATCAGCCATGATTTTATTGAATGGTGGAAGGGCCAAATGGCCTACTCCTGCTCCTTATTTTTATGTTTTTATTTTCTTATGGTATTTGACTAGATTTCAATCAACTATTATATTTCTACCATATTCAGTTAAATGTTTAGGAGATTGCAGAAACCTCTGAATACGTTAAATCAGGGTATTAAAGGAAAGGTGGCAAGGGCAGGTTATTGGACTTCAGTTACAGATCAGCCATTATCTTATAGAATGAGGGCAAAGGCTTGAGAGGCTGAATGCATATTCATGTTTCTGTGTTTCTATCCAAGATAAACTTGAGATATGGTTTTTGTCTCTAAGACACGTCCTCAGTTTGGATATCACCTAAATAGATCAGAAGTAATCAAATAATAAATGTGGACTAACTGGAATATTTTGATGACAGTTAGTAATATGTAAATTCATAGGTTTATCCACAACAACTTGCAATTATACAGTGCCCGTCATTTGGGCCACGTCTCAGAGCACTTAGTCATGGCAGAGCCTGATGCCGAGGGGAGAGAAAGGAGTTGATGGTAGACAGTCAAACAGGTAGGTCTTCAGATACGATCTGAAGATGGACAACGAGTGGGCAAGGCAGGGGAGGGGGATTGAGACAGAGAATTCAAAAGGTGCAGCACATAGTGGCTTCTGGCACTGCTGGTAGTTGAGCTGATTAAATGAGGGCCATATAGAAGGCCATCTGAGTAAATAGGAAGTGGGGTGTAAACAGGTGGTGGAAATAGGGCAGCTTAGGACATGAATTTGTAAGTAATGAACATTTTGAAATCCATCCATTCTGCAAAGGCGAGCCAGTGGAGCCTGGCAAGGATGGGGACACCACAGATGACAGCGTGGGGGCTGGAAGAAAAGCCATTGGTGGCGACAAAGTGGAGACTGTGAGAAAGGTAACAGTCAAATCAGTCGAAGGCAGGTCCATGAAAATTCAGCTGGGAGAAGAAGTTGTGTAGGAGAATGGCATAGTCAACAGTGTTGAAGGAGGACAAGGAATGTCATGGAGGACAAGGAGGCAGAGAGAGCCCTGATCACAGACAGGACTGTGTCTGTCCATCCCACATTCCCTTCACCTCGCTTTCTCTCTTACCTCCCTTAAGGCCAGTTTCAATCAAAGAGGAGGGGGGCTAAGAGGTGGAGCTGGGAGATGAGGAGAGAGGTGGGGATGGGGGGTCGAGGGCAGGTGGTTGGTTTCATTTTCCAGATCAGAGAAGAGCATTTTCCAGATAAGGCGGGGAGAAAGATACAACAATAACAACAACTTGCATTTAAATAGCACCCTCCATGCCAGACGATGTCTCACAGTGCTTCAAATAGCAACAACAACACCTTTGATTTATATAGCACCCTCCGCGCCAGACGGCATCTCAGAACGCTTCACAGTAACGGAACCCGGGACCGAGCCAGGGGCAGAGATAGAAAGGTGACCAAAGGCACGGTCGAAGAGAAAGGTCAAAGAAGAAATAGAACAGAAATAGGGTCAGAGTATTAATATCTTGATCTGTGTCATAGAGAGGGTATGTTAGAGTAACCCCCCTAGCAATCAACTTGAATACCCTTTGATGCTAATATCTTGACAGTGCTGTGAGTCTCCATGGCCAGAATTCAGATTCATGGAAGCAGAAATATATGTAAGCACTGAAGTAGTGTTCAACAGAATTGGCCTGAGAAACATTGGATACCCTGTGGCATAGCTACTTAAAAATCCTTTTGGTGCATCTCACAAATTAGACTTGATCATAAACTCACAGTAAACTTCACTCAAGCGATAGTCTGTTTTGTTTCATCCAGGATATGATTGCTAGTAATTCCTTGAAGAAACACTTTTTTATGATAGCCACAGGAGAGAATGTCAGGAACAGATGCCCTCCTTGCTTACTGCTGTGGTAGCATGCAAAAGCTACACAATGGTGGTGTAGCAATGCAACAGTGTGTGTTGCTATGAATTCTGTTGTTCCTTCAGTGTCTGGCAAAGACAGATGAAGAATTTGCCAAAAAAAAATCAACAAAGATGTTTCCTCTTCAATTAAAATGATAAAATCTGAAGTAAAATAAGTATAGTCAAGAAACACGGATCATGTATGCATTCTATATTCATCCTTCCATCCTGTCCTCCCCCTCCATTCAGCGGGCTCCGGTCTGCTCAATGTCTCCTGCCCGATCCTATCATCAGTGGCCGGACTTTCAGCCTCTGCCCCCACACTCTGGAACTTCATCCCACAGTCCCTTTGCCTCCCTTCCTCCCTTGCCTCCTTGAAGACCAGTCTTAAAACCCTCCTTTTCAATTATGCCTTCTGCCACCCTCCCACCTCTCTCCCTCCCCTCGCCTCCCTCCTACCCGGCCGCTCCCCCATGCTCGCGTCCCAACCGCTGATAGGTAAGCTCCTTGGGACATCCTCCTGACATGAAAGGCATTCTATGAATGTAATTTTGTTGTTGTTTTTGTTGTTCCAGGACTTGTGGAGTCCTGTAGCACATTTGTTAAAGCACTCACCTTGTAACAGAGAGGACCTGGGTTTGATTCCTTGGCAGGGCAAAACATTAGACAAGTTTTCTTAACCCACACACCTCTGTTTACCTATCAGTAAGCAGGAACCTGGTTGTTAGTCAATTGGCGGATTGATTTTCCAGGGAAAATAATCCCTTTAAAAAAATGTGGTCACTCAATCCACGATTGTTTGTTTCACATTGTTGTGCACAATTGGCTGCCGCATTTCACCCTCAAAATATACAATTAATTTACGTGACATAATATTCTCTGACATGCTTTGAGACATCTTGAAGATGTGATAAATTGCTATATCAAATGCAAAGATTATTAGTATTTTTATCCTGAAATATTATCTCACCAATAATACCAAGACAACAAATTAGAGCTTTCTTATCAACTGACCTCCTGTACAATAATGAGTAGATGACCATAATTAGAATTTCTGTCAGTGGGTACGTGTTGTGATTCAGAAAAAAAGGCAAAGTTTAAGAATTTGAGAAATTGGACATTTCAATCAGTTAGAGTTCAAAATTGGGCCTTATGGCCGAAAGTATAACCCTAACCCTAAGGATGCTTTAACAACATGAGTGGCAATTGAATATGGAAGATGCAAGTATAAAAGGAGTCTGGGAAGAGTGACTTGCAGATTTTAAAAGAGCTTGATTTGTAGAGTTTGAATAAAAGTACTGAGTAAATATATATTGTGTTTTGATATAAATGAGGTTACAGTTTTATCTGAAGCTATTACTGCCTGCACAAAGGTATCGGGGAGCAGGATCATGCTTGATTCTCAGTCTTGCCACCTGCCCACTGTCAATTGAGCAGGATGCAGGAGCTTATAGTTATTTGGGGAGGACAGGTTTGCTAGATAGTTATAATATTATTTAATCTGAAACATAATGTAGGTTCACTTAGTCCTTTATTCCAAGTATACAAATCAACCTTTTTCAAAATCTGCAAGTCACTGTTCCCCAAATTATTTTACACTTATATTATCCATATACAATTCGTACTTATGTCCTTAAAGCAATATGCAACAATATGTATTTGGGGACGACAGGTTTGCAGGGCTATATGGAGAGCGCGGGGAGTGGGATTGATTTGGACAGCTCTTTTCAAAGAGTCAACATAAACACAATGGACCAAATTACCTTGTTCTATCCTGGATAATTTCATGATTCTATGATTGTCAGCGCAATTTATTTTGTAACTAATAGCAAATGGGGAGAAAATTCCCTTGGAAGGAAGTTCTGATCAAGTCTAATAATCCTGGAGGTAATTAAATTAGGAATTTGACTAGGTTTCTGTTCCCCTCCAACAATTAGAACTCTGTTTTTTTTTGTTTCCTCATCATGAAGTTATTCTCCACTCATCGATAAATTTGTTAGCTTTGGAGTCATGTGGATTTTATTCTCTGCTTACAACCTCTCTGGTTGCTAGGAGAATGTATTGGGTTGGCGTGAGGCTACTAGGTGCGTTGGTGCATAGCGTCTGTAACAAGTTGTGGCTGCCTGAAAAAATAAGGTAGTTGCATGCATGAAACATGTTTGTGACTACAAAAGTACAAATTGAGCACAACTGCTGGGAATATTTGAACTCAACTGATTGTGAAATGTACTGTAGTATCACGTTGCCTTTCTTTATTGCGTCTCGTATTGTTTGTACAAGGAAAGTGATGAATCAACAACTACCTCAAGTCTCTTTCAACCTCTCTTTTAACTGTCTCATCATATGGAGTACACATGGCTCTTACAAAATCTAACGAATTAAATAGGACAAAACAAACGAGTGAGACTACTTCTTGAATTCAAAAGTTGTTTTTGCTGACAATAAAACATTCTTTGTAAAATTTTAATATCTCAGTAACTAAAGCCTTCACACCAGATACACTTGTAACACTTTCTGTCTGTGTGCCCTTTTACTTACCTGGACTGCTTTCTTCAATCAGCTTGCTGCTCTCTTTGAGAAGTCCTGAACCAATACAGCCATTTGCAATGAACATTTGCTCAGTTTAAAGTACAGCTTTTCTTCCAACATGATTGCTACCAATTTATCACTGAAACCAGTTTTGGATCTAAGGTGTTCTTTGAATTCCTAAAAGTCACAAATGGACTTCTCAGCATTTCCTATTATATTGAAAGCGTGAAAGCTTTTGATTATAACAGACTGCAGGACTGCTGTGAATAATAATTCTATAACTTCCTGAAGGTGGTAAGGACTGTAGCTGATGGGGCTAAAGACTGGGACTTCTCCAAGGAATATGTTTTAACCTCTATAATTGTAGTGAAAGTGGAAAGTAAAAAAAAAAACGTTATTTTCTCTCTCCAATCAATTTCTTGGTAATTGGAACTGATTCGACCTTCAGTACATGTCCACAAGTACAAGTGACAGATCGTTTTACTTGTGCTTTTTATCACAGTTGAAAACCCTCTAGAACCTACGAATGTTAAGGAGATAAATCAGACTCTCTTTCAAATAGAAATCTAGATGAAGGCTCAGGCTCGGGATAACACAAATGGTGTGAAGTTCTGGGCAAGATTGTAGATAGCACTTTTCATGTTGCTGGTTAATAATGGGATTTTGTTACTGTAATCATGCATCACCAATGTCAGTGTGCATAATAGCATGCTTGTAAAGGATATGAAAGAAGTCAAAAATAAATGAAGGAGTCATTCAGTGACCCCAAGGTCGGGATTTAAAAGCAAATAGATTTTTCAACAAATGGAAGATCGAGGGAAGTAAAAGGTTTGATAGTTTTGAAAACATGGGACAAAATTAGAAGATGGAGCTAGGAATCTTGATTTCAAGACAGCAAGGATCCATACAGTATTAGGTTGTAAGTAGGGTTTAGAGTTTGGAGTAAAAATGTCTAATGAACGATGATCAGTGGAGTCCTGTAGCTCAGTGGTTAGAGAACTCACATTGCAAGCAAGATACCTAGGTTTGATTCTAGGAAGGGTGAAACCTTGGGTTTCCTTACTCCATACATCTAATGATAAACCCTCAACACAGTAATAGTTTGGTTGCCTCTGTTTGCTGTGTGCAATTGGCTGCTGCTTTTGCACCCACAAAATATACAATCAATTCACTTCACAGTATATTCTAGGAAAAAATAATGGAAGTAAAGTAGATCTGGATACCAAAACATATGATGGTCAGAACATAGGAACAGGAGTAGGTCATCAGCCCTTCAAGTCTGTTCCGCCATTTAATTAGATCATCGCTGATCTGTACCTCAACTAATCCTTTCAATTCTCATTTACTGCTTTCTCCACATATCCCTTAAAACCCTGACCTACCAAACATTCATCAACCTCACTCTTGAAGGTGTGAATGGATCCAGCATTCACAACCTTTTGGGGAAGAGGATTCCAGATTTTTATCACCCTTTGAGTGAAAAAATACTTCCTGATTTTACTCTTAAATGGCCTGGTTCTAATTTTAAGACTATATCCCCTTATTTTGGATAGGTTGAAGATGCTTTATGTGATAGTTTGACCATTGTATTACAGTCTTCAAATTTGGACCCAGCCAAAGATTCTGCTTTATCTGGTGCTAGTCAACCACCAAAACTAAACTTAGAATTTAAATTATAGATTTGAGAATTTGGTTGCCACATTTCGTCCACAAAATATCTAGTCAATTCACTTTATGGTACATTCTGAAGCACTTCACTTTAATTTGTCTCAAAGACATGATAAAGTGCTACATCAAATGGGAAGATTATTATTATTATAATTAGTGGATACAACTGCAGACAGGGTCCGTTTAAAAGAAGAAATCTATTCTTTTCAGTACCGAATAATGCTAGATTTGATCTAGTGCCATGGGATATTTAACATCCAATGAAACAAGCAGACTGGACCTCAGGCAAATATCTCATCTGAAGGACAATACAACCCACCCCCAGCACAAAAATAGTGTCAGTCTAGACAGATTCCAAAAGTCTTCACATTGGTCTGGACCCTAAACAAATTCACCCTTCGGTTGATGATTGTTTTAATCCTTGGCCTCCAACCCCAGCTCAGGATCAAGCCAGGCTCATTAAGCACCTTGGGACATCCTCGTGACATGAAAGGCACTTAATAAATAAACGTGTATTGTATTGTAAGACCTGCAGAATCAATGTGTTACCATCTATGGAACATTGAAAGATGTGACCAGCACATGGCAGGGTGGGATGTGACTAATGCCACCAGGTTAAAAAATTAAAAGAAATAGGAAATCTGGCTGTTAAACAAGAAGATATAGGAAATCCAGATGTTAAACAAGGAGAAATGGGAATTCCTGTGGAAATACAAGACAAAATGGGAAATCAAGATAGTAAACAGATTATGGATAAATGTAATAAAGATTTCCCATTTCCTCTTGTCTAACATCTGATTTTGTGTTTTCCACATGTATTTCCATTGGATTTCCTATTTTTCACATGTATTTCCAATGGATTTCCCATTTCTTCTTGTTGAACATCTGACAGCAATGAGAAATCCAAGAAATAAGAAATAATGGTAAATCCAGTGGAAATACATGGGGAAAATGCAAAATTGAGTGGCTATACAAGAAGAAATGGAAAATTCAGATATTAGACAAGAAGAAATGGGAAATCCAGATGTTAAATAACAAGATGTGAGAAATCTAGATGTTAAACAAGAAGAATTGGGAATTCCAGTGGAAATACATAGAAAAAGTGAGAACACATGTGGAAAATACGAGATCCAGTGGAAATACAAGAATCAATTGGAAATGCAGATGTTAAACAGTAAGAAATGGGAAATTCAGCAGAAATATATTGGAAAAATATAAAATCCAGTGGGAATGCATGGGGAAAATGGAAAATCTAGTGGAATTACATGGGGACAACACAATATTCAAATGTTAAGACAAGCAGAAATGGGAAATCCAGTAGAAATTCAAGACAAAATGGGAGATGTTAAACCAGTAGAAGTAGGAAATCCAGATGTTAAACAAGATGAAATAGGAAATGTAGTGAAAATACATGGAAAAATTACTAGATCAAGTGGAAATACAAGAAGAAATTGGAAATCCAGATGTTAAACGATAAGAAATGGGAAATCCAGTGGAAATACAAGAAATGGGAAATCAAAATGTTAATCAAGAAGAAATGTGAATTCTGCTGGCAACATATCTGATATTTTGCAAATACTCTTACAATCTAAGTGCTTTGAGATATCCTGTCACCGTGATAAGTGCTATAATTATCTGATTCATATGGTAAACTGTATTGTAAATCATATTGTACACTTCAATATTCTGGTGGTTGTGCTAACCTACATTTTCACAGGAGTTGCTGTTTGATGGCTTACACAATCTGATAGATCACCAGTTCCATTTTCAAACACTTCCATACATTGGTTTAGCTATTTCATTATTTTCAATATTTATTGTCGCATTTCATAGAAAATGACACATGAAATTATTCAAAGACCGAATATCTTCTGATGCAAAAGATGGTCAACAAATACATGAGGCGCAATAAAATATCAGAGTAAATTGGAGAAGAACTGCATTTTTGACAGAACCAAGATTTCTTGTGAAGTTGGCAGATGGAATGCTACATCGGCAACATTATTTTACCTTTCATTGTCCCAGATACAGATGGTTGTGTTTGTTCTGTCAAGATTTATGCATAAAACATTATCTGCTCTAATGGAAAGAATCTTCAAAACGACGGGAATATTTGACTGTTCATATATAATTATTTGAGGATTGCTGTTCCCGCGTGAAAATAATGAACAATCTGGAACCTTTTTAAGATATTATTGAATGTTGGTCATTCTCAAGATCTAAGTTAAATCTTAAGTCTTCACTTTTGTTTGAATTCAGCAATTCCCCCAAACAAGTCCTTCTTTGCAAAGAATCAATATTTCGCCATAAATATACAGTCAATTCACTTTGAGTATATTCTGTGTAGCGCTTTAAGATGTCTAGAAGATGTGAAAAGCACTATATCAAATGCAAAGATTATTATTATAATGCAGTACCATTGACAACAACAACAAAATTACATTTGTATAGCACCTTGCACTTTGGGAGGTTGTGCTAATCTTCTTTTTCACAGGATTTCGGACACAGCATGTAAAGATGAAAAAGTCAGTAACTGGGCCAATGGCCGTCTTTGCTTTTTCTATATTAGGAATTTCTATATTTCTCATACCAGCACAGAAATAAACAGCTTGTTAAACATCTGAGATGTAATGGAATATTTGAATAGAAACTGAACTGAAAATTATAAATTGAATTCCCCACAATAAAGAGAAGAAATATTTAACAAAATATTATAACAAACGACCAACTATTCAGAAAGTCATTTCGTTATTGGATCAACAGAAACAGCACCTGAATTGCGGTAACTAAGTGATAGAAATTGGATGACAACATGAGTCTGTTTAGCTATGCACTATTTTGAGTGTTTTTTTCAGCACATCTAAAGCTTGAATTTCTATGTAGTGCATTATTAATATGTATCATAATTTGAAATGGAAAAAAAAGCTTTCAATGTACATGCAAAATTCAGAAAAATATCTGTAGAAAAAAACAATAGCCTTGTAAAACCTTTAAATGGACACATTTAAACATTCACCTGCTTAGCAGCAACTCGCCATTGCTTTACTCGGTGATTTCTATTAGCTTTGAGTAGCATTAACATTCGTTAAGTTATGGCTCTCACATTTGCCACAAGCACAATTCCAAGGTAATGCAGAAGGGCCAAACACCTTTGCTTGGAAAACTTTTACAATTGGGAGCATATTCCTTTGAGCAAAATGTTCAGATCTACATAATTTGTTTGCACAGCCTTAACAATAGGCTGTGCAATTTGTGCAATGTTTGCAACTCAATAATAAATCATTTGTAGTGTTTCAAATGTTGCAATGCTATAAGAAGGTGCTTTATCTAATGAAAGCAATATTATTAGTTTTATTCCCACAAATTCACATGTCTGACAGTCCTAACAGTTCAAGATACACTTAGCATTTGAACTTCTAATCTGTTCCAGTGAGACTTTGGGGATGATGCTACCATCCCACTCCAACATTATAGGCTGTGACATAAGGCATCAGTGGTGCTATACCCTTAAATGATAGTCATTAGACAACATTAAAAATGCAGCCTTCCTTCATTTAAATTAGAAATTTAAGGAATGTGATGAAAGCTGGGAACTTTATTTTTTTTAAATCATCATTGAGAAAACACTTAGCAACAAAATCACTTTCAACTTATCCCAGTGGATAACGTATCTATATTAATTGAAGTGTTACAAATAAGGTTAGAATTTGAAGAGTGACTTTGCGCTTTTATTCAGCAAGTTGACAGCTGATCAATGTATATTTAGTATATTTACTGTGATGCACATTACATGACTTTGTAGTACTGCAGTATTATACTCTCATCGCTGAGTTAAAAGGTTATAGGTTTAAGCCATGTTATCCACATTATCCCAGGAAAATACTTTATTTTCATTGATCCTGGAAGAATGATACACTTGCAAGGCAGATGATTCTTGAACCAGTTTCATAGCCATCTAATACACCAATGCCATTGTGTACTGCAATAAATACCTCAACTTATGAAATCCAGCATGACTGGATGCCCTCCTTTGGCGGGGATAGTCAAACTGTGCATCGCTGAGTATAAATGGCAGAAATAGTGCCTTCACTTTCTATTGTGAGCGGTGAATCACTGCAATCTTGGAGGAACAATAAGAAACCAAAAGAGTCAACAATAAATAACCGATATATAATTTTATATACAGTATATACTAAAAGAAAAGGCTCTCAAATGACCACAATTAACATTCCTTCTCATCTCAATTTGTACATGATTTCACAGGTCACCAATTAAGTTGAACACTATGGGAATACAACAGTTTTTCATCACAGTTATAATTTATTCCTGATCCCTATACCTTCCATTGCTGTGCTAAAGATTAAATGTATTATTTGACAAAATGCCTCTACATTGCAAATTGTTATGGATGTTTGACCTTTATGTTTATGTAATTTCAAGCTTTTTGTTTGTCACTTATTAGTGTGTGTCATTTTTTATAATAGCTTACATTGGTGTGATGTGTAGTCATGATGATATGCAAGGCATCCTTATGGATCAGTCTCCTCAGTTAGCCTAAATATGTTATGACACCAATGTGTTTTTGAAAAATACTTAGGAAGTTCTCCAGATGTGAAAGGTACTATACAAATGTGAATTTGTTGTCGTGTGAACTTGTGGAAAACTGGCTCCAAAATTAATGCTGCATTTTAAAAAATTGCCAAATTCTAGAATTGAGGACATTCTGAATTGCTTAATAAATAGAATAAATCTACAGCAGGTGAAATCTCTTCCCAATAATCTATCATAAATTGCTCCCCAACAATCTATCACAACTGTAGTCTCTAAGCAAGGCTGAACTCAACAAAAATCAATTTACACATCTTTCTAAATTCAGAGTAGAATGATTGAAGAATAAGATTAACGTTCTTGTCTTTCAGTAGTGAGTCTCTTTGCTCGATTCTATCAATACCAAAGCTAAGCTCAGAATACTCTTATTTGTTCATACCTTGAAGGCTCTTTAATATACCTTTTCAATTGTTTGCTATGGAGTGGTTTGTCTATGATTCTCGGCTGTCTCCTCAGTTAGCTAAATACACTGTGAAATAACTTTATTTCATCACAAATACAGTATCCTGAAGTTATTGTATATTCACATTGATAGAAATTTGACAGTAATATCATATCCAATCACCTTCTCTCATTCACACAGGCATTTTTGAATGGTGCATACCTGGTTCTTTAATTGTGCTATTCATTCTTTGTCTCTGTTGTCTCTAATCATAAAGTAATGGGCTCCATTAACCAGTGTTATCACTGGAATGTTTTTAACCTAACGCTCCGCACAAGCTCAGTGCTGCCGACGTCCACAACCTTAATCAACCTCCAAAAGCACTGATCACTGCTTCCAGTTTATATTACCATGCACTGCTTAGCAATCACCTTAGCAACTACATCCAGCCCCAAATCCCTACAAAAACAGCACAACCATTCAGAATGTATTTTTAAATGTTGTTTTCTGAAAGAAAACCAGAATACAAAACCTCACAGATTCGCATGAACACCAAAACTTCACTTTAAAAATATAAATTATGCAACATCTTAGAAATGTTCCATACTGATTATGTGTTTCTGTTCTATTCAAATTTTGTGATATTCAATGACCTTTCCTGCTATTGCTAAGTCCTCGCCACAGGCATCTGAAATGTATCCTCCCAGGGAGAGGAAGGAAAGCAGGAACTCTTTGGAGCTAAGTTGGTTTCATGGTGACATGCCTAACAATGAAAGATCAAAACTGAGTTGATTCGCTGAAGTGATATCTGAGGCAGATAGATCCATAGAAATCCAGGTCACTGTTCATAATGAAAATGCCATGTTGGCAGAGCATTGAGGAGAAGACCATTTGCTGAGAGGGCTGAGATTCTTCCCACATGGCTCTAGTTAACCTTATTGAAAAACATCCCAACGGGTGAGGTGGTCAAAGCTAAGCAAGCAATGAAAAACTTACCAGTGCTCTTCAACAGACATCTCCAAGTGTTTACTTTTGCTAGCCTATGCCTAAATTCTCAGAGATTAGGCTTGTGAGATGTTTCCCGCTGGGGGGATAGTGCAGACAATTGCAAACCAGAAATACTGTATATGGAAATCTCAGTAGGATAGTTTGGTGACTCTTAAGTAAGACGATGATTTTCTGTATGTGTTAGCTACAAAGCTGAACAACAAAAATTATCAGAGGAGCATGAATTAATTTTATAGTGAAGTTAAGATAATTACGGAAGATGGATTGTATAAACCTTGGATGGTTTATCCTATTGCAATACCAACAGAAGAATCAAGAAATTCACAAGCATATTTTTTAATAAATTATGTATATTGGTGTGTAATGGTCTACGTTGATGGATTCGGTATGGGTTATGTTTGAATGTAATTTAGTCTGGTGTAAAGAGACTGTGAACCATGATTCCAGAGTACAAAAATCATTCCCTAAGAAGTCATCATTCACACAGTTATCTGGTAGAAATAAACCAAAATAGGTTGGTAAAGAGCATATAATTGAGCTTAGGAATGTTGCAGTCGCCTTAATAATAATAATGCTTGCTATGAAATAAAGTCTATAGTTGAAGCATCTCAAAATGCTTCACAGATAATTGTTGTCAAGTGTAGGGAAAGTGTATTGGTAGGTAAATACAGCAGCCAATTTTCACATAAAAGAGTCCAAAGCAGCCATAAAATAAATGACCAATTTATCAGGATTACTGTTGGTCAGCACTCCAAGAGAAATTACCTTGTCCTTTCAAGTAGTTAATAAAATGTTTAACTTCCACATGAACAAGTCGATGGGACCTGAGTTTAATATTACATCTGAAGGGAATCACCTCCAACAATGCAGTGCACCCTCAAGCCTATTTTTCAAATAGTGTCAAATGATCTTTAGCATTCACCTAAACAGGCAGGTGGACTTTGATTTTAACCTTTCGTTTGAAGGATGGCAATCCAACAATGCAGCATTCGCCCAGTATTTGCATGTGTTTTAGAATATAAACTCATGTCCTGTCATGGGACTTTAACTAACAATCTTCTAACCTACAAGTGAGAATGTCACCAGATGAGCGAAGTTGAATAATCATGCTCTGAGCATCATTGAAAACATACATGCTGAAACAATGGAATATATTTTTGTTGTCAACAATATCAACTTTCCTGGTGGTTCCTATATCTCCATATAGTACAGTTAGTGAGCACACACAGTACTCTGGGGATCTAGAATAGTATAAATTCTCAGCAGTGTGGCCCATTGTTTCTTCACACTTTCAGAGAAATAAATGAATCTGCCAGGCATCCACAACAGCACATCTGTCACCTGCAATGTGGATGGACGTGGTGCCAAGAGCAACATGGCAGTAAACTCTATAATCTCTTCCAGGTGTCCGCAACAAACCTGTAGCATATAAATTAATAGTTGTGAATTTTATACTCAAAGGAAGAGCAGTGGGAAACACTTGAGCACCCTCGAAATTTTCAGTCAATATTTGGAAACATTTCCCTGGTGCCAAAAGCTCTTTACTCACCGTCCTTCAGATAACAACAATTTACATTTACAACAACACCAAAATTACATTTGCATAGCGATATAGCACCCTTCACACTGGTTAGCATCCCAGAATACTTGACAGTGCAGAGCACAACCCTAAGCGGGTGGAGGGGTAGGGGGGTGCAGGGGGTGGGGGGGGGGGGGTTTCGGGGGTGAAGGAGGTGACAGTAAGAATGGTTGAAGTTGAAGGTCATCAGGTGCGATCTGAAGATGGGAAAGGAAGGGAGTCCTTATTTACACACAGGATAATTAACAACTGGAACAGATTGCTGGTAGGGGGGCTGAAGTAGAAACACTGGACTCATTGAAAAAGCAGTTTGATACAGTGGTGTGAGGATGGTACTTACGGTGATGGGTGTTCTGAAAAGATGAAATCAGATGGGTCGAAGGGTCTTCTTCATCTGAATTAATTGTGATCGTGCATGCAATGAATAATTTAGTTACAAACTTGATATATGCATCTAGATATGTCACTGTACTGACCTAGCCTCCTCTTATCTCCTGTTTGCTGTGTTTCTACTGGTCTAGTTATTTGCATTCGGTGCTCTCACCGCCACAGCCTAAGCTCAATTCCCAGCCAGGGAATATCTTCTTTAAGGAAATAAACACTGTCATAGACTAGTTAGGTTGAATGACCTGTGTTTGTGCTATATCATTCTGTGTAATTCATCCTAAACCGCCCCCCATGTTCAGGTCCTGACTCCTGAGTGTTCAGCACCTTGCTATGCCTTCCCGATGTGAATGGTGCTCTACAAATGTAATTTTGTTCTTCATCTTCTTCAGAAAGGAAATTGGATAACTACTTGACAAAATGTTGAACAGAGGGAGCGGACAAGTTGATAGGGTATCAGCAGATCAGAGAGGTAGGAGGGGGCAAGGCCGTGGAGGACTTTGAAAGTGAGGATGAGGATTTTGAATTCAATCCTCTGAGGAATCGGAAGCCAGTGGAGCCGACTGAGATTGAGGTGATGGGGTTGCGGAGCCTGGTGCGGGAGAGGACACAAGCTCCAGAGTTTTGAATGATCTGCAGGTTGTTGAGGGGAGAGTTGGGTGGTGACAAGGAGTGAGATGTTGCAGTCGAACCTTGAGATGGCAAATGCGTGCTTGTTTCAGTGGCCCGAGGGGTGAGGCAGTTGCGGAGACAGGCAATGTTGTGATCGTATTGACTTTGCTTCAATTATGGTTTGCAACAACAGCTAACAGGTAACAGACAAAGTAGACAAGAATAATGCAATAGATGTACTGTAATATGTTGGATTTCCAAAAGACATGAATAAGGTACTGCAAAATAGGAATTTTAATATGTTTCAGCAGTAAGCAAAAAGCTATGTGACCCATATGAAAGAAAATATAGGCAATATACTTGATTGACAGAATGGCCTATCTCTATGCTATAACATTCTACAATTCTGGAATTCCGTACAAAATAAACCATCTTTTTATAGAGCAGAGGACACTTTGAGTTTCTTGAAAACATAGGGCCTTTCTAAAATTTAATCCATATACATGTTAGAAAAAATACTGCAGTTTTTTTATTCTCATTAAAATGTACATATTAATATTGTATAATGCAATAGATATGAAGTATAGCATCTTTAAAAGTTTTGAAATTATTAGAAAAAGAAAAATTGCTTACCCTAGTTAGATCCTATGATTTTTTTTCATTTCAAGCTTTGCTCTCTATCAAATAGTCTCAAAGAAAGCTGCCATCAGCCTACAGAAAATAGATTCAGCAAATTTTCATATAACAAGGACAGATGTGATTTATTTCCGGTTTTGTCTGCAGCTATTTATTCCTGAATGTAACAAGCGTGTTGTGCTAGGTATCACAGATCCTTTTCTCCACATTCATTATATTTGGATTAATAAGCAGCTCTAATAGAATCTGTCGCACCTCCAAACTTTTCCTAATTATTTGATAACACATATTTCAGAAATCTATGGAAACATTTCTAATGCCATTAGTAAATATCTCAAAATACTGATACTTGTAAATTGCTCTAGCAGAACAAGTACTGCTCAAGTAAGTAACCATTTACAAAGACACCAACACTCCTACTCCAGTGAAGATTCACACTTTTATTACCACCCTTACAATTCCCACCCACTTACAAAGTTTCTCCCACATTTTAGAGTTAAACTACAATTCCCAGAAGCACAGGTATGTGGATAGTGATGCTAAATTTATATTTATATCTCTTACATAATAGGTGGCATTTAAGTAGTGATGTCACATTTGCATCACTACTTAATTTATTTAGTATTTAAACTCCAAAATGTGCAGGTTTGTATATATTTCATGCATGGATGGAAACTTTGACATATTTTCTGATTGTTCAATAACTAAATCACCCTTGTGTTATTATTGAAGTAATCCTTGTGTGTCAGATTGGCTCAATTCATAGTATTCTCATGGCAGAGTCTATGAGGAAAGGCAGCATTTCCCTACTTTCAAAAAAAGTGGGAGAAGGAGGAAATCAAAAATTGTCAACCCATTTCACTGCTGAATGTAAACTGTAAAATCCTGGCAAAGGTGATCTTAGAGCGGATAAAGACTGTCCTCAGGCGGGTAACAAGGTAGTACACCAAGACCAAATCTGCACAGTTCCAGCCAAAGATCTTGGACAGCCTTGTGCTGCTCAGAGATACCATCACCTACATGCAGGATAGGGAGGTAAAAGCCTGCCTGATCAGTCTTGATCAAGAGAAAGCCTTTGACAGGGTATCTCACAGTTACATGGATGAGATTCTCTCCAAAATGGAATTTGGGGAGGAAATATGAAAGTGGATATGGCTGCTCTATGCAGACATTTGTAGCAAAGTCACAGGAAACAGGTACAAGACTGAGACTTTCCCCATCAGATCGGAAGTAAGGCAAGGATGTTCCCTATTCCTCACCCTGTTTATCTGTTGCATTGAACCCTTTGCACAGGCCATCAGGAGGGACACAAACATCAAAGGTGTCCCTGTACCAGCCCAGGCAGCCATGGCTCACAAGTCAAGGCTTTCCTGTATATGAATGATGTCACCATTTTTTGTACAGACCAATAATCGGTCTCAAGCTTGCTAGGAATTTGCGACCATTTTGATCAAGTCACTGGTGCCAAAGTCAACCACTAGAAAAGTGAGGTGATGTATTTTGGAAAGAACGCTGTCTCATACCAGTTGAGTGATGCCAGATTACATCAAAGTCCTTGGCTTCTGTTTTCGAGCTGCTGGTATGTGTCACAACATCTGTGAGGAGCATAAAGTATAGTAAGGAAAAAACTGGTTATGTGGCACCAGCACTAGCTTTCCATCATGGGGAAGATCCTAGTAATAAAGTGTGAAGTCGTAACGTTTTTACTGTATGTGACCCAGGTCTGGCCTTGACCAAGAACACATCACTGCAGTCACCAAGAGGTTATACAACTGATCAAGATGGTTTGTGTCTGCAGTGACATGATGCAGAAAGCTAACGGAAAAGGGGGAAAAGGGTTCCCAACCGCGCTTTTGGCACCTTCTTCCCCCTCGCCCTGGCTCGGCCCTGGGATCCGTTATTGGGAAGCGCCGTTCAGCATGGAGGGTGCTATATAAATCCAAGTTGTTGTATCTTGGAACTCCATGGCATCTGTGCTAAAAGAATGATGATATTTATAAAAAATAATTTTTTGTTCTTTTTCCAATTCCACTGTATTTTTTCACTTTATATATATATTGCTGAAATTTATGCATGATAAGAACATTATTACATAAGAAATAGGAGCAGGAATAGGCCATTCGGCCCATCGAGCCTGCCCCGCCATTCAATCATGGCTAATATTCTATTCTAACTCCAGCTAGCCGCCTTATCCCCATACCTCTTAATCCCTTTATAAATGAGAAATCTATCTAAGTCTTGAATATGTTCAAGGACTGAGCATCAACAGCTCTTTGGGGTAATGAATTCCATACATTCACCACCCTCTGAGTGAAGAAGTTTTTTCTCAACTCAGTGTGAAAGGGCTGACCCCTAACTATAAGACTGTGCCCACTGATTTTAGATTCTCCAACCAGGGGAAACAGTCACCCACCATCTACTTTGTCGTATTCCTTAATAATCTTATAGGTTTCAATAAGATCCCCTCTAATTCTTCTATATTTCAGAGAATATAGCCCAAATTAATCAACCTATCGTCATAACTCATCCCCCTCATTCCAGGTAAATCTACGCTGCACTGCCTCCAAGGCAAGTACATCCTTTCTTAAATAAGGAGACCAAAACTGCCCACTGTATTCCAGGTGTGGTCTCACCAAGGCCCTATATAACTGCAGCAAGACTTCCCTATTCTTATACTCTAACCCTTTCATAATGAAAGCTAACATACCATTAGCCTTCCTAATCGCCTGCTGCCTGCTAAAATTGTATTTTAAAGGGATTTTATTCTGATTTAATTTGACAGGTTTTTAAATATGGTAATGTTGTTAAAGTATTTAGGCAGTTTAACTAGCTTAGAATGTAAATAAAGACATTTCACTTAGGGACATAGGAAAACAGGAGCAAGATGAGGCCAGTCAGCATATTGAGTATGTTACTCCTGTGCTATAAATACCTGGGTTCGATTCTTGGCAAGGCAAATTTTTGGTAAGTTTCCTTACTCCTCATGCCTCTGTTTATCAACCAGTAAGTATAAACCCATTTGGCAGATTTCCTTTCCAGAGGTAATAATTCTTTCCAAAAAAAGTTAACAATAAATTGTTCATTTCAATCCACGACATTGTGGGACACCACTGTGCACAATTAGCTGCCGAGTTTTGCCCATTAAAAATACTCAATTTATTTTACAGTCTATTCTTGGAAAAGCTTTGTGATGTCTTGAAGATGTGAAAAGCACAATATCAAATGCAAGGATTATTATTATTATTATTATTATTACTGTCAGAATTCTGGTACATAAATTAATAATTAATAAACTTTCTGAAATTGGTATGAAAAAACAATAATATACATCAACAACAACAAAATTACATTTATAGAGCGCCTTTCACATCGGGAAGACGTCCCAAAATACTGAAGAAGGATTATTATTATTATCTAACATTCGGCTGCTCTCTCAGCACTCTCCAAAATGGGAGTTGCGCTTTCCTCATTTATATTTTGTACTGGATTTTGCTCACAGAGAGCAAGGTTATCAACATACTGCTGGATTAACTGGGATGTTGGCACTGGGTACACTTTCTCATCACTGACTTCCTACAAATGGAAATAGCGTTTCCCTATTTACCCTTGTAAAATCCTTCATAATCTGTAAACATAATTTGCCCCCTGTCAGGTCCCCTCTCGAACTTCTCTTATGCCTGCAGAGCGTAAGCATATTTTGTCAGTGTCATAGCCTTTCTTGTCTCCCAGCACATAAAGATGACTGATTGCTCCTTGTATACATCTAAAGACAGAGATAAACAAAATATGATCCATTTTAAAAGTGTGACAGGATTTATTCAATTAATTCCTACCCACCGGAATCACTAAGTACAGATTGGGTTATTAGCCCATGTTCAAACATCTAAACCCATAGAGCCATATAAATTTATGGCACAAAAGAATGCCATTCATCTCAGCATAGCTATGCTGGCTTCTTCAACAGCGATCCTTTCAGTTGCATTTTCCTGTCCTTCATACCCCTGCAGCTGATGCTTTTTAATAGAACCATAGAAATGGTGACAAATAGGCTATATAATGCCCTTGAAGGATTGTAGAGGAGATCAATGAGATGATTCTCACTACTAGAAGAATGACCTACCAGCTTTCATTAGACAACCTTGGGCTAAACAATCTTGAGAGAAGACGACTTAAAGGGTACTTCATAAAGGTATATGGGCATAAAGATCATGCACATATCCAGGCTCAACTACGCAAACTCCCTCCTTGCAGCCTCCCCAACTCTTCCCTCTATAAGTTGCAGATAATTCAGAACTCTGCTATTGTCCTATCCCACACCAGGCTCCACAACCCTATCATCTCTATCCTTGCCTGAATCCACAGGTTACCCATCATACAGAAGATACAGAGGAGCAAGATCCTGGTCCTCACTTTCAAAGCCCTCCATGGTCTTGCTGCCTCCTACAACTGCAACGTTCTAACCCCATATCAACCTGCCTGCTCCCTCCACATAGCAGGCTAAGGCCTGCTTCATGGCCACTGCTCCTCACACAACCACTGGATCTCCATCCCACAATCTCTCCAACTCATCCCCCTTCCTTGCCTCCTTCGAGACCCACCTCAAGACCCTCCTCTTTTACCATGCTTTTGGTCCGCCTCCTTTCCCCCCAGCCTGCCCTCCACCCCTGCCGATTCCAACCAGCAGCTCAGGTCCAAAACATTGCTTGTCCAGCACCTTGGACCATCCTCCAGATGTGAAAGGCACTATAGAAAAGCAATTTTGTTGTTTTTGTTATTGTTTCTAATATTAATTATATTGTGTGGGCCCGGTCTAGGGACCTCCCCCTAACATGAATGGCGCTTTTACAAATGTAATTTTGTATTGTATTAATTGGAATTGAAAAAGTAAACCCAGGATAATACTGTAGGATGTACAAAGGCAGTACCAACAAGAGGATACCGTTTTAAAATTACAATGGACAATTTCAGGGCAGGTACCAAGGGGTTTTCGTTACTCAAAGGGCCTCCTTGACCAAAATAATCGTGTGATCTTGTTGGATGCCAATATCTAATAAACAAATGAAAAGGGTTACAATCAATTTCCATTACTGGTTACAAAAATAATTAAGGGCACGAATAAACATTTAAAGATGGTAAGCCCCATTACCCATTTTAGATAATTTAAATCTTTCAGATCAAGTTTAAAGAATTTCTATCAAAGAGGGACAGAATTTAAAGCAAAATTGAAAGAAGTCCGAATAGAATTGTTTTTTTCAAAGATTCGCTTGTGAAATATTAAAGTCTATTTTCTTTCAGGAGTTATATCTGCAGATTTTGGCTAAAACTCCTTCAAAAGATATCATTACAAATGAAGGGTAAATGTAATATATTAATATGCAGACAATTTTCAGAATACATAACATGAAGGTGGATGGAGAAGATGCCCCAAAGGTATTGCCTTGTTATGCATTGATGAAGAAGCTAGAATTTGAGAAACATTTAATTATTTTAAAGAACATTTTACTCCAACGTGACCTACAAAAAAAACATTTGTTGAAAATGCTGAGTCAATCCAAGTCCTAATTCAATAGTTACTGTTTTTATAAAGCATATATGAATGAAAGAAGCACAGGGAATCTTTTAATACTGCCATATGTTCCTGCATCTAATTAGGTGCTGATATTGCAAGTTTAAATCCCTGAACTATTGCTCAAATCTAACCATTCTAAGGTGTGATGTAATTAAGAGGAACAAAATTATTGACTCAGTAAAGAGAATACAGATGGCC
Source organism: Hydrolagus colliei (assembly GCA_035084275.1). Taxonomy (NCBI): domain Eukaryota; kingdom Metazoa; phylum Chordata; class Chondrichthyes; order Chimaeriformes; family Chimaeridae; genus Hydrolagus; species Hydrolagus colliei. Next base: position 56,987,059 of record CM068742.1, on the reverse strand, counting down.
GCTTTTGACCTTTTGTCTGCCATCCAAAGATTGTTTTTCATTGTAGGGATACCCCCATCTCAACGAGAAAATAAAAGAGAATTGGAAAAGCAGTGCATATTATCAAAAAATATTAACCACATACAGATTTTTACATCATAGGTCAGATAATACAAAGAATAATGTTAGTAAGGGGGAACATTTCAGCCTAACATTTGTAAAGTTAATGATGGAATGTGGAAATAGAAAAATCCGGAATTTCTATTTGTCAAAAATGCCAGTTAATTCCAGTATCGGCATTGCAATTATTTGAAGCCTGAAACCAGAAGATAGCAAATAAGCTAAATTTTATTCAAATAATCAGAGTCAAAGTCAATATCTCTGGCCACTAGGAAGGCCAGCAAATAAGTTTCTCAGCGTGGTGTTGGTGCTTGCTAGGGAAGTTGGGAATCTACGCAGGGCCGTAGAAATGTTTTTAATTTTTTGCTTTCAGACGCTGTCCGGCTAGGTTCAAATTTCAGCTACCTGCAGTTTGGTAAAATAAGAGATTACTGTAATCATAATAATAATAATCCATAATAATATAGTGCTTTTCACGTCTACTAGATGTCTCAAAGCACTTCACAGAATATACTGTAAAGTGAATTGACTGTATATTTGTGGGCAAAACACGGTAGCCAATTGCACACAGCAGTGTCCCACAAACAGTCGTGGATTGAAATGACCAATTTATTATAGTTTTTTTAGGGATTATTATTGGGCATGTGGAGTAAGGAAACTTGCCCAAGGTTTCACCCTGCCTGGATCACAACATAGGTATCATGCTTGTAAGGCAAGTGCTCTAACCACTGAGTTACAGTACTCAGGATTCTTGTGGTTAATCATAGCCTGAGTTACAGAAATAATGTCAAGAAGATAAATTTCCAGAGCTATCAGTGATAGGAATATCTGGAGATGTCTGGATGATGTCACAAGGCACTCGATCAAATCAAAGTTAATTATTATTAAAGCTTTGCCATTGGAAGAAAAAAAGGTTATATTTAGATATTATAGACCAAAGAAATAAAGCATACCTATGTTTGTTCCATGATATTAACAGTACATTGAAATATCCATTAAACAGGGTTAATAAATATAACATCCATAAGAACCTTCAACACAAGAATGTAACCTTTATTTATTTGGCAGAGTCAGCAGTCTTCTGAAGTGTATTCTGCCAGGTCATCAACAGTCTGACTGCCTCGCTGATAAAGCACATGGTATAAAGATTCATAAAAATAAAGAGAGTTAGCCTTGATTGATTATGACTATTTTATCATTCCAGTGATTTGTCCTTTGCAAAAATGAAAGCTTTCTGTTACAAATAAGTCAATATGAGCAAGCAATACACCACTGATGGGTGAGAACAAAGATCATTGAATGGATAACACCAGTGACAATGTTGTCAATCCATACCCAGTACAATTCCTGCTGATGTTTAAGAAACACCAATTAGGTGACATGAGAAACACTTGAAAGTACCAGAAAAAAATAAAAATTATTGTGGTTAATCATTTTCTACCAGATCTAAACAACTCTCAATCATATACAAGAGGTCCTCAAAGTATAAAGCTGTTCAGAGGAATATAGTCAATTTAATTTACCTTGTCCCTGCAAAGAAACGCATGAGAAGCTAAAGTCTGCACCATTGACATTCTTCAAGGTGGAGCTCGGATGCCATGAATATGTTCCCAGATGATTTCCTTGCCTCATATTTCAGATCAGTTAGTCTTCAGCTTCAGTTATTTCCTGCTCTGTGGTTAGCTGCAGAATTCTATATACTGTATACTGAAAGCACATCTATCATTGAGCATTTCAATGGCAATATGATATGTGAAAACAGGCAAATTCTCTTTAAGTATGGTTTTAAGAGTGTTGATAATTTTGTCATGTGTACAACTGTCAACATCCAGCAATGTAGAACGTGAACCATGTGGTAAATTTTAAATAGATTGAAGTACTGAGTCTTTACATTTCTTCAGATATCTGTAGTGAAAGCAAATTTGACAATAATCCTTTCTCAGCTGATCTTTGAATTCATGACTGTTGGTCATTAATAATTAGCCTTGCATTTAATATGTTTTTCATGTCAAAATGTCGAAAAATTCTTCGCAGAATATTTCTGCAAAGTGTAGTAACTGTTCTCTTAAGCAAAGTACTGATCTAGAGTGTCAGCCTAGATGATGAGTTTAAAGTACTGTCATGGGGCTTGAAACCACAACCTTCTGACTCAAATCCAAGAATGCTACAAACTGAGACAAGCCAATATCATCAACATTTGAAAGTGGTCCGACTCAGAAATGCCAATAATATTGAAATATCTCAAACCACTACAAGAAAATTTACTGTTGGGTGTAGTGATTGTGTAATTGTAGGCAAAACAGCTAATTTGTGCTCAGCAAGGTCCCACATAAGAAGTGAATTTCATTTCATCTGAGTACTGTATTTTCCCCCACATAATTGGGAGAAATCCCCTCCTCTTGATGAGAAGTGCCAGTGAGATCCTTTTGATAATAACTCGTACAAAGACTTGAAAGTTAATCTTATACAAACGTTTTTCACTATATACAGCATTATATACAAGTTTCGATCAATTGATATTCTGCTTTTATTGTACTATCACAAGCAAAAACAAATCCAATGTAGGGTCACATTGTGAGTTAACTTAGATTCCAACAAAATTCCATATTAAGAAATACTTTTAATAACTGCCCAAAATATACCAAATTAATTATCTATTAAAGCCACATACCTAAGCACTGGACAGAATTAAGCCAAGCTTGCTGGTGTGTTAGTCACCTGAAATAAAAACAGAAAATGCTGAAAATGCAAAACAGGCAGATAAACATCTGAAAAATAAATATTTCAGTGAAGTTTTATCCAAATTGGGAAATCCACCTGGCTTTGTAAAACATCCAGCAACGGTTAACAAGTTTACTCTAAAAGTAAAATTAGATTGGAGCTCTGTTGTCTTTATTCATACAGTGTGCTTATTGATACTGGACGGAGACCCATTTGCATGCCTTGTCTTCCTTAATTCTATTGAAAATATATGACCTGGTACTTGAGCTCCATTTGAAAAGCTCTATTTGTATAGAAAATTGTCTATCTACATGAACAACATCAACTTGCCTTTATATAGCATGGGGTAGTCTCAGAGTGCTTAGGTCAGGTTTTCAACAACACAGAAATAAGCTGCTTTAAAGTGGACATCTATTTTTTTAAAATCTATTGCCTTGACATAATTTCAATCAAAACGTATTACAACCCAGTGTAAAGCCTTTACACTCTGGGACACTACGCTGCCTGAGGGACACTATATGAAAGCTGGTTGTTGTTGTTTGGGCCACTGACTGACAACTGAAATCTGCAATCAGTGGTTTTGAAGCCAATCACATAATAAGAATAAGAATCCTTGCATTTGATATAGCGCTTTTCGCGTCTTCTAGCCGTCTCAAAGCATTTTACAGAATATACTGTAAAGTGAATTGATGTATATTTTGTGGGCGAAATAACCTGGCATAACCTGGCTTTGTTGGTTATGAGTCCACCTCCCACACATCCAGGTAATTTATTTTAATACATAAGATAACTCTAAATTTAAATTGCAAGTTCAAAGCCTAGTGGTTTAATTTTGCTGTGATATGCAGCAACAAAATGAATAATGATTGAGAAGAGAAACATATTCTTCAAACTCCTCACATCTAGAATAGGCCTTGCAATAAATGGGGGTAGGATCCATTTAGTGCCAGTGATGAAATATTATTGGGTTTAATATGAATAACGAGTTAAAAGGTGCTGTGGATATTGATGAGAAAAAAAAATAGTGAAAAGAGATTATGTTGCATTGTTATATTCGTACCAGTCTGAACCAGAAGGTTTAGACCTGCTGGCATATTGTGGCAATATATTTTTTCTACAGTACACATTTCAGGTAGTTCACTCTGCTTCCATATACATCATTGCATGTATATAATTGCTGCCTCTTGTTGTTTCATATAAACTTTAATTCAAAACTAACGTCACACTCCCTGCACTTTGCACACTTGACACAATGGAGCTGTAGATTTGACACACATGTGGAATGGAGAAATTCATTGAATCTCTATTCAATGACTGTGAGTAGTGGAAACATTCTGCAATGCTGAAGAGATATCCAGTGTCAAAACTGATTCAAAGTAGGCCACCCCTTTGTCAGTTTATCTTACTCCACACGCCTCTGATGTTAATCGATGGCAGATCACTTTGCGAGGTTAATAATTCCTTAAAAAGATTTGTTCCCTCAATCCATGAATGCTTATGGGACACTGTTGTGTCACTGCTGTCATATTTCACCCCTAAGATGTAGAGTATATTCGCTTGATAATATATTCTGTGAAGTGCTTTGAGATGTCTCGGCAATTTGGTAAGGCACTAATCATCTGCAAGGATTTAAAAAATTATTTTGTGTCAACCTATGACAGCAATTCAGCAAACTAATAGTATAAACCCAATATAAGCCTGTTCAAGGCTCATTGAAGCCCTTTATGGAGCAATGCTAACAACAACAAATTACACTTCACGTTGCAAGGACGTGCTCTGAGATACTACCCTGCGTGAGGAGTGCTGTATAATGCAAGTTGTTGTCGTAAAATTCAAATCATCAATAGCAAATGAAAACGCAAAATACTACAGGTGCTAGAAGTCTGAGACAAAAACAGAAATCACTGGGAACACTCATCAGGTCAGGCAGCATCTATGCAGAAAGAAAAATGAGTGAACATGTTGGAATCACAACGGGTCATGGACCCGAAACATTGAACAATAAATTACACATGTGTAACATTCGTCAAGTCAGAAAGATATTGGACAATCTGTGGAGTTGGACTACCTAGGGTTTTGGACCTGAGCTGGGAGTTGGGATCAGAAGGGGAGGAGGGCAGCAGAGTGGGCGGGAGGGTGACCAATTGCAGTCATAGAATAAGGTCTTCAGACGGGATTCGAAGGGGGCCAGAGAGTAAATGAGGCAGAGGGATTGCAAGATAGAGTTCCCCAGTGTGGGAGCAGAGATGCTGAATGCCCAAACGCCAGTGGTGAAGAGGGAAGTGTGGGGAACCTGAAGCAGGCAGATATCTGTTGAGTGCAGGGAGCAGACAGGCTGATATGGTGTTATGATGTTGAACAGTAAGACCATGGAGGGACTTGAAGATAAAAATGGGGGGTTTCTTCTTGATTCTTTGAAGAATGGAAAGCCAGTGAAGCTGGACAAGAATAAGGGCAAAAGGTTCCCAGAGCTTGGTAACAAGAATCCAAAGGCATTGCTTTCCACTGTCCATCACCTCCTCCATGCACCCCCTCAAGCCCCCTCCATCCTCACGTCAATCTCCAAACACAAAGAGGTCCTAGACTTTCTCGCCTCAAAAACTGAAAACATCTGCCTGGCTGCATTGTCTTTTCCTCCCCATGTCCCCTTTCACCCCACCCAGAGCTTCCACACCATCTTCTCACTCATGATTTCTGCCACTCATCCCTCCTGATACTCATTCTAGTTTTCACTCTGCCCACAGCACAGAGACAGCGCAGGTCAAAGTTATAAATAACATTCTCTATATCTGTGGCTGGGGCCCTGACAACATCAGCTTTCAAGACAACTCTCTCCACCTCTTGAAGCCAATCAGGAATATGGGCATCTTGTTTGACCCCGAACTATTCTTCCTCCCACACATCCGCTCCATGACCGGCAGTCTTCCATCACCTCTGCAATATTGCCAGACTCCACCATGACCTCACCCCCCACGCTGCAGAAACTTCCATCCACGCCTTTACCACTACCAGGCTCGACTATGGGAACTCTCTCCTCAACGGCCTCCCAGCTCCTCCCTTCACAGACTGCAGATCATTCAGAATTATGAAGCTTGTGTACTCTCCCGTACCAGGCTTCGTGACTACATCACTCCCACCCTCGCCCGTCTCCGCTCTCTCCCTATCACCCAGAGGATGCAGATCCTTGTCTTCACTTTCAAGGCCATTCACGGCCTTGCCCCTGCCTATCTCTGACCTACTGTCACCCTATCAGCCTGCCCACACCCTCCATTCAGCAGACTCAGGCCTGCTCCGCATCCACTGCCTTAACCGCCGAACCATCAGCCTCTCTGCTCCCACACTGTGGAACTCTATCCCACAGCCCCTCCACCTTGCTTCCTCCCTTTCCTCCTTCAAGGCCGGTCTCAAGACCTTCCTCTTCGACCACACCTTCGGCTGCCCCACTCTTCCCCCTTTCCCACTATCTCTTCCCCTTCCCCCTACCCCAACCCTCCCACTCCTGCTCAGGTCCCGACCTGACTGTTCAGCGCTTTGGAACGTTCTCCCAACATGAAAGGTGCTACATAAGTGTAATTTTGTTGTCGTTGTTGTTGTAAGGTACAATGGTGGGAAGTGTCCAATACGGTGAAAATGGAGGAAGGCAAGCCTTGTCAGGGACCAGGTGTGAGGGGGGAAAGACAGCTGGCAGTCAAACAGGATGCCTAGATTGTGCACTGGTTCAGTGAGAGACCAGGGAGGTTGAGGAGTTTTAATTGATGGGAGCAAAGGAATATGGCTATCAGCTTATATACATTCAGCTGAACTTACCTGATCTCCACTGTTATTTCATGGAATTATAGAATCTTGTGGCACAAAAGGAGGCCATTCAGCCCATCGAGTCTGTGCTGGCTCTTTAAAAAGAGCAATTCAATCCCACTCCCCAGTTCTCTCACTATAACCTCACAAACCCGTCCTCCCCAAATAAATGTCTACCTCTCTTTTAAAAGTTGTTATCGAATCGGCCTCCACCACTTTTTCAGGCAATGCATTCCAGATTCGAACAACTCCTGTTGCTCCTTCAGTTGTAAGCTCTTATATGTGATTGGTTCAAGAAAGATATGGTTCCATTGATATGAGAAAGATCTTTCATTTTATTCTTTTAAATAAAAGCAGTGAAATCACTGCTCATACTATTCGTTCATAAAATCACTGCATAGAAATTCACTTGTTAAGATTTTTTTTACCCAATGCTGATTTCTACATTATTTCCTCCTCACTCAACCATCATTATTACTCATTGTAATTTGTATAATTCTACTATTTTCACATTATTAGAAGTACTCACTTTGCTACTTCATTCCTTACTTTCACAAATATTTAAAAATACATCTGCTCAATCTGCCTTTGGTCATCTATGCAATTTTCATAGTGGGTGTGCACCATTACACATATTCAATGCTTGGAAAGTTCTTTCATATGTAAGTTGCTCCATAAGTTATTGTTGTTGTATTCTGTTGAGAGAGAACCGGTTGTGGACCAAAGCCTTAACTTCACAGCATTTTGTGAAGTTGCAGAGGAGAGCAAATTGCAGTAGTGGTATGAGATGTATCCATAATCAGTCTGGCAAATGTCATTCTACCAGCACAAGCTACCTCACATTCAAACCTGGCAAGTGTCACTTCTTAGGAGTAAGTAGATCACTTATTTTCTCTGAAAAATATAACATATTTTGATAGGTATCACTCTTCAAAATAAAAGCAGTGCCTTATGTTTAAATGAATTTGCTCTGCTAATCTCACGGATCACAAAATGCTTTGAGACATCTTGACGACATGATAAGGCGCTGTATCAAATGCAAGGATTACTATTATTATTATTATTGTATTACCTCGGCATTTTGGCTCTTGGCATTTCCTCCGTTTTGAAAGTTCTGCAGTGAACCATGGTGAAAACACAGCTCTAATAGGCCAGAACTGCAACAGATAACACATTATTACATTAATCTACTTCAGCTCATGTCTTTTGCCTCATTAACCAGAAATTCTGGAAGGTAGTGCACATGGGTTTTTTTCAATTTCCATCACATTAGACTCCAAATGCATTGTGATCCTTTTGCGAAGTATTGTAGGCTGAATGAATCAGTTCTATTTGCAACAAAGTAGATTTTTTTGTGGCATTTCTTAATTGGTTTTTAATTGAGAAATTCAAAAGAGCAACGCTGGCTCATGGGAAGTCTGCTCCAAGTTAGGCTATGTTCAGAATGGAGTTGGAGTGCAATGCATGATATACTATCATTAAGCAGGAGACTGCAATCACATTTCTTCAATAAGAAATTCAATAAGAAATACTGCAAAATTGACTGTGTTCTTTCAGTTAATTTAAGAGCCTTCCATGAAATGTAACTCACATAATGTCAGGGACATTATGTGAATTACATTTCATAATGTCTTGGTCATCCTGGTCGCTTCTTGTGATGGTGAGTAACTAATCAGCACAGTATTTTGAAAGCAGTATCTTGAAACACCTGTTCTTTTTGGGGGCATTAATCCAGTTCACGGTCCCAATGCACTGAAACAGAAAAGCACCTTCAAATGGATGATTTTTGTCTGTTATTAATTTAGGGAAAAATGAGTTTTCCAAAATGATTTATATAATCCCTACTGCAGCAACCAAAACAACCCTTTTCAAGCAGTTATAATGTCAGGCTATGTTCTTTTTCTACAGTGCCTTTCACGTCAGGAGGACATCCCAAGGCACTGAACAGTCAGGTCGGGATCCGAGCAAAGGGAAAGGGCTGGGTAGGGAGGAGGGGAGGGAGAGAGTTAGGAGGGAAGAGGAGGGTCTTGAGACCAGCCTTGAAGGAGGCAAGGGAGGAACTGAGGCAAAGGGACTATGGGAGAGACTTCCAGAGTGTGGACGCAGAGAGGCTGAAAGCCCGTCCACCAATGGTAGGGCAGGTCAGGCGGGGGACATGAAGCAGACCAGAGCCCGCTGAATGGAGGGGTTGGGTAGGTTCATAGGGAGATAGAGAGTTAGAGGGATAGGAGGGGGCAAGGCCATGAATAGCCTTTAAAGTGAGGACAAGGATCTTGAATTTGATACCATTAAAGCACATCCTAGTGTTGTTATGCCCAGACGCTCTAGAATTGCCTTCTGCACTCCCTTCACCTCTTTCCCTCTCTTCCCAGTTTCAGGTCTCATCTAAAGACCTTCTTTTCGACCGCGCCTTCGGTCACCTTTCTTCCCCTGCTCCTGGCTCGCCCTCGGGATCCGTTATTGTGAAGCACTCTGAGATGCCGTCTGGCATGGAGGGCCCTATATAAATCAAAATTGTTGTTGGTGTTGTTACAAAAAACACAATGCCTGGATTATGTTGATTTTATGCAAGAGTTAACATATTGCATTCATGTGCATGTAAAACTAAGATTACTCCCTAATAAAACAACGAGCAAAATACTGAGGGCAGAAAACAGCTATTCTAACTTTGTTTTATAAAATAGTTTCTTTCCTTGAACATTTCATTTCAAAAGATGGTGGCTGCCTTTTTCTGGGTGGATCACAATAACTGGGTTACCAGGAAAGGTGGTTGAAGCCAAGATGCTGCACTTGTTTAATAAATGGCTCATTACTACAATGGAAGGATGGGAGGATTGTTATACTGGAAGGATGAAATCCAAATCATCCAACCTGAAACCCTTGTGAGCATGTAAAATGTAGCAGCTTTTCATCAGAAACAAAGGAAGCTAAGCCTCCCTCCTTTTTTAAAAAAATGTATCTCTTGAAAGAGAATTTTATCATGGTAACCAATACAATTGGTTACCCAGTTGTCTGACATTTCATGATTACCAGGGATGCAATTTACTGGTGCCAATCAGCTAAATTGTGTCCTTTGAAACATGACCACAACAAAGAGCGCAAAGATAAAAAAAAAAATCCACAGTTAGTCAGAGAAAGAATAGACACAGAAATATCCCATAGAGAGCATGTTAAAGATATTCAGACAACATGAGAGAGATAACACTGTAGACTAGGCTTTAAAAAAGAGTTATATGTCCATATGATAGTTACTATTTTAGGTATGGTTCAGTTGGTTGACTTTTGCTTCTGAACTAGAAGTTGTAGATTCAAATCCCACTATGTGATTTTGAACTTACAATCCAGGCTGACATTCCAATATGGGGAGCATTGCAATGTCAGAGAGTTCATCACTTACAGGAGAAGTTAAAGCAAGGTCTGTCTGGCTGTTCAGATAGATGTTAAAGATCCAACAGTATTATTCAAAAGGAGAGGGAGTTTCCCCTGTTGTCTTAGCCAGCAACACTGCAGATAAAATTAATCAATCACTTTGGAGCTGTTTGTGAGGCAATGCTGTGTGCAAATTGACCACCAAAATTGCCTACAAATACATGGTCACTACACTTTATATTACGTGAAAAGCGCTCTGAGACGCTGTCCGGCATGGAGGGCGCTATATAAATCGAAGTTGTTGTTGTTGTTGTCGTCGTTGTTGTTGTAAATCCTGTGAAGTTCTTTGAGACAACCTATCAACATGAACAGTGTTCTTTCTGTTTCTATTGGTTATTGCACATTGGGACATTACATTGGTTTAGCCTTCCCCTAACATAGGTATTAAAGAGAGGAGCTGCTACTAAAGGTGAGGAACAATGAACAAAATGTATTTATTATTTGGGTGCATAGATTTTTCTGTCAAATTTTTCTTTATGACTGTACATGGGCAACTATTTGCCTCGGTCTAATATTTCAAAACAATGGGATATGTTCCGTTCATAATATTACAACATTTCCAGGTCAAATATTGCTGTTACAGATATCACTAAGGACGAAAGTATGTTTATCTTATTTTGTCAAATTTGCTACTTCTGTCCTGAAGACACCAACTCTTTACTCGGGATGGGATCCACAAGTGCTGACAGCTCTCATTTCCTCAACTAAATATGGCTTCTTTACGTGTGAGCCTTTACAATGAGCATCAGGAGGTTGTAGGCATGAGGGTGCCAAAGCTGGATTCAGTGTTGCACTCAACATCTACAAGCATACTCTGTAATGGGGAGGCAGCGTACATATGTATGTGTGTGCATACATACAGTAGGTGGGTGGGGAAGAAAGTCGGGGTCATTGACTTATGGTCCGGAGGAGGAACCTCTGCTTATTTTACTCTCAATTATTGGGGGTGCAGGACGCTCACAGTAAAATATATGTATTTATTTTCATTAAAAAGCTCGAACAATCAAGCATGACAAATTTAACAACAAGAATATGATGAACTTGGCAATTCAATGTCCTGATGGTAGAAGAATCACATGGTTGAACATCAAGATGTTTGAAGTCTCTTATTTGGGCACAAAACTCATGGGAATGTGAAACCAAGCCTTTTTTTTAACCAAGACATTCTGCAGTGTAGTTTGCTGTGCCACTCATTATAGTAGGACACAACAGTTTCTGGAAGCAGATTTTTCAGGAGGAAAGAAGAATTAGCAGACAGCAAAATATTTGGAATGATGCAGCCCATGTTCATACATGACAAATAAAGGTTGCTCCCCTTCTACAGCACAAATAATAAGCTGCACAAATCAAAGAAACATTTGTCTAAAAATTTATTAAATTGCTGCAGAGACTGTTATGGTAATTTAAAGTCTGTCAGTTCTATTATGTCAGGTAGCTTATTACATACAATAGCCAATAAAATTGAAAAAGCAATCAGGTAAGGGCTCCCCCAACGCACTTAATGATTTAAAAATTCAAACGGTGAGTAATTGTACATTTAAGAAATATTCATTACGGTTTGGAAAATCATTTCCGAAAGTAGATTGGTGTTGTATCTATTCACGCTGCGCTGCTATAAATGCTGGAGTGAACAGCTGACTGTGAAGAAATCTGGCATTTCTCCAGCAAAGCAGCCCCATCAAAACAATAAATTGTTGAAATGTGTATTATCATCCATCATTTCACATTGGCTATGCACCCTTCTCATGTCGAACACTGCTAGAGTCACAGCTGCCGATTCCTATTGTTTTTGAATGCTATTTTTGATGCTTTTTAAAAAAAAATCCTCTCCAATTTTCCACACTTCACTGCAAAAGATGTTGACCCATTATTGGGTTCCACAGGCACATGCTTTTTTTCACCAAGTGACCATTCTTCATCCCGTGAGCCCAGAGAGTAGGTTGTCAGTCAGTAGGCTATATCACCATAGGAACATAGCAGTCAACCTGTCTTCACCCACATCAACATGAACGTATTTTCCAGATAATGTTCAAGATGAGTCTGGCCCAGTGGTTCTTCCCACTGTGTCAGGAAGCTGTGGGTTTAACTATCCCAATAGGAATTTGAATTCATCGTCTTGGTAAGGGTTGCCACTTATTATTCGTGGCAAATTTAGTAAACGAGAAAAGCAATAAACACTATTGTTGGGCATGGAATCTCAGCACACATATGTACTTTGACCTTACGTGCATTTGTTGGTTAAATTTTAAGATGAAAAGCAATATTTTTTAAGCATTGTGTGTGCTTCACTTTCCTGGTTAAGGCACATTGGTCATCTGCTAAAATGGTGTGTAACACAGGTGAAAACGGTAGTGGGGAGCAAAGCCATGGAGATCTTTGAATTGTATTCTCTCTGTGATTACAAGCCAGTGGAATCGGGCATGGATGTGTGATAGACTCACATAGCCTGGTGCAAGAGAGGACATGGGCTACAGAATTCCAGATGATCAGCCTATGGAGGGAGGAGTTTGGGAGGCCAACAAGCAGGAAGTTTGTGTAGTCAAGTCTGGATGTGATAAATGCGTGCATGAGGGTTTCGGCAGTTGGCAGTGTGAGACAGTGATGGCAGAGCGGGTCATGGCATGGATGTCGGGTAGAAAGGATAGTTGACATGGAGTCCTGTAGCTCAGTGATTAGAGGATTCACCTTACAAGCATGAGACCTGTGTTTCGAATCCAGGCAGGTCAGGGTGAAACCTTGGGCAAGTTTCCTTACTTCACATGCCAAATGCTGTAATAATCTGTCCTCCAAAAAAACTATAATAAATTGGTCATTTCAATCCACAACTGTTGTGAGACACTGTTGTGCACAATTGGCTGCCCCATTTCTCCCACAAACATACAGTCAATTCACTTTACAGTATTCTGTGTAGCGCTTTGAGATATCTAGAAGACGTGAAAAGTTCTATATCAAATGCAAGGATTATTATTATTATTATTGAATGGCAGGGCATGCTCTAGGGGCCGAATAGCCTACTCCTGCTCCTTATTCTTATGTTATTACGTTCTTATGTTCCTGAGTTTGGGGTGTAGTGGCTGAAAGCACGACCTCCAATCGTGGAGAGGATTGTGCGAAGGACGAGTAGGAGGCCAGTGCCAGTCAAGTGGAGGCTTTGGATGGTGGATTGCAGAGTAAGGAGGTTGGTGAGGTAGGAAGATGCCAGTGAGTGAATTGAATAACCGCTGGGCTAGCAAAAGAAAGCTAGCCTGTTCAATAACTAACAGCTCACACAGCACCCATCGTGATAAAGGGTCTGACATGATTTTAAAAATTGATTACTCAGTCCATGACTGTTTGTGGGACATTGCTGCGCATGATTGTCTGTTGCATTTCGCCGACACAGTGTACTGTCGATCCACGTGACAGTATATTCTGTGAAGCGCTTTGAGACGACTCAATGATGTAAGTGCCTTAGGACATCCTCTTGACATGAAAGGCGCCATACAAATCAAGTAATCAATTTTTGCTGTTGTCTCACTACAGGACATTTCGATTGAATAAACATAATTTTTTAACACGTTTTTATCGATATAGGACACTTGGTTTTGTTTTAAAGAACAAAATTATCTTTTTGCGTATGCACATTACATATTGTATATCGCAGTTGTATTTGGCACATCCTTTTTGTCCATATGCACAGTCCATAGTGTATTCGTGGGTAAATTCACGCTCGCACCTGATATAGTGTATCCAAGCATTTGAACTGGCCAATAGCCAGCTGATTTTGAAGCGACACTACGTCACGTCAGTATTACAGTAATTTCCGGACATTCCCGAGCAACTTTGAGCGATTTACAGCCTCTACCTCGTTTCTAGCAAGTCGGGAAAAGAGCAGTAAGTGAAATGAGCAGCGGTAATATGGCTAGTGGCAAGAGACCCCGCATAGTCATCACTTTAAATACTAAATCGGAGGTGATAAAGTGCATCGAGTCTGGCAAAAAAGGTACGGATGTTGGGAGGGCTTTAGGGCTAACTAGATCGATGGTGGCTACTACAAAACAGAATAAGGACAATATACAGTAAAGGCCTGCTTATCCGGCACTCGATCAACCGTAACTTCCTTATAACTGACATTGCAAAAACAAAATCTGCATTCGATTAACCGGAAAAATGCACTGAAATTTTTTTTTTTTTTTATTGCTTCTTCGGACAAATATCTGGCACGCACTTTAACCGGCATTGGCCAGGTCCCTAGGGTGCCAGATAAACGGGCTTTTACTGTACTGGCAAGTTCAAGGTGTGTTACAGCTACAGGTGCAAGCAGATTATCAAAACATAGGACTGTATTAAAGTGCAATATTGTACAGTTGCCCCAAGTACCCCTTCTTGCCTATGTGTTATTTTGTGTGTTTTGTGTGTTATTTTGTGGGTTGAAGGTCCGAAAATTTTGTGAAAAAAATGCATCTCAAGTTATATAATGGGACTGCAGGGGAAACCGCGTTTCGATTTAGGACGTTTTGATCTGAGAACCGTTTTTCAGGAACGCAACCCCGTCCTAAATAGAGGTTTACCTGTACAGAGAAGAGTACAATAATTTGCATTGAGGTGGTAGATGTTCGCTAAGTAGATAACTGTCTAAATATGGCTAAATATCCATGAAAAGCACATTTGCGTGTGTTGTGTGAGTGTATGTTAAGTACTTGTTTTACTAAAATTAGTCCATGTGGCTAAAATAGTGTCCCCATAGCCAGCCACATCTGTGGTGATTCAGCAAATTTTTATTGGACTACACTGGCCTGAGTTGATACCCCAGTGTGCTGCTGGAAGAACGCTACATTGTTAGAAGTACTATCTTTTGGCTGAGATGTTAAACTAAGATCTTGTCTGCCTGTTCAGGTGCAAGATAAAGATACCCTGGCATTATTTGAAAAGGGATGCGTTTCACCTGATGCATTTCAGCTGGTGTCTTGGCCAACAAATTGCTGTGTTAACCTAGAAAAATATAGTTATTACACTTTACAATAGTATTCAATGAAGCACTTTAAAACATCCTCCTTATGCAAAAATGTGAG
The DNA here is from genome assembly GCA_035084275.1 of Hydrolagus colliei. Taxonomy (NCBI): domain Eukaryota; kingdom Metazoa; phylum Chordata; class Chondrichthyes; order Chimaeriformes; family Chimaeridae; genus Hydrolagus; species Hydrolagus colliei. Next base: position 56,971,964 of record CM068742.1, on the reverse strand, counting down.
TATTATTATTATCAAAGATACAAATGAGTATTCGACTTATCTCAGAGGTTTTGAAGCAAATTTACTGTGAAGCACTTCATGACATCTTGATGATATAATGTAACATTATATAAAATGCACAGATTATATTATTATAAACAGTCCTACATTTGACAGATTACCTCTAATACACCTGAAGAAATTTCAAAGTTACATGTGCTATACCAACTTCTATACAAAAGTACAAATTGGCTAAATTTAGCAACAGCAGAACTACTCAGTATATGATCAGCAAATCTGTTACATTTAATGCAGAGTAGAATAACACTCAGCATTTAGCCTCTAAACATGAGTCTAGATTTGCTGAAATGCATCTTTAGTTCGTATACACATTTTGAGACTGACATATTTGTACACTAAAGAAATGATACAGAATTGATTAAATTTGCACAAAATGCGTGCTTTTGTGATAAACCTGGATATTATTATTATTATTATTATATCAACTCTAAATAAGCTTTGATTCTCAACTTTTAAAGCAAGACATGAAGTGCTTCACAGAATATACTGTAAAGTGAATTGATTGTATATTTGTGTTCTTATTTAATGGGGGAAAAAGAACCAGGAATTTTAAGGATTTTTTCCCACAAACGATAAAAATTCCCTCCTAACTTTCAACTGTTGATTTAATGTAACCCTTTTGTCTTCACTTTCACCTGTAATGTCATTCAAAGTGGAGAAAGTATATTTATACTTCTTGATTTTTCAAGCACTTAATTACGCAAGGCCAATAAAAATTTTATATACTTGTAGAACTGAGGGTGCTTACAGCGCTCTGCTATCATTAAAGATGTACTTTTCACCTTTTAAGTGTAAATTTTGATTGAAATTGGCTGCCCATTAAATCAACAACAAAACAACAACAAAATTACATTTTTAGAGCGCCTTTCACGTCAGGAGGACGTCCCAAAACGCTGAAATTAAATGGTTTGATATTGTAAACCTATAAGATTATTAAGGGGCACGACAAAATATATAGTGGGAGATTGTTCCCCTGGTTGGAGAATCTAACACCAGGGATCACAGTCTTCAAGTTATGGGTCAGCCCTTTCACACTGAGTTGAGAAAAAACTTCTTCACCCAGAGGGTGGTGAATATATGGAATTATTTACCCCAAAGGGCTGTTGATACTCAGTCCTTGAACATATTCAAGACTGAGTTAGATAGATTTCTCATTTATAAAGGGATTAAGGGGTATGGGGATAAGGTAGGTAGCTGGAGTTAGAATAGGATATCAGCCATGATTGAATGGTGGGGCAGGCTTGATGGGCCAAATGGCCTACTCCTGCTCCTATTTCTTATGTTCTTATGTTTTTATGTATGTAGCTCATGGTTAATTGAATTCTGGAAGCAAAACTTGGGAGGTAGTTTAGGTTTGGGTGAGGAGCACTGCAATGTCAGAGGCACTGCCTTTACATCAGACATTGCACCAGCATAGTCCTGCTTGCCTGTTCAGGTAGAGATTAAAGTTCCCATGGCACTATTTGAGAAGAGAAGGGAGCTTCTTCTGGTGTCCTGGCCAACCATCTCCTGAAGATAAAATTGAACATTCATTTCATAGCTGTTTGTGGGATATTGTGTGCAAACTGGCTGTTGTATATGCAGCTCACAACAATTTGCTGTAAATCCTGCAAAGTGCTTTAAAAGGTTTCAACAATGTAATAAGCCACTACATCAGATGCATAGCTTATTATTATTATCATTAAATATATATTTGTAAAGCACCTTTCAGGTCGGAAGTATGTCCCAAGGCGCTGAAATAATTGTTATTAGTATTACTATAGTATCCCATCTGAGCATGTACACCAATATGCTATTGTAAATCCCATGTACATTGTCTGCCTGCTTTACCTGGAATAGTCTGTCAGTCACATTCATAGCAGATCCATCAATTTTGCTGGGATTTCAGAGTAGATTGTTTAAGGATCATCACAATGATTTAAACTCTCAGGAAATAATTGGGTTGACAACAATCTGTTGATCAGCCCTAGATTTCCTAGGACTGAAAGAGATCACATGCAAGCCAGGACATCTTACTTCTATGGGATTTACAGTGCACACTTATGAACTTGATAAAACACTGAGGCTCAATCGCCAAACCTGCAAAACCATTTACTGTGAAAGAACAGTCATTCTTAGCTAATTGTCAGCACAGAAGTAAAATGTCAGACACGAGATTCAACAGCAGTGTGGTGCTGTCCAATTAGAACAATGTTGACTGACATTCTGGAACAATGCCAAATATATGTAGATTGACAGTAATAAAAAACACACTACTGTGTCAGAAATAACATCACAAGAAATGGCAGCAGTAAGCGTAGGTTTTCTAAAATTAATTTATCATGGACCAATAACTAGTTGTGGCTTTGACATTTGGAGAAGGTATGAAAGATGTCAGATGATGTAAACGTGCCTCTCCCAGCATGAAGAGCTGAATGTGCTTGGCAAAAGTACATTATTTTGTCATTTTAGGCAAGGAAAGAATGATCCAAAGACCCCCTACTACTTGTGCAAGCATCCAAAAAGCTGTAATGAGTACAAGAAAGTTTAAGTGTATGAATGACCCTCATTGCTGCTGAAAACTTTTTCAGAAAAAGCACTCATCAAAGTCATGCTGTCATGGCAATAAAGAGCACATTGTCCTTGGCTGTACAGATCGAGAAAAAGATGTTGCGGTGCAGGAAAAGGACCATTTCCGTAGAGCTGAGGGTGTATTAACCTGCGCAACACATTTACCCTGGAATGGTTTGCATCGAAATATTAAACCATTGTTTTGATTTTCATATTAACACACCCTGCAAAGCACTTTGAGATGCTGTCCCTGTCTAAAAGGTGCTTTATCAAATGCAAGGTTTATTAATTATTACTGTATTATTGTTATTTTTTTATTTACACGTTTGCAAATCTGTCTCTCTCCTTGATTTTTTTCCCTTCATAATTGGCTTGCAATACAACAACAACAACAAAATTACATTTATAGAGCACCTTTCACGTCGGGAGGACGTGAAATAAACAAATCCAGCAAAAAAAACATGGCTGCTCTAATGGTGAAACACATTCACTTCAGTTATTTTAAATAGTATTGCGGAAGGAATTGGTATGAACAGGAGTTGCATAGAAGTTTCTGGAAAATATAACAGGAAAAGTAATTAGAGCACAGGAATTTTATGCCAAGTTGACCTATTAAGTGATCCATGTGAGCATAATTAATTCCATGTGAAATGAGCTTGTTCCATGTGAGACCGATGGTTGATGCGATGCAGTGGTTTCCCCTGTGATCCATCAAGGCACAGGTGTGGGCATGTGACTGAATAATGAAAAATACTCTCAGGATTACTGTGTGGGATGTCTCGTGTTTGCTGGAGTTTGTGCAAGTGCAGAGATTTACAAAAAATGTTGAAAATATATAGTAGCAGTTTTATAATAAAGTCACTGTCTTCTTGAAGGCTTCTCGTAGACACTGCGTTCTTCCTAAGGAGCCCCCTGAATCAAATTTACAAAGTTAGAATAGATTGAGTTGACCTTTCTCCAGAGTATGACACTCGCCAGCAAAGATAGTTTTGTGTTGAATTCGCTGACAACCAAACACAGGGTTTTTGTAGGGACCTAGTGCCTGCTAAGTTAGTGAAAACCCAATCATACAATGAGGTGTATTTTTTATGATCTGCAGTCTTTATGTATCGTGTTTGTAACTTCAACAGCAAATTGCAGGACACTGTCATTATAAAGTAATATTTCACTCCCATAAGATACCATCCTTGTGGAGACCCTTTGGCTCAGTAGTTAGAGCACTTGTCTTGCAAGCTGGGGAGACCAAGCTGGGGAGACCAAGCTGGGGAGACCTGTGTTCGAATCCAGGCAGGTCAGGGCAAAACCTTGGGCAAGTTTCCTTACTCCACACGCCTAATAATAATCCCTCCAAAAAAAAACACAATAATAAAATTGGTCATTTCAATCCACGACTGTTTGTGGGAGACTGCTGTACACAATTGGCTGCCGTGATTCGCCCACAAATATATACAGTCAATTCACTTTACAGTATATTCTGTGAAGCGCTTTGGGACGTTGATAAGATGTGAAAATCGCTATATCAAATGCAAGGATTATCATTATTATCCTGTCTTATGACAGGGAGTACAATACAATATACATTTATATCTCTCCTTTTAAATTAGAAGCACCTCTCAAAGCACTTAAGAATGCTGGATGAGCACCTAAGTTGGGTGAAGGAACCAAGCAGTGTGAAAAGTGGAGACATGACCAAAAGTGATCAAAGGGAAACAATTTGAAATGTACCTTAAATCAGGCGAGGAAGGGAGCAGGTTGGAGGCACTCTGGGATTGAGTGCCAAAGAGTAGAGGCAGAAAGGCTGAACATCCACACGTTAATGATGAGATGGGTAGGACAGGAGACATGAATCAGGCCAATGTTTACTGAGCAAAGGGTTGGTGTGGTTAGAGGAGGTCATAGAAATAGACTGGGTCAAGACTGTAAAGGGATTTGAATGTAAGAGTGCCCATTGTGCAGTGACCCTGTTTGTGATGCCATAGATTATAAAATAGATGGCATCACCTAACATTTGCACAGGAAGCCAGCCAGATGCTCTTGCCTTTTAAAATCTATCGAATTTTAAAGCACGACAACGGCATCTGAAAGATAACAGCATGATGTGAAGCATAGCAGCAGATTTTGAAGCATGACCAGTGGATATGAAGCATATTAAATGATATATAATGCTGGTTACATATTGCTTTAAGGACCTAAGTGACAATTGAATACGGATGATGCAAGATTTGAAAGGTGCTGGGAAGTGACTGAGCAGATTTAAAGATGGTTGATTGGTAAAGTAGGAATTAAAGGACTAAGTGAATCCACATTGTGTTTTTGGATTAAATGACATTATATGGTGTCAGAAGTGAAAATGGAACCTGGAGTGAAACTGACTATGAGAGGGAATATGGATTGAAAAGCAAAATGCATAGAGAAACAGAATTAAATCTTGCACCAAGGTATCAAGAACACTGAAGTTGCTTGGAAGTTTAAGGCACAATTGGCAACAGATTGAAACAGAATTAAAACATTTTCGACTAGCAGGAAACATAATGAAACTTGCCAAAGGAACTGCAGACTAAGATGTTTTTGAATGCTGCAGGCGAGGAAGCAAGAATATTTTGCAACCCGAGAAAAAGAGGTGGACATGTCATTAAAAATGAGAAGATGAATATTATGAGGGAAAGATGTTGTGGAAAAAATAATATGATAATTGACCTATTTAAAATCTTGCAAAAGATCCCTAAGTAAAAATAGCAATTACAGAACATTAAGAGACAAAATGATATGTGACCAAAATGTAGTTGGCATAAAAGATACTAGAGTAAGAGGAAAGCTTTTGGAAGAAGGGGATCTGATATTAGAATTGGCAGTGGAGATAGTAATAATAATCCTTGCATTTAATATAGCACTTTTCACGACTTCTAGATATCTCAAAGCGCTTCACGGAATATACTGTGAAGTGAATTGACTGTATATTTGAGAGTGAAACGTGGCAGCCAATTGTGTACAGCAGTGTCGTGGATTGAATGACCAAATTATTATTATTTCATTTTTGAAGGATTATTATGCTCAGAAATGCAATCCACCAATTGGCTAACAACTGATTTCTTACGTATTGCTAGATAAAAAGAGATATGTGAAGTAAGGAAACTTGCCCAACATATCTCCCTATGGGGAAAGGAACCCAGATCTCTCGGTTGCAAGATGAATGCTCTAACCACTGAGCTACAGGACTCCACAATATAATAATAAATAGTAATAATTCTTGCATTTGATATAGCCCCTTATCACATCTTCTAGCGTCTCAAAACACTTTAAAAAAATACTGTAAAATGGATTGACTGCATATTTTGTGGTCGAAATGTGGCAGATAATTGTGCATAGCAGTATCCCACAAACTGTCAACAATTCAATGACCACACTATTATAATTTTTTTAATTATTTATTATTAGCCCAAGAAAAGTGATCTGCCAATCAACTAACATCTGTGGGAGTGGGAGGGTGACTGAAGGCACAGTGAAAGAGGAAGGTCTTGAGACGGGCTTTGAAGGAGGCAAGAAACACATTATATGTGTGTGTGTGGACATGTTTAGTCATGTTTTATGTGTGTTTATGTGTGTATTATGTATGTATGTATGTATGTATGTGTGCGCTCATTACACAGCATACATATACATATTATTTAAACGCTTTGAGACACTATCTTGCATTTATAATTGCAAGTTGTTGATACATGTACATTTGTGGATTGAATAAGAATTGAAGTGACGACAAAAGTAAATATGAGAGTCCTGGAGAGAGAAACAGAAATGGAAATAGATGAACTAGCCACCAGGCAAAGTTGGGATGATACAGATGAAGAGTATGGAGTGCACAGAGTATACAAGCCAAAATGGATGTCAAACAGAATGGGAAAAAAAAAGTGGCAATTGCTGATGAGAACATCTGATGAGGAGACATCCTGCAGAAGAAAAAGAATGCTATCAATGCAAAATATATGAGCTTTCTGCTACAAGAATATGTAGGAAGATAAAGGAGATATAAAGCACAGGAGCAAAGTCAAATAGAAAGAAGAAAGTACAAGAGGACAAACAACCTGAGGAGACCAGAAATGGGCAAATTAATTCAGGAAAATATGAAAGGTCCGAAACTCAGATATAGATTCCAGTGAAAATGAGCAAGAAGTGGAATACAGCATTGAAGCAATGGAACTCATAAAGACCATACACATAAAAGAAACAGGGAAAAAAATGAATGGATGGTAAATTTATGGTGTAAAATTAAGGAATGTAATTCAGTGTAAATTAGTAATAGGAGCACAGGTCGGTGTAATGGCATGAGAAGAATATATAAAATTGGGAGAACCAAATAGGGAAAAAAATTGGGAAGGGGAAAGGTAAACTAATGACTTAAAACAAAGAAAAAAATTGAAACAGTAGGCAGAGTGGAGGAAGAAGTCCTGTAGCTCGGTGGTTAGAGCACTCACCTTACAAGCGTGAAACCTGTGTTCAAATCCAAGCAGGTCAATGCACAATGTTGGGCAAATTTCCTTACTCCACATGCCTAATAATAATCCCTCAAAACAAAAATTGGTCATTTCAATCCACGACTGTTTGTCGGACGCTGCTGTGTACAATTGGCTGCTGCGTTTCACCAACAAGTATAGTCAATTCACTTTAAAAAATATACTCTGTGAAACGCTTTGAGACATCTAGAAGACGTGAAAAGCACTATATCAAATGCAAGAATTATTATTAGAAGTGATACACAAAAGAAGATAGTATAGAATACAATTCTACATTGTAAAAATAAAAGCTGATACTTTTTTAGGATTGGAACATATAATAAGAATGGGAAACATAATTGAGAAAGAGAAAATACAGGAAAGTGAACCAAGGGAGATGGAAGAAATAGTAGGACAATATAAATAAGTGTTTGGAAAGAAAGGATTAATGAAAGAAAAATTGAGGAAAGAAGGAAAGAATTTTGAAGAAACAAGGCCAAGAGCAAACAGAAGGAAAACAAATGCCAAAAAGAAGAAGCCATATTAAAAACTGAAAACTGGATAAAATTTTAAAAAAGGAGGGAAAGATGAGAACTCTAGATCCTATTGGGTAAGAGATGAAAAAGGAATCATATGTAGATGAACATCATGAGCAAACAAACAAAGAACAGTAAATAAAATATAGGATAAAGGGAAAAGCGGAAGGAAGAGTAAGAAGTGCAGAAGAGAAATAAAAAGACCACAAAGAATGATAGAACAAGATTGAAAATAAAGAAGAGAAAAAAACTAAAAGAACAAAGTTGTTGCATATTGCTTTCAGGACTTGAGTGGCAATTGAATATGGATGATGCAAGGATAAAAGGATTCTGGGAAAATGACTGAGTAGATGTGAAAGAGGTTGATTTTTAAAGTTGTAATTAATGGAGCTAATGAATCTATATTATGTTTTGGGATTTAAAAACATTCTAATGATAATCCTTGCATTTGAAATAGCACTGTATCACATCGTCACAATGTTTCAAAGTGCTCGATTGGATTAAAGTGCAGTGACACTGCATTTGTATGAGAACAATTATGTTATTTGAAGCCATGACAGGTTTTGAAGTGGAACAACGGGTTAAGAAATGTGACTGGGTTTAAAGCAGAATGATACAAACTGAAGCATGAAGAAAGAATTTAATTTTCAGACAACAGAATGTTGGTTCCACAGCCCAATCAAATTGTAAGCAAACCCACTTTACAATAAGTCATGATATAATGCTATTTACATGCCTAACCTCCATCCTCACTATCCCACCTCCGCTCTGGTTCAAATCCCTGTCCAATGCCTTGGGACATCCTCCCAACGTGAAAAGCATTCTTTATTATTCTTTTGTAATTTTGTGTTGTATGTTCCTGCCTCAACCCATTCGCTTCATCCATCTTTGTACCCCACATTAAGGTCCTCCTCTTTGATTATGGTCATTTCCCCTTACGCCTACACTCTTACTTTGCTTCCTGTCCATCTGCAGTGCAGCACTTTGAGATGTTTGAAGGGCATTTTAAGTCCCATGAATTTAAGTCATTGCTGTTATTGTTATTGCTGTTATTGTCACATATTGCCAAGCAGACAGTAAATAACATTTTCAGCATTAGGGGACCTTGGTGGTGATATTAACATGAATTCAATATAAATGTAACAAATTTATAAATCTCATTTTGTTGTTGCACTGAAACCAATTGAGACAATAATTTAATTTACATATTGCTTCAAATTCCATTATATGGAATCTAACTGCATTATAAGTTTTACTCTTACCTCGGGCACTAATACATGTAGCTCATAGTTCCACCAGACTGTACTATAATCGTAGTTGCACCAAGAATTTGTACAATTCTGTTTATTTTACTTTAGGTGCAGCCACCAAAAGTACGAAATCCAGCCATCAAAGGAGCTTACGTAGAGTGGCATCTTGGGTTAAGCCATGCCTTAGGCACAGAAGGATATTCACTTCTGAAACTCTGTAGTGAAGCTTTCAGAGGACAAGAGAGAGATAGAGAATGAGAGAGAAGCTCTGAATGACTATCTTCTTACACAGAGAGGAGGAGGATTGCTGGTCACCCACTAACACAATGAACAGATTGAGTGTAGACACAATTTTCTGCCCACTATATCCAGTCCAATTTCAGTATATTATGCAAGTTGACATTGTCAGTGTTCTCAAACTGCAGACTTCAAAATAGAGCAGGCAATATTAATGGTCTGATGATTAATGGTCTGATGTCATATTTCCAAGCCGAGCATCTCATGGAGGTTGACTGAATAATATATGGTTTAAACAGACCTTGCTTCAGAGAATTTCAAAGTGTCCCTGCAAGAAGTCTCTCAAATCCGAGTACTATACAGAGGGATTCCTTGTAGAAAATATTGTTTATGTCATAAATGCCTGTGACCAAATAGCACGACATTGTTGCATAGCTTTTTAAATGTAATAGTCAAATTGTCACTTCTTCAGGCTGTAAAATTCAAAGGCTTTTATCCGTAAATTATCTTCAATTAATGCTTTGGGTAAAACAATATATAATGTATTGATAATTGCAATATTTCTTTATTGTTTGAATGCATGACGACAATCCAACATTGCAAACACAAGTATTAGTGTTACTATTATTATCAAACTTGAGATACCAACTTTCAGGGCTTTGAAATATCATCCTCATGTTGAAGGTGCTACATAAACATAAATTGTTCTACTATTGTTGATATCGCACCATCTGTGTTTCTGTGTTTTCTGGTGTTCTGGAGTCCTATAGCTCAGCGGTTAGAGCACTGGCCTTACAAGCGAGAGCCCGGTTCAATTCCTTGCAGGACAAAACCTTGGGCAAGTTTCCTTACTCCATACGCCTGATAATAATCCTTCAAAAAACACAATAATAAATTGGTCATACTGTGTTCAGTGCTGCATGTAACTCTTTTGAAAGGATGTCACGGCATTGGAGAGGGTGCAAAGGAGATTTATCAGGATGGTATAAGGAATCAGGGACTTCCAGTATCAGGAAAGGCTAGAGAAGCTAGGATTATTGTCCATGGAGCAGAGAACAACAAGAACAAAATTATACTTGTATAATGCCTTTCACATCAGGGGTCCAAAGGTGTTGGACAGTCATTGTTTCAGACCTGAGCTATGGCCGGGGACGGGGATGGTGGAGGGAATGGGGGGCGTTTGTGAGATAAGTTAAGGAGATCATAGATTTAGGGTGAGGGGAGGCAGTGGAGGGCTTTGAATGTAAGGACCATGATCTTGAATTGGATACTCTGGGTGATGGGAAGCTAAGAGGAGACTTAATAGAAGTTTTCAAAATTATGAGGGGATTCGGTACGGTGAACAAGGAGAAAGTATTTCCATTGCCAAGTGGGTCAGTAACCCAAGGACACCGATTTAAAATAGTTGTTAAAAGAAACAGATGGGGAGAATTTTTTTCACGCAGCAAGCTGTTTCGATCTGGAATGTTTTGCCTGAAAGGATGGTGGAAGCTGATTCAACAACAACTTTTATGGCAGAAGTAGATAATTCTTTGGGCCGGATAGGTTTGCAGTTCTATGGGGAGAGAGTGGGGCAGTGGGATTGATTTGGATAGCTCTTTTCAAAAGCCAACACAGACATAATTGGCCGAATGGCTTCCTCCCTGCGCTGTATAATTCTATGATTGTATGCTTCTATGAAGGTGACATGTGTAGCAATGGATTGTCGGAATTAATCCAGCCCTATGTGGTCATCTCGGTAGTCCAGTTCCTGAGTATTCCAAGGCACTACTGATAGCAGTATAGCCAGCCTGGCTCATCAGCAGACCTGGAAGGGCAGACCAGTCACTGGGCAGTCATCCCATTCAGCTCCCATTAACCCTGCAAGCCAAAGCCCTAATGGGTAGGGAAGTCCAAGCAGTGATAATTTTTGCAAGATAACAATATCAATGCAAGCTATGCAGTTTTAGCTGGTTAGACTTCAGCAATATCCCAATGCAAACTCTGAGGTTCCCAAGCCTTGGTTCTTGCCAAGGAATTAGGTAAGCAGGATGCATTCCTCCAGGGAGAGAGAGTGCATTCCACTCCAACAATCCACCTCTGGGATTTCCATGTGCAGGTGGGATGCATGGATTTCTCAGCTTGGTTGGGATATGTTTGAGCATGGTGATCAGTTTCACATGTGTTAGCTGATCAAAAAATAAAGAGAAAAAAAATATTTCTGTTCTCAAACAGACATCTGAACCACAAGCCTTCTACATATGAGGAGAGAACCGTCGGGTCATCCAGTTTTGTACAGCAATGCTGCTCTGGCGAATAATTGGGTGGACATGCATCTCCACACAATAACAATTTGAAAAGCTGTTTCTCTTCTATGTTCTCTTTAAAGTACTAATTGTGAAAACTCATCACATACATTATGGGCAGGTTCAAATGTCAGCTGTTACTGACATTCAAATACTTTGCAAAATGGTGCAGTGGGAGCGTTAATCATTAATCCGAAAATGTATCCAATGCGATTTTATGTTGTACCTTATGGTGGCAAAAACAATTAAAACTGAATTAATGTCTGAGACATTTATGTTTGGCTAATTCTCGTGTTATCACAGATATTTCTGCCCTTTAGGCCTTCCTGATTCTGTGTGATTAGTTCTGCCTAAATCCAGATCTGCCCTTTGTGTTAAAATAGTTTCTGCAATATAATTAAAGATTGCTTTCTCCCTAACATTTCTCTGGTCATTCGTGTCAGATATGGGTGGTCATAATTTCCAACTATGTTCACATAAAGAACACATTGCTGTTTGCACAGTCACTGAGTGTTAGGCTCAGAAGATTCATCAAATATCATCTGTCTCATTGTACAAAATATTTAATGTCTATCTAGTCCTATCAGGTTGAGTGACTTTCAATATTAATTCATTTTTTATCTCTTCAGGAGCTGTCAGATTTAGTCAAATATTGTCAAGCATCAACGGCTGATGAACACGAAAGTGTACCAAGCTTTTTAATTTACAATAACAATATTCATATAATTTATATTATTTATTAGAATAAGGTATAGTTTTGATTTATGTTAAATCTATAATAGGAACATTAAAATGCAAATAGTTACTTTATAACATGCCCTTTGGTTACAGTGAAACTACATAACAATATTAACCAACTTGATCTCCATTTCAAGTCAAAGGGTAATTGCAGGCTTCATTGAGACCTCTGGGCAGCACCCTTAGAGTAAGGGAATAGTTACACATCTGAAATATAAACAGATACACAGCATGTCCAGCTGCATCCATAACACTGATGAATACATGATAAAGGATCACACCAGAAACATCAAATAGCCTTTCCCCTTCACTGACCTTATTTGCATTTTCAGTTTTGTAGCTCAGTAGTTAGAGCAATTGTCTCGGAAGTGAGAGACCCTTTCATTCCCGGGCAGGGCAAAACATTGGGCAAGTGTTTTATTCCAAACACCTCTGTTTACCTAGCAGTAAGTAGCAGCCTGGTTTTTAGTCGATTGGTGGATTGCATTTCCAGCGCTAATAATTCATTGAAAAAAATAATAGTAATTTGGTCATTCAATTCACAAGTATTTGTGGGAAACTGCTGTGCGCAATTGGCTGCTACATTTCGCCCACAAAGTCAATTCACTTCACAATATATCTTGTGATGCGTTTTGAGACATCTCGAATACACGATAACGTATATCAAATGCAATTATTACTATTATTTCTATTTTTACTTCATATTTCCAGCTTTTATGATAATTGTTTTGTTGCTAGTATTGAAATACTATTTTCTCACAGAACTGAGTTTATTCTTATAATATATTGTAGAACAATCAATCTTCCTTCTCAGTCTTAACATAGTGTCAATTTGCTGAAAGTTTGGACAGACTGGAAAAAGATACAAGCTTTTAATAGTAATAATAATCTTTGCATTTTAATATATCTTATCACATTGTCGAGATGTCTCAAGGCAATTCATTGCATATATTGTAAAGTGATCTGACTATGCATTTTGTAGGTGTACAATAACTCATGCTATCCCCAATACTCTTTGAAGATTAATGTTATTTAAGAATGTATTTGTTCCAATCCAATCGCTGAATACAGCAGAAAGCTTGTATCCCATACACTTTGTTCAAATTATGGTTTAAGTAATAGATGGAGCTAAAAAGTGATGAAAAGAAACATTGTTTTTGCTACCATAAGGTACAAGATAAAATTGCATTGGATACCGTTTCAGATTAATGATTAATGCTCCCTCTGTACCATCTTGCAAAGTATTTGAATGTCAGTAGCAGTGCTCATTTGTACACAGTAGAATGATTGATTTCCTTTGCATACTGTGTCATAATAAACAACATTGTTACGCAATATGTCTTGTCTTTGTGTACTGTCATAAGCACAAGCCAACAACAACAACAACAACAAAAACTTACATTTATAAAGCGTCTTTCACGACAAAGTGACTTTGAGATGGAGTTCCAGAGTATGGCGGCAGAGAGGCTGAGACCCTGGCCACCGATGGTAGGGTGGGTCAGATGGGAGACATAGAGCAGACCGGAGCCCACTGAATGCAGGGGGCAGGCAGGTTGATGGGGAGTCAGCAGGTTGGAGAGATAGGCAAGGCCGTGAACAGCCTTGAAAGTGCCTTCCAGGTTCCCAAAGCATTTCACAGAATATGCTGTAAAGTGAATTGTGCATAGCACTGTTCCACAAACATATTAAAGTTCTGAAAGGATACAGCATAGATTCAAAAGAATGATACTAAATATGGAAGGAAAAAGCTAGGAGGAGAGGCTAGATATATTATAATTTTTTTATTAAAGTAAAGAGATTCAAAAGTCATATGATAGAAAAGTTTAAGATGACGTATAAGTTTCAAATAATTAATTTTATATATAGACTTTCTACTGGTGAGGATATTGAGGACAAGAAAGCATGAACTCAAGATACATTTCCTCTACATTTTCTTCTTTCGTTGTTTCTCAAATTTCCCAAACCAATCTGCTTTAACATTCATGCCTGGAGAGTCATTCCATATTCCGATAACCTTCTAGAAACAGCAATTCTTTCAATCTTCTCATTTTACTCCCATCAGTCGCAATTTTCTGTGTTGTAAATTGTTTTAGGGGGAAACAAATTAGGATATCGGTCTTAGGATATTATAGAACGAGCTGTGGAGATGGTGCAACATAAGTTTAATAAGACAAAAACAGAAATTGCTGGGAACACTCAGAGGTCAGGCAGCATCTAGTGGGAAAGGAAAAGTGAGTGAAAGTTTTGGGTCCATGACCCTTCATCAGAACTGTTGTCATTGAACTAAGTTTAATGAGGATAATCACAGAGCTGAAAATGCTTCAAAAAAATGTTTGAATAGCCTCCTGTTTTTACTTATCTATGGTTTCTATGGTTGCTGAAGTTATTGGCCATCTGTATGTGAATCTAGGTAAAGGCACTTGGATTACTAAACCGATCAATGCATGTCCAGAATCAATTTCTTTGCAATTTGATGTATTTGTCCTGGAATTGCACTTGTCAGGTGATGTTTTCACTGGAGATTAGAGACTAGACCCCAATGACTCATAGAAAGGAAGCAATTGCAACACCCCTGCCCCTAACATGTTTTGTGACTTCATATCTGGTATCAGAGAGGCTCAGTTTGTAGCACTCTGACCTCTATTGTCAGAAGGTTGTTATTGTTGTTGTGGGTTCAAGACAACATTGGCTCTTTAAACTCAAATAGCTTAAGATGACACTCTAATGAAGTCCTGGAGTGTGCTGCGTTGTTGGAGGTGCTGTCCTTTAGATGAGATTTTAAACTGAAGTCTCTTCTGCCTGTCCAGGTGGACGTTAAAGTTCCCTTGGCACCGTTCAAAAAGAGAAGGGACTGCCAAGGTCAATAAATCCCCCAAATAAACTAAGTATTTCACTTCAGTGCTGTTTGTGGGACATTGCTGTATGCAAATTGGCTGGTGCATTGACCCTTTGTCTAGATTTCATTGGTTCAATGCTTCACCAGATGGTCCTTTTATCTGTTACGAATTCTGAGATGTCTCGGATGAATCATCCGGATATTGACTGCTGTATATTGTGCATGTACCCACTCTTGCATGGGATCTCATTGTAAAAATGCATACAGAGGCTTAACTTTGTAAAAATTAATAAATAGTAATCCTTGCATTTGATACAGCAAGGATCAAACCTTCGAGATGTCTCAATGAGCTTCACAGAATATACGCTAAAGTGAATTGACTCCATATTTGTGGGGGAAATGTGGTAGTCATTTGTGCACAGCAGGATCCTATAAACAGTCATGGATTGAGTGACCAAATTAGTTTTTTTTTCTTGAGGGATTGTTATCAAGCATTTGGAGCAAGGAAACTTGCCCAAGGCTTTGCCCTGCCAGAATTGAATCCAGGTGTCTCACTTGTGAAGCAAGTGTTCTAACCACTGAGCCACTGGAATCCATGAATATCCTGTATAAACTGCTAAATAGGAAAAGGAATTATAGTAATTAACTGCACGATTATCAAGGATCAGCACTTTTACTGAGTTTAGAGGAGTCCTACTAAGTAAATCATTATTGCAACAAATATTTTTCTAATTGAAGTCAAGGATACCTGCTCATCTTTACCACACACACCCAGTGCACAATACTACTTAAAAGCTACAACAACATTACATTTATAGAGTGCCTTTCACATCAACAGGAAATCCCAAGCTACAGAAATACTGTACATGTGAATGTAGCTGCCAGCTTGGTGTGCCTTGCATAGATTTCCATATATTTTAGATCAGGCACCAATCCATTTAGCTCAACTAGTCATGTCATGGAATCTTTACACTGCGCCGAGCCTCCGTTCAACTTTATTCCCTTCCTTTACATCATTATCAGAGCTTAGGGTCTGTGCAATGAAGGAAAATGGTACAATATCAAATGCAAATTCGATTTGATATTGTGATTACCAATGATTCTACACAAGCCATAAGAAAATAAAAAATACATCTGGCTTTACTTTTTGAGGGAATTCATAGTATTGATTCAATACAATTTACATTTGTGTAGCGCTTTTCATATTGGGAAGACGTCTCACAGCACTTAACACTGCTGGATAGGCACCAAGCCTGGTTGCCAACCATGAGATGTTAAACTTAGGACCCATTCATATGTGTGCTCATATGAATGTTAAAGGTCCCACAGCATTATTCAAAAAGAAAACAGAGTTTCTCCTGGGACCTGGCCAACAATCCAGGTCCTCAGGAGCTCCATGGCTGTTTGTGAGGCATTGTTGGGTGCAATTGGCTACCACATTTTGCCCACACTTTTCAATCTACTTTACAGTATATTTTGTCAAGCGCTTTGAGACATCTCAACAATGTGACAAGGCAAACAACAACAACAACTTTGATCTATATAGCGCCCTCCACGCCGGATGGCGTCCCAGAGCACATCAAAGGCACTATACCAAATGCAAGAATTACTATTATTAGCTTGTCATTGAAGCACCGTCTGGCAAGCTTTTCATCTACATTTCCACAATTACTCAACGGTAAGGGAATATAACTTTAAATCAATTTCAATTACAATACAGTTCGAGTACAGAACAGATGAGGCTACAGCACAAAAGCATGATGAGAACTCACCAAATTATTGCAAAATACTTTTATCCTACTTCATTTAGTAATCACTATATTCAAAAATATAACTAAACACCAACAGATGCTCTTGGTTATCAGGTGCACACTATTCAAGGACAAACTGGGAAAATTGCAGTTATGAATATCATAGTTTATATATTTCTGTAAATACAGAGTGCAGATGCTCTCCTGTAATGGGAAAGTCATGTTACATTTCATAGCATGAAGCTACCTATGAGAAAGATCAAAAAACACAGGAACCTTCCATACTTAATTCTAATGGTATATGCAGTCCCTTCTGTAGTTATAGTTAATGTAGTGATTAAATCCAATGCAATAAAGCCATACTGAACATGTAGAGAAATGGCAATAATATTACCCACATATTTCTACAGCATTTGAAAAGACCAAATTTTGAGAAATACAGTAAAGACATTGAAATATTTTTTGTTTGATTATAACAAGACTAAACAAACTAAATTATAAATCATGGGCATAGAATCATAGAATCGTATGGCACAAAAGGAGGCCATTTGGCCCATCAAGTCTGTGCTGGCTCTTTAAAAAGAGCAATTAAATCCCACTCAACAACAACAACAACAACAACAAATTACATTTATAGAGCGCCTTTCACGTCGGGAGGACGTCCCAAGGCGCTGCACAGGAGGCGTGTGACCCGAGCTGAGAGGGGAGTGATTGGGAAGGGGTGAAACACGAAGGGGAGGTGAAAGAGTTCGGGGTAGAACAAAAGGCACGATTGAAGAGGAAAGTCTTCAAACCGGCCTTGAAAGAGGAAAGGGAAGAAACGAAACGGAGGGATTGAGGGATGGCATTCCATAGGGTGGGAGCGGAGAAACTGAAGGCCCGGCTTCCGATGGTGGGGCGGTACGGGCGGGGGCTTGGAGCAGGCCAAGTCCTGTTGAACGCAGGGTCCTGGTGGGCGTGTAGGGGGAGAGTAGATCGGTTAAATAGGGCGGGGCAAGGCCGTGTAAGGCCTTGTAGGTGAGGACGAGGATTTTGAATTCGATCCTCTGGAGGATGGGGAGCCATTGGAGACGGGCGAGGGTGGGGGTTATGTGGTCGCGGAGGCAGGTGCGGGATAGTACACGGGCTGCAGAGTTTTGGATGACCTGCAGCCTGTGAATGGAGGAACTGGGGAGGCCGACGAGGAGAGAGTTTCCGTAGTCCAGCCGTGAGGTGATGTAAGCATGCACAAGTGTTTTGGCAGCGCGGGAGGTAAGATAGTTGCGGAGCCTGGCAATGTTGCGCAGGTGGAAATAAGCGGTGCCGGTCAAGGCGCGGATGTGGGGGAGGAAGGAAAGTTTTTGATCGAACGTGATGCCGAGGTTCCTGATTGGCTTTGTGAGGTGGAGAGTGCAGCCTTGGATATTGAGGCTGGCAGCGCCCGATGTGCGGAGGCGCTGGCTTGAGCCAATCGGGAGGGCCTCGGTCTTACTCACGTTCAATTGCAAAAAGTTGTCCCTCATCCAGGACTCGATGTCGGACAGACAAGCTGTCAGAACATCGATCGTCTGGGGGTTGAGGGATGAGGCAGAAAGGTACAATTGGGTGTCGTCCGCATACATGTGGAAATTTACCCCATGTTTGCGGATGACGTCACCCAGAGGGAGCGTGTAAAGGGTGAAAAGGAGGGCGCCTAAAACAGAGCCCTGAGGAACGTCGTGAGAAACTGTGCGGGCTTTGAAGAAAAACCGTTGGAAGAAACAAAATGTAAACGGCGGGTCAAATAAGAATGGAACCAGTCAAGGACTGTGCCTTGAAGGTTGAGGTGGGAGGAAAGACGTTGAAGGAGGATGGTGTGATCGACTGTGTCGAACGCAGCAGACAGGTCAAGGAGGACGAGGAGGCAGAGGGAGCCCTGGTCACAGGCGGTTAGGATGTCATTTGTGACCTTAACCAGGGCAGTTTCTGTGCTGTGGATAGGGCGGAAACCTGATTGGAGGGGTTCAAAAAGTGAATGAGTTGAAAGGAAAGAGCAGAGCTGGGAGGCAACCACTCTTTCAAGGACCTTGGATAGAAACGGGAGGTTGGAGATGGCTCGATAACTTGATGGTTGCGACGCATCAAGGGACGGTTTCTTCAGGATAGGGGTGATGGTGGCTGTTTTAAGGGAGGTAGGGATGGTGCCTGAGGAGAGGGAAAGGTTAATGGTGTCAGAAATGAGCGGGGCTAACAAATGGAGCTGGGTGTAGAGGAGGGGGGTGGGGATGGGGTCCAATGAGCACGTGGTGGGTTTCATGGAGGTAATTGTTTTTGTGACTGAAAGCGGGGTGGTGGGGTTGAAAGTGTGAAATGGGGGGTGAGTAGGGGTTGAGGTAGCTGATGAGGGCGCGGTGGTGGAGGAGTGGTGGGGGGAGGAAACCGCAGAGCGGATTTTCTCAATTTTGGACTCGAGGAAGTCGAGTGGTGGCACTCCCCAGCTCTCTCCCCATAACCTTGCAAACCCGTCCTCCCCAAATAAATGTCTACCTCTCTTTTAAAAGTTGTTATCGAATCAGCCTCCACCACCTATTTCAGGCAATGCATTCCAGATTCGAACAACTCGCTGGGTGAAAACATTTCTCCACACCTCCCCTTTGCTTCTTTTTGAAACTATTTTAAATCTGTGACCACGAGTCACTGATACGCCCACCAATGGAAACAGTTTTTCCCTCTACTCTGTTGAATCCCCCCATGATCTTAAAAACCTCTATTAGGTCTCCTCGCAACCTTCTCTGTTCCAATGAGAACAAACTTAACCTCTCTAACCTTTCCTCATGGCTAAAGTCCCTCATTCCTTGTACCATCCTGGTAAATCTCGTCTGCACCCTTTCCAATGCCTTAACATCCTTCCTGAAGTGTGGTGACCAGAATTCAACACAGTTCTCTAGCTGAGGCCTAACCAAAGTTTTATAGAGGTTAGTCAGAACTTCCTGAGTTTTGCCCCTATTTAGAAAGCCTAATATCCCATATGCTTTTTTAACAGGCTTGTCTAACTTTCCTGCCACCTTCAAAGAATTACTTACACCAACCCCTAAGTCTCTCTGTTCCTTCACACCCCTTAAAATTGTACTACCCAGCCTATATTGCCGCCCCTCATTTCTCCTCCCAAAATGCATCACCTCACATTTCTCTACATTGAATTTAATCTGCCATGTGTCTGCCCATTTTACCATTCGGTCTATATCTTCTTGCAGATGGCTGCTATCCTCCTCACTATTTACTATCTTTCCTAACTGCAAACTTTGAAGTGGTACTCCCTATACCCAATTCCAGATCATTAATATAAATTAAAAAGAGCAGTGGTCCCAATACCGATCCCAACAAAGCACTATCTATTTAAAAAGCAATATTTTAATCCCAAAATGTCCTGGATATGCCCTTCTCAATTTCCTTGCAATGGAATGATATAAACATTGCTGAAATAAATTACCAAATCACCACATTCCATAAAAAAGAATGCACAAATCTTCTGTTTTTTCCATCTTCCCAAGCAAAGTTTGTCAAAATATTCTTGACAGTTCCCCTGCTGGTAATGTCTCTGTAGTATGAAATTGAGACATGCAAAATGCCAGTTCCTAGCTTTGACCCTTGGACTGGGCTGTTAAACTGATATCAGCAGGGAGGGCAACATAATAATAATAATCCTTGCATTTGATATAGCGCTTTTCACATCTTATCAACGTCCCGATGTGCTTCACAGAATATACTGTAAAGTGAATTGACTGTATATTTGTGGGCAAATCACAGCAGCCAACTGCCCTACAAACAGTCGTGGATTGAAATTACCAATTTTATTATTGTGGTTTTTTTGGAGGGATTATTATTAGGCATGTGGAGTAAGGAAACTTGCCCAAGGTTTCGCCCTGACCTGCCTGGATTCGAACACAGGTCTCCCCAGCTTGCAAGACAAGTGCTCTAACCACTAAGCCACAGAAGCTCCACAGCTATATTCAAGCTATATTAGGTCTCATTATTCTCTGATTAGGAAAGAGAAAAATTAGTCATTATTCTTTTTCTTCTATCCAATGATGCCTACTTAAAAGTATGCTTGTGTGGGGGGGATTGACTGGAACAGGATTGCACTAAATTTTTACAAGATTAAAAGATCACAAGATTAGTTTGGATGAAAAACAGCAATAACGGGGAATGAAGGTTTGTGCGGATAAGAATGCAGACGGCTGCATTTTATGGATTGTGTTGGAGTAGAGACCAGCGAGGAGGGCATTTGCATAGTCCAGCCGAGAGGTGGCAAAGGCATGGACCAGAGTTTCAGTGGCTTTTGGGGCGAGGTATTGCCGGAGACGGGCAATAGGTCGGAGGTGGAAGACAGCGGTGCTGATAAAGGACCGGATGTGGGGGAGGAAGGATAGTTGGGGATAGAACCTGATGCCAAGGTTGCGTAGTGGTTCGGAGAGTTTTAGGGGCAGGTCGGGTAGGTGGAGTAGGTGAGAGCCGTGTGACTGAAGACGATGACGAGAGCCAAAGAGTATGGTTTCTGTTTTGTCAACATTCAGCTGCAACCTGTTTCAGTCATTAATTGCTCTCGGGGTAAAAAAAAAACCTTCTGGTATCTGCCCTTATTGGCAACTGATTGTAGGCCTACCTTTCCCACCATTTACACTTCATGGCCTCAAATGGCTTCTCCTCTCGCCCCGCAGTGTCACATGTGGTGTCCCTCAGAGCTCTGCCCTCCATCCCTTCTTATTCAGTCTATACATGCTCCCACTTGGCAATGTCATTCACAGGCATGGGGTAAGCGTATGACACCCAGTTCTATGTTGTGCCTCCACATCGACTCCAGGACCATTGATGTCCTACTTATGACTTCAAGTACTGGACAAGAGCCAACTTCCTCCAGCTCAATGTTGGCAAGACAGAGGCCCTCCTGCTTGGCTCCTGGTAGCACTTCCTTACCTCAGCCACTGACACTATCACCATTCATGACTGCACTCTTCACCTCACTGAGCCACTCTGGAACCTCAGTGTCTTTTTCGACCCTCGGCTAAAAACTTCAAAACCATACATTCATGCCATGATCTGTCCCACCTTTCCACACCTCCACAATATTGCCCACCTCTGGCACTGCTTCTCACTGCAGGCCGCGAGATCTTGATCCACAATTTAATTGTATCCTAGCTTCGTTGCAGTAACTGCCTGCTCACTGGACTTTCAAAGTCTTCCCTCCACAAGCTGCAGATTATTAGAACTCTGCAGCTTATATCCTCTCCTGCACCAGGCTTCGGGAACCTATTCTTGCCGGCTGCACAGGCTCCCAATTCCTCAGAGAATTGAGTATATAAAAAAAACTAATTTTTACCTTCAAGACCCTCTATGGTCTTGCTCCCCTTACCTCTTGTCGGTGGACACCAGCCTGCTTCAGGTCCCCAGTACTTCCCATTGCTGGTCAGGCATTCAGCATCTCTGCCACCCCACTCTAGAACTCTACCTCACAATTCCTCTGCCTCATCCCCTCACTATCTCCATCAAGTCCCTTCTGAAGACCTTCTTCTTAAATCGAGCCCTTGGCCACCCTGCCACTCCTACCCTGCTGTCCTTCACCCTTCTGATGACAAATCCCAGCTCAGGTCCAAAACCCCTGAATGTCCAGCACATTTGGATGACTTTGATGAAGGGCACTAGACATGTGTACTTTATTGTTGTTGTTGTTTTGAACTTTACATTTATATAGCAGCCCTCACACAGGGTAGCATCCCAGAGCACTTGATGGTGCCAGAGCTCGACACAACGCAAGGGCAGGTAGTAATCTTATTCATGGTCTTGAGGCATGACCTGATGATGGGAATGGAAAGGGCAAGTTATAGAGGAAGAGTGGTCCAGAGTTTTGTGGCATAGTGGCTGAACATGTCACCACCGACAGTGGGCATATGGATCACTGGGGTTTTGTATTAATGGGTCTAACCTAGGGTGGTCGAACATTTAATGGCTAGGGTGTGAACTCTAAACCTATATCCCCACAGTTGAATGGCCTGAATGGCCTGGCCATTTCATGCTG
The DNA here is from genome assembly GCA_035084275.1 of Hydrolagus colliei. Classification (NCBI taxonomy): domain Eukaryota; kingdom Metazoa; phylum Chordata; class Chondrichthyes; order Chimaeriformes; family Chimaeridae; genus Hydrolagus; species Hydrolagus colliei. The sequence continues at coordinate 56,949,203 of CM068742.1, read as the reverse complement.
AAATGGGATTAATTGTACCTTGGCAGAAATCTACACTTTCAAGAGATTAGGAAAGAAAATTTAAGAGAAAAACTCAAAACAAAAATCTTGGGAAATAACTATAAACTGAACAATATTTCTCTTTTTAATTAGAATTTGGATGTAGCAACACTCTAGGCCCCAGTAGACAAAGCAGGATGGTAAAATTTCAATGAACATCAATAGAATTGGAGGTATTGACTCCAATAGCTTATAGAAATATTTATGGTGAGATTTTACCATGAGATTTGGCTGGAAAACCAAGTTGTTGCAAGAATTGATTCATTTTGCTTTTGTTATGTCAACAAATTACTCTCTGAATGCTACCATTTTACATTGTTTAACAGCACCATTAAATTATGACCGTTACTTGTTGGTACAAACGTGCTTCAGCCTCATGTAGACAAAACAAACATTCCTTGTTTAGAAAGAGATACAATGAGAAATAATTTAATTTAACATTCTTTCTTTTCACCATTTTCTACTTTCATCCATAAGTTTCTTTTGAGACAAAAGTCAGTTCTGTCTTCAGGTGTCTCTCCATCTCCAGACCAAGTTTTGCACAAATAATGCCATCTCACAATTTTTTTACTGGCCATGAGAAAGGATAACCCTGAAAAAGTAAAGTGATTTGACTTGTTAGCTAGAACTGGGATACAGAGTTTGGTATGGGTGAGTATGAAGCAGATATGTTGCTGGGTCAGTATTGAAGGAGACATTGTAAGCGTCCTTATTATAGATTACCTGGAGTTCAGCATCCATGTACAGTACTTCATGTAATTAGGATTGCTATGTTTTGTAATGACTCACACTTTGACATTGATATAAAAAAGTATATCAATCATGAAAATTATAACTATTCTAGATTTATGTTATTGAATAGCTTAAAAATTTAGCTATTTTCCATTTGAAGAGTACATGCACCTAAGGTATAGTTATTATCTCACAGCACCAAGTGTACTATTTATTTTGGAGTCGGTTGATTATAAATTAGCTGATAAAACTATTAATTATTGCTGTATTCCAATGCATAAATTATGTTGCTAACAACTCACAAGTACATTAGGGCACGTCAGTGACACAGCTTTGTAAATTGTTTGAATGAGTCTGTTGAGCAGAAATTGTTCAATGTAGCATTAAAGTGGGAAGCTCTAATGAACACTTGATTCTCATCTTGAATTTAATGAGTGGGTTGCTTTAGTTCCATGTAATTACTAGTGCAGAGCATAGCATTAGGGATTGACTCAGCTTGACCTCAGATTTTTCAGTAATAGGATAAACAAGAACTAACAAGGCATGTGCTGACACTTCTTGACACAGGCAGTTAGACAAATCAAAGTGGCTTTGACAGGAACATGGAAAATGCTAAATGTGTCTGAAATTGCAGCAATGTTTCATTTCTGAAAAAAACTGGAGTGCGGTACAGATAAACCAACAGCATAGACTAGTTTTGAGATCACATTTGTAGACATATCACCAAAGCATCTGCGACTGTGCTGTCTAATGGGTAAATTCCAGTCAGTAAACAGGAGCAAGTGACTGTGCACATAATTTAAATGGACCCAGTTACTCAAGCATATTAAGTCACTTCAAATTAAATGAAGACACTCACCAGCTGAATGGCTTGCAATGTATTAATTCAATTAGTCTAATTATATAAGGTTAAATGCAAGAAGAGTGGAGCCCACCTTAAATCAACTTGAATAAATTACTTCTGTGTTAAGAAGAACTTAAGATACTCATTTTCACCGCGAATAAAATATTTCACCTATCAAATGTTAATGCAGATGTTTGTGATTCATTTTGTTCAGATGGAAAACAAGAAGAAAAGCTACCAGTGCCGTGAATCCTTTTTGACATGAAGATATTTCGTACAAAATGCAGCAACGAATTGACTTCAGTGGAATATGAGTAATTGTACCCTGTTCTTTAAAGCAAGTAAATGAAAGGCCAATGAAAGATATCCAAAGACCTGTGACTAACCTCCAGGAGGGGGAGGAAAGCTGGCTGGCTCCAATGTGACATGTTTAGCAATGCAATCAGAATTGAAGCGACCCTCTATGGTGATTTCAGTTATTCTACTCCTGGTCCATAGTATTCCAGAGCACTTCTGGTGACAGACCAGCCAACCGTGCTTTATCAGCAGGATTTGGAAGGCCAGTGCAGGAATTGATTCTACTCAGCTCATGTTAATGCTGCACACCAAAAGCCTAAAAGGCAGTGTGGTTCTAGCCTGGCAATCTTTGGGAAGCTAGTCAAACATTGCACTCAATGGCACATTATGCAGTTTTAGCTGGTAAGACTCCAGCTACTGGTACCTCAATTCAACTTTGGGATCCCTACATAATGGCCTTTGTCAACCTCCATTTAACACTCTCTGGAATTGGATAATCAGAGTCTGACTCTCCAGAGAGAGAGTGCATTCTATTCTAGACGGTGAGAAATATCCATGTGCAGGTATCATGCATATGTGGAATCCTCTGCCTAATTTGGATATTCATAAGTATGATGAGAGGTTTCTGCATGTGTTAAGTGCTTTGAGACACTGTCCCAAGTGAAAGGTGATAAATAAACAAGATTGTATAGTTGTCAGAAACTGTCTGAACAACACAAAGTCCATTAAACTTGCAAAACTCTCAGAAATATGTGACAATTTACAGGATGCTATCGAGTGGCTGGCATGTGTACCACAACCACAGAGGCAGGCTTCAAATCCAACCACTGTGACAAAGTTGAAGTAATATCACACCTGTGTCCAATCTTTAGTTATTGAGTGTGCGTGTCCACCACTAGCTGAGGTGCCAAGCTAGGTTTATTGAATGCCTTGGATATCCTCCCAACGTGAAACACGCTGCATAAATGTAAATTTCTATTGCACCTGTATTTCATGAGACATCCCAATTTTCACTAAATGTTTCAACACTAAACAGCAGCGTGGCACAAATTTGATATTTGAAAGCTCCGATGTTTTGGTGAAAATAAAAGTGTAATGTTTTTATTACAATACAATGTGTACAATAAAAATTACAACAACAACCAATATTTATAAATATACAATATGTAATTCATTGGATAGATAGATCCGCTCCATTTTCCATGGGTTGCCAAGTATTGACTTCAGAATTTAAAATCTGTAATATCATTAGCAGTTTTTTATTTGATTCCACAAGTGTTTGTTGATTATAGAAACAGTGTCCTTTTCCGTATTAATACAGTTAGAACTGTAACCAAATTAGCCATATTTTTCCTCATAAAGCAAATCAGTATTTCCTCCCTATCTCTCTGGAGAGAGGTGTACAGGAGGAAAATTATACACGTATGCATTTCTTTTGACATTGAGGAATAACTAAAATTTCAATGTTTTGTGTCTTTAGTTATGCTGAAATCTGATCACTACCCAATATTACTGCAGCAAAATTCAAAAAGCAAGTTTGTGAGTAAACTATTGTTTTTGTTATGTAATTGCATCTGGAGAGTTGAGGAAAAAACTTGTGATAGACAGCTCAGGGTTTATTAATAACAGTTATCTCTGTATAAAATAACAGCTGTTAGACAGATTATCACTTTCACCTGTCAATAACTTTGATATAATATGCACAAGAACATTGCGACTTTATTCCAAGCGCTTAAAGATTTCTAATGCATGTTTGCATTAGAACATGCATTAGATGCAAAACAAACATTAAGTCTCTTCCAGCCAGGCATTTTAGGCTTTTTATATTACCAATGCTCACTGATATTTAACCAAGAAGTTCAGTAGAATAGAAATGCCTCCAGCAGGGTTTTTATGATAAGCTTAGGTTATAAAGAGCCTGTTGGGAAGACTGCAGCACAAACCGCATCTCAACATCAGAAAAGCTGACCTTAGAAGGAACATAAATGGCCTCTCCTCCCAAAACCCCCAAGTGTTTATGCTAATTCATCTAACTTAAAACATTTTATTCAACATCGAAGCGTCAGTTTAGAGTCCTGAGGTTCAGTGGTTAGAGCACTTGCCTCGCCAGTGAGAGGACCTTTCTTCGATTCCCGGTAGGACGAAATGTTAGGCAAGTTTCCTTACTCCACATGCCTCTGATAACCTAGCAGTAAGAAGACGCTAGGAACCCGGTTTTTAGCTGATTGGCGGATTGCTATTGATGGGATAATAATTCCTTAAAAAGAATGGGGTCACTCAATCCATGACTTGTGGGACACATCATGTTTGTGGGACACAGCAATGCACAATTGGCTCTCACATTTTGGCCACAAAATATAGCATCAATTTACTCTGCAGTATATTCTGTGAAGTTCTTTGAGACATCTCGAACATGTCATAGGTGCTATATTAAATGCAAGGATTACTTTATTATTATATTGGTCATGCTGTTTCCACAGGAATTCATTTTAAAGTATATTTCTGACTGAATTGTCAAAGTACATTATGCATACAGACTGGTTGATGCACATGCAGGTTAAAAGCTACCAAGTACCAAATTGTTGAAAAATGGTGTATAACTCTCAGCAAGGGAAGCTTAGTGAGGCAAATGGAAAGAGACAAAAGGTATCAAGAGAAAGCATGCACGTAATAATGTTTTGAGTTTTGAGACTCTTGTTTGGAATCCAGGCAGGTCAGGACGAAACTTTGGGCAAGTTTCCTTACACCACATGCCGAATAATAATCTGTCCAAAATAAACCTATAATAAATTTGTCATTTCAATCCACGACTGTTTGTGGGACACTGCTGTGTGCAATCGACTGCCGCGTTTTGCCCACAAATATACAGTCATAGAATCATAGAGTGTTACGGCGCAGAAGGAGGCCATTCGGCCCATCGAGTCTGTGTGGCTCTTTGACCGAGCAAGTCACTTTCATTAACCCCAATCACAACCTTTCTCCCCATAACTCTGCAAACCCGTCTTCCCCAGATACCTATCTAGTTCTCTCTTAAAAGCTGCTATCGAATCGGACCTCACTACCCTTTCAGGCAGATCATTCCAAATTCGAACAACTCGCTGAATAAAAAAATTTATTCTAACTTCCCCTCTGCCTCTTTTGGTAGATATCTTAAGACTGTGACCACGGGTCACAGACATACGTACCAGTGGAAACAGCTTTTCCCTATCTAGCCTGTCGAAACCTTTCATGATCTTGAAGACCTCTATCAGGTCCCCGCGTAACCTTCTCTGCTCCAATGGGAAAAGTGCTAACTTCTCCAGTCTGTCCATTCCTGGTATCATTCTCGTGAATCTCCTCTGCACCCTTTCCAGTGCCTTAAAGTCCTTCCTGAAATAAGGTGCCCAGAACTGGATGCAGTACTCCAGTTGAGGCCTAACCAGTGTTCTGTATAGATTAACCATAACCTCCCTACTCTTATACTCTATGCCCCAACTAATAAAGCTCAGTACACCAAATGCCTTTTTTACTGCCTTATCTACTTGCCCTGCTACCTTTAATGATTTGCTTACTTGAACACCCAGATCTCTCTGTACGTTCACCCCCCTTAAGATTGAGCTACCAAGTCTATATTGCCTCCTATCATTTTTCCTATCTAAGTGTATCACCTCACACTTATCCACATTAAAATCCATCTGCCACATGTCAGCCCATTCCACCAATCTGTGTATGTCTGCTTGCAGTTGGTTACAGTCCTCCTCACTATTTACTACCCTACCTAACTTTGTATCATCTGCAAACATGGAAATAGTGCTCTCTATGCCCAAGTCCAGATCATTAATATATATTAGAAAGAGCATTGGTCCCAATACCGATCCCTGGGGGACACCTCTGCACACCTCCTTCCATTTCGAGAAACACCCATTAACCATCACCCTCTGCTTTCTGTCACTCAGACAGTTCTTAATCCAAACTGCCACTGTCCCCTTAATACCATGGGCCTCTAATTTTTTTTAATTAATCTCTTATGCTGTACTGTGTCAAAAGCCTTTTTGAAATCCATTTAAATAACGTCCATCGCATTTCCCTCATCAAACCTCACAGTCGCCGCTTCAAAAAATTCTATTAGATTTGTTAGGCAAGATTTGCCTTTAACAAATCCATGTTGGCTGTCTCTAATTACCTCGTGTTCCTCTAAGTAGAAATTTATTCTGTCCCGGATTATGGTCTCCAGTAGTTTTCCTATTACCGAAGTTAGGCTGACTGGCCTGTAATTTCCGGGTTTGTCTTTCTGCCCCATTTTGTAGAGGTGGGTAACATTAGCCACTCTCCAGTCTCTTGGCACCATTCCTGTGTCCAATGAAGATTGAAATATAATGGCCAGAGCCTCCGCTATTTGAACCTGTATCTCCCACAGCAACCTTGGGTGAAACCATCTGGTCCTGGTGACTTATCAATTTTGAGCCCAGTCAATCTTTTCAGAACTTCCTCTCTGTCCATAGTAATCTGATCTATTTCCTCACCTCTACCCTCTCATCCAATACTGCGGCATTTGGGGCATCCGTTTCTGTTGTGAAGACAGATGCAAAGTACTCGTTCAGTACATCAGCCATTCCCTCTGCCTCCACAACAAGATTGCCGTCATTGTCTTTGATCGGCCCCCACCCTACCGTTAACTAACCTTTTTTCCTTTATGTGCTTATAAACTATTTTAGGATTCCCCTTTATGTTATCCGCTAACCTCTTCTCATGCGATCTTTTAGCCTGTCTTATCATTCTTTTAAGATCACTCCTGCATTCTCTATAATGCGCTTTTGCTATCCTCAGTATCTTGCGTCTTCCAATTGTCGTAATCCATCTTCTTCTTTTTCATTCTAGACAGAATATCCCTGGTCATCCAGGCTGGCTTGGTTGTTGCACATTTCCCTTTTGTGGGAATATATCTATTTAGACCTTGAGTTATCATATCTTTGAAGATCTCCCATTGCTCATGAGTCATTTTACCTGCCAGTCTTACTTGCCAACTCTCGGTCCCTTTTTAACCCATCAAAATGAGCCCTTTTCCAGTCGAGCATTTTCACACTTGACTGTACTTTGTCCTTGTTCATGAGTAATCTAAATCTAATAATATTATGGTCACTGTTACCTAGATGCTCCCCTACCGAAACCTGTTCAACCTGACCTATTTCATTCCCCAGGACTAGATCAAGCAATGCTTCCTTCCTCGTAAGACTGGAGACATACTGCTCAAGAAAATTTTCCTGTACACAATTTATGAATCTTTCTCCTGCTTTGCCCTTAGTGCTGCTATTTCACTTTATAGTATATTCTGTGAAGCACTTTGAGATGTCTAGAAGACGTGGAAAGCACTATATCAAATGCAAGGATTATTATTATTAATATTATTGATTTGGCTGTCAGATAGTGGGATGAAGCATATAGTGGGACACAAAACAACAGTGAATAGAACAATAGGATTGACTGTGCTGCTTTTCGTAGTGGTCCTGTGAATGTGAATTGTTAGCTATTTTTAATTATGCTGGGAATGAAAAAGTTAATATTGCTAGAAGCAATATTATGTTGGGAATTTAAACATTTAAACAGTTTGTGATACAGAGGTCCACATTTAAAAAAAAAGTTATTTGGATACATGGAGCTTTACCATCCAGCTCCTCACAGTAACTGGCCTTTTAAATCCGATTTTGGTGTCTGCGGGTTGTCTGCCACATGTGGAGGCCCATCACCTTGCTTTTTACATCATTTTTGATGATAACTACTTGATGAATTGTAGTCTGTTTTTATAATGTGACAAACTACAAACTTAGGTTGATCAGAGATTGCCATTTGCATAGTACTGTTCCTGCATGTTTTGTGACATAGATGTCCTTAATTCTTCATTCCTTTATTCTCTGCGGACACAGAATTATTCACTCAATAATCTTATTTCAGAATCAGCAGTTTTATATCCTATTGCCCTGGGCATGCCAGTAATAGAGTATAAATATACAGTCCTTTGGTCCGGTTTTAAAGAGGATTGATGTTTTAGAATTATTAGTCTCAAAGACACGGAAGCTCATATATGATTCATAAAATGGTAACTTCTATCTGCAAAGCCTGTGATTGAAGCATATGGTTTATAGATTGTTGCAGGTGTGAAAGAACATGTGGTACTAGATATATAAGGGCAGACTGGCAATGTCTTAGAACAGTGGTTCCCAACCTTTTTTTGCTGCAATCCAAATTAGCGTTCAACCAGTTGCTAAAAAAGAAGCTTTTAACGCAAAAAAAAAAGCTTTAATGCTAAAACAAAAATGCCACACCGCCGACCAATTTGGGTCGCAACCCAAGGTAGGGAACCACTGTACTAGAAAAAAGGGGAAAGACATTGCAGCCAATATCAGTGGGTATGAAAAATAGCAAACCAAAATTATGCACATGGCACAACAGAAGATGATGGGAGTGATAGGATCATGGAGCCTGTTGCAGGAGAGGACACAGGCTTCAGAGTTCTGGATGATAATTTTTTCACTAATCTCATTTGGGTCCACTGAACAGATACAAATGTACTACGAGTGCTTCAGTAAAGATCAGTCCAATTAAATAATTATCCATTTGATCATCCTAAAAGAGCTGAGACTGACTTCAATTAGGAAGGTTTTTTGGTGAAATGCTCCAGGAAATCAACATGAACATTTACTGTGGATACAAAAACAACAATAAAATTACATTTGTACTGTATCTTTCATGTCAGGAGGACATCCCAAGGTGCTAGGCAGTCAGTGTTTTGGACCCGGGCTGGAGGGCAGGATTGGGAAGGGTGGAGGGCATGGGTGGAAGGAGGGTGATCAAAAGCACAGTCAAAGAACAGGGTCTTGAAGTGGGTCTTGAAGGAGGCAAGGGAGGTGGCATAGTGGAAAGATTGTGAGATGGAGCACCAGAGGATGAACATAAGAACATAAGAATTAGGAGCAAGGGGGGGGGGGGCAGAGTAACTGAAGGTCCACTCACCAATTGTGGGGCGGACAAACTAGGGAATATGAAGCAGTCCGGAGCCCGCTGAGGGGAGGAAGCAGGCAGGTTGGTAGGGGCTAGAAGGTCACAGAGGTAGGGTGGAGAGAGGCCATGGAGGAAGGACCAGGATTCAAGTGAGGACCAGGATTTTGAACTGTATCCTCTGTGTGATGGGAAACCAGTGGAGCTGGGCGACAATGAGGGTCATAGGATCATGGAGCCTGTTGCGGGAGAGGACACAGGCTTCAGAGTTCTGAATGATCTGCCGTCCTCCCCAACTCCGGTAGGAGGAGTTGGGGAGGACGAGAAGCAGGGAGTTTTGCTTGTATGAATATGTGTATGAGGCTTTCGGCGGCCTGCGGTGTGGGTGTGAGACAATGGCAGAGCGGGGCGATGTTGCGGAGGTGGGGAGAAGGCAGAGCGGGTCATGGCATGGATGTGGGGTAGAAAGGATAGTTGAGGGTCGAACAAGACACTGAGTTTCAGTACAGGCTCAGTAAGATGGAGTATGCATCCTTGAATGGTGATGCTGTCAGCTTCTGGGGTGTGGAAATCAAGATATTCAGAGATGCATGATTTTACTTGAAAAAGAATTCTAAGCATTGTAATTATATTGCATTAATCCTTTATACAGTAGAAAAGACCCTTGCATAATCTCATGTTGCATAAATATCTAAGTTTGTTTTAATATGGAAATGTTTCTGCATTATTTGAATACTGTTAGATATATTTTCTGACAATGGTATTATTTTTCAATTGCTCATTGGTGATGAATTGTACATATAATTCTCTGTAGGCTTCAGAAACCATGGGCAAAATAAAATTTTAAAAGCCTAAATAACATTTAAATAACATTTAAAGTAAAGCTCAGAGCAGAGTCTAAAATTCTGAATTCATTTTGGAGATTATGGAATTATTTTGCTTGGCACATGAGTAACTAATGTTCTGAAAGGTCATCAAACTCAACATTTAAATAGTTTAATGTTGTATTTGGATAGCAAATTAAACTTTAAAGATTGTATGGTTTATTTTCCTTTATTGTGTGAATATTACTGTATAAAACTCCATCAAAGTATATAAAAGATAAAGGATTTACCAGGATGTTAAACTTCTAAAACACAGCAATTTCAAACAGGATATTTTGTATTCAAGAATCTTAATATGAACAATTACCTGTGACTAAAATACATCAAAACACTTTAGGAAAGTCTCCCAGGTAGATTGAGTAAGAGTAAATTTCCAGCAAATCTGATGATATACTTACCAGATTCCTTAATGAAGGTTATGGTTGGAAATGATCATATTTCAGACTTGATTGAAAGATTGCCAAATGGACCCGCTGTTTATTGGCCACATCTTCTATGCTTGGAGATAGGAAATTAAGTTGAGACTATGATCATAAATTCTGTCAGTATATTCTAGAGGGAATTAAGTCACAGTTTATTGAAGAAATCTATTGTAAGAGCAGAGGTTTGTATGATTCTTGTTTCAATTTGGGATTGGTCAGAAGGCTTTTTTGCAGCCCAAGATATTTATATTTTCCTACATGGCTTACTTTAAAAAGAATGATTCTAACTCAGGAATTAATATTCACAAATTACTTTGCAAATGTTTATGTGACCATAGATGCACCATCTTTTCCATTTGGCAGATATGTCAGGCTTTGCCAGGGAATTAGTCAATCTGGGGACTCTAATAAAGGCTATTGATTGTGGCTCTTTAATTCAATTTGAAGGCTGTATATAAAGGAGAACCTGGTAAAATACTGTTTCATACAATGTTGAAATCTCTGGAGTACTTGGACCCATGTGCTTTGTTTTTAGAACATTAGTGATTATATGTTCGGAACATTGAGCATGTAATTATGTAAATAAATTGCTTTTTCTGCATGAAGTACTGCGGTATTTATATATCGGCATGGTTAATCCAGATGGGCAGGTGTGCACAAGCTGTTTACTTACAAAGGCAATTTAAGAAAACATTCAGTAGAGTAATGCGCAGGTGGAGAGCAAAGAACAGTAGCAGTAGAACAACGTACTCTTGTTGCAAGAGAGTCTCCAATACCTGAAGTCTTGTTATCCTCTGGAGAGGACTTAGAGGAGCTTGGGGTGGTACAGCTGCATCTCAAAGGGAGGGTAAAAGGATGTATCTAGTTATAATAGTTATGGAGCAATACTGACAGTGGATATCTTTGGCTTAGACAAGCATGGTTTTTGTTTCTATAATAGTGATTGTTAATAAAATAAATAGAGAATATATTTAGAACAAAATTAACATGATTTAATTTGTTAAACAGTACCTAATAATACCTGGAAAACCAATGGCATTGAAATTGTCCTGTTGCTGCCGAGTCACCATAAAAAAGCAACTAACAACATCAGGTGTATCTCCGCAGGCAATCTCATGTCAAGACTGAAGACTCTCAAGTCAGCATGAAGCCCAAGCAGATGTTGGAGACACCGTTTATATAGGGAGGAGCTTTGGCAAGGTGCCAGTAATCCTACCACGTTTCCGAGGAACAATGTTCAACCCATTTGTTGTTTCTACACATCTGCAACTATCCTTTGATAGAACACCTATAGTGTTGGCTTGCCTGAAAATTAGATGTTAAAGTGGAAGCATTTCATTGTATGGGATAGTGCTAAGCCAATCAGACTAGCAAGGCTATAAGTGTTACCCAGGTGTTAACTTGGCTCAGCAGGTTGTTATTATAATTCTAATAATTTTAACAGAGGTGAGTTTCTCTCAGTATCCTGATCAACAATTCTCCAGATAGAATTGGTCATCCGTCTCAATCCTATTTCTGGAACATTGTTGTGCACAAATTGGTTGTTGCATTTGCCTATAAAATACATAGTCTCTACAATTTGCAGTATCTCCTGTGAAATGCTTTGAAAGGTCTCACTCACCTGAGAAAGAATCATACCATCTCATGAATTTTTGCCTTCATAACAAAGAATACAGAAAACTAAGAGAAGAGAGAGGTATCTTAAATGGAAGGTTTTTATATTATTTAATTAAATAACTCATTTTAAGACGCTTAAAGTTCTTTATCTGTTCTTTTAGTCACCAATTGCAAATATCAATTATCTGTGCGCTTCATACAGAGTTCCTTTGTAACCAGTTTTGACTCTGGCTAATACATGGGGAAAGTAGGAATATAAAGCTTTAGAAAAGACCACTGTGGTCCATCTAGCCAATCTTAAATGAAAAATAACTTAATAGTTCTACAATACTCTATCTCCTGTATCCTTTCATTAAATTGTGAGTTCAATACATCAATGTTTTATTCCATTAAGCTCCTGTTGCATCAGTTCATAAAGTACCTGAATGTGGTTTAATGCATCATTTCAATCATTATGTTTACACTAAATCAATATTGCAGCAATACTTATTAAACAGAAACTTGGTTTCAAATCATATTTGTTTATTTTTATGATCAGTGCATGAATATTTATATTAAAATATGACCTCCAGGATGTCTGGCAGTATATGTATACTTTTCTAATATTCACACAATAGAGATGGTATAGAATATTCTGCTTCTGGATGCTTCAAATTTCATGCTTGTCTAATACTAATTTAATCCCATGAGAGCGACAAATGATCTGGATTTACAATTATAATAATCCTTGTATTTGATATAATGCCTTTCAAATCTGGAGGAAGTCTCAAAGCACTTCATGTGATATACTATATTTATATGCAGTATTTCACGCGAAGGTGATGCGCCTTGAAAATACACATACACTATGTACAGTCACTGGATGTGTAGTTACTGTGTATTTTCTAGGTGAATGCAGCAGCTAATTTCTACATGGCAATGTGTCACCGTAGCCAAGTGAATGCACTAGCTTATTTGAAGGATTACTGGCAGGGACAACATGAGTAACTTCCTTCTCTTTTCAAGTAGTGCCGTAGGATCTTGAAAATCCACCCAAACTGACAGATGGGACCTATTTTGCCTGCTCACTTAGCCCTTGGAAACCCCAAAGTTTGCACTGGTATACAGTTGGATATTAGCCAGCTAAAACCAGGTGACTTACCATTACAGAGCACTGGTAAGCTTTCCAACTATTTGATCCATGTAGGATCATCCTACCCATCAGGGCTTTGACTTGCAGGACTAACACATGCAATGTTAATAATGAACCTGAGTAACACAAGTTGGGAATCCTTCCAGTAGATGGAAATACATCCCATAAACAGATAGGAACTCTGTTGCAATCGAACTTGCTTCCAGGACAGAGTTCCCACCCATCAATGAGGCTCCTCAATATAGAATCCAATTACGAATCTCATTCATGCAGAGGAACTAATAAGAAGTACTTCAAATTAGACCTTATTATTTCACATCAGCTCTCTCTCCAGCAAGTATTATCCATCTCATTGTTTGATCGCAAACTGCCTGAGGAGTTGATGTTAAATTAAATCATGGCCCTGACAAAATTTGATCCTGTTTTCTTTGTGCAAAATCAATTTACAGAGAGCAGCAAAATAAATCTTTCTTATCCTTTTCAATTTGACAGGGATCTACCATTCTTCACAAATAACTACTTCTGCTTAACTTCATCAAGGCTAACATTTATTTCCCTGACCACCAATTCAGACCATGCTGTACAATCACCACCAAACCATATCCTTTCAAATGCATTGCAAATCAGTCATTGAATGCCCTTTAATTCAGGAAGAATGCCCTCAAGTGATGGTGCCTCACAGAGAAGCTCAATACATATAACATTCAATTAGCTTAATCTTAGCATCACCTCTAGTATCTCAATGCCAAGTGGCAGTGTTCTCAATTAATTTCACTTGAATCATAAACCTATCCCCACATAGTATAACACATTGCTATTTTAAACGTCACTTTGATAAAGGTCATTTTAATTAATATTTACCCACATGATACAAACTCCCTTTTCAAGCTTTTTGCAGACACCACATAGAACAAATCAGTCACGTATACTACTTCTTGGTAGGAGATATAGCATCATCCTGTAAGTTAACCTTCTTATTTATTTTGAAGCCTTTGTGATGGGTAGCAGCAAACCTTCTCTTGGGAACATTATCCAAATTGATTGAAGCTCGGAGTCATGTTGAATTTGTGCTTTTTTGGGGTACCTTGCTTTAAACAGAGTATAATACTTCAACAAGGGCTAGACTTATTCATCAGACATTATTTTGTATCATATCATGCACATAAAATAATGTCCATCTGTACCGAGATTGTTGGGATCAGTCAGTGTGAAGGGCCATTGTGTTTCCATTTAGTACAGTGAACATGAGCTTTCATTTACAATCAATGTGCTCAATGCATGAGTTGAGAAGACAACGGCTCTTTACACTGACTGATCATAATAGTTTCTCTAGTGAACTGAAATGCATGGTGAGCCCAAAAGAGACACAAATGAAAGCATTTACTCCACAAAATGAGAAGGATGTTCATAATGACTAGATTCCAGACCAGTTCTCATTAAATAGCAATTCAACCATCAATATTTTGAATTCATAATATTCTACATTTTATTCTACATTTACAAGTGTTCCTCAGTTAACTTAAGAAACTCTTTTCCAGAACAAGGGCAACTCTGTTAGACAAACCAGAATTCATCTGTCCTGTATCGAAGAATGCTCTATTATTATCACATTGACAGACAGAAATTCTATACATTCATAATTAGTTTAAAAGTATAATTAAATTAGATACATCTGCTCTTCTGATATGCAAGGCAACAACAACAATTTGTATTTATATATTTATATCCACGCAGGGTAGCATCTCAGAGAGCTTAAATACGACAATATTCTAAATACAAGAATCATTATTACCACAGTATACAAGTTGGAATTGGATGGAAATCAATCAATAAAATACACAATCTTTATACTTTACATCAATCATATTAAGTGCTTTGAGACATCCTCCTATTATTTCTTAGGATGGAATGTGCGGTATTGAAATTAAGAATTTAACACTATAGCTTGATAGCAAGGCATATTTACATGTTTAGTGACAAAGCATGTTTAGTTCATACAGCTCACCACAGGATTTCTGGAGAAATGTGCTTGTATCTATTGATTGAAGAATTTGCTACATTTCTGACCTAGGATGTATTTACTCAGGTAAAACATTGTGATGATTGTGTTAGCATGACCCACAGTACTGAACTTAGTTGCTCCTCCAGTTATTGCATTTTAATTACTTAATATTAGTTGACTGTACATCTCTCATTATATAGCCGCTTACCACATACTGTAATAGAACTAGGAGCGGGCAATAGATCGGATCTTCGGGGCTTGGAACAAGTTGGTATCAAAATTGAGCTGATTTGCTTTAAAAAAAATGGATTGTATCATATAACAAGAAATATACAAAGCACTGAAAGTTTTTTGAAAGATTTTCACTCACTGTGATGATACTGTAACAAACAAGTAACTTTTCCAAAATAAAATGGTGGATTTTAATAAAAGTCTTTCTTTGTGTCTTATTACAATCATTCAGACACTGGAAGAAACTCCTTTCTCTTTAAAATAAGAGATCAATAACATGCTCCTGAACAGACACATGGGTCCCTAGTTTGTAGACTCATCTGAATGACAGCACTCTTAACAATGCAAATGTTCCTAGCCATTATGTGGCATTACAAAATTGCCCAGTTAGTAATCCACTTCAAGATATTAAAGTGTCATTATTGAGAAGATATGTCAATTAATCTATGGCTCCAGATCAGCATTAGATTTAGGGTTAAAAGGATACTGAGAAGATATAGAGATATGGGATTAGAGAAAGTAGATAAGTAGAACGGTGCAAGTATGAGGCATCCTGTATCTGGGATATAATATCAACACGTTTCTACTGTTGAGGCAAACCAAAGTTGCACCAATAATTAACTTGACATATCCACAGTTATTGTTGCTGGAAATACGGTTTTGCACATATCTTCATAGTCAGCTTCAGGACTTAAGCGATCATTACCATTGAAATGCCGACATACGAGGGAAAATCAGAACACAAGACAAATGATTTTGAAAATGCTTCCAGAAAAATTGGCAAACACACAAACAGGATAAATAATACCTCAGTATTAATGATGGCTTGCAACTAAAGGAAACTGATTTAGAATATCTCTTTTACAAATGTTTTCTGCAAATATGAAGCCGTCAATAGAAAGAGATACTCATTATACTGAGCTTCCTGCTTAAAGTATGAAGAGAGACTTTCTAAATTGAAGTTTTTTCAACTGTAGAAGAGGAGATTGAGGGGGGTAATACGATAAAGGCCTTTAATGTTCTGAAAAGCTGTGATAAGGTAATCCACTAAAAACTATTTCCTTTCGTTGGGACATCAATATAAAGGTGGAACAGGCTCAAGATTATTGAAAGAAAATTCAGGTGTAAGGTTAGACGGAATTTTGCTACTCAGATTGGAATTCATTACTACGAGTGGCTATTGGGGATGGATCAATAGAATTCTTATTGGATAAACAACTGAACAGTAAAATTGTAAGGAATGTGGAAAGAGCAGGGAAATTAGATTAAGAAAGTTATATAATAATGCAGCCAGCATTGGCTCTGTGAGCTGACTAGCCTAATTCTGTACTGAAAATATTTATGTGTCTATGTTAAAGTAAATATGAAGCTTGTTCCCTGGGGGTTTGATTCTTGCTCAACGCTATTTTAACATACTTCCATTGTCTCTACAATTGGATTCGGGTATTGAGTTGTTCACATTTACAGTATTATCTTAAATTGGACTGCTAAGCTACTTGAATAGCACAGAATACTCATCGAAGGGAATTGTAGGGAAATGTTCACTGGTTGCTGTTTTCATGACCAACAATTTAGACACTGAGCACTTGCGAATAGCACCAATCTAGCTCTGAAACTTAATCAAATCAATTTTTTATTTTATGAACTCCAGTCTCAAAGTTTTGATTTATATTGTTCTAGCATTAACAATATCAACGGCAAAATGTGCCAATTGTGTCCATATAATTCTATTAAAACCTATGCATTCCTCCAGACTCTTTCCCTACCACTTATACTCTTGCATCTCTCTCTCTCTATTTCTCTCTCGCAAAGTTAATCACCCAAGAAGAACATTGACCATAAATGTATCTGAAAAGACCTTAATCTGTATTTTGGGAGGATGGGGGAAATGGGAAATTTGCGCGAGAATCATTTGATCAGTGGTCATTAAAGTAAGTATCCATAAAATTGCAATCAAGGACAATTCAAAACAGCTCTCATTTTTGTAAATGCTCAGGAGTTATTCAAATGAGATGATATCCCAAGATTGTCCCCAAACTGTCAACACTGCCGTCTCTCCAGCTATTTTTATCAAAGGGAATTTGCTGATTTATGCAAGGCAGAATCTACAATCTTAAATCCAAGCACATTTTTGTAAGAGTACTTCTGTTCTGAATTGTTGAAAATCTTCACTGGTATTTTTCACCCAGCAGTCCATCATTGCAGAACATGATTAGGGAAAAGAGAAAGATTTTATGAATAGGAAAGTGAGACTGCGAGCTCCTTCTGACATTTTACTCCCATATTCCTTACAATGTACAGATTGTCCTTGTCTATATAAAACACCCAAATAAATATTATAATGAGCGCTGAGCAATCTTCCGTGACAACCTAGCTGATAAGTACAGTACTTCAATCTTTACAGAATATAAAAATTTTAAAGTATTATTGCTACCCCACAGAGAAAAGGGCAGCAAATTCCAGCATTATTAATTTTCCATGTTGACATATTTGTTAATATGTCAACTGGCATTTGTTAATATGTCAACTAACAACATATTATTAATTTGCTATAACTGTTCATTTACAATTCTTTATGCCTAAATATGTGACTCATTAAGTGGACTGGAACATAGAAAATCCAGGAACTCTGAATGCGTTTCCTGGCATCTTAAACCCAATTTCTAGTGACAAATTTGTGCCAAAGTAAAGCTGGCATTTATTAAGCACTCCTGCTCAAAACTAAAAGTATAAACTCTGCCAAATTGTGCACTGATTACTCGCCAGTATGAAAAATTACCCCTACGGGGGTTGGGTTCATGAGAGTACAAGCTCATATGCACAGCAATGCAAATTCTGCCTCTAATCTGAACTGATATCACTCTATCTTAGTAGCCTCAGGGAACTATTTCTACAGATGTTCCCTTACTGGTATCTATCCAATAGATAATATTTTTAAAATAAAAATTCACTGTAAATCTTGCAAAATTAATAGGTTATAATTTACTATTCATTTCCCGGGTAACCAATCTACTGTTTGACAGGAACATACTGATACTTAGGTCTGATGGTTCCCTTGCTTATGGTTACCAATGATTCAGTGGAGTCTATCATTGAGTTCATATTGCTTATGGAAGTAACTGTGGGAAGCCACAGCTATTCGAAGATATAAATGTTCAGCTCAGCCTGTATACTTTACCTTCTCCAGAGATCCCAGCTTTGTTTACTTGTTCGCAATCATGAATAAATGCTCAAGGATTCAGTATGCACAGTCAGTGACAAATGGAACTGTGTTTCCAAATTCAAATACTGCAACAGTGCAGGGAAATAATATGAAAGAGACAAAATAACGTCCCTATGTTTGCTCTTGAGAAACTCATAATACATTAATCTCAACTTCCTCTAGTCACAACACAAATACCTTTCACAAGGGTAAAACTGGGATTGAAACAACTCCAGCATAAGAATTACTACAGATGAAAAGATAAATTTACCAGCACTACTTAATTTGTAATACTAATAAAATAAGAATATCAAATTGTTGTTGTTGTTATTATTGGAGACCATTTGGCCTGTAAAGCTTGTTGCTCCATTTTATTAGATTATTGTTGATGTGCACTTGATCACATTTTCCTATCCTTTCATCAAAACACTTGATAACTCTGACTGTCACATATTCACCCACCTCACTTTTGGATATTTCAGTTGACACCATTCACAACATTTTGGGGCTGTGAGTTTCATATTTCCATAACCCTTTGTGTGGATTTTTATTCTTAACTGTCCTCTTGTACTGGATTCCTCTACCAGAGGAAAATGATTCTCATTATCTCTATATCAATTCACTCACAAATATAGTGTCAATTCACCTTACAGTATATTCTGTGAAGCGTTTTGAGATGTCTAGAAGACGAGAAAAGCTCTAACTCCAAATGCAAGGATTTATTATTAAATCTCTTTATAATTTCAACACTTTAATCAGTGTACCCCTGAACCTTCTTTGCTGAAGGGAGTACAACCCAAGTTTACACAACCTCTCCTAATTTAGCCGAGGTATCATTCTGATGAATTTGCTCTGTATACCCTACATGCCAGTTGGTTTTCCCTTCAATGTCCAAAACTGATCACAGTACTTTAGATTAAGACTAATCGGGGATCTGGAAAAATGAACAATCACTTCCTCAAGTTTACATTCTAATCTTCTTGAGGTAAACGTCTATTACATCAAGAATGATTTATTTTCTATATACTATGGTACCTTTCACATCTCAAAGCTCATTGCCCCCCACCCCCTGGGGTGGGGGGGAATGATAACTGAGAGCGTGGTCATAAAGATAGGTCAAGGGGTACTTTAAATGTGAGGAGAAGAGTTGAGGCAGATGGGCTCAGGGATGAAGCTCCAAAGTCAGGGGCAGAATGGCTGAAAACTCATCCACCATTGGTGACCTGTATTACATGGGGACCATGAAGTAGGCCGTTGACTGAGTGACCTGTGTTATAGGAGGTTGTAGAGTTACAGCGGGGCAAAATAGCAAGTCCTGCAAGCAGGGCATTGAAATAATTACGTCTATACTGTACTGTTCAACTCCATCTAACCATTCTTTCAATGTAAATTTGCAAATAATAAAAGGTACAATAAACCACTCAGCAATAAATTATTGCTCTTTGGATAATGAGTCTATTGTGTATTAACTCATAATAGATTGCCAATATTTAACTTTTAAACCCATTATATTCTGTGCAGTGAAGTTCCCTTAATTTCACACCAATTTTATTTTAAGGAATAATTAAGCAATAGACAAATTGTATGTCTATGTGTGCAATAGTTTACTTTCATTTGAATGAGAAGGGTCTTAAAACATTCACTGAACATGACAAACAACAACAAACAACAAATTACACTTATAAAGCGCCTTTCACGTCGGGAGGACGTCACAAGGCGCTGCACAGGAGGCATGTGACCCGAGCTGGGAGGGGAGTGTAAGGGAAGGGGTGAAACAAGTAGGGGAGGTCGAAGAATTCGGGGTGGAACAAAAGGCATGGTCGAAGAGGAAAGTCTTCAAACCGGCCTTGAAAGAGGAAAGGGAAGAAACGAGATGGAGGGATTGGGGGATGGAATTCCATAGGGTCGGAGCAAAAAAACTGAAGGCCCGGCCTCCAATGGTGGGGCGGTTCGGGCGGGGGGCTTGGAGCAGGCCAAGTCCTGCTGAGCGGAGGGTCCGGGTGGGCTTGTAAGGGGAGAGTAAATCGGTAAAGTAGGGCGGGGCAAGGCCATGTAAGGCCTTGAAGGTGAGGACGAGGATCTTGAACTCGATCCTCTGGAGGAAGGGGAGCCAGTGGAGACGGGCGAGGGTGGGGCTTATGTGGTCACGAAGGCGGGTGCGGGATAATACACGGGCTGCAGAGTTTTGGATGACCTGCAGCCTGTGAATGGAGAAACTGGGGAGGCCGACGTGGAGAGAGTTTCCGTAGTCCAGCCTTGAGGTGATGTACGCATGCACGAGTGTTTTGGCAGCATGGGGGGTAAGATAATTGCGGAGCCTGGCAATGTTGCGCAGGTGGAAGTAAGCGGTGCCGGTCAAGGCACGGATGTGGGGGAGGAAGGAGAGTTTTTGGTCGAACGAGATGCCGAGGTTCCTGACTGGCTTTGTGAGGTGGAGAGTACAGCCTTGGATGTTGAGGCTGGCAGCGCCCGATGTGCGGAGGCGCTGGCTTGAGCCGATCAGAAGGGCCTCGGTCTTACTCACGTTCAATTGGAGGAAGTTGTCCCTCATCCAGGACTGAATGTCGGACAGACATGCTGTCAGAACATCGATGGTTTGGGGGTTGAGGGATGAGGCAGAAAGGTACAGCTGGGTGTCGTCCGCATACATGTGGAAATTTACCCCATGTTTGCGGGTGACATCGCCCAGAGGGAGCGTATAAATGGTGAAAAGGAGGGGGCCGAGGACAGAGCCCTGAGGGACGCCGTGAGAAACTGTGCAGGGGTTTGAGGAAAAACCATTGGAAGATACAAAGTGTAAACGGTGGGTCAGGTAGGAATGGAACCAGTCAAGGACGAATGAGATGGAACATATATTCCTCCTCAGTATGAGTATTGTTTAAGTTTAAGTACTACCTTCAATGATAACAGTGTGTAGTGACATATTTGATGTGCTATTCAGTACTCATTAGTATTTGTGTCATGGGCAGCATGTTCTCAGCAGTAGGATTCGGGTCAATGATATTAGAAAAAAACTAATGAAATCTTGATACTCTACCTTGTGTTTTCACCTCGATGAAACACTTTGCACCCAAGCTATGTAAATTACATTTTTAAATCATTCCAGCTTATGTGCAGAGGATAATTGATCCTCACATGCAAAATTCCACATTCACTGTGACTCTCTCTGGCCCTGGTATGTATTGAAGTGTGAAGCAAAAACAAAAATCACTGCAGGTCAGGCAGCGTCTATGGAGAAAGGAAAAGTGAGTCAAAGTTTCGGCTCTACGACCCTTCGTTAGAACTGAATGTGTTGAAGTGATTGAATGTGTGAGGATTGCTTTGGAAATGTGTTGACTGGTAGAAATTGATTTGAACTAGTGTTGGTAAGGGAACAATCTGTTGAATTCTGATCATGAGATGGTGCAGCAGTAGTCATGGGATACATTTTGAATAAGTAGAAACAGCAGGCAAGGCAACAAGATTTGTACTGTAATGTGAGAGGCAGATAGCATCCCAAGTAGCACCATTCTAGCAGCTGGACAGATTGCTTAAATTCCATTGAGCAACAACTTCTGAACTGTTTAACGACAGCCAGGGGAGGTTGTGAGAGAACTCTTGGAAATGGTATAGACCCACATCTAGGGGAAAATGTACACTGAGTATAATATTGCTTCCGGCTTCAAAGATTGCAGTAGCCCTAGACAATTATGCCTGTGGTTCTTTCTACTGGGCATTTTGTGAATCAGTCCATGAGGCTACCGCCTACAGTGCCCTAAAAAAAAGGCTAAGGTTCCAGAGTCAATATCAAAGCCACATTGCAAATGATGTATATTATGGGATTGGGCAAGAACACTTATGCCAACAATAGGGGTGTCTTTTCCGATTCGTCAAAAAGGAACCTTCCCTCCACCCCACAGCCACCTCCTCTCCCCACACCCGCAACACACACACACACACATACACGCAAGACTTTAGAAACAGAGAAAGAGGGAACCAGTATAACACAGTTCTTTAACCAAGAAGATACATTTGAAGACTTTCTGACCGAACTGAACTGTTTTGGTCTTGACAGTATATAGATGTGAATTCAGACTGGCTCAAAATCTGGACAGGAGTTTACTTTTTATTATGCTGTGCATTAGGGGTCATCAACTAAATGTAGCCCCTAGGACTCCCTCCAGCAGTGTCTTATCATATTGTAAAGAGTTCTACTCACTGGATGTCTATTTCTTATGGGTGCGTTAAGACTGTGTAATGCATGTGAATGGCAGATATCTTGAGGGGAAACATTGTTACTTTTAGCCTCTGGGCATTTTCCATCCTATATACTGTACGTACGAAACAATATGAATCCTGGCGCCATGGTTTTCTAGGTCATTTGGGCAACACGATGCAGCATGACTGATGACTCTGCGCTACACTCCTGTATTATTGCAGAACAGGTCTGTACTGTAGCCAGGTTTATTCACATTCCTGAATCCTCAGAGAGCTCATGATATTTGACAACAAACTAATAATAAACAGTTTGATTTGCCGTTGGTTGGGTGTGGGTGTGGTGGTGGTGGGGGGGTGGGTGGGTGGGGTGAGAGGGGGGATTGGAGAGGAGAGCTTTACATTGTTGATTTTTTGAGGTGTCAAAATGGTGTGTTGCATGAATTGGGCATTTATATGAATTTTTCTCTCAGCTAATATATATAGGAGGGTAAATGATAAGTGACAGTAGAGTATGAGGAGTCAGAGATCCGATTTAAAATGCATTTCCATGACTGCTCGACAGACACCTGCAGTTCTTTGTATATCAGTGGAATGCTGAATATCTTTACTGAGTTTTAATTGTTTTGCTTCATCTTGGCACGGTTTCAATTGTTCTCATTGTTCCTTTTAATGTCTGGCAATGATCAAAGATGTGGTGGAATCTAATGAATTCTGATACATTATTGTTGCCAAAGTGTGAATGACAATTGTGATGAATGACAGTGATCTGTATGTATGTTTCTCTCAAGTCCTCTGCATCTTCCTTTGTATTTTGTTGCTGTTCTACCACAACCTCTTGTGAAAGGATAGGTCAATAGGAATGTGTGCTATTCATGTTTCACAAGGAAATGCAGAAACACCAAAAGTAGCGCTCCAAATGATGGTTCAGCAATGGTACCAGATTGTTTTTTGTTCGAAGCAGCTGCAAACTGTTGGCAATCAGTGATTTATCTCAGAATACAGAATGTGTGAGTGAGTTCCTAGAACTGTCAGTGCTCCACATTGGCCATTAGTGTATTTTGCTCCCACCAATCATTTTATTCTACAATGGCAAAGATGACAAATACCTATTTGTAGTCATCATAATCCTTCACTGTAGTTGCCTGAATTATAGAACAGTTGTTGAGATACAGAATTCTCTGCCAAGTAAGGTACCAGAGGTAGAGTCCAATGTAGGTTTCAAGAGGTAATAGGAAAGATAGACTTTCGTTTTCAGCCTATTGTCAACTGGGTGTCAAACTAGGCCATTAAGAACCACTCTGAGATGTAACCCTGCTTGAATGTCAATATGTAAATGCAAGTTTTTTGTTATCATCGTTGTTGTTGAAGGGATATAGAGATAGAGCAAGGCAGTGGGATTGAATGGACAGTTTCATCTGAGAGCCTGCACAGAATCAATGGGCCGAATGGTCTCCTTCATAACAGATTATATATTGGCAAATGCACCATCACATCTGTCAATAAACATTGCAATACAACCCACCCCCTCCTAACTTTGGCACAATGGTTGGGTCTGAAGTGAATTTGAAGTGCGTTTGAAGTGGTTTCTACACTGCAAAATATGTTTTCTACTAGTAGATATGATTGTTGTTAATAATGTTGAAACAGAAATTTCAATTAGGAAGGTCCTTCAACACATTTAACATTCTTAAATATCATCCTCCCATTACAGTATCCGGCTGTCATCCCAGCTTCAACCACCTTTCCTTGTAATCCATCATAACTCCTGGTGTCTTGTTCCCAGGATCAGAAGTACATAAGAACATAAGAATTAGGAGCAGGAGTAGGCCATTTAGCCCTTCGAGCCTGCTCCGCCATTCAATAAGATCATGGCTGATCTTCTCACCTAACTCTAATTACCATAAAACAGTATCCTGTGGAGAATTAAAACAACAATAGCAGTGCTCAAATTGGGACTCCGCCGTGAAAGGTGCTATACATATGTCATTTTGTTGTTGATGTTGTAGCTCACAATCTCGGAAGTCATTGCAAACCTACAATGGGGGAGCAAATCATTGTCCTTTGGATGAGGCATTGAACCAAAGCTCCAGCTACCTGTTGAATTGGACATTAATGATCCTGAGATCTTATTCGGAAAATGGGGTCCTCGTGCTGCTGTGGGGGACGTAGCTATGCATAAACCGGCTGCCAAATTTGACTACAAATACATAGTTGTTAAATTTCAAAGCAATTCCTTGTAAAAAATGTTTTAAATAGTTTGGGAGATTATTGGTGCTATATAAAATGTAAAATAATTATTTGTTCCCAACCATTATGCTGAATTCTGGGTAGTGTGATTTCATACAGTCTTCGGCAATGTTTCATAACAGATTTGATAACCCTTGCAATAATTATCAAAACGGTTCTGAAACATCACATTTTAACCCCATGATTATTGATTCCACACTTGACATAAGCAATGCAATGTGTTTTGTTCCTCTTGTGAAATATCAGCAGGTATTATCAGACAGCATTGCAAATGTCATTGCCAAAAGCATTTTATAATTTATTTAACTATTGAACAGATCATAAATAATTCTGTTACTATCAAATGACTTATCATTTTCACAAATCTTACATATTTGCCAGAATTGGTTATTCACTCTTTGGATTTTCAACCACAAGTATACAGTCAATTCATTTTACAGTATATTCTGTGAAGCACTTTGAGACATCTAGAAGACATGAAAAGCACCATATCAAATGCAAGGATTATTATTATTATGTTTGTGGGACATTTCTGTATACAAATTGGCTGTCTCGTTCACCCCCAAAATACACACAGTTGCACCATTTTACAATAAAACTAGTGAAGCTCTTTGTGACGTCCTGATGGCATGAGTAGATGCTATATCAAATGTAAGGATTTTATTTTACAAACAAGGAATCAATAATGTGGGATAGAAATGTTAACCGTAAGGGTTAACATTTTTCTTCACCTGAAAGCTAACATCTTTGACACAGTACTCAAGGTGTGAAATTCCACCCAGATATAGCCTTTGAGACCTTCCTCTGGTAAAAGTTAAGAATTGTGGAAAATTTGGAAGTTCAAAACTGCAAGATTAAGACAATTGTAGAATATTCTACAATTTTGTATGATCTCAACTTTTATGACATTATGGTCTTACTGATTAAGACTCTATGGAATTCTTTGCCTTCATTCTTCCGCAAGATGAACTTTGAATAGCTGCCAATGTTTGCTATTCCACACACAGGCATCTCAGAAGGATGGACAGCCAAGTGCACTAATTTAAGAACCATCACATTTTACCCCGGAAAAATGCTGGAAGCGGCATCATTTTTGTGACCTTTACAAACTACTTTTGAAAAATTTGTTTGCAAGTTTTCAAAGACAAGACAAAACATGCTGTAAGAATTCCTTTTACTTCTAAATAAAAAATGTTTTGCCTGCTTTGAAAAGGAAAGTAGAGAATGTAAGTGCCAAGGTAATTTTGTCAAGAGAACAATACAATCTGAACCGTGTGAAATGAGGACATTTTATTGGAAATGCAAATGTTGGGAATCACAGTTCCAAGCACTCCTCTAAACGTGAACAATCGACAGAAATTTAATGTGTTGGGTGAAAAGGTTAACATATAAATATGCTGACAGGAAACATTATTTCAGTGAGTGAATAGCAAACCTGTGGAACAGGCTCCCTAGGGAGAATATTGAAGCAGGAAGTGTTGATTCCGTTACTCACAAACTAGATCATTTTCTTTTAGGATATAATATTGGGGGATATACATAGTACACAGGTGGATTGTGACATATGCACATGCAACTGCCAGGAAGGTGAAAGGCGAACTAGATGGACCTTGCTCTTTTTTTCATTTAGCATTTCTTATTTAATTATGTTCTTATGTTATTTGACTTGCTTTTTGTCTCTGCTTTTGGTATTTCTTTGATCAACAAAGAAAACAACAGTCTGCAATATTTAAATATCATTGAAATGAAAACCGCAGTTGTTAACATAACAATTCAGTGCAGAATTATCAACTGTTTGGGGGCTGTGAATACCATCTTCCCAATAATTTTGCCACTATGTATCTTGGAAGGCCGTTTAATGGCATTTGGCGAAAAGTATTTTTTATTGATTTCAGAGACAGTGCTTGAGTGCTGCTTCATAGGATGACAGTGTGGTTAATATGACATCTTTTTAACTACATTTCAACTATCGGTACCATGGAAATCTTTAACCCCCAACTATTGTTGAGGCCACAAATCTCCTCAAATATAGACTCCAAGTAAAACATATAACCACTACAATTCACAATGTATCCTGTGAAGCGCCTTTGAGAAGTCCTCCTGATGTGTAAGGCGCTATATCAAATGTGAGAGAAAAATGATGAATATCCACTGTACATGTGGAAAAAATCAAAATAGAGAGTACCAAATCTGCACTTCATTCACATTCTGTATATTCTATATCTGTGGTAACTAAACCTAGTTTAAATTATTTGCTTAAGATTCCCTTTTTTTCCCTCATCAAACTTAAGGTTTGACCAAACTACTAGATTACTTTTTCTGATTGTTTAATGAGGTACTTTTGTGACTGTATAGTGATTCCAGGTGCCAACTTGGAGACATACTGGTCCTCTCCATTACTGTCTCTCTGAGCTGATGTGTTCAGAAATTGTAAACAGCATGTACATATAGCTCTGAATAAGTTATACCTAACCCTGGTTCCATTGTAACATAATTGAAGTAACAGAATGCATTTTTGCTCTCCGTTGGTTATTGATTAAAATACCTTAAGAGTGGTCAAACTATTACAAATTTTAATTCAATTTTAATAGTTTGTTTGGTATTTCCTACAGTTACATTACAGTTAAACAACAGTTGATGCAAAACTGAAGTTATCTTACCAGGGGTGTTTAAACATGGCCTGTCTAAATCCAGGGTGGACTAATGTAAATGGCAGCATTGTATTATTTCAGAGTTCATATTAGTTAGATACTATTATCATCACCTCCATTCGGTGCATACTGTGTAGAGTAGCTGCCCTATAAGATTTTATCCATCAAGTGAGATAATTCAAACCATTCTTCTTTCTTTGTGTCTTCTTTGTGTGTGCTTGTCACAGTAAAGTAATGCCCTTGTTTATATGATTGTGTCAAACCTGTCCATTTTCATCCAAGCATGTTGAAATGTTTGTCTTTAAGCATCAATTCATAACAAACTCCTGCTTTGCATACATTTGTTCCATTTGCTTCAGCTGAATAGTCTCCTGTCAACAAGTCAGGTAATTCATCTATGAAAATATAATACTGGCTGTGACCTACTAATCCTTTACCAACTTGCCCACTCCCTGCACTCGGTGTCTACTCCCCCTTTCCCACCGTTCACATCACCATAAATTTTCTTTTGGCTGCAGACTTTCCCTATCTCAGGAGAAAGTTTGGAACGAAAAATGTAGGAAGGGCTCAAAACACTGGTGGCAATACAGTCTGCAGTCCAGACTAAATTATCGAAGTCAGTCTTATACTGACTTCGATAATCCAGAGCCGGAGGGAGGGCATGAAGGGTGCTATATAAATGCAAGTTGCTGTTGCTGTCCCAGATTCTATTACTTCCAAAGGTAGAATGAAAGTTTGTGTTGGGTTAGGTTAGCCATTGCCTCAGGAGGTAACAGGTTTGCTTCATTGATATTGCAATGTTGTTACCGACAGTTGCCTTTGAAAAGCAGAGCTGACTAGCACAGTGGCTTATCGTGTTATTGGCCTCTGATATACAAGTATAGAGTGAGATTTCTGAAAGATCCAACCATACGTTTCTCATCATTGAGCCACAACAACAAAGTTTTATAAAAATAATCAAATTGGCTATATTCATCTCGTTCTTGTTCGCGGGATGTCACTGATACAAATTAGCTGATCATTCACCAACATAACATAACATTCAATTAATTCCTAATTTTATAATTTTCTGGATCCCTGTGAGATATTCACCCACATTGAAAATTGCTGCAACATAAGGGCATGTTGGTTGTTGTTTTGGCTGAAAATCTAGTGTGTCCAAGTAGCTGGAAGGCTTGTCTCTGCACTAGGTAGACACAGTAGGGATATGTGGAAGAAGAGCAAGAATTTGCATGTGCGTATATCAGCGTAGTTGTATCACTGAAAATCCTTTTTAGTACCGAGGTGAATGTGCATCTGTATTCCTCAATGCTCTTGAAAAGCTCATTCACTGGACTGTAAAATCAGCATTACAATTTGATTTTAAGATTCATGAATAATCACAGCTTAGAGCTGGGAGGAAAAGATCACCACAATACTTTTTCTACTAAACTGGAAATATTATTATTTATATAAAAAAAGTATAGTACTGCTTGGAGGTATTTTTTGTCCAATTTATTTTAAAATGTCTCCAAATGAGATTAAGAAAAATTGGATGAAAAGGTCAAGGAATGCTAACTAGATATTTTCTCCCTTAAACGAAAACTCTACAATCCAAACAAGTTTTATTAGATGAAATGCTTTACATTATTCCTTGTACCAGCTTACTCTTATCGAGCCTCAAAACAACAGTTCAATGTGAGACTTTTTTTAAATATTGTATGTTCTATTGATCACTGTGTTCTCAAAGGGTACAAGCTTCACCCCATGTTTTCCATTAACCTTGTTCAAGTTAAGAGGGAACAGAATCTGAAAGGAAGTGATAACAGTGAATGTTAAAATCTATTTAGTGCAAAACCAGAATAACAAAAGTCAAGAGTCAGTGCATAGAATTAAATAGCCATATAAGGAGTTATCTCTGCTGTTCTCTGCACTCCATGTAACACATTCATTGCTTTGGGCTCTATACTATCTGTATTTGGTAACAGTCATGTATTTAGCCTCATGTATTTAGCCCAGTCTGATTATTTTAAATCCAATATAATTTGAACATATAAACAATTTGTTTGATGCTGAACAGTCAGGGGTCAGAACCCAAGTGTGTGGGGGTGGGGTGGTTGGGATCGGGGAGGGCAGAGAAGTTGAAGGGTGGCTGAAGGCACGGTCGAAAAGGAAGGTCTTGAGTCGAGTGTTGAAGGAGGCAAGGGAGACAGCAAGGCAAAGGGATGGAGTTCCAAAGCATGGGGGCAGATAGGCAGATAGGGGGGGAAACATGGAGCAGGCCGGAGCCTGCTGAATAAAGGGAACGAACAGGTTGATAGGGGTCGGCAGATCAGAGAGGTAGGAGGCGGCAAGGCCATGGAGGGCATTGAAAGTGAGTATGAAGATCTTGAATTCTATCCACTGAGAGATGGGGAACCAGTGAATTTGGGCAAGGGTGGGGTAATGGGGTCATAGAGTCTGGTGCAGGAGAGAACATGATTTGCTGTGTTTTGGATGATGTGCAGCTTGTGAAGGGAAGAGTTGGGAAGACTGACATGGAGGTAATTTTAATTGTGGTGAAAAATGCAAGTATGAGGGTTTCGGTGCCTGAGGGGTGAGGCAGTAGCGGAGTCATGCAATGTTGTGAAGGTGGTGGAAACCAGTGCTGGTCACATCATGAATATGGGGAGAAAATGCAGTTGAGGATGAACAAGACGCTTAGGTTCCTGACTGGCTTGGTGAGGTGAAGTGTGCATCCATGGATGCTGATGCTGCAAATGACTGAACTGGGATTAATGATGTAGAATGAAATCATACTTTTAAAATTTAAATTATTTAAAAGTAAATAAGAATCAATTGCAAAGATTACTCAGTTCAAAGTATTGAATTTGGTATATGAACTATGTGGAGAAGAGTAATCACAATAGAAGGTTTAATTTGCATCATTTATAAGCAACCTGGTAAAGATGTCTCATTTAACAGTGGGTTAAATAACAGATTTGGAGTCAAAGGGGTCAAATGTAGAGTGCAGGTGTTAATTGGTGAACTAGAACTGGATGAGCTGGATGCGTGTAACAGTTGTTTTCTCATTGTTCTTTCTTAATTTGGAGTTCCTCTAAGTGCCTCCAAGTACATTCGCGCTCCACGGCTCTGTTAGTGAAGAACCAGACAAGTGCTTGTTAATCCTGCAAGTCAAACCCCTAATGACTAAGGTGGTCCTAACTGGACAACTAGTTTTACTGAATTCGACTCCAGCACATTCCAGCTTTGGCACTTGCCTAAAGTGTCAGACACCCAGGTGAACCCCCACCCCCCCCCCCCACCCCACAAAAATCTTACATGTGTTTTGAAACTTATTTTTTGTAACTTTCTTTCACCAAACAATTAGGCTGAAGGGATCAAGTGCAGTCTCACTTTTAGATAGTAAATATGGAAATAGCACGTGATCACCCAAATCTCTCCTTCTCTCCTGCCCTTTTCAACCTTGCAACAGCTTTCACCACAGCTCCTCAAAATATAAAATGTAGGAAAACTCAGCTAACTTATTTTCTCAGCGTCCAGTCCCTCAGAGGCTCCCTGAACTGCTGAACGCTGTGGATAATTTTAGATTAGATCTCCCGCCACAGGAAAATCAAAGCAATTGCTCTTGGGCTCAGTCAGTGGGGCACTATGGTGAGCAACAGTAACTGTAAGAGTGAATGGCTGGAACTTCAACCGCATGCATCACTTTGGTTCATTGTTGATTAGTAATGACTTGATGCCTGTATATTTTACAACTTGTTAATGCTTAAAAAGGTAAAACAATTCCTCAGAAGATTGCATTGTTGTCCCCGAAGTCTGTTCCAGATGCTGGCTGCCTGCAACACAATATGAAAGCAGTTTATCAGCCAAGATTGACAGCAGGTTCAGAATTCTTTTTCAGGACCTTTGTCTTTGATCCTCAATTATCATAAATGCCTCCAATCACATGTATTTTAAAGCTAAAGGATTTATATTTTGCATTTTATATTGTGCACTCTACACACCTTAGTTGAAGCCATAACATCTCTCTGTTGAAGTGCACAAACTCTATCAAAACAGCACTTTTATCGGAAGAGAATAAAGATGTAAATATTCTTACATGATGGAAGCTTTCAGCATTCATACTGTCACATCTCAAATGTATAAAGTGATAATCTAAACTAAGGGCAAAATCTCCTATGAAAACACTATGTAAAAGAACAGCTCAATTCTATCACTATTTGCACTTTATATTATAACAGCCAGTATGACATTTTGGATAACATTTGTCTGGCATATATTTTCATTGTTACAGTCAATGTGGTATGTGGGACTTTCAGATCTAATATTATGATCATATCATCAGCAAAGAGTAAGCAAGATATCTGAATATACTTTGTTCTACTTGTATTATTGCATATTATTTTTAGCAAGAAATATAAAGGGTGTCCCATCAGCACAAGAGTCATTTGGTAGCATTGGGATTGATGTTCCTGTGTTTGTTAATTTTAGCAAAAAATATAAGTGCAAATAAATGTTGATGAAATTTCAAAATATCACACCAATTTATGAATCATGAGTGGTGAAAAGAATGAGAAATAATAATCTATGGCCATGATAATGACTAATCAGAATACAATTTAGAATTTAGTGTTGGAAAAGGCTATAGTCACAGCCAATTTGGATGCTTAAAAATGAGATGTGCGACATAAGGATTTTAAATGGGTATTGCCGAATTATTTTTTAAGTTTTGATATGATACAGTAAACTAGCATAACAGATTGCCTGGTGTCATCCTGTTCTCTATCTCTGTCTGCTAGCTCACAAATTATAGAGCAATGGTGCAGACATAGACACCTGCTAGAAGAATGTTTTGTTTGAAATTATTGTTTTCCATTTGTATTGACGTGAAAATGTGATATCTGAGGGATTACTTTTTTGAAGTTAAGCCAATGTTCTTAAAAGTAACATATATTTCCAGCCCATTTTTAATGGGGCACACCCATTCAAAATGAGTTAGATTTGAACCATAATTCCATTGAAGGCAAATGTGCATTTCATTCTTATATGGTATTCATTTGTCCCTTGTGAAGATTTCTACTGCATGGGCTGGCAAAAGAGAAGTAATTAGTTGTATCTTCCTTCTGCAAGTGTTAAGAACTTCAAAGCTAGAAGCATGTTATCTTTTCCGTACTACTTATGTGAAGAAATAGACCTCAAATTTGTTTAATATATTCAGCCATGGGTATTGGGATTAATTTCCAGCTCTGTTCAGTTTATGGGACTTCCTCTATCAATATTTCAAACATTGTGTATTTTAATCATTTATTATACTGCTAGCCTCATTTTCTATTATTACAACAATAGCTCCAAATAAGAACATATTATAATATTTAACTGTTGTAAACCTAACAGAGATTATATTTTAATAATTTCAAACTAAAACCATATGGAAGACATTTTACAGTTTATCTCTATTCCTGTTAATATTTAGTATGCCAAAGATTAGGAATACTGAATGGATTACCACAGTAGGCATTAATCATCTGCAGATTGACAGACCACACAGTTGATAATAATACTAATAATAATAATCATTGAATGTGATATAGTGCCTTACCACTCATTTGATATGTCTCAAAGCACATCATAGAATATACTATAACATGAATTGATTGTATATTTTGTGGCCGAAACACGGTGGCCAATTATGCACAGGGATTGCATGGATTGAAGTGACCAATGTTTTAAAAAAATTTAAGGAATTATTACTACCAGAAAAACGATCTGCCAATCAACTAACAACCAGGTTCCTACTTACTGTTAAGTTTGGTTTGGATGAAGAAAGCGCTTTCAGAAAACCCACCCTATATCAGGCTGCTTTTTAAATTTATCCAGTGTCCAGGCAGCTACCATCTTTCCTGGCAACCTGTTCCAGTCATCGTTTGCCGTCTGAATATAGAAACACTGAAATTGCTGTTAATAACTGTAAACCTATGGGACAATTATTTCTGTTAAATTGAAGCGGGTTTGGTAATGGAACACCCTAATTCTTAGTTGGCATAAGATCAAAGCACAGACTCCAGATAACATAGTGCTAATTGGCACCAAACTTGTAGTCTTACTCAGAGAGATTGTTCAAGATGGATGGATGTGAAATACAAAATTAAAACAATTTTCATTTCACTGTAATTCAATTTTTATGATTGAAGATTTCTTAGGGCTCTGTTCTTTCTCTCATATCAAAAAACAGTTTCACCCATGATCCGACTTGATCTATTCCTTTGTTGGTGATTTCACTCCACATTCATAAACTTTGTTAGATTTTTACATGCTCTCAGTACACACAAACTTCACTTCTCTTGCACTATAATAGCAAATCACTAAACCTTGACATCTTCCATTACCTTCAATAGGTTGTGAACATATTGTCTATTTTCAGACAATTTCTTCAATGTCTCTCACAAGTTGAATCATTAGTTATAATCTCTCACCTCAAATATTTCCACTCTTGGTCTATCTTCATACGTTAAGATTCATGAACTTCTGAGATTTTGGCTTAACGCTGATTTGTTTAAGCTAAGCAGGCTTCACTGTTTTCCTATCACAGAACAAATTGATTTAAAGATATTCACTCTCACATACAAATCACTTTATGCCCTTCCCTGTGCAGCCTCAGTCTTCATTCATTCAGCTAACTCAAGCCTTCTGCACGTCCACAGCCTCCTCTGCGTCCTATAGCCCAGCCTTCAGCCACCAGATTCTCACCCTTTAAAACTCTCTTTCTTTCTCAATTCATCAAACTCACATTCTCACTAAGTTCAAAAGCCACCTGAAAATCTACAGCTTTGACTATATCTATCGTCCCTCCCTTCTACCCCCAAACCTTTTCCTTGGTAACCCCATCTGGATTATTCCATTCAGTTTTGGGCACCACAGCTCAGGAATGATATGTTGGCCTTGGAAGGAGTGCAACACAGGTCACCAGAATGTTAACCAGCCTAAAAGTTTTAAATAGTGAGGAAAGGCGGCATAAACGTAGATTGTATTCCCTTGAGGTTCAGGAGGTGATTTCATTGAGGTGTTTATGTTGATAAGGTAAATACAGAGAAACTATTTCCTCCAGCTGGATAATCCAAAACAAGGGGGCATAACATTAAGGTCTTAACATTACAAACAGCCTCTTTAAAAGTTGAAATCAGGAAGCATTTTTTCATTCAAAGGATGGGTACAAAAATCTGGAATTCTCTCCCTCAAAAGGCATGGATGCTGGATCCAGCCACACTTTTAAGGATGACGTTGATAGATTTTTAGTCAGTCAGGATATTAAGGGATAGCAGCCAAAAGTGCAAGATTTAAATTGAAAGCATGAGTTGTGATACAAATCAACCATGATCTAATTAAATGGTGGAACATGCCTCAAAGGCTGAATGGCCTACTCCTGTTCCTATGTTTCCTATGTGTCTGGCCCACTCTGTGAAAGTGCTCAGAGATATTTCTTTATGGGAAGGGCACTGTAGAAATATAAGTTATTGTTGCTGAGAATTCCACATTGCAACTGCTCTGTGTAAAACATTATATCCTGTTCATTTTGGGGATTATGCCCTCGCCTTCCTGGCAAACTGACCTGTCGGAATAATTTGTTGTTATTTACTCCATCAAAATCATCATAATCATCAACCTTTATCAGGTCATCCCTTAAACTTTTCAGTGAGATTGGACAAAGTGGTTAACTTCTCAAACTTTCGTTATATTTTTTCTGCTGGATAATCAGTAGTCCTCCATTTAAAGTGGCTGTTTTCACTACAAATGCATCCTTTTTCAAGAATACTACCTTTATGCAGTATATTCAAATCTTTAGTGAATTTTTAAATCAATCAGAACTGTAGCATCTATACTCAAAGCTGCGTAACTTGCAAGTGACTTTGTGGTATTTTAAACTGAAGTATGTAATGAAAGTTTTCATCACCAGCTCCTCTTCCAGGATCCCTCTTTTAATTGAAGTTCAGATTCTATAAACACTCCAGTGATTTTAAGATTACCATAGATTAACTTTTAAAACATCACATATATTTGTGCGTTCCCAGTTATCCAATTCCAATACTGAATCAGTATTAAAAAATATAGTCAATTCACTTTACAGTATGCTCTGTGAAGCACTTTGAGATGTCTAAAAGGAGTGAAAAGTGCTATATCAATTGCAAGGATTATGAATATTTTAAAAAATCAATACCATGGGATTAATGCAACACAACCACAGTATATTGTGAATAAATGTTTACCCATATAAATATGTAGTTTTGTCCATTTGCTGTTTTTCATGCAATCTGTAAAAACATGTTGTTCTCCAGTTCTGGAAGCTAATATGAAAATATTACTTCAGCATTTTACAGCCAAGAAACGGTAAATTCCAAATTGGTTCATGTCCTGGACCAATTCAAAGCTTCAGTAGGCAGAGAATCAAATCCAAGTTGGTGAATGTGGAGTCACTGCTATACCAGCTATTGTTTCCTTGATGTGCATTCTTGTTAACTCAGAGATTGCATAAAAAACATCTCTCAGTGCATTTAACATTGCCATGTCTTCTTTCAGTTACGTTCATTTATCATTATCTCTAGTCTACATTGTGTAATTGAGCAGATTGCAAAAAATTGTGCCATTGATCAGTTGCCTCTTTTCATCATCTTCAATTATCTTCTCATCATGTGTTGGTGAGACACAGCTTCTGATTGCCAGTGTACAGATCAGAAGTTAAAGACAAGGCTGGTAAAATGATCTGAATTGCAGCCCTTAAATATTCAGTTGAGACTTCAATTTTCTTACTTTGAATTAAAATATTGTAATGTTTATAAATGATGATACTCTCTGAATACATATACAGTGAATATTGCAAATCCCAGCCCTTTCTGATGGATAGACATTGAAAAGTTACAGATCAAAATTAAGTGGCTCTGGAATTACTCAATGCAACTTACTGAGCAAACATAACTAATGAGAATATACAGCTCAACTGCATGAAAAATTTTCCTTTCATAAGCATCGGACACAAGGAAAATTCACATTTAATCTTTATAAATAAATTACCATAGACTATGTATTATTCAGACCTAACAAATTCAAACAATATATAATACATGAAGAGGCTATACATTTATTTATTAGTAGCAAATATGACCTCAATTGCCATTCCGGGAACAGCCCCTGAATTTAAATTAAATTATAAACCCAATTCAGCTTCTGTGGTCTCTACTTTAGGGCAAATCAGTATTTTACTGTTAATGAAATTCTAACAATTTATACATGAATGCTGTAAACTATAAGGGGCCGGACAGCCCTTTAATGCCAGGATACTGCAGCTGTAAAGTGAATGGCATACTTTCTTCTTTTAAGCTTCCTATGACTTGCTTGGATACATTCAATATATTTAACATGGGGAAATGTGAACATTTTGCTGAATCAGATCACATAAAATCTAAATGACTGCATTTTAAGCAGAATAAACAATTATTGAAATCAAATGTTAAGAAGCGCTGTTCCAAGTTATTTTGATCTGGAATTAATTGCCTGAAAGGGTGGTGAAAACTGATTCGATAACAACTGATAAAAGCACTCTGGAACACTACCCCATGTGAAGGGTGCTATATAAATGCAAGTTACTCAAGAGAGAAGTAGATACTTATTTGGGGAGGACACATTTATAATAATTATTTTTGATAATAATAATCCTGATATAGCACCTGATCACATCTTCAAGTTATCTCAAAACGCTTTACACAATATACAGTACTGTAAAGTGAATTGACCATATATTTTGTGGGCGAAACGTGGCAGTCAATTTATGGCATAAATCAAGAAATATTCAATCCAGAAAAAGTATTTTGTTGACTGACCAAAAAGATTGGCCACCATTGATTTCTAATAATATTGGAATTTGTTTTGTGCTCTGTAATAAAGTTAACCTATATAGTGAACCCACCTTGCTTCCTCCCTTTCCTCCTTCAAGGCGAGTCTCAAGACCCTCCTTTTCAGCTGCCCCACTAACTCTTCCCCCTCTCCCACTCTCTTTCCCCTTCCACCCTAATCTGACCCACCCCCCCCCACCCACCTCCGCCTTCAGCAACTACACTCCCAAACTCTGGAACACTCCCCCTCAATCCCTCTCTTGCTCCCGCCTTCTCCACTTTTAAATTCCACCCCTAAAGATCTTCATTTTTGATCGTACTTAAAGTCACCTCCCCCTCACTCTCTCGAGGTTGGTGTCAGACTTTGCTATTGTCAAGCACTCTGAAACGCTACCCCATGTGAAGGGTGTTATATAAATGCAACTTATTGTTGTGCGTATTAGGTAAAGAGAAGGAATGTGTCATAATACGTACTTGGACAGTCTGAATAAGACTTTAGTATGGTTTCAAAGAAACAGTGACCTGATTTTGTTGTTTTCAAAGGGGATCCAGAGGATCAAGTTCAAGATCCTCGTCCTCACCTTCAAGGCCTTACACGGCATTGCCCTGCCCTATTTAACCGATTTACTGTCCCCCTATAAGCCCACCCAGACCCTCCGTTCAGCAGGTCTTGGCCTGCTCCAAGCCCCCCGCCCGAACCGCCCCACCATCGGAGGCCGGGCCTTCAGTTTCTCCGCTCCCACCCTGTGGAATTCCATCCCCCAATCCCTCCGCCTTGTTTCCTCCCTTTCCTCTTTCAAGGCCGGTTTGAAGACTTTCCTCTTCGACCGTGCCTTTTGTTCCTCCCCGACCTCCCCCACGTGTTTCACCCCTTCCCGAACACTTCCCTCCCAGCTCGGGTCACGTGCCTCCTGTGCAGCGCCTTGGGACGTCCTCCCGACGTGAAAGGCGCTTTATAAGTTTAAATTGTTGTTGTTGTTAATGTTTACTTGAAGTATCAGAATTTGGGGTTTGTTATAAGCTGGCAAACTGTTGTTTCTATTTCTGCCAATAAATAATCTAACTTTCAGAAACATAGAAGTATATTTCTGTCTCTGTTGGCTCACTGCCCGTTTATTGAATTCAATTGATATATAAGTCAGCTTTTCTGCTTTACATATGCACGATATTGCTTCCAGTACATTTTGAAATAAATGTAAAACACATTATCTTAAAACTTTCATAACAATACAGTATTTAGTTTACATCCACATCCAACTTGATGAATTATTGGATGCTTATTATATGCAATGAAGTTGTGAGTTTGTGACCATGCTATATTACTGGACAAGAACTGTCGAATACAGAATAAACAGATTATCAAATTATCGAAGAGATGAACATAGAATGAGACAATTTTTTAAACAAGTGCTAGTTTCATGAAGAATACAATCTAACCCCAGTTTCCTTCTCTTTCCCTACCTTCCTGTACCCTTCCTCGACCTGTGTTTCCCTAATTCTGTTTTAAATGCCCCCAATCAACTCTGCTCTTGCTCTATTGGGCACTCTGCAAATCATTCCCTACTTATTTTATTGACTAATGTTCATTTTTTTAATGCAGATTTTATATTTTATATAAAGATCTTATATCTTTTATGAAGATATATCTGGCACAGTACTATCTATGTTAATGTTTCCAGGAACACACATAAATAAAATAATGAATAGTTTGTTGCTCTCAATACAAAAGTATAATACTGAGGCATAAATATTTTCATTATACTATTGCTTCAAAGGTGATTAATTCATTTGATTAAAAAAATTAGATGCTCATTAATCACTACCATTGATCTATTACCAGACAAAGACTTGCCATGCAATTGCTGTCCTGCACCCAAATAAAACCGAAAGACACCAATAGCCTGTGAATCTTGCTTGCTCACGAGCATTAATAAGGGTATGACGTTCCCCTTTCTTTGAAACTATTTTATGCCACAAATCATTTTTCTCAACATTAGGAATTACATACTACTTCCCCCTAACATTGCATATTTCCACTATTAACTTACATCTTCATTCAAATGTAATTTGACTTCCCCTGAAATAATTGGAGTTCATTCAGATGGTACTATGTATGAAGATATATATTTGCCCACAAATATACAGCCAATTCACTTTACAGTAATATTCTGTGAAGCGCTTTGAGACGTCGATAAGATGTGAAAAGCACTATATCAAATGCAAGGATTATTAGAAAGATGTGTTTTGCTTCAGTAAGTAGCTACCTTTCCACAGATATATATACCAAAGGGACTGAATGCCATCATTTACATTTGCAAGCAGAGTCTGGTTTCTTTATGAATTGCACCGTTCTAAAAGTCAGTATGCAACCTTTCACACTCCTGGCTGGCAAAACAAATTCAAAGAATTAAGATTTTTCCACACCAGTAGGTTAATATTCATGAGAAAAACTAGGGTTGTCCCAAGAAAGCTGTAGTCTGAGACTACATCAAAGAGAGACATGCAGGCACTGTTTCTGAGAGAAGGTAGCATCAGTCAACATGGACCATACCAGGATCATACGTTTGAAGAGGGAGGAAATTGCATTCTTCTAAATAATTGCTATCATATCCCTTGTACAAGAGCAAGCTTTAGATGCAAAATATCTCGGGTCCCAAGTTTTTTCTTGACAAACTTAGCAGCAACATGAAGTCTGTGAAAGAGGTGCTCTTACATAGAGAAAGTATCTCTCAGAGAGAATGTGCCTCCCACAAAACCCTGCCGCCTGCATTCTCACCCGCACCAAACTTTGCTCCCCACATTACCCCAGTCCTTGCCAGACATCACTGGCTCCCTCTCCTGCAGAGGATCGATTTCAAGATCCTCACTCTTGTTTTCAAAATCCCTCCACTCCTCTGCACCCCCCTATCTCTCCGACCTCCTCAAACCAGCAACTATTGCCTTCGCTCCACTGGGTCTGGCCTCCTCCATATCCCCTGAATCCTCCGCTCCACCATCAGTGGCCGTGCCTTCAGCCACTACACCCCGAAGCTCTGGAACTCACTTCCTCACTTCCTTCGCCTCACCCCTCTCTTCCCAGTTTCTATATATATCAGCTAAAGACCTTTCTCTTCGACCGCACCTTTGGTTATCTTTCTCCCCCGGCCCATGGCTCGCTCCCAGGTTCCGTTATTGTAAAGCTCTCTGAGATGCCATCCAGTGTGAAGGGCGCTATATAAATCAAAGTTGTTGATGCTGTTGTTACATAGAAAAAATATGTTGCTATTATTCTCTCAGATGGTATTGTTTAAAGAGTAAAGCATATTATTTGGCTTTTTAAAAAAGCTGGTGGTGGAACTACCTGAACAGCTTAAGGAATATAGTTGGAGCCAACTTTGTAATTTCCTTAGGTATTTAGGTCAAAGCTTTGAGTTTCAGTCTGTCCCATTATGACAACTTGTATTTATACATATTATATATGCAAATGCAATTGTTGATGGCTATAATCAGGTACATTCTCAATTTCCTATGTATATTGCATTTGATGTAATGAGGTCCTAAATATCAGACAATGGAATTTTTTTTTAAAGTACAGTAAAAACCTGTTTATCCAGCATCCTCGGGACCTGGCCAATGCCGGTTAAAGCGCCTGCCGGATATTCAGCCGAAAACGCAAAAAAAAATTTAAAAAATGTAAATGCCTCTTTCCGGATAAATTACAGTTAATTGAATGCGGACCTTTTTTTTTTTGCGATGCCATTTATATGAAAGTTACAGTTGATCGGGTGTCGGATAAATGGGTTTTTACTGTAGTTCTTTTTTATTTTGAAGTTCTGGGGTTTCAGACAGCATCTATATATGTTAAGCGCTCCAGGACTCCATCCAGGATGAAGGGTGCCAGATAAATACAAGTTGTTGTTGTATTTGATCCCATTCAATTTGCTTTAATTTCTGCTCTGCAACTTGACAAAAGCCTTGACAAGAGTGGAGTCCTGCAGTTCAGTGGTTCGAACAATCGTCTTGCAAGCGAGATACCTGGGTTTGATTCCAGGCAGGGTGAAACCTTGGGCAAGTTTTCTTACTCCACATTTCTGATAACAATCCCCCCCTAAAAAATAATTAAAAATTGGTTATTTGAATCCATGGCTGTTCGTGGGATATTGCTGTGCAGAATTGGCTGCTGCATTTCACCTACACATGTACATATAGTCAATTCACTTTACAGTATGTTCTGTGAAAGCTTTCAGACCTCTAGAAGACATGAAAAGGGCTACATCAAATGGAAGGATTACTATATTGAGCCTTTCACGTAGGATAAATTGTTGTGCCATTTCACAACAGCAGGGTCAGACGCCAAGCAAGGAAGAAGAGAGAGTACGTTAGGAGAAGGGTCTCTGCAAGATATATTTTTAGAACAACTGGACAATTTTTGTACAGTGATATTCTTCTCATGGAATTTCAATGATGAGAGTCCAATGTTTGTCACAAGGATTGGAATTTTGAACATATGACACATGATGTCTGACAGCTAAAGAAGGTATAAGATGTGCTGTCCTGATGAGGTATTCATTGCAGTAGTTTTTTTAATATAGATTCCTTGCGTTAATTCTTCCAAGCTGTTTGAAACACTGTAGTTTTAGAATCATAGAATCTTACAGCAGAGAAGGAGGCCATTTGGCCCATCGTGCCTGTGCCAGCTCTTTGAAAGAACCAACAACTAGTCCCATCCCCCGCTCTTACCCCAAAGCCCTGCAAACTTTTACTGTTTAAGTACCTTTCTAATTTCCTTTTGAAAGCTATTATGTCATTTTTTTTACCTCAGGTTTTATCTCTTGGTTCCAATGAGCTGTGTTAAATACATACATTACTGGTACATTCTCTAAGAAAGAGTCAGAGTACTATTCCTGTGGTTTTAGAATCACTATATCATCATAGCAGCATTAAACCATTAAATCAAGTGCATACTTATAGAGCCTAGTATTTAATTGTCATGTCTAACTTCTTGGCATTTTATATTGGTAGTTTTCATTGTTCTAGCTTTTGTTTGAGTAATTTCATACTTATTGTTGACCATGAAAACTCATCATACTTTACCAGTGGCCTTTCATTGATGTGAATGATAATGAAAGCTAGCAAATTTATCAAGAAAATAATCTTTGTTATAGGATCACACTGCCTGTTTTGGTAAGATTTAGTGGAATACAAAAAGACTATTTGTGTAATAAAAAATAGATATGACCAAACAACCTCAGTAGTGTAAAAGTGAAGATGCAGCAATGATTTTTATTTCTCCAGTAAATGTGCCTGAATGCAAAAATAATAGAGATATAAATACTGTATTATATTTCACAGAATTGCTTTGCCATTCAATCAAAAGATACCACAATATACTTCATATTTATTCATGCTGTTCTATAAATACACTTTAATCACTTAGCAATAAAAGTGTCCAGCAGATCAGAAATACGGAATTTTGAAATACACCAAATCATGTTTTACAGACAGCTCCAATATATCTCTCAATTTTCTAGCCCATGGGAGTTTAGTTTGATAAATTAATACATAATCTTGTATAAAGTGGTTTCCATATATCTAAGCTTAGAA
This sequence comes from Hydrolagus colliei, assembly GCA_035084275.1. Taxonomy (NCBI): domain Eukaryota; kingdom Metazoa; phylum Chordata; class Chondrichthyes; order Chimaeriformes; family Chimaeridae; genus Hydrolagus; species Hydrolagus colliei. Next base: position 56,906,288 of record CM068742.1, on the reverse strand, counting down.
TGATACAATTTAGTATTTGGGTACGTCTGTCATCAGTTTGCTTCAAACCACATTTGTAATGCCCTTTAGGTTTGCATAGATTTTTGTACCATGTATCAAAAGATATTCAGAGGTAAGAGATTGGAGGCTCTCCAGACATCCTGTCAGTCTAAGAATGCAGTCTATTTTAAGAAAATAAATTTCAGAAAATATAGTATGTTAAATTGGGTCGAAGTAAAATAAGATTAAAGTTTAAAACAATTTTTTTTTTAAAGGACAGTTAGAATGAGGAAGAGAAGAATGAACTTAGAAACACAGCACAAATTAGAATCGTGAATTTTAAAAATATATATTTTTTAAAAGCTGGTTAAGGAAAGGAAAACAAATCCACTTGCCTGAAGAAGAAAATCCCATCTATTGGTAGATAGTGAATGTGAACTAAAACAAGGAATACAAAAAATAACTGATTTTCTAATGTACATTTTGACCCTTCGTTGCTGTGAGTGCTGTGCCCCTAATGCCACAGCATCAATATCACTGTCGGACCTCTCTTATCCACCAAGCTTGTGCAGCAGGATGCTTAGCTGTTCTGCAAAAGGTAGGGTCAAGGGGAGGGAAGATAGAAAAGCACAGAATATGTTTTTATGCATTTTTATACCATTATTGTGTGCTTAGAACATGGAATCTATTGTCATGGTGCCCTCTGTGGATGGAGAAAGGTGTCAGATATACCCCACATCACAAATATCATTATATTCATTATATTCATTTTATGTTGGGATGCAATACATCCCCTTTGTCCCTCGAGATCATCCAGTTCCAATTTGTTGGCATATTTTCCTCTTATGTTTTTTTTCGGTCTCTCTCTGGAAGCTTCGTACATTTGTTTATGCTCTGGAGGTGAGATTATTATGGACAGATGAGAATATAATTATCTCACCTTGGGGAGTGTCCTTATTAATGCCAAATCAACACATTCACACTCTGGCCTTTCTGGGCAACCCGCACTATTGACTCCATTAAAAAAAAATCTGTATGTCTCCAAAAGGAACTTTTATTTCAGGAGCCTGCTCTAGGTATGAGCTGTTAATAAAATCAACTCATTAAGCTTTCAGCTATAAAATCACAATACATACATATTCCACATATAAATGTATATAATATTGTAATATTATATACATTCTATATATAAGTATGTATAATGTACATATAATATTCTACAATTTTAACAAAAAATATCAATAGTGTAAAATATTTATTACTGATCCTTGCACTAGATATAGCACTTTTCACATCTTCTAGATGTCTCAAAGTGCTTCACAGAATATACTGTAAAGTGAATTGACTGTATATTTGTGGGCGAAACACGGCAGCCAATTGTGCACAGGGGTGTCCCACAAACAGTCGTGGATTGAGTGATTAAATTATTATTGTTTTTTTTTTAGGGATTATTATTAGGCGTGTAGAGTAAGGAAACCAGCCCAAGGTTTCGCCTTGCCGGGAATCCAACCCTGGAATCGAACTCAGGTCTCTCACTTGTGAGGCAAGTGCTCTAACCAGTGAGCTACAGGACTCCACATAGTCCTATATAGAATCATAGAATCATAGAGTTTTACGGCAAAAAAGGAGGCCATTCGGCCCATCTAGTCTGTGCCGGCTCTTTGAAAAGAGCGATTCAATCCCACTGCCCTAGCCGCTCCCCATAGCCTAATAGACCCGTTCTCCCTAAATAAAGATCTAATTCCCTTTTAAAAGTTGTTATCGAATCAGCCTCCACCACCTTTTCAGGCAATGCATTCCAGATTCGAACAACTCGCTGAGTGAAAAAATTTCTCCTCAGCTCCCCTCTACTGCGCCTTGAAACTATTTTAAATCTGTGACCACGAGTCACAGATTCACCCACGAGTGGAAATAGTTTTTCTCTATTTGCCCTGTCGAAACCCCTCATGATCTTATAAACCTCTATTAGGTCTCCCCTCAATCTTCTCTGCTCCAGAGAGAATAACCCTAGCCTATCTAGCTTCTCCTCATAGCTGAAGTCCCTCAATCCTGGCACCATCCTAGTAAATCTTCGTTGTACCCTTTCCAATGCCTTCACATCCTTTCTGTAGTGTGGTGACCAGAATTGAACACAGTATTCCAGCTGAGGCCTCACCAAAGTCCTATAGAGGTTAGTCAGCACTTCCTGACTTTTGTACTCTATACCCCTATTTATAAAGCCTAGTATCCCATATACCTTCTTAACAGCCTTGTCTACCTGTCCTGCCACCTTCAACGAGTCACTAACACAAATCCCCAGGTCTCTCTGTTCCTTTACACCATTTAAAATTGTACTATCTAGCCTATATTGCCTCCCTTCATTTCTTCTCCCAAAATGCATCACCTCACACTTCTCTGCATTAAACTTCATCTGCCATGTGTCTGCCCACTTTACCAATTTGTCTATATCCTCTTGCAGATGGCTACTATCCTCCTCACTGTTTACTATTCTCCCTAACTTAGTGTCATCTGCAAACTTGGAAACTGTACTCCGTACACCCAAGTCCAGATCATTGATGTAGATTACAAACAGCAATGGTCCCAAAACCGATCCCTGTGGCACACCACTGCTCACTTCCCTCCAATCTGAAAAACAGCCGCTCACTACAACTCTCTGCTTTCTGTCTCGCAGCCAGTTGTGGATCCACGCTGCCACTGTCCCTTTTACGCCATGGGCCTTTAATTTCATAATAAGTCTCTCATGTGGCACTTTGTCAAATGCCTTTTGAAAGTCCATGTAAACTACATCAACTGCGCTACCATTATCCACCCATTCCGTTACCTCATCAAAAAATTCTATCAGATTTGTAAGGCAAGATTTGCCTTTAACAAATCCATGTTGACTGTCCTTTATTAGCCTATAAGTGAAGATCTACCTTGTCCCTGATTATGGACTCTAGAAGTTTGCCCACTACCGACGTTAGACTGACTGGTCTGTAGTTACCAGGCTTGTCCTTCTGCCCCTTTTTATACAAGGGAGTAACATTAGCTATCCTCCAGTCCTCTGGTATGACCCCTGTGTCCAAGGAAGATTGAAAGATCTTGGCCAGAGTCCCTGCTATTTGCTCCCGTGCCTCACTTAGTAACCTAGGGTGCATCCCATCCGGACCAGGTGACTTATAGAAGTACATAGTATTCCTTATCATTTTCCTTAATTTAAGATTGTGGATGTAACATCACATCCCAGTTATCAAATTATTGAGTTAATACTCTACCTTCTTCTTACCTATAATGTCGCCATCCAAGGATGCACACACCACCTTACTAAATCAATTCGGAACATTGGCATCTTGTTTAACCCTCAATTATCCTACCTACCTCACGTCCATATCATGTAGCACTCTGCCTTCCCCCACCTCGACAAAATTGCCCGGCTCCGCCATGGTTTCACACTGCATGCCGCTGAAACCCTCATACACGCATTCATAACAACACAACACAAACTTCCTGATTGTCGGCCTCTCTAACATCTCCCTCCATAGGCTGTAGATAATCTAGAACTCTGCAGCTCTCATCCTCTCCCATCATCAGGCTCAATGACCCCATCACTCCCACCCTCACCCGACTCCAATGGCTTCCTATCATAAAAACATAAGAACATAAGAAATAGGAGCAGGAATAGGCCATTCGGCCCATTGAGCCTGCCCCGCCATTCAATCATGGCTGATATTCTATGCTAACTCCAGCTACCTGCCTTATCCCCATACCCCTTAATCCCTTTATAAATGAGAAATCTATCTAACTCAGACTTGAATATGTTCAACGACTGAGCATTAACAGCCCTTTGCGGTAAATAATTCCATACATTTACCACCCTCTGAGTGAAGAAGTTTTTTCTCAACTCAGTGTGAAAGGGCTGACCACTAACTTTAAGAGTGTGACCCCTGGTTTTCAGATTCTCCAACCAGGGGAAACAATCTCCCACTACCTACTTTTTCGTGCCCCTTAATAATCTTATAGGTTTTTATAAGATCCCCTCTAATTCTTCTATATTCAAGAGAATATAGGCCCAAATTAATCAACCTATCGTCATAACTCATCCCCCTCATTCCAGGTACTAACCTAGTAAATCTATGCTGCACTCCTTCCAAGGCAATTACATCCTTTCTTAAATAAGGAGACCAAAATTGCCCACAGTATTCCAGGTGTGGTCTCACCAGGGCCCTATACAGCTGCAGCAAGACTTCCCTACTCTTATACTCTAACCCTTTCATAATGAAAGCTAACATACCATTAGCCTTCCTAATTGCCTGCTGCACCTGCATACTAACTTTCTGTGTTTGGTGTACAAGGACACCCAAGTCCCCCTGCACGCTAACACTTTCCAATCTCTCCCCCTCTAAAAAATAACCTGCTCTGATGTTTTTGTGACCTAGGTGGATGACTTTGCACTTCCCTACATTATACTTCATCTGCCACCTATCTGCCAACTCACCTAACCTATCTATATCACACTGCATTTTTTTTATGTCATCCTTGGTATTAACACTTCCTCCTAGTTTCATATCATCAGCAAATTTGGATATATTAAGATCAATGTCCTTGTCTAGATCATTGATGTAGATGGTAAATAGCTGAGGCCCAAGGACTGATCCTTGTGGCACTCCACTAGTCACATCCAGCCAATCTGAGAAAGACCCGTTTATCCCTACTCTTTGTTTCCTACCCGTTAACCATTCCCTAATTCATGTTAATATGTTCCCCCCAATTCCATAAGCCCCTATCGTTTGGATCAACCTTTTATGTGACATCTTATCGAATGCCTTCTGAAAGTCCAAATAGACTACATCCATTGATTCACCCCTATCTAGTTTACTCGAAATATCCTCAAAAAATTCTATGAGATTTGTCAACCATGATTTCCCTTTTGTAAAACCATGTTGGCTTGGCCTAATTATATTGTGCTCCCCTAATTCATTTCAGGATCCTAGTCCACATCTTCAAAGTCCTCCATTGCCTTGCTCCCTCCTACCTCTGGAACCTCCTAATCCTGTACCAATCTGTCCACTCCCTCCCTTTAGGGGAATCCAGCATGCTTCATGTCCCCTGCCTCCTCACCCTACCATTGGCAGGGGGTCTTCTGGCTCTCTACCCCACACTCTGGAAATCTATCCCAAAGGCCTTCCACCTCACCTCTTCCCTTGCTCCTTCAAAACCCACCTCAAAACACTCCTCTTCGACCTTGCCTTCGGTCACCCTCCTTTTCCCCCTGAAATCTAAAACTCTGCAGCTCCATCCTCCCCAATCCCGACCCCATCTTGGATCTGAAACACTGACATCCTCCTGACAATGAAAGAAGCTATCACATTAATATCCATTTTGCTGTTCTTGTTATCTCAGGATCAGAAGTGAAAGCCATCTGATTTACTCCTCACTAAACAAATAGGCATTGAGGTAAATTATAATTCATCTGTAGCCACATGAAGATCAGTAACTTCTTCCACAACTAGTTTTCAATCTATACCCAGCCACTTCATTAGATTAACATCAGTGCTAATTTAAGGAATTTGTTAAGGAACATTGTAAGTTTTTCCCCATTTCCTTTTGAATATAGATTGAGTTCCCATCTGTGGTTGCATTTCCTCTCATTTCGACAGATAGAAGTTCTGGCTCAACAATTCCTCTAACAACTATTCCTTGATCTGTTGACAGGAAATGTGCTTTGGTAGAGAGAGGATGGTTCCTGGCAATTTTCCTTTCCTGAATGGCATCCGCTCAGTGCCGCGTCTAGCACTCTGGATGAAATTAGTGAAACCCTTCCAATAAGATGAAATTACTCTAACTAATAATCAAGCCTCACAAATCTCTTGTTGGGCATCCAGCACTCTATTGCTGGGACTACCAGGCTGTTTCTTTGAAAATATTTGGCAATTATAAGTTCACTTGTACTTCAGGACTGTCATTGTTATGTACACAAGTGTTAGTACACATTCTACTCTTAACCACTCTCATTAGCTGCTATTAGTCATTCCCATATCTCACTCTTTAGTAGCAGTGTAATCAATCTCTGGGCACATTGTAAACTACACATTTGAAAGTTGGTCAATGTTGTAAAATATGGGGATTTTCTCACAAGATCCAACCTTTCTTGTATGAAGATTCTTCACACCATTTATGCCCTTTGATCCATAATTTTTCTCTTTACCTGTCAAGATTAATCAATCTAATGGGCTGAAAATTATTAATTTTGATACTGCCTGTTACAGGAGATGGCACCCATGCACACCTAACTGTAATCCTTAATAAAAAGTGAACAAAGGACAGAGACCTGAACAAATATTGGGATCAGGTAACCCAGCGGGATTGAACGCATGTCTTGATTTGAGAGCCGATTTGACTCAAAGAGCTGAATTGCTTCCTTCTGTGCTGAAAAATTCTATGATTTGAAGTGGCATATCACAAAGTTTGGCTGCAGACTAAAGATAACAGCTAAATATATTTAGAGAGTAGAACCATACAAGTTATATCAGTCAGGATCATAACATTTGATATGACTTATGCAAGCTCCGAGATACAGGCAAACTTGTATACATTCGATAAAATCAAATTTAATCAATAACTGCATATGCATAAGTCAATAATAGCTGGTAAGTACAGATGTGGTACTTTGCCACTGTGCCACCGCTGACAGGCCAAGACTTTGTTTCTCACAAGTCAATGTGCCTTGATCCATCGCCTCACATGTATTTACTGGTAAGTATTGGAATCATATTGAATCTGAAAAAATTAAACTCTTTTGTGCATAAGGCAATAGGTCAAGACTACATTATCTGCGATTGAATACAGCTAGCTAGTAAGTGTGCGTGCATCGATCACTCACAACATTATTTCCTGCAATTCAATATAGTTGGTAAGTGTAAGAATAATGGTCAGTTGGGTAACATGATAGGAGTTGACAAACACAAGTAGTTTTGATGTTAAACTGATTGGGACTCAGATCCATGTACGACTCAGGCAATTTACGATTTATAAAGAAGTGAGTGTTATTGTGAAACAGATTGGTTATAATGGAAACTGATGAAATTTGAAAAACATTACTGCTAGGTTACCATAGAAATAAGGAACAGAAATAAACTAAGTAAATAACAAACAATACTAAAGGAGTTAATTTTCCCTTCTGATATAGATTTGAATTTAACTTTTATACTAGTAGAGAAAGAGCATTACAAGCCAGAACTCTCGTGGACTTAGCCTTAAGACTACTGCCTTAAGATTTAAGAGAGTGCCGAATTTTAGAAATTTCACACAGCTACTGGGATCAGGATCAAAGTCGCCAGATCAATAGCTGCAGATACCAGCTTTTGGGCTAAACTATTTCCCAGGATAGAGAGGGGATTCCCCGAAGCAATTATCACAAGGACTTCTAGAAAGGGATTGGCCCATTATCATATCACATTTAGCATTTTTCCCCTGTAGGCTACTATTATGAGTACTTGAGTACTCGGCAACTAAAGATAAAACGGAGAAGCTTCCAATCAACCTGGCCTCAAAGCATGAAATCTACAAGCTCTACTTCAGAACAGATCGATTTCAAAATCCTCACATTTACGTATAAATCAATCCATGTCCTAACACCTCCCTACCTCTCCAACCTGCTTGCACTGTACACTACTACTTTCCACCCTCACTCAGCTAGCCCTGCTCCCTTGTTCCCTCCACTTAACTATCGGCAGCTGTGTTTTAAGCCAATACACTCTGATACTCTGGAACTCTATTTCGGACCCTCTACGTGCCCCCCTCCTATCATTATTTTGTTCCTACATATAGTCTGTAAGCTTTTGATAACTCTAGCATTGTGAAAACATAGGCTGTTCATTGCTAACAACAAATATTAAATGGCAAAGAGAATCATTTTGAAAGATGAATAAAGTCACTAAAGAGATCTAATATCAAATAAATCTTCCAATTGATTTATTATCATCCAACAGATGTCTTTCATGTATTACTTTTCCATTCTGCTAAGATGCTATATTATTTATTAAGTAAATAGAACAATTCGCATAAACAATTATTTTTGTTTGAATGCTGCAAATTTCCCTCCTGTTGATTAAATGCATCTACATTTATTGAATTACAATAATGAGAAAAGTAATAAAACAAACAAAATAGGGCATAATTTGTTTTTATCCTAGATATTGGTGCTTTTTACTACATGTGCAAACTGTAGTCAGACATGTAGCAGCACTATATAAACATTTGGGTCTGCACTGGCTCTCAGTACATCTTCCAGATTGCTGCTGTTCTGTTGGTGGAACAAATCTCATTGTTGGCATTACAAAAAGACAAGCAAAGAGCAAAGCAAGTTTTTCAGGTCTTTGACAATCAGAGTGTTACTATATGTATCATTATCTGACTGCTATCTGTGTCATTAGCTCTGTAACTATCTGTGTGCCATCTGTGTCACTAGCACTGTCACTATCCATCCTACTGTATCATTCATGGTGTGCTATCTGTACTGATTGTGTGATATCTATGTCCCTATTCATAGATTCATAGAATTTTACGGCACAAAAGGAGGCCATTCGACCCATCTAGTCTGTGCCGGCTCTTTGAAAAGAGCCGGCAGAATTGTCCAATTGGCATCATCCAATTTTGGAAGGAGCTGTATAAATGTAAATTAGTATATTGTTTTTGTGCATTTGATATAGCACTTATTTGCTTAAGTGAAAATCTGCCTTCACTTTTCAAGTAGTGTTATTGGATCCATAACCCACCTAATGTAATAATGTAAGATGTAAGAAGGCTGATGGGTTTGGTTTAACCTTGGTTTAACATTTCATCTAAAGGATGACACGTCTGACAATATAATATTTTGCCAGCATTTGAAATGGAGTATATGCCTAAACAATGAGTTCAAAGGATGGGGCTTGAACCTTGAACCTTTTGACTCAGGGGCAAGAATGCTATCAACTTAGCCAGCTGATACTAGCATTTCTAGGCTCATGCTTTTGAAATAAATGTTCTACTCATTCCAGATTATTGGGAGAAAGATCAAAGAATGACCAGAGACACAGTCAAAGAGGAAGATCTTGCAACAGGTCTTGGAAGGAGGTGGGGCAGGAGGCAAGCAAAGTGATTCCAGGATGGTGTTCCAGAGGGTGGGGGCAGCAAAGCTGAAGGCCTGACAACCAATGGTGGGATAGGCAGGGTGGGAGATATGGGGCAGGTCAATGTCTGCCAAGCAGTGGGAGCAGGATGGTTAGTAAGGATATCCTTTTATATAAATAGGAGAATGTTAAATTTCCTTCACCCATATATAAATACATGCACATGCATGTATTAGATACACATGATACATCTGCATTGATATGCTGTGTAGTGGATTCTAACATTTAATTACTGGAGTGCTTTGAAAGTTAGGTTCTCGTTTCTTTGAATAAATCTCCAGTATGTAATCAAGAATTGCAGCATTCCCAATAATAGATCATGTGACTCCCATTGAAAAGTGGCACCCTGTTGTTAAACTTCCCTAATTTAATTTTCAGTAATCCTTCAATTTGTAGACTTCAGTGAGAATAGGTTAATGCTGGTTTGTGATGTCGGTCTACCCCCATGTTCAATTATTAGCCTAATGACACGCTTTTCTAAGTTTAGCCATAGGTTTAGTGAAGTTTTGTTGGTTTCTCTCAAAGGGGAGGGAAGAACGTATTGTTTTTAATTACGTGGTTTTACTAAAATGTTTAATGCCATTGGTTGAAACAAGTTTTTTGTTAAATAAGCATTTGGAGTCCTGTAACCTAGTGGATAGAGCATTTGCCTCGCAAACGGGTGGACCTGGGTTTGAATCCCAGCAGAGTGAAACATCAGGCAAATTTCCTTGCTCCACATGCCTGTTAACCAAGCAGTAGTTAGGAATCCAATTGTTAATCAATTGGTGGATTGCTTTTACGGGAGTAATAGTTCCATCAAAATAAATACAAAATAATTTGGTCCCAATCCACGAATGTTTGGATTGCTGTGCGCAATTGGCTACTGCATTTCGCCTGCAAAATATACAATCAATTCACTTTATGGCATATTCAGTGTTGCACTTTGAGATACCTTGAAGACATGATAATGCGCTATATCAAATGCAAGGATTATTATTATTATGTTGATTATATCTGATCAGGTATTCTGGGTTTTGAATATAAAAGTACTAAGCATACAAATGATCACATAACACCAAGGCTTTATTCGGTACATTTTGTCATTATGCCTGGAGATATCTCAATTCTTGTTCATTCTTTCTATCAGGTTAAACAAGATTGTGCTGTTTTTCCTATGTGCCTGAGGATAGATTGGAAGCGGATGGACAGAGAGTGAAAAATCAGAAGCGTTAAGATTAAAAAAAATGCTGCACACATCACTCATTGGCTTCTCACATGGATATAAATAATTACCTATTCAACAGCATGGCTTGAATCTGAAAATATGCAGAAGCGAGGAAAGATTTATTAGCTGCTTTGCTTCACAAGTACATCAGGACCATAATGTCATTGCATAGCAAAAGCAGAAACAGTGACAAAAGAGGTCAGACAAATTGCTACTTGAGAACATAACTACAGTAATACAGTAGTTCGGTGTTTAACCTGAATCATTTCAACTGTACTAGTTTGCTAAAATGGTAGCCAGTGTTACTCCTGCATGACTTTCATTTCCTTTGTTCTGCAATACAATAATGCTTAATAATCCTTGCACTTGAAATCATGTAATTGAGACATTTCAAAACACTTCACAGAATTTTACAGAGAAATATGCTGGCTTGATGTTTGTTCGCAAGCACAACAGTCAATTTGTGCAGAACCATGTCCCACATTTCAGCTATGAAGTGAATGATCAATTTTGTCTGTTACAACATATTCACCTTCAATGTCTTCCATGGCCTTGATCCTCCCTACCTCTGTGCCCTCCTAACTCCATATTGACTTTTCCGCTCCTTCCTCTCAGCATGCTCTGGCCTGGTCCATGTCCCCATGCCCCACCAGCCTATCTGCCCCACCCTTTGGAACTCCATCCTGCAGTTCCTTTGCCTTACCTCCTTCAAGGCATGCCTCAAGAAGCTCTTCCTTGACTGTGCCTTCAGTCACCATTCTACCCCTACGCTCACTGGCTCACCCATCCTGATGCCAACTCCCTGCTCGAGTCCAAATCCTTGACTGTACAGTGCCTTGGATTTTCTCATGATGTGAAAGGTGCTATACAAAGAGATCTTTGAAAGAGTTACCAATTTGTCCAAACTCCTTCAATCTTACCCCCAGAGTCCTGCTAATTATTCCTTTTGAAGTACTGTACTGAACATAGCGAATCCTCTTTTGAAAGCTATTATTGAATCTGCTTCGACAACCAGTTCTAAAATACTTTTTAGTAATGGGGAGAGCTTGCACAGAGTCAAAAATAACTTTTTATTTTGGGGGGAGACATTTTCTCTTGATTTTTCTTTTTCCGTCATTTTCTCCCCCCACCTCCATCCAATTTTCTCATCTCCCTCTTTTTTCTTGAAGGCTTTTAACTCTTTTTTTCCTTAAACGGGGATACATTCTATACATGGTAGTCACCCCCTCGCACGACACACTGGCTGTTTTTCATATTTGAGCTTTGATAGAGAGTGTAAGCAAACTTTGATTACAAGCCTCAATCTATTCTCACCCAATGCGCACATTACCAACTTCCAGCATAACATTATCGGTTATCAATCAGGAATCCAGCCTGACTCTTTTCTCCATCCCCACTAAGTGTGCACTTCCCCTCTCACTCCCCTCCAATCTGCAGGCTCCCACTCTATACTATGTACATTATAGAGTCCTGTAGCCTATTGGTTAGAGCACTCGCCTTGTAAGCAAGCGGACCCGGGTTCAATCACAGAAACGGCAAAACATTGGGCAATTTTCCTTACTCCACACGCCTCTGTTTCAATAAGTAGGAGCCTGGTTGTTAGTCGATTGGCAGATCACTTTTTCGGGGGTAATAATCCTTTAAAAAATAATAATATAAAATAATAATAATTTGGTCATTCAGTCCACAACTGTTTGTGGAGCACCACTGTGTGCAATTGGCTGTTTGCAAACATAATTTTGTTTTGCTGACAAAACACAGACATTTATTTCACTTTACAGTATATTCTGCGAAGCTCTTTAGATGTCTTGAAGATGTGACAATGCGCAATATCAAATGCAGGCATTATATTATTATACAAATGTAATTTGTTGTTGTTGTAACAAAAACTGCTTTCTTGAAAATTGTAAACAGAATTAATACACAAACTGTGGTATTGAAACGTTTAAGATGCCAGTTGCCAGTGCTATACCAACCTTTTCAAATTATATACTTCATATAAAAATGCAAAATAATGCTGACAGCATTTGTAAAACCATAGTGACTATATTTAACCACAATTTAAATCCCTGCAGACGTCAGCTACTGAGTACATTTTAAAAACCCACCCAACTATTTAGTTTCTTAATTCTTTTAGCCTTTTTAATCGTACAATGTTTTACATTGCTGACATATAGATCATGGTGTCTCTCTGTCCATCTCTCTTCTTTTATATGTGGAGTTCGAATGATGATAAATTGCTCCATTAGATGACCAAGGGAGTTTCTCGTGGTGTCCTAGCCAACAATTCCCCCAGATAAAATTTCACTTCATAGCTATTTAAGGAACATTGCTGTACGCAAATTGGATGGCATATTCACCTACAATCACTGCGCAGTATTTCCTATGAAGCACTTTGTGATGTTGTATTATGTACTATGTTGTAAGGTGAAAGGTGGTTTGCTAATTGTAAGGATTATTATTATTATTAAATTCTGATCTTCTTTTACTCCCGATTGAACTTATGTTTTTTTTAATAAAATTTGATAACTATCATTCAAACTATTTACTTTGAAGATTGGCATTTACTTTGGCTTGATTTATAACCTTCCAACATTTTATACATATAAAGATTTGAGGAAAATTAATGTAATTGGGTATGGGGAGAAATTAAAGTCCTGTATTTATCTCCACTGGAACAGAGAATTGATGAGTTGAACTGCAATAGTAATAATCGTTGCATTTAAAATAATGCTTTTCACATTCACATCTGATGTCTCAAAGTGCTTCACAGAATATACTGTGAAGTGAATTGACTGTATGTTTGTGGGCGAAACGCGCCAGCCAATTATACTTAGCAGTGTCCCACAAGTGGATTGAGTGACCAAATTATTAGTGTTTTTGTTCTTGAGGGACTATTATCAGGCGTGTGGAGTAAGGAAATTTGCCCAAGGTTTCGACCTGCTGGGAATAGAACCTAGATATCTAGCTTATGGGGCGAGTGCTCTAATCACCGAGTTACAGGACTCAACTGATACCTAGGGATTATAAATCCCAAATGACAAACCAAATCATAAGAATTAAATTTGCCACCCACTGTCCAACTAGATAACCTTCCAACCTACAGAGAGAAGGATGAAAAGCTAATTCATGTTTCACCTCAACCGTACATTAGAATTCAGTTCAATTTCTTGCAAAATTACACTTTGATTGTTACAGTGTAGCCTTTTATGATCTTTAGGGGCTCATGAAAGTTAATTAATGCAGGAAGGCTTGTTGTCTTAATAGAGCACTGTTAGGATCGCTTTGTATAAATGTAAGTGCATTCCATTAACATCTGCAGCTATTTTAGGAAAGACTCACCGACCTTTGGAAGTGCTTATTAATAATAAGAACGAGATGTAAACCTTTTCAGTACATATGGCAAGAGCAAAACAACTGAAGCTTTATAAATGTTTAACCACACTGGAAAGCCTGAACTATCTATTTTACAAGCGTTAGAATCACAGCCCTTTGGTCTTGGGCACACTTATTAATGTTCTTTATTGTTCCTTCAGATGCAATTTGTAACTGGACTATTTAGACATGTAGCATTGCAACTTGTGCACAGACCAGTTAATATCAACTTGTATTTATATAATGTAGAGTAACATGGAGCACTTTTAAAATATTGTGCAGGGTGGGGAGGAAGATGACTGTAGATATGGTCAAAGAGGTTTTTAGATGGCAGAGGGAAAAATAATAATAGTTTTGTTGGCAGAGGTGCTCAGATTTACACTTCACTGCTGTTAACGGGGATGGGTCAGAAACAGTTCTGTCATGTTAGCAAATGAACTGTGCGCAATAGAGAGAAATAGTCTGAAAATAGCATGGAGTAAGGCATTCCAAGGGCTTCAGTCTAAAGTGATATCGATGACCAAGGGTGACAATGCCATTACAACAAAGGGCTTTTAAGGAAAGGAGGAAAAGATAGGAAAGGATACAGGACCCATTGTCTAAGTGTCAGTAATCTCAACAGTGAATCTGGCTCAGGCAGAAAGTTGCGCTTTTGTACTAAAGCTGCTTGAATGGTTTTAGCCACCACATCATGATTTCTGATATAGGTTTAACTCAGCGGTAGTTCTTAATGCCGGAGGATGAAACTCCCCAGCTGTGCCAGCTATATTGGGGCTATTTAAATTATTCACCCTACCTGACTCTTGCATATATGTGCACATAAGAATACATGAGGGCTAATTTTCTGACTGTCAGTAGATATCACCTTGGAGGATGAGCAATATTGTTGTTGGCTGTCCAGCAAAAATAATGATCTCAAACGCGTAACCCTATAATCCAATTTTATCACTAGAAGCTCACACCGCCAAGTCCAGGAGATGTATCAGCGATTAGAAGATCATCTGCATTGTGTTTTTTTATTATGACTTGTAATTATATTATTAATAATTCTTGTGTTTGACATAGCACATTACCATGTCTTCAAGATATCTCAAAGCACTCTGAAGTGTAGTGATGGTCACAGCGCCTTGGAAAGTCTGCACAAAATGAAAGGCACTGTACAAATGTAATTTTGTTGTTGTTTTGGGCGTATTTTGTAGTCAAAAATAGTAGCCAATTTGTGCACAGCATTGTCCCACAAACAACCATGAAACAAATGAACCATTTTATCTGGAGCATTTTTGGCAGAACACTGAGAGAAACTCCTTTCTCTTTTCAAATTGTGCCATGGATTCTTTGACGTCCACCTGATCAGATGTATGGGAACTCAGTTTAATGTCTCATGCACATGGCAATATCGCTGGTAATGCAGGCCCCACTCCCACAGAATACCCATCATACTGTCCTCCCGTACTTTTCAAATAAATCTGCAATGTGGCGGCATCAACTAAAATGTCTAAAATATTAAATGTTGATGTTACTGGTTATTTGTAACCACATGAAGACACAATTACAGGCCTACACTTAATCTGCTGACCTGCTTTGGTGATATGTGGTTATGCTATCTACTTACTGAAGTGGCTGCATTAAATTTAATGGAACCATCCAAGCATGTCTCCAGAGCTACCCAGGCCTAATGAAATCACTACAGGCTGAGCCTGTTGCAAGTTAATCCCACAACCTTCTGAACTCGTCTCCGTAGCACGCAAACAGATTCTAAGCAGCAATTCCTTGGACCTAAAGGAAGAAGGCCAGCTAGTTTTGTTAATATAATGAGTAAATTAGCTAGAATGTCAACCTGATCACCACTTGGTACCCAGACAAATTCCATAATAACATGTATTATATTTAGGTATCTTCATACCTTGGAGTATTTAAACAGCATATTTCACACCATTTCATAAATCAATTGAACAGTGTGCAGTTTTGGTCTCCTTACTTAATAAAGGACATACTTGTCTTAGAGGGGGTGCAGTGTAGATTCACTAGGTTGGTTCCTGGGATGAGGGGACTGACCTATGAGGATAGGTTGAATAAACTAGGGCTGTATTCTCTAGAGTACAGAAAAATTAGGGGAGATCTTATTGAAACATATAAGATTCTTAAAGGGCTGGATAAAGTAGACAGTGAGGGATTGTTTCCCCTGGTAGGAGAATCTATAACCAGGGGTCATAATCTTAAAATTAAGGGTCAGCCTTTTAGAATAGAGTTGAGGAAACATTTCTTCACTCAGAGGGTAGTGAATTTATGGAATTCACTACCCCAGAAGGCTGTAGATGCTCAGTCCTTGAACATTTTCAAGATTGAGACTGATAGATTTTTAAAATATAGAGGGATTGGGGGATATGGGGATAGGGAAGGTAATTAGAGTTAGGTCAGAAGATCAGCCATGATATTATCAAATGGCGAGGCAGGCTCGAGGGGTCGAATGGCCTACTCCTGCTCCTAATTCTTATGTTCTTATGTTCTTATGAATGGGTGGAAACTTCTATGTAGTTTCAGATATCCTGCACCTTGGGACGTCCTCCCAATGTGAAAGATGCTCTATATATGTAATTTTGTGGTTGCTGTTGACGAAAACGTAAGGTCAATGTTGGCTTATATGTCCCCTGAGATTTCCACAAATGACTATCCTGCTTGAATGTGATGACCCTGCATCGTCCTCAGATGCTTGATAGCACAGTTCACTGTGCAATCCTAGATCCAGAGTCTTGAGGAGCTGTGGCATATTATTGTTAATGTGCCATTATTGTCATCAGATGTGTCTCTTCCTTGGAAACTGTGACAGGCACTTGGAGTGACTTAATACAATGAATGAATGTCAAACACTCATCTGTGGAGAGATCAGAGCCATTTATTAATATTGTATTATGGACATTGCATGACGTGCAGATTTGTTTTTCAAATAGATAAGATTCTTGCGGTAAACAGCCATGCAATGATTAATTTAGTTAATTCACAGAGCACAAATGAATATGGACATAGGCCAGCATACCTGAGGATTGATAAGACTCATTAAATATTAGTGGCATTCACATTTGAGCATATTAAGGATATTGCTATGCTACTTAGTTCTAACTTAAACAGATAGCAGACCCTATTGAGATATTTGACCAGATTCAGCAACAGATCCTAATATTGAGGTGCTATATTGCACTGTAGGGTTTTCTTCAAGTCACATGGTGAATATCTGGACTCCTTACTGTAATGTGAATTTAATTCATCCAGGTGTCATCCTAGCTCAGCAGCACTCTTGAATCTGAATCAGAGGTTATAGGATGAAGCCCTACATCAGGACTTTGATCTCAATACAGTCTATTTTCACACTCCACTGCGGTGCTGGGAGTGTGTTTCATTGTTTGTGGTGCCATCCTTCAGATGAAATGTTAAACCAATGTCCTGTTTCCCTGTTCAGGAGGCCATTAAGTATTGCATGGTACTATTTGAAAAAAAAGAAGAGGATTTCTCCTGCTGTTCTGGCCAATTGTTCTGAAAAAATAATAGGTCATTCAATTTATGACTGTTTTGTGGACATCACTGTGCAAATTGACTGCCATGTTCTACAAATTAAAGTCACAGTATATAATGATGTATCCTGTGAAATGCTTTAAGACATTTTCTCAAAGCAAAAGGCACTATATCAAAAGCACGGATTGTCGTATTATTATAATTCTTGTTTCTGATTTTGTTGTAGTGCAGCTCTCGCAATCTTTTCTGGGTCACTGATTTATTTTGAGCGGTTCTCTTCAGTTCTGGGGATTGTTGTATCTATTAGCTTTTTAACTACAACATTTAGTATCTCGCTCTGATTAATAATATTTTAGCTCCAAAGAATGCATTGTTTATGTTTTTATTCAGCGTAACTAAGATAGACAATTGCACTTCACTGAAATGTAATCTCTTGGTCCAATCTGCATCATTTGCACCCTCTACTGACACCAGTGCCACAAAACAATACATAGGTCAAGAGGCACAAGGAAGTTCCAAAACCGTTAAATGTAATAATCTATTTTAGTAATGGAAGCAAATAAATTGTGTTTCATAAGAAAGATTGTGGAACTAAAATCCCCTCTCCTCAACTTCAGTACAATTGGATTTATCTGTTTAGTGTTTGGGAAAAAAGTTGACAGCATTTTGGAATTGGGGATTAATTTAAGTTTGTTATCAAAATGATGGAGGTAGTATTTCACTGGTTATTGCCTGAATTAGTTAATATTCTATTTTTAGTTACTTTCAAATACTTGTCTCTATGATAGGAAGCAGCCTTGGAGGAGAGAGATTCTCAAGTGCATCCTTTGTTCGCAGGCTCTTTGTGTGTGATGGGTGCAAAAAGGGAGGAGAAATTTAACATCACTCTTCTCAGTGATGTTTTACTTGAAGAGCTTTGAGGCATTCTGATGTGATACAACACTATACCAATTGCAAGGATTATTATTAATAATATTAAAAGGTGCCTTTGCACCTCAAGTAGGGAACAAAGTCAAGCAGGTCTGAAATTACCTAGTGGGGGTATAAATGTCCTCAACCATGTAAGCTAACATTTCCGAGAGGTAGAACAATCATAACTGGACAATAATGCACTTACCACATAATTGTCTTCCGTAGCGGATGGTGGAATCTAAAAAGCATTGATCTGGATACTTTTTTTAATTTCAGTTTGCATTTAAAGTTGGCATGCATCAGTCATTATTCCATGCAGTACAAAAGTATAATTACTTATACTTCAAAAGTATAATTACAAATGCTTTATACGTAAAGAACAATGTCTCGCCTTTAAAATTGTTAATTAATGCTGAAACTTTTATTAATTTGTTCTGGATTTCCAAACAAACTGTGGTATAGTTGTTCCTCAGGTTCTCTTGCTCACGGTTCTTTGTTTCAGTACAGATGGAGCAGTGACTCAGTCAGCAGAAACTCCAGACACCCACACTAGCACAACCACTGAGATCACGGATGTGCAGCAGCAGACACCTTAAAGGGCATAGTTTCAACTTAAACAGACTTGCCACTACACACACAAGGAGGAAGCAACTAAAAATTTTCCAATGGGAAGTGAGAGACGCGCCATCTGCAGAACTCTAAAACAGAAGTAGTGGCACTTCAGCAATCTACTATGTGATCAATAGTTCTAACATTCCCTAAAGATCTCCCAAAGCTGCAGGGGTCAGCAAGTGAATGCTTTTTTTGACTTACGGGCTGTGACACAATTTCTTCTGGTTTTGTGTGAAATATCCTACAAACTGATCCAGTAGACCGGAATGGCACCATTGTGGGCTAAAGTAGCAGATCTGTAAGCTGCAATGTGTAAATGTGCAATCCACAAGAGCAAATGTGGAAGTCACAAGAGCAAATGCCTCTAGTCACAAATGACAGAAGAAATTAGATAAATTTAGGATAGGCAGCAGAGCGGCGCCTGGTATGATGCCAGAAAACAGAGCAGACTTATGCAAAGAAAGATATAAAATATTTAAATCAAAATGAAGTATTTCTTCATAGGATTCCCTATCAATAGTAAAAATAACAATCCTTGCATTTGATATATCGCCTTCGATGTTGCGAGGGCGCCTCAAAGTGCTTCACATTCTTCAGTGTACAGTGTAGCGCCTAGGTTTTTTGTCAGGGAATTTGACAAGCAATTCAAACACACCAATGTCCAAGGAGCGAATGACCAATTTTATTTGGGGAATTGATGGCTAGGACACCAGAAGAAACATTTTTCTCTATTCCAATAACACTACGTAATCTTTCATGTCCACCTGAATATGTAGTCGGGACCTCAGTTTAATGTCTCTTGAACAATCAAAATATTTTATATCTTTCTTTGCATAAGGATCTTCAACAATCCAGCACTCTCACTCTCCTAGCAATGTTTATGAGTTTCAGCCTGGATGTGAGTTCAAAGTCCAAACTGTAGAACTACCATTGAATAACAAATTTCTATTAAGAAACACCACAATTCAGACTTCAGTGGCTGTGCTGTATTCCAATCTTGTATGTAGATTTTTGATAAACCACAGAAAGCTTATTTGTCAGTACATTCGCTTTTTTTTCCCTAGGAATCCATCTTCTAAACGAACAAAGTATTAGAGTGCTTAGGAAACTGATTATAACAGTGTCAGGTTGGCTCGCTTTTACCTCTGGGTTATGGTTAACCTTCTGACTTCAAACAAGACTGTTACAAACTGAGCCAGGCTGACACCTACAGTACTGGGAAAACACTGCATTGTCAGACACGTCATCTTTTTGACAAGATGTTAAAACAAAATCCTGTTTGTTTGAAGAGGTGGATGTTCAGAATTTCCAAGAAACTGCTCAAAAGAAGACAAACATTCATCTCATGACTGCTTGTAGGACTTCACTGGTGCAAAATAGCTGCTGGGCTTCCCTGCACGGTCATTACACTTGACAACAAGTACTTTTGAAACTGTTTAGGAAATTTTTAAATGATAAGACACTGACAGCAATGTGTTCAGATGGGAAGAGCAGCAACATCTGAAGATATTCTTTGGTAGGAAAAATACATTGTCATTTTCTCCTGGTAATTTCAACTAACGGCTATTCCAGATAGGAATGGCAGATTGTGAGATGTTGCAAAATCATTACATGGTAGGTAATAAATCTTTGGAGAATGTATCGTGCAGTAACAAACATTTCAAATATACAGGTAGAAATGTATATGTTAGGGTCCATCCAAGCTTTAAAATGATATCTACCTGTGTTCTACTGGCCCCAAAACAACAACAACTTGGATTTATATAGCGCATTTCAGAGCGCTTTACAATAGCGGAGCACAAGGCAGAGTCAGTGGAAGGAGGAAGGTGACCATAGGCACAGTCAAACAGAAACATCTTCAGGTGCAACCTGAAAATGGAAAAGGAGGCACTGAAGCAGAGGGATTGAGGGAGGGAGTTCCAGAGTTTCGGGGTACAGTGACTGAAAGCACAGCCGCTGATGGTGGATATAGGAGGATTCGGGGGACAAGGAGGAGGCCAGACCCAGTAGAGCAGAGGCATTGGCTACCGCTGTGAGGAGAGAGGAGGTTAGAGAGGTAGGGGTGTGCAGAGGAGTGGAGGGATTTAAACATTAAAGTGAGGATCTTGAAGTTATCCACTCTCTGACAGGGAACCAGTGAAGTCTGGCGATGATTGGGGTAATCGGGAAGAGAAGTTTGGTTCAGGTGAGAATGCGGGCAGCGGAGTTCTGTATGAGCTGAATTTTGTGAATGGTGGCAGAGGGCATTGCAATATAATAATAATCCTTGCATTTGATATAGCGCTGTCCACATTTTATCAACATCCCAAAGCGCTTCACAGAATATACTGTAAAGTGAATTGACTGTATATATTTGTGGGCGAATTGCAGCAGCCAATTGCCCACAGCAGTGTCCCACACACAGTCGTGGATTGAAATGACCAATTTTATTATTGTGGGTTATTTTGGAGGGATTCTTATTAGGCGTGTGGAGTAAGGAAACTTGCCCAAGGTTTCGCCCTGACCTGCCTGGATTCGAACACAGGTCTCCCCAGCTTGGTCTCCCGAGCTTGCAAGACAAGTGCTCTAACCACTGAGCCACAGGAGCTCCACAATAGATTCATAGATTCATAGATTCATAGAATTTTACGGCACAAAAGGAGGCCATTCGGCCCATCTAGTCTGTGCCGGCTCTTTGAAAAGAGCGATTCAATCCCACTGCCCTGCCCGCTCCCCATAGCCTAATAGACCTGTTCTCCCTAAATAAAGATCTAATTCCCTTTTAATAGTCCAGCTGAGAGGTGACAAAGGCATGGACATGGGTTTCGGCAGCTTTTGGGGTGAGATATTGGTGGAGACGGGCAATGTGGCAAAGATGGAAGAAGGCGGTGCTGGTGAGGAAGGTGGGGGAGGAAGGATAATTGGGGGTTGAACCTAACGCCTGGGTTACATCTGGGTTCTAAGAGCTTTAGAGGCAGCTCGGGTAGGTTGTGGAGGTGAGAGCTGTGGCTCTGAAGACGTTGACAAGAGCCAAAGGGTACGGCTTCTGTCTTCTCAATGTTTAATTGCAGGAAGTTTGCACTCATCCAACTCTTGATGTCTGACAGACATCAAAAAACTGGGGGTCACAATTTGAGGTAGAAAAGTAGAGTTGGGTGTCATTCGTACACATGTGGAAGTTTACCCAAGAGGGAGCATGTAGATAAGGAAGAGAAGGGGGCCAAGGATGGATCCTTGGGATACCCCTCAGGTAACCAGGTGAAAGCGAGAAAAAATGCCCAGTGCACCAATAGTTCACAACATTATATCAAAATACATTTGTCTAGAATTGCTGAACTTTTCCTTAATTAAGCGAAGAGTGTCTGAATTAAATTGCACTTCAATGCCCTAGCTGCAGTTTGTCTGTGACCTCCATCACTGGACTGCCACCGTTTATCAGCTTCCATAGCAAAGGAATATCCTCACTGAATGCTAATGTGTGTCACATGCATTACATTGCGAATATTTTGTTGAGCTTTGACGGAGCAAGAGGAAGAGTGGAGTCTGTCCTGGAGGCATCAATGCACATTTTTGACATGCCAAAGGTAAATTTCATAACTATAATGTGGCTATGTTTGGAAGGATTCCAAGATTTCATTGACAAAGCCCCAACAACTTGTTTTTAAATTATTGTTCATAACAAAAACAAAATTACATTTGTATACATTAAGTGAATCATTCACCTATGCTTTTTCATCTGATTCAGTAAGGATATAAACTAGAGAATACATGCTATTCAGTCCCCAAGCCTTAGTTCTTATCATCCTGCACCTAATATTCTCCTGAATTAGGTAAGCAGGGAATTTCAGGGAATACATATTCCATTCGAGTCACAAGGAAATTTCCAAGTGTAGGTTGCTTACACATGTCAAACATTCAGTCTGCTTTCGATACTCTTAAACATGGTGATGGTTCACTTTAATGTGTCAGACAGTTTTGGCTGACCAAAAAAAAACAAGTTACCACAAAATAATAATTGTGTGTACCCAGATACATTCACATACACTTCTTTCTGATATAATACAATATTATATTTGTATAGCTCCAAGGTGTCAGGGTTTGCACCTGAGAGGATGGGGGAAAGGGAATAAGGGGAGGAACGAGAAGTCCAAAAGTGCAATCAAAGTTCTTGAGTTAGACTTTGACAAAGCAAAGGGAAAGATCAATAATAATAATAATAATCCTTGCATTTGATATAGCGCTTTTCACGTCTTCTAAACATCTCAAAGCGCTTCACAGAATATACTGTAAAGTGAATTGATGGTATATGTGTGGGTGAAACTTGGCAGCCAATTGCACACAGCAGTGATCCATAAACAACATGCATTGATATAGCCCATTTTGTTTGAAGGATTATTATTGGGCATGTAGAGTAAGGAAACTTGCCCAAGGTTTCGCCCTACCTGGAATTAAACCCAGGTCTCTCGCTTGCAACATGAGTGCTCTAACCACTGAGCTACAGGACTCCATAAATCAATTTTGATTACAAATTTTTGGCAACACAAACTACTTAAACATTTGTTAATCAGATCTATTGTGCAAAGAGCAACATCATTGTGTAAAACAAGAAGCAAGAACGAGTTGGAAGGCTGAAATCTTCTCTCAGAGGAATATGCATGGGAGAAACTTAGCAATTTTATTTTGTTATATAGTAATTTGATTTAATTTTATAGTGCACCTCTTGCACTTGTCCATGATCCATGTCAAGCAACTATGTATCTCATGTCAAGCATTCTAACTTCAATTCCAATGTAGAATAATGGGGCAGAATACATGGTATTCCTTGAAGCATTCCTTAACTTATTTAAGGAATTATCCCAGAATCATCAGTAGGTTGACCCTGTTTTGATTGGGTTTACTGAAGTCAGTTACAAAATAACAATAAAATAGAGTATTGGTTACAGTTCAACTGAACATAGCTCACTGGTTATAGATATACAGTACAGTATATTTATATTCTGCCCACTTCAAAATGTAGCTGGCACTGATACTCGACACAGGCAAAGAGGAATGTAGTTGTTGTTTTAAGCAGGGTCATAAATCAACCCAATTTGCTGTTTTGCACACCCTTGTATAAAGGTTTATTTTATTACCAATTGGGAGTAAAAATAATCTCCGGCACTTAACCAGGTCTCCCAATACCTGTTTTGCATTCCACATATTGCCCATTGAAGTTAACCTAACAGCAAGGTGAGAAAACTCGTCATTGGCATTGCTTTAGGGAATTAAATATCATTGAATGTAAGGTAGTCCAACAGAAGGTTAGTGAACCAAACACAAACAGGAAATGGTTAGAGTTCCACTTGGCAGGTTTTGGGGGTATTTGGTATTTCATAAACCAGAAGCCAGAGTCAATGCATCAAATATGGTTTGTGAATATTGCAAATGAGACTATCTGAATGACTGTCAAAGGAAATTCTGCTTGCCACTGGAATGTAGCTTATTTAAGTTTTTTTAAAGTGACTATTTAAAGCATCTTAGTAGACAGTGTTACTTTGCATTTCCTTCTGCTTACACTGATGTCTGTGAAAGCTTTGTCGAAGCTATCATGAGACTGCTGTAGAGTCAATCAGCTTCACTTAGTGAGGTGATGGCTATTTAAAGCATTGCTGAGTATCTGCAGTGACCTTGTGTAATAGAATAAAGAGGGAGTTCAAAACGTAATCTATCATGA
The DNA here is from genome assembly GCA_035084275.1 of Hydrolagus colliei. Taxonomy (NCBI): domain Eukaryota; kingdom Metazoa; phylum Chordata; class Chondrichthyes; order Chimaeriformes; family Chimaeridae; genus Hydrolagus; species Hydrolagus colliei. Next base: position 56,881,858 of record CM068742.1, on the reverse strand, counting down.
AGACTACACATTTCAGATTCTGTGTGAGATTGTCAGAGAGACATCCTCTTCCTGAAAACAATACATGACAGTTTTGCTTTAGAAACCAGAGACAGACCTTTTCTTTCCTCGACAAAGATTTCAATGGGTTACGCAGACACCTTCGAAATCAGTTCTCAAAACATCACATCTGAAAAATGTGCCTGCTGGATCCCTAATAAGATGAGTATTGGTGTAAATATACATGTTCCATAAACAGTGCATGTCTCGATCTTTCAACAACAGCATCACCAAAATTACATTTGTACAACGTCTTTCACATTGGTAGGATGTCCCAAGGTGCTGGACAGTCAGTGCTTCCAACCCGACCCCTGGTCGCGATTGGGGAGGGTGGAGGGAAGTGGGGGAAGTGGGGGGGAGGTGGTATGGTTCAAGAGGAGGGTCTTGAGGCAGGATTTGTGAGGGGGATGCTAGTGAGGGGCAAGGTGGGGGGATTGCGGGATGGAATTCCAAATATTGCGGGCAGATCGGCTGAAGGCTTGCCCACCGATGGTAGGCCAGGTGGGTCAGGGGTCATGGAACAGGTTGGTAGGGGATTAGGAGGTCGCAGAGGTCAGGACGGGCATGGCCATGGAGGGCTTTAAAGGTGAGGACCAGGGTCTGGAGTTGAATCCTCTGTGTGATGGGAAGCCAGTGGAATCGGGCAACAATGGGGGTGATTGGTTCACAGAGCCTGGTGCGGGAGAGGACATGGGCTGCAGAGTTTTGGATGATCTGCAGCCTTTTGAAGGGAGGAGTTGGGGAGGCCAACAAGTAGGGCATTGGCATAGTCAAGCCTGGACATAATGAAGGCATGAATGAGAGTTTCAGCGACCTGAGGGGTGAAGTAGTGGCAGAGTCGGGCATTGTTGCAAATAACAACTAATTGCATTGATATAGTGCCTCTCATGTCCCAGTAGGCTGGACAGTCAAGGGTTTGCACCTGAACTGGGTGCTGACTTCATGAAGGGTGATGCTAAGGCAAGTGGAGGGTGGTGTGGGGGGAATGATTGAAGTCGTAGATGGACCTTAAGGAGGTAAGGGGAAGGATGAGGTAAAATGACTCTGAGATGGAGTTACAGAGAATGGGGAGGGCACACTGAAAGTTTGACTGACAATGGTGGTGTAGAGAGGATAAGGGATGTGAAACAGGCCAGTGGCTGTTGAGTGGAGGGAGCAGGTCAGTTGCTAGAGTTTAAGAAAGTTGCAGAGATAGAGTTGGGCAAGGCCTTGGAGAGATTTAAAAGTGAGGACAAGGGTTAACTCAATCCTCTGGGAGATGGGGAGGCAGCGAGATTGAGTGTGCAGTGGTGTAGATTGACTCAGTCAGCACATGTAGTGAGAAGGTGTGGATGTGAGACAAGCTTTTTTTTTGTTGATATTCTACCTGCGCAGAGTTTTGAGTTTTGGATGCTGCATCAAATGTAAGAATTGCAATTATTATGTTATAGCCAAGTTGAGTTCTGACAACTTCAAACATAAGCCTACACATAGAATTTCATTTATAAAATTATCTTTCACATCATTAAAATAAGAATGTGTGATATGGGAATTCTGATCATTTTCTGCTTCCTAATTCAAAAGCTACAAGACCAATTATGGCAAAGATCAGCTTAATCAGTGACTTGCAATTTTTGGTCTGTGTAACTTAGCATTACATTTGTCTTTTACTCGTTGTAGTATTGTGCATCTGACAGTGTTGCTATTTATCTTTCAAATCACAATCTATGGCAAATCACAGACATCAAATGTTTCATTTGCTCTTCTTGTGCTGTTCAGCATCTGTTAATTAATGGAACCATTCAAGAAGTTTCAAGCATTGATGATGCAAACACTTATAGACTCCAAAATAGCCCTCATAGGTCATATGCATAATCTAGTCGACCTGGGGACTAATGGATTTCATCTCGCGGAGAATGAAAAAAGTTAATTTGTTTATACTATCCTGGTTGGAAGCATAAAATTAAATCCTTCTATTTGGAAACAATCCTCTATTTCTTAAATCCTTGAAATCATTGAGTCCTACAGAACTGAAAATCATTATGGATACCAATTAGGGGCTGAAACTGTGAAATGAGCCACTCTCTTGAAGTACCACTTCAACATGTGTCACCCACACTAAGGCGCAAATTATAGATGACTTTCAAGTAGCTAATCAGATTTATCTCTTCCACTTTTTTTATATCATTGCTGGAGACCAGATAAATAAGACTTAGTAACATACTTGATGCTTATAAGAAGATATTTTGTTGTATGTTGGAAAACTGTAATTCAGAAAACAATTGTCCAAATCAGGAAACTTTCCAGGTTCATTCTATTTTTAATGGGGTTGATTAGAATGAAGACAAATAAGATCATGGTCATGCTTTGAAACTAGAAAATGGAATATTTGTAAACTGGATTTGATGTGCTACCAAACACAATTGTACTCTTCCCCTTTTTCACATATTGCCAGTTTTTGGAAAATCACACATTAGACTCCTATGTGGCTATTGATAATGCTGCTTTAAACATCAAACACAGCACGCAATTTACAAATGATTCCTAAATCTGGCTGGATTACAATCCGCGTTATCATCCATGCAGCTACATTATCACAGAACTAATAGAGCAACAAATTCATCTACGGTACAATGATTTCAAACATCTTGTGAGACAAAAGAGTACCTCCATCTGTGCTAATCACAGGACCACAATGAAAAAAAGGAATAGAACCAGCAATTCTTCAATGGTTGACAGGATTTATAAAAAAGTTTTTTAAAGAAACTTGGAACAAAGTATCTTAAAGAAATTATATATCAAACGCAAGAATTATTATTATTAAACGCTTGATAGGTGCAGCCCATGGAGGAGAAAAATAGGAAAACATTTCTTGCAGGATCTTTCAGCTGAGAAAGTAAGACATCTGAAAGGCAAATATATAAATCTCTCTTTCAAATATTGATGATTCTCTGAGCATCTTTTTATTTCCAGCATTCAAAAAGTTCACTTAGAATCAATAGATAGATAGCCACCAGGAGGTGACGAAGGAAATTAAGTCATTGAACTACTTTAAAATATTTTTTGGTATAAACAAGTTAAACCCAGATCAATACCTCAAAACTAAAGAAATTAGGACCAGAAGAAATAAAAGTGAAAAATACATTAAGACCAGATGTTGCACGACAAAACATTTTGCTCAGATATCTTGCCTGATTGGTGAGTTAGTAATTAGAGGACATCAATTTAAGATAGTAAAAGAGCAAATAGAGAGTTTAGGAGAATTTTTTTGTGCTTGGAGAAGTTAGGGAATAGAATGTACTGCCAGGAGCAATGATTGAGGTAGAATCCATCCTGGACTTCAAGAGGGCACTATCTTAAACTATCAGCTGCAGAAGTATGGAGAAAGGGCAGCTCAATGGGACTGAAAGGATTGTCCTTGAGGGAATCAACACAGACACGATGGGCCAAGTGAACTATTTCTGTGCCATAAATTTCTGTGGCTGTATGGTTTAATTTGAGAATAATCTAAAGAGTGAGATAAATGTTCATTCAAAATACTATTAAATATCATGATAGAAGAGTTAATGTAGCTGAGGATGGACTTTTAGGGAAGGTACCAGAGGGAGGACCTTCAGTATTGTTAAGTTGACTTTTTGTAGACTCCCCAAAATCACATAGAAAGTTCTGTGAAGACAGTGAAATAATAGTAATCCTTGCATTTGATGTAGCGCTTTTTGACGTCTCAAAGCACTTCACAGAATACACTGTAAAGTGATTTGACTGTTTTTATGTGGGCAAAATACGGCAGCCAATTGTGCATAGCAGTGTCCCATAAATAGTCATGCACCAAATTATTGTTGGGTTTTTTTTGAGGGATTATTATTAGGCATGTGAAGTAAGGAAACTTGCCCAGACTGCCTGGAATCGAACCCAGGTCTCACACTTGTAAGGTGAGTAGTCTAACCACTGAGCTACAGGACTCCAGAAATGAATATGGAAAACATCAATGTATTTAGGAGGAAGTATGATGCTTGATCACTCCACCATATCCTGTGAAGTGCTTTGAGACATCCTTCCGATGTGAAATGTGCTACATCAAATATAAGGGCTATTTGTATTATTTAGAAGGGAATGAAGGGATATGGCAGAGGGAAATATAAGTGGTGGAGGCTCGTGTAGAGTATAATATATATCCAAACCAGTTGAACCAATTGGACCGATTGGCCTATTTCCATCTGCTTTAATGTTTTATGTAATTCTATATTTTAGACTGGATTGTTGTGTCATCAACAATGCCCACTTGATTTTGCCTTTTGTTGGGCTACACATCAACCCAACAAAACTTGGAGTTGTCATCTGCCATTTTTCAGGCAATAAAATTCACCAAGCTTCAAACCACACACAATTCCTTTTTTAGCGGCCTCATTACGAGAAATTGTATGTGTTAATATATACAATATCCTGTCTTCCTTTGGTTAGGTCTCTCTGGGAAATCAACAAGACAATAGCTTTTATTTATTTAGTTCCCTTCAATTCCTGTTCAAGATATTGAGCAAGCAACTTGCTGCAATGTCATTCATGAGTCTATGACTGTAAGAGGCATATGTCGGTGGCCTGTTACCACTGTTTCCCTCCCTGTGAAGCACTGCCAATTCTCCATCTACTGCCACCCAAGATGGCCGTGTTCAGAAGCAATGGAGCTCAGGGAATTGCATGTCTCAGTCTTATCATCACATTGCAATGACACAGAAATATCAAATACAATACTATTACAGTACTTTGCCAACCAAAACAGGCTGTTGCTGTTATGATCAAAGTGGGACACACACTTTAGCAGTGTATAAAGGAAAAAAAAACATCTGTTGCAGTTTACTAGAGGCTGAACGATCCAGAACAGAAATAGCCTGTTACCAATGTGATTGTTCAGGAATCTGTTGTGCATTTGATGCATTTGTCTCATGTTCATATCAATACTCCCATGTGCCTTCATTATCAAAATCAAGCAGGAATACAAATAGCAGTTGCTGCATTTTTCACTCAAATTGGGTTGAGATTTGCTTCAGTTATCTTTTGAACATAGCTGCGGTTTGCACGGTGGTGTCTAAAAGTGTTTAAGCCCAAACTTTAAAGTAGGTACATTGTGATTTTCAAAACCTAGTCCTTGAAAGTTTTCCAAAAGTTGTGGCAATGCTGTAGTGTAGCCAATTAGAAACCATTGCCAGGGGCAGTCTGGATGGAGTAGCAGATAGAACTACAAGTTACAGACCAGGAGCTCACTGGTTAAATAACAACAACAACAAATTACATTTATAGAACACCTTTCACGTCGGGAGGACGTCCCAAGGCGCTGCACAGGAGGCGTGTGACCCGAGCTGAGAGGGGAGTGTTTGGGAAGGGGTGAAACACGAAGGGGAGGTAGAAGAGTTTGGGGTGGAACAAAAGGCACGATCGAAGACGAAAGTCTTCAAACCGGCCTTGAAAGAGGAAAGGGAAGAAACGAGATGGAGGGATTGAGGGATGGCATTTCATAGGGTGGGAGCGGAGAAACTGAAGGCCCGGCCTCCGATGGTGGGGCGGTTCGGGCGGGGGGCTTGGAGCAGGCCAAGTCTTGTTGAACGGAGGGTCCGGGTGGGCTTGTAGGGGGAAAGTAGATCGGTTAAATAGGGCGGGGCAAGGCCGTGTAAGGCTTTGTAGGTGAGGACGAGGATCTTGAACTCGATCCTCTGGAGGATGGGGAGCCAGTGGAGATGGGCGAGGGTGGGGGTTATGTGGTCGCGGAGGCGGGTGCGGGATAGTACAGGGGCTGCAGAGTTTTGAATGACCTGCAGCCTGTGAATGGAGGAACTGGGGAGGCCGACGAGGAGAGAGTTCCAAATATCTCCATTTGTGCTTAGTTTGCTTCCCTTAATCAGTTCTGCACAGGAGATTAAGTTGGCTCTGGCTTTCCTTGAGTTAGGGGGAATGAAACTTGACACGGTTCCTGCTTTTTATTCCTCTTCAGCTCCCTTTACTGGGTATGGCAATTGGGTTAAGGTTAGGCATGGATATGTTGCTCTCTGATAAATAAAACAATGGGTAATTGCAAACATATTTGAAAAGAGAGAAACAGAGTAAATATTAAAAGGTATAAGCGCCTAGCAATAACTGCAACAGCAAATTGCATTTCTAGTGTTCTTAATGTAGGGCAACATCTCAGAGTGCTTTACAGAGACTGTAAATAAGGGAATGAAAGAGAGTCTAAGAACTGGAAGAAGAGTGAAGCACATGGATAACACTGCATCTAGGTAAACAAAGAAGTCATTCAATTAATTCTCAAAACAATCCAGCAGGCGTCAGATGAATAGCACTAGGGGGCCTGAATCCTGCTAACAAATCAGAGACAAAGGAAGAAATATCAGGATACATGGTGACAAAACACAGAGTGAATCGGAAAAAGAGCAAGCAGCAGTTTAGCAGGGCAAGGCAGAAGCTATGACAGGAAAGAAAAATAAGTCAAGAGGCAGAAAAACAAATTAATTAAGCAATACCAGTGTAAATTGAAGCCCTTGGAAAAGCTCGAAGATTTAATTAAATACATTTTGGGCTAAAAAGAAAAATGTTGAACAAATGTTCAGAAAATCCAAGAAAAAAATGTAAAGCAGTAAAATAGAAAACAGACAAAATAACACTTATTTTTTTAGCAGTTAGGAATCCTTTAAGATTGAGCTTTAAGATTATAATAATAATTATTTGCTAGTAACTGCTTGAGTAAAGAACTAATCAGTAGAAATGCCATCAACAAAAAATATATAAACACCCCATATTCATGTTTTATTCAGATGTGACAATAAATAAGTATGAATTATCTCAAATTGTGAATAAAGTAATTCCAAGTTGGATGCTCTATGCTTGAAGGGTGGTGGTAGAGAGTGATTAATGACAGGAGTTATTGAACCTTGGGTTAAACCTACATTTTCAATTTAAGAACATCGTTTCTTTTTTGATCCCAAGAAAGCTTGCAAAGCAGAAAACTGTTTCACTGCAGATTTCACTCCTTTTTTAAACCCGAATCTGAAAATAATTACCCCTTCCACTGAAATACATTGCCTAATTATGACGAATGACTGGCCTGTGCTTATATGCTATGACGCAGATTATGCAACTCAGCACTTTGAGGGTTTACATTGTTTTCTTCCATAACAAGTAATGGCAGAACAGTCTTCACATTTGTCCTTTAGTATATTTAAACAAGAAAGAAATGCATCACTTACAGAAACAGAATACAGATTAGTTTCATTGCCATTTGGAAAACAGTGTATTGCAATAGTAGCATTCAGCCTTAAATGAATGATTAACATTGTGCTAAATGTAGAAACTGCAATGTAGAAACTTTCTAAATGTAGAAACTGCAGAGGCATGCAGTAGAATCAGAAATGTGAACTAACCAATTATGCCTGAAAAACACAAGTAATTACTTAAAATATTACTACATTTAAATCATTAAAATAATAATCAACAAAGACAACTATTTACCAGGGTAGTCTACATTTATCAGTGTAGTCATATTTAATATGCACCACAGCAAAATGATTCCAACTATTGTTTGTGGGTATTCTTGTCATTAAGCATAATTCATAATGTCCACAATATTTGATTCAAGTTGTTGAATTACAAACGCAGTGAGTTGTCAAAGCAGATTCTTAACTCTTCATTTGCACTTACTGTCGCCAGTACAAAACATTTTTGCTTTCCATTTGTGGCTGAATATAATTGAAATGAATGATGAAATGATTGTGAAATAAAAAGATTTGGCTGTCCCAGTTTTAACACTTTATGGCTCTGCTAAAGAAAGATATTTCAGCTCTAGCGCACTTGGATTTTGCCAGATTTCTGGCGAATATGCTCAAAATTAAAGGTTCTGCTGAGAACGCAGATTATTTCAGCCTTCAGTGTACTGCTACTGACCCCTGGCTTTCCTTATGGGAAGTTATTCTGTACAGTGGTAAACACAACCCACAGTGCTCCCTGAGCAGGTATCATGTTCGCAAATCTCAAATTCCCGATTCCCAACATGATTTTGCTGCAACAAACTCAAGAACAAAATAAACAGACAACGTTTTATGATAGAAATTCATTACTATTCATTCACTGTGTTGTGCATGAAGTAAAAAGAATGCTTTAAGGGTAAATCGTTTTTATAAATTATAACATTCAGGTTAAAGCAAGCTCCTTCAAGTCAGCCAAGCGTTCTTTCTTAATATTCATTTAGATTTAATAAATGAAGGCACAAATAATCCTAATATTTTTTTAATCCATTTTTATTTTTAGAATTTTGTAATTCAGTACAGACCATGTATTAAAAGGTTGAAGCATCTAGTTCAGACAATAATTGTATAATAATCTTGTATTTTGATATAGATGCCTTCTAGATGTCTCAAAGCACTTCACAGAAGATACTGTAAAGTGAATTGATTGTATATTTGTGAGTGAACACAAATAATCATGAGCTGCTTCGAATAACCTTTTGAACCTTAAATGTACAACAACAAAATTACAAGGTACGCAGTAACTGCTACACTTGGGATGTCCTCCCAATATGAAAAACACCATACAAAACAATTTGTTGTTGTTTACAGCAATACCTCTAAAGCACTTTAAGATGATTTCTTGATGAAAGGGGCTATACTAAATACTGTATAGGGATTCATTAATTAAATGTGTTATGATAAGAATCCCATGCTTAAATACTAGAGAAATATGCAAAATGATCATTGTCATTCCAGGACTGCATTGAAACAAAATGTAAGATGTAGGAGAAGGCAAGGCCATGGAGGCCTTGAAGGTGAGGAAGATAATTTTTAACTCAATTCTGTGAGAGTTGAGCCAGTGGAGCTGGGTGAGCGTGATTTGATGGGGGTACGGAGCCTGGTGTGGGAGAGGACGCAAGCTGCAGAGTTCTGGACGATCTGCAGGTTGTGAATGGAAGAGTAGGGCAACAAACAGGGTGTTGACGTAGTCAAGCCGATATGTAATGAAGGGTTCTATGAGGGTTTCGGCTGCCTGAGCGGTGAGGCAGTGGGGGAGTCTGACAATGTTGCAGAGGTGGGGGAAGGCAGAGTGAGTCATGGCAAGGATGTGGTGGGACAGTTGAGGGTCGAACAAGATGCCGAAGCTCCTGACTGGCTTGGTGAGGTGGAGTGTACATGTCAGGAGGACGTCCTCCCAAAGTGGAAGGCGCTAGGCAAATGGAATTTGTTTGTTGTCGTTGTTGTGTGGAGTCCTCTAGCTCAGTGGTTAGAGCACTAGCCTTGCTAGCGAATGACCTGGGTTTGATTTCTGGCATGGTGAAACCTTGGGCAAGTTTTCTTATTCCACACACCTGATAATGATCCCTCAGGAAGAAAAACAATAATTAATTGATAACCTCAATCCACGACTGTTTGTGGGACACTGCTGTGTGCAATAGGCTGCTGCGTTTCGGCCATTCGTTCACTTTACGGTATATTCTGTGAAGTGCTTTGAGACATCTAGAATATGTGAAACACACTATATCAAATGCAAGGATTATTATTATGTTATATTATCCATGGATGCCTGAGGTACTGAGGCGCTGGTACGAGCCAATCAAAAGAGCCTCAGTCTTGCTAACATTCAACTATAGAAAGTTGGCTCTCATCCAGGACTTGATATCTGACAGGCAGTCTGTCAGGACCCCAGTGGTTCTGAGGTTGAGGGTGGAGGCAGAGGGATAGAGGGATTGGGTGTCATTCGCGTACAGATGGAAATTAACCCCATGTCTGCAGATGGTGTTACCAAGAGGAAGCATCTACAGGTTAAACAATAACAACTAAATTACATTTATAGAACGCCTTTCACATTGGGAGGACGTCCTTCTGCTCCACCCTCGGTGGCTATGCTTTCCGCCACTATGCCCCAAGACTTTGGAACTCCCTTCCTCACTCCCTTCGCCTCGCCCCCTCTCTTCCCAGTTTCAGGTCCCAGCTAAAGACCTTTCTCTTTGACTGCGCCATTGGTCACCTTTCTACACCTGCCCCTGCCTCAGTCCTGGGATCCGCTGTTGTGAAGAACTCTGAGACGTGGAGGGCGCTATATAAATCAAAGTTGTTGTTATTGAAGCTGAATATTTGAAAGGAAAGAGAGGTTGGAGATGGTGCAATAGTTAGTGAGCAGACATGAGGGCAGGGAAAGTCTTTGTTAAGATGGGGTGATGACAGTTCTTTTTTGGTGAGTGTGGAACTGTGAATGTAACAGAGTGAAGATGTATGGAAACTACATCCTGTATGTGATTGGCATTTGCTATGCTTTTAGTTTAGGTGTATGAACACAGAACCACCACTTCAAGTGACTGTTTTATTTTTCTCTGTGTGTTTTGCTTATTACAGTATCTATCTTTTACTTCACCTCCCTTCGCCAATAAGGAGTTTGCACACCCTTCTCTCAAAGGTGCTGATTTTAAGTGGTATCGCAATGAAGAGGACTGGGAAAAAAACTGCTGTAGCCCAAATAATGTAAAATTCTCGTGTTCACAAACAAATTATTTGCCAAATAATATTCAAAATCCCTCTCTTGAATTTGCTGATGCAATTTCTCTTCACTTCCTCTCTTCATATATTTCATATCATCACCATCTGGTTATTAAATTATTAACTCTGACCTGTTTTCCCGCTACTTGTTTTACATTTTAGGATCATATTAAATAAATTGTTAGGGTTCATTTTATCTATACTGTTTAGGATATTGAATCCTTCAATAATATCTTCCCGAGCTTTTGCTATGGCTAGAAAAATATGGAAAGCAGCTAAGGCAATAATAATACTAACATTAATAATAATCATTGCAGTTAATATAGAACCTTATTGTGTAATTGGGACATTTCAAAGCGCTTCACGGAATATCATAAAGTGAATCGACTGTGCATTTTATGGGTGAAATGCGGTAGCTGATTGCACACAACAAATATTAAATGCGTTAAAAAAAAACTTCTTGGCATTTTCAGTATAGCAGACAGATCATTTCATTGATACCTATCAGTGTAGCCTTAGTGTCCTCCACAGGACGTCCTCCCAACATGAAAGACACTGTATAAATGTAATTTTGTTGTTGTTGTGTCAAATGGTTGCAACTGACTGTGATTTAAGAGCCAAACGTTTTTGTACATTAGAAAAGGGCCACGGGAAGTGCAGATTTCAATTTTTCACCAGAGTGGAAAGTTTTTGTATTAAAAAGTAAACATTTTAAGTGTAAAAAATTGGCAATATAGGAAACTAAACAGGCTTTCAACAATAAGAACAACATGCATTTATATAGTGCCCTTCACAGGTCGTGCCTCAGAGAATTTAACGGTGATATACTATAAATAATGAACAATCCTTGCACTTGAAATAACACCTTTCATATTGGAAGGACATCTCAAAGCTCTTGACAGGATTTTACTGGCAAGTATAGTGACTGCTCATTGGGTAGGTCAACATGGCAGCCAATTTGCATACAGCAATGTCCCACAAACAGCCATGAAACAAATGTTGGGTTTTAACTGGAGAGATTGTTGGCCATTCCATAGGAGAAAAATCACTTGTTTTTAAAGCGCGTCACAGGATTTTTTACATTCACCTGGCATATATTATAAAAGATGGCAGTAATTCATTTGTGAAACAACTGGAGGGAGAAACCATTCTCCTGATGTCAGGAGGGAGTTGACTTCTAAGCATGTCATTAACTGTCATAGATTATTGCTGTTGAAAGTGAAGAAACAGAATGCATTTAGAAATGCGACAATTCTGTTCCCTTTCTGTTGACACTCAATTTCCTTTTGCAACATTTCAGATTCAGCCTGCTGTTCATCAAACTGTGTACATTTCTCTCCCGGCTGTGTATCATGGCAAATATTTGAATATTAGAAAATTAATTTAAAAGTTTAAATTATTCATAAGGTCCTTTCTCTAACCTCATCCTCTGTTAGATGCTCAAGGTTTCGGGTTGTGTCCCTCACAGCACAGCAACATTGTTTGATGTACACAAAGTCATTGTGACACAATCTTCTTTTATCATTTTGAAATGATAAAAGTGGAGCAGTCCCTCAAGAATCGTGTATTTTGTAAAATTAAGAATGCAAGAAAGCAATGTGAACATGAGGAATCAATGGGTTACCATCGAGAAACAGGCATATTCCCTATCCATAACTTCACAGCACCAATGTGGCAAATCTTAAAAACCAAATCTGCTCCTAGTTTGAATAGCCTCATAGACTAAACTACAGTAAATGACTAATAAGTAATGCCTCTGCAATATTCGAATTCTTGTCCAAATGTACAGCTTCAATGTTTCATCCAAATATCTTTTCTTTGAAATAAACTGGCCTAATCCTGTAAATTATAAAGCATGGTGGGAGAGGAAGTTTCAGAGAGCATTGTGAGAGAAAAGGTTTGATAATAGCCTAATCAGAGAATGCAACTGGTGACAACATTCTCTTGGCTGGATTCGAATCCAAGCTGGTATGCTTCATTCCTTTAGAATCAACAACACAAGAACTATAACTAAAATGACTTTCCTCGGTTGAATGAGATAGGTAACCAGGGCTCCCTGGGATTGAACTGGCTCCAAGGAACCAAGTTTAACCAAGATGGCTAAGAGGAGATATATACATTTTGTGAATGTGTCCTCAGGATTTTGTTTTTGATGAATCTAAAAAAAGTGATATTTGCTTCTATGTTTGCTAAGCAAACATAACATCAAATGATACACCAAACCTTAATTCAATACACTTTTCTCCTCAGGGCTCTGTCCTCGGTCCCCTCCTCTTCAACCTGTACATGTTCCTTCTTGGTGACATCATCTGCAGATATGGAGTCAACTTCCACATGTAGAAGAATGATATTCAACTCTATCTGCCCCCACCCTCGATTCCAGAATGTCTGTCAGACATCAAGTCCTGAATGAAACCCAACTTTTAAACATCAAAAAGACCGAGGTCCTCCTGATTGGTTAACGACAGCACCTCCGCACTTCAAGCCCTGGCATCATCAGCATCCATGGATGCACACTCCATCTCACCAATTCAGTCAGGAACCTAGGCATCTTGGTCAATTCTCAACTGTCCTTTCTCCCCACATCCATGCTGCATCCCGCTCTGCCATCCCCACCTCCTCAACATTGCCCAACTCTTCCACTGCCTCAGCTTCAGGCCACCAAAAACCTCATGCATGCTGTTATTACATCCAGACTGTGCCAATTACCTGCCTGTTGTCCTTTCCAACTCCTCGCTTCACAAGCTGCAGATCATCCAAAACTCTGCAGCATATGTCCTCTCCCACACCAGATTCCATCGCACCCACCCTCTCCCAGCTCCACTGGCTCGCCGTCCCTCAGAGTATTGAGTTCAAAATCCTCATCCTCATCCTCACCCTCTAACCCCTTAACAACCTGTCCACTCCCTCTGCTGAGCTGTCCCCAGCCTGCTTCATGACCCTCACCCAGCTCACCCCACAGTTGTACCTTCAGCTTCTATGTCCCCACCCTCTAGCTCGCCATCCAACAATCCCTTCACTTCGCTTTTTTGACACCCTTTCTTTCTTGAAGACGCGTCTGAAGACCCTCCTCTTTGACCGTGCCTTTGGCCATCCTCCTATCCTCTGCCCTCCACCATCTCTGATACCAACATTCCACCAACACTCTGCCCACCCCTCCACCCCTATCAGATAACTTTCTTAAAGGCCCTTGAAATTATATTGAAATTATCCCCTTCGCCCTTATATATATTTTCTTGAACCTTAGAATTCTGAAACATTGTGCTGCAAAATCATTGTTTTCTATTTTGGGTTAGAAACTCAAAACACGGGGGAGAAAATGACTGCATATTACTGTGAGATAAATGAAACAGTACAAAGTGTACCGACCTTGCAATTGCATGAACATTTGCAAAAGAGATTACTAGGAAACAAGAAAATGTCAGGTCTGTGTGCACAAATATGATCACCCAGGTTGCCGAAGCCAAACCTTATCTCAGTAAGTAGTTAATCTTATCAGATTTCAAAGTAGATTTTAAATGATACATTAGGATTTCTCCAAGGTTTTATCTCAGCAGGAATTTCATCACATCTAAGTTCAACTTAAATGTAATTTAAGATGTAATTTAAATGTGATCATTGTCTGAAGGCGATTCAACCTACAGGTTGTGGTTAGTATTTTATTAAGGTCAGGCATGAAATCAGAGTTTTGATCTTGCAACATATGAAAGCTGACATTCATTTCCTGGATGCTTTAACCTGCTGCACACGTCGTCTAATTGCTTCATTAAGATTTGGTTTGTAAGACACAAAGTCAGGTGAAAATGGGGGATTATTTGTCAAATCATCCCTCTCCTCTCCTGGGAACCTGCAACATGCAGACACTACAGATTTTCAACCTGAGGCAAGCAGCCGAAGGGAGGGATATGGTGGAAAATATTATCTCCTCTCTTACTTCATCCCTCTTCCCTCAATTACCAGCTCTCTCTGGTAATTGACAAAAAAAGATCATCACACATTGTCATCTATTCTCGTTTGCTTGAGAATCACTTGATTGAAGTAAATACACTCAAATTTCCGACAAAAGCTAGTTTGAATTTCCCACAAGACTGGTGATATGACACTATTCCCAGTACACAGCTAGAAAATGGCATCATCATTATTTCAGCCAGTAAATTAGAGTACTACAATCCAATCAAGATTCCATCACAATCAGGTATTGAAACCTTCTTCACAGATTTGCAGTTGTTTGCCTTGGTCTGCACTTTAGAAGTCTATTACTCTAGCACGTTTAAGGAAACATAACAATGTAGAACATCTGTAATTCAATGTATACTAGCCCTAGTACACAGCTAAACCACTAAAAGTTCTAAAGCCAATGCACTTTGGCACATCTCTCTTTCGCATTCCCATTTCTAATTCATTCCAGCAGCATGCCCAATAAAGGCTTTGTAACAGAGATTATGTTTATTATACTGTGCAAAATGGTGTGAAATTATGCAAAGACTCCAATTGATATGAATGAGTTTCTAAACAGATTTGGAAAGTGTAAATTTGAAGGGATGATCTAAAATATAAAATGTTACTATCTTTGTTGTAATAGAGGAAGCAGTCATAATTTAAATACTTTTGAATTATTCCAGAATAAACTTTAATCAGTTTCACCATTTGCAGTTTATTATCAGTCTACTTTATTGGTCATGCAACTGATTTGTATTTTAAACTCAAGGATCAAAAAAATCTCTATGAATAAACTGCTACAACAATAACTACAGTTGTAAGCTACAGCAACATTTGAAGGGCTAAACACTATGATGGCTATTGAAGTCTTTAACTATAGAAATATTTCATATATTTCTCTGGCTCGGAGTCAGACTCTACCACTGTTAAGCACTCTGAGACACTACCCTGCGTGGAGAGTACTACATAAGTGCAACTTTTTGTTGAATATATTCAGGGTTATCTGAAAGGCTAAATAATAAAATAATAATCCTTGTATTTTGATTTAGCGCTTTTCATGTCTTTCTGGACTTCTCAATGAGCTTCACAAAATATACTGCAAAGGGAATATTTGTGAGCGAAATGCAGCAGCCAATTGCGCAAGCAGTGATGACAGCAGTAAAGTCATAGCTTCACACCTATGGAATCTACCCTGGTCATGAGATCTATCCTGGACAAGAGCTGATTCCACAGAAGCAACTGCACAAGGATGAATTTTCCATTTTGTGGTCACCCTTGGGGAATCTTCAGGAATGCAAAACCCCACAATATTGATCTATGCAGGTGTAGTGAAGACTTAGTCCATATTCAAGCAAAAAATGATGTGTGCTAGTAATAGCCTCACTGTCCACCTGAGGAACAATGGAGAACAGTTGAGAACATTTGTTGATGGTTTTGTCAATTACAACTTATTTTACCTTTCCTCGGAGAGCTGAAGATGGGTAAAATAACTTAGGTAAAAGGAGATAATGTTTGTCCGTATCTGTACCTAAACTCTCAACGTGTAGCCCAGCTCTTCTCAAGTTAGCAGCATCATTACCTGTGCTGTCAAGGCTGCCACAGACAGCAGTATTGCAATGTAAAGGGTTTATAACTTGTAAATAATCATTCAACAGCAGATAGCTACCACCATATTTGTTCATAGGAATCAACAAACCAGGGTTTATTTTGTAGTATTTCCTAATGGTGTTCTTTAATAGAGAAACCCATTAATATTCCCATCATCCTCATGGAAACTCCATGTCAGAAATAGTTTTCATTGCAGTAGAATCCCTGTGGTCAACATAATTCAGATTGGAGGAAGTCTCTGTTTGCATGATACAAATTACTTATTAAGTACTTAAGTAATTCCCTCAAGAAAACAACATCATTTGAACCTCAATGGTATTGAAATTTACCAGCTAAATTTCAGTAGGTATCTTGAAAAAATGTTTTTTTTGCTCAAATAACTTAGAAGGGGGTTTACAATACATATGTAAATATTCATAATGCCTTTCAGAACTTTCTAAAGTGGTTTACCTAGTAAAACCAACAAGGTCAAAGTTTAAGAAGGTCAAGTGCATCACACCTAATGTATTGCAGTCAAACAACTTTTATTTTGGCCAAAATCAGGACTGTCAGTACAATTTGAAAAATTAGTAATTGTGTAATGGAAATATCAAGTGACATTTATAAAATGCACATTTTTTCAAGTCACTAAGCAAAAGCAAATGATTATCTTCCACATAATTGTTCTTCTAGCTACGTATCATAGTAAAACAATAAGGTAAATATAATAATTTAACTCCAGGGCACAGTATGAACATTTTGCTCTTCAAAATGCCTTCTCACTCCATAAAGCCAGTCTCCTGCAGCAAACATTAGCTTCATCTCACTGGCTTCATCAATGGGAGTTTTAAGCAGGTCATAAGCTGTTCACTAGGTTTATTAGCTGAATGCCATGCTGAAACAGAAAGCCAGGAAGTGATTAAAAAAAAAGCTGTTGCATGCTTTGAATTAATTATGGTTTCTCAGATACTGAGATATCTTCAGATTTTTACATTTTAATGGGAAGATGACGAGCCACAATCAATGCAATCCTCATGATCTGCAAAAAGCAAAATTACTATCACCGGAGGTCTTTACAAAGGCAGTTCTGCTAGTAATGAATGCAATGAGATAGCAAAAAAAGGGAAACTGCAATAATTATCTGGCTCTCTTAGCACATTTGTGTCTCAATGGCATTAGTACTTCTCCAGCTAGGACAATCTGTTTTCACCCTCAAATCTTAATGCTGAGCCAGACAGCAGTTTTGTCAACAATGTCTTGGTTTATTGTGTATCTACGCTATATTGCTGGGGAACATTCTGTACGGAAGGTCAACCCTGATCTTCCAGTCTCCCTCCATTTCAACTTGCGCTCACATTCAGAGGCTGATCTTTCGATCCATGGTCTCCTGCACTGTTCCAGTGACCCACAGCGAAAGCTTGAGGAACAGCACATCATCTAAAGGGTACAAAGAAGATTTACTAGGATGGTGCCAGGATTGAGGGACTTCAGCTATGAGGAGAGGCTAGATAGGCTAGGGTTATTCTCTCTGGAGCAGAGAAGATTGAGGGGAGACCTAATAGAGGTTTATAAGATCATGAGGCTTGTAAAGTTTGAATAAATTTGGCATATAAAATAAGCAGAGCCAAATCTCATTCCATGTTCTATTAGGTAAGAGGGGTTTCACCTTTCCCTCAAATTGTTCATTGCTTTGTGATGTCATCCTGACATGAAAGGCATTATACAAATTAGATTCGTTGTTGTTTGTCTTTTTTTCCCCAACATTCTGAAGAGAATACATAGGATTCAAGAATATCAGGACAAAGCAAATAGGTGTTTCCAAAGAGGATAAACAGAATTTATCATAGATAAATGCAAGGCAATGAAACACAATCCAGCAATACCATAGTTATATCCAGCACTCTAAAGCACTCCAAGATTTAATCCTATGTGAAGAGTACTAGGTAAATATAAGTCAGTCGTACTGGAAAGACTGTCATCAGTGGCCAGGCAAGGATTACAGAAGGTTCAGTGTGAAAACAATAATATTACTACAACAACTTGCATCTATATAGCACTTTTCAGACAGGGTAGTGTCCCAGAGCAAATACTAAGCATACACTATACTTTATTAATTAGGGCACTAAGGAAAGAGTTAAGTCATTTTACTGCATAATTTACACTGAAGCATGATTTACTGTAAAAAAAAGCACGATGACTAGCACCAGAAGAATAAAGAAAGAGCTCATAAGATTTTATTTCGCACATAGGGATGTTTGAAATGAAGACTCTACATCAAATGTAAGGGTTTCTATCACATATTAGAATTGGAATGCTTTCCATAAATGCTCATTAAAGTTGAGTCAATTTCAGTGGTTGAAAATGAATTGGATAAATATATGAAGAAAAATAATGTTAATAGGCCATGAGAAAGAACATGGGTAGCGTATTTTTTTTAAAAACGATATAACTCAGTTGGGCGAGCTAGTATCACCAGTTAAAATGTGACAAACAGTCTCCCTTGATACTATAAACTCTCTAATTCTTCGCTTTGCTACTGGCAGGTTTAATATCAGATATCACGCCAGGTGAATTAATGAGGACTGAAATAAACAGTGCAACTGCAGTACTCCCACTTGCAATAAATGTCTGAACACTAACCTCTCTTTTGCTTTGTGCATAAGGTATGGTGGAAGGAGGCTCGCAGATAAATGGAAACTGATGTTTTCAGTCATAAAGTATTCAATCTTGGTCTTTGCACTGATTGATTCTCTTAATTATACTCTTTAAAAACATTTATTTGAGTTTAGTTCCTCGAGACAGTCTTGCAATCGTAATTTACTTTCTTACAGTATTCAGTCAAGCCCTTATAGAATGAAACACTGTTCCTTTGTATCGGCTTCATTGAATCAATGTCAAGAACCCAGTTATTTCAAGTTGAGTTGACACTTAACCATAACTGAACGTGAACCTGCTGTTTTCCTCATTTTGTCAAACTGTCAACCAGTGATGTCCAATCACTTGCCGTCTGACACGGAGATTTGTTGTTGCCAAGACGGCTGTGTTAGGAAAGGATTTCTGGTGAATAAATAAATATTAATAACTAACTGATTGATTCTTAATTAAATATCTAATTGATTACACTTCTCCCCAATCCTAGCTCCTTCTGAGATAAGGCTTCTGCTCAGCACTTGTAAAGCATTTTGACATGTTTCCCCAATGTGGAAGCATAAATTTACAAAATAAATTATGCAGAACTAGTTTGTGTCCTCTCACAAACCAGGATTTGTGAGTCTTATCGACCCACTTGGCTATAATCACTATCCCCCAGCGAATCAAATCAAGATCCCGTCCTTGTGTTTAAACCACTCACTCACCTTTCCTGTGTAACCTCTTGCTTCGTTGAATTGAAGGCCCACCTTAATTTTTGACCATGACTTTGGTCATCTTCCAGCCCCCACTCCCTTGCTATACATATGTAATTTTGTTGCTGTTGTTACCCTCCACTACTCTTGATTGCTACCTCAGCTCAGGTACAAACCCTTCACTGAAAACTTGGAACCTATCTCTATGAAGTGATCTAAACTACAATACCATACAAATAGTAATAATAATCCTTGCATTTGGTACAGTGCCTTTCACATCAGGACTTCCCAAAGCGCTTCACAGAATTTACTGTAATATGGAGTGTCTGTGTATTTGTGGTGAATTCTGCTTCACAATAATAAGAAGAAAATCACAGGATCACAAATAAATGTTGTCATAAATGTTTGGCCTCCATAAGCCAGTTATCTTTGTGTCTGAGTCACCATGCTTTAACAATGCAATTAAACAAAGCTATACCCTCATGGGTCATATCTATACAGTACAGTAAAAGCCCTTTGATCCGGCACCCTCGGGACCTGGCCAATGCTGGTTAAAGTGCCAGCCGGATATTCGGTCGAAAATAAATAAATAAATAAATAAAATTCCATGCATTTTCCCAGATAAATTCAAGTTAATCGAATGCGGACCCTTTTTCTTGCGATGCCGGTTGTATGGAAGTTACGGTTGATCGGGTGCCGAATAAACAGGCTTTTACTGTATACAGTTAAGCAAGGTAGTTGGCACCAAATGAAACTTTCAGAAGTTACTTTGAAACTAAAGCAATTCACTGTATGATAACATACGATCCTGCCTGAAGCAATGTCTGAAAACTCAAAGCAACACAGCTATTTAATACGAAGAAACAACTGGAAACAAAAAGAAACAAACTGAGAAACGAAACAGACAGACAAATAATATAGGACCAGACTGGACATAAAAGTGAACTTTGAGTTGAGTTAGATTGAAGCAGTATTTTCCCTGGAGCTGTCCTGGAGCTTGTCAATCCATCTTTACCCAGCCAACTCTCCAATTATGTGCCATGTTTTCCATAGCTAACGCTTGCAAAATCCATGACTATAGCAATTTAGTAGAACAAAAACATGAGCAGCAGATTCCATGGGAGTTTCAGACACATCAATGCCCAAAACAATTTGTCTAATGGGTTCTTGACCCACCCAAAGCTGCTATCTGCAAAATATCAAACCCAATCTCAAAATATGCCATTGATTCTGTTCTGGAGTTTCTATGGGAAAACCAACCACCTACAATTTCCATTTCTTAAAAAATAGTCGTTTCCTGCTACTTTTGATCCATTCATCGCACAAATGAAAAAATGTAGAATCATTAGGTTACAGTTCTGAAAGAAGCCATTCAACCAGGGTATCAATGTTGGTGCCCTTGCTAGAGCTGGATATCTTAATTAAACTCTCCTGTTCCTTCTCCATAAACGTTAAGATTATTTCCCTTAAGTATATATCTGATTCCCTCTTAAATACCATTTTAATAGTCACCCAGATGATTCATCACCCAGTAATACTGTACATGATGGCCAGTGATTCAATTTTAACAAATTACAATTTTAACAAAATATGAGATACTCAGAATCCTTTGTAAAGTCAAGTTTACAAATCTATTGATATGCAATCCATTACTTACATTGTGTAGAGATTCTAAGGCAAGTCTAATGTTTAAACTGAAAGTAATGTACTGTACAAACAAAAACAATTTTAATGATCAATACACTAAATATAGTCAATCTAATGCCAACTTTTAACCTGAGAGAGCAATGTGCTCAAGAAATCAGTTGTTTAATGTAAAGTGCAGTGCTAAGTATTTTTTGTGGTTCCGTTTAGATTAAATTGCTAAATGAACAATTAAATTGTCTCTGGTAGAGAGATCTGTAAATTGATTATTTTGGCTGTCATTTATATTTTTAAAAAACATTGCAAGCAAACATGCTTTTTGCACACTATTCTGTAATATTAGGATAAATGAATACATAATGGATGCAAGAACACAACAACATTTTCATTTAAAGGATTTTAGAAGACAATATTTTGTTTAACAAGATCCTCTAGTTTCTCAGAATGGTGATTAATTTAGGGAAGGAGTCACTGAGTCAGTGTATAAGATGGCAAATGCACTGGCATTCATTGAGATAAAATGGTGGATGCCACTGAGTGTATTATTATGTCTCTGCACATCTAAATGGAGGCCTTGAAGATATTGATTAGAAGATACAAGGAGCCAGGTGAGTCCATAGTACTTCAAGGTACTGCTTGACTGTCCTCTCAATGGCAAGCTATGTGCTTTTAAAGCACATAGCATCCCTATGTATACTCCAGTATCCCTAACACCCCATGTGGTGTGAAGGGTGCTGTATAAATGCAAACATAAATGCAAAAGGTGTAAATGCAAGTTGTTGTTGTTGCCTTATACCAACCTGTGCCTAGTACTCTCCAAAATGAGGTTACTAGGATGCATCCTTTTTGGGCAGAGACCACACACTGCTGTCTATGGAAATTTCTATGTGTTAGTGACATGCATTTAAAGAACCATATGGTCTGGTTTGGATACTCTTAAGTATACCAATTTTTTTTTATTGTTACACATCTTGGCTTACTTTAACAAAATTAAGTCTTTTTTCTCGAAAACATGTTCTGCTTGGCTTGTAAGACTGATATGTTTCTGCGATGCTTCCACAGCAACACCCCCTACTGTGGTAATTGTTTTCAGTGGAGTTCCAGGGAGCAATTGGAAAACAAACACAAGCATTGAAATCTCTTTCTTCATCACTGAACTTTTAATTGCCAAACAGCTGCAAGTTCTGAGTTCTTGTTTTGTTGGATGAGGGCCAACCAAATCAATCCTTCCAAAATGCACCTTTCTTTTTATGAATACTTAACTATGAGGATTGTGCAAAGTGTTCTCGTGGAGCATAAATTTAACCTTACAAGACGGGTGTCATGTTATGATGTCTTTAAATTAATATTGCTGGACCATCTCCCATCAAAAAACATACAGCTAAACTCACATCTAACTTTTTTACTTCATTTTTGTCTCAATCTTCATTCTCACATTCATCCCTTACAGAGCAACAGTGGTTGATAACGCTGAAATACAAAATTAGGAAAGGTATAGGAAAAGCAGAAGGATGAGCAGCTGGCATATGTTTCTAATGACTCAGATAGGTAATGGAGCAAATAATATTTGCAATGTCAGGATTGTCACATATTTTGTGCTTCTGTCATGCACTGATGAGTTTCCAAAAGCAACAAAAATAGTACTTCTAAGTATGGTATGTACCTGTAGGTGCAAAGATCGTACATTGACAGTTATAGTAACACTGACATGCATCAGACAAACCAATGAATCAGTAACCATTGTAATAACCATTGGGTAATATGTGTCATTGGGCCCCACATTTCTTAAAAGCAAGAGAAATATCGATGAACAAATAGGCAGAAAACTCTATTCAAATTCTAAATGTTTCTATTGAACAGAATGTCATTTCTTAAATTAACAATGACAAAGTAAATTGCTAGAACGGTATCAGTTTTGATGAACAGTGACAGCAGGTCCTTGAGTGTGAGCACCTTGTATGTGGATGGACATTAGCTTTATTATTCATTTTACCTGGATTCCAAATGCCAGAAATCCAACCATTACTGCAAAGTATATTCTAAATCAGCAAATGTGGTTTCTGAGATTTGTATTTAATCCAAGATTTGAATGAACAATGATCAGTTGTATTGTAATACTGTATTATAACATGTAAGTTTTTTTTCAGATCAGCTTCCAAATGGAAAATGCATGCATGAAATACAAGTCATTCAGAACTCTGCAGCTCGTGTACTCTCCCATACCAGGCTTCATGACCACATCACTCCCATCCTCGCCCATCTCCGCTGGCTCCCCGTCACCCAGGGGATCGAATTCAAGATCCTTGTCCTCACTTTCAAGGCCTTTCAAGGCCATTCACAGCCTTGCCCCAGCCTATTTCTCTGACCTACTGTCTCCCTACCAGCCTGCCCGCACCCTCCGTTCAGCAGACTCAGGCCTGCTCCACGTCTACTGCCCTAACCGCCCAACCATCAGCAGCCAGGCTTTCAGCCTCTCTGCTTCCACACTGTGGAACTCCATCCCGCAGCCCCTCCACCTTGCTTCCTCCCTTTCCTCCTTCAAGGCCAGACTCAAGACCTTTCTCTTCGATCATGCCTTCGGCTGACCCACTAACTCTTCCCCCTCTTCCATTCTCTTTCCCCCTACTTCAACACTCCACCACCGCCCAACCCCCCACCGCCTAACCATCCGCCGCCCCCCCTCGGGTCCCGACCACATTGTTCAGCGCTTTGGGATGTCCTCCTGACATGAAAAGCACTATATAAGTGCAATTTTGTTGTTGTTGTTAGTGAGGAAATTCAGTATTTGAAATTTACCCCATTGTCTTTCTCTGCTGAGGATTTCTGTGTTTTACAGTTTAGCTCAGAATTGATAGCACTCTTGCCTCTGTCAATAAAAATAATATTAATCTTTACATTTGATATAGCACTTTATTATATCTTCTAGACATTTCAAAACAGAATGTCCTGTAAAGTGAATTGACTATATATTTGTGGGTGAAACGTGCCAATTGTGCACAGTTGTGTCCCACAAACAGTTGTGGATTGAAGTGACCAATTTTTTATATTATTTTCTTGAGGGATTATTAGTAGGCATGTGGAGTAGGAAACTTGCCCATGGTTTTGCCCTGACAAGAATCGAACCCACGTCTCTCACTTGTGAGGCAAGTGCTCTAATCACTGAGCTACGGGATTCCACAAGACAAGTTTCAAACAATGAGCTACCAACCTATTGTAATAGATAGTTACTGAGGGTTATATAGATGTGGAATGCTCTGCCTGAGAAAGCTGTAGAGATGGAATCAATAGGGATGATTAAGCAAAAGATAGACAAATAGAGTACTTCATTAGTAGACATATTAAGGGGGCATTGTTATTACAGAAACTTTTTTTCAATTAACAAGGACCATTTTTTTTTAAACACACTGCAGTTGTGAGTTAGGTTTTTAACAATTTCTCTCATGGCATGGAAATGAGAACAATTCTGTTTAATCTCAAGACATATATCCCTTGACAGAACCTTAAGTGCATCTTTAAATTAATTCTGCAACACCACATGCTACTAATTGTTAAGTGTTATTTCACTCATGGGAATCACTTGTTCTAAGTCTCATACATCTGAATTATTGGTCTTGTGAACAGTCAAATTGCCCAGTATGGTCCCCAAATATTTGTGGTTCTCCATAAGCAATAATAAAAGCAAAACACAATATAATTTCTGATAAAGTGGTTCGAAATTAGTTAATTTTTTTCCAGATCTTTGAAGGCAAAAGTTTGTGATAATAAACTAGAAAACATTAAAATGGTAACCATTACATAATAATCATTATATTTGATATCACGCCTTTCATGTTGGGAGGATGTCTCAAATGCTTCATAGGATATTCTGTCAAGTGAAGTGACTGCGTTTTGTGGATGAACTTTGGCAGCCAATTTTCATATAGCAATGTCCCACAAATAGGCATAACCAATGAACAACCAATTTTATTTGGCTGATGATTGGTCAGCACCTTAGAAGAAAGTCCCTTCTCTTTTCAAATAATGCCAAGGGATCTTTAACGTCCAAAAGATATCCCTTCCAAAAATACAGCATATCCCCACCACTGCTTTGGATTGTCAGCCTAGACTATATAATAATCCTTGCATTTTATATAGGGCTTTTAACATATTCAAGACATCAAAGTGCCGCACAGAATATGCTGTAAACTGAATTGACTATATTTGTTTACAAAATGTGGCAGCAAATTGCGCACAGTAGTGTCCCACAAACAGTCATTAATTGGGATGACTAGTTTATTACTTTATTTGAAGGATTATTATTAAGCATGTGGAGTAAGGAAACTTAACCAAGGTTTTGCCCTGACCTGCCTGGAATTGAACACATAAGGCGAGTGCTCTAACCACTGAGCTACAGGATATGAGTTTGAAGTCCTGATGTGGGGCTTGAACGCACAAACTTCTGACCTAGTGGCAAGAATGCTGCCAACTGAGACAAATTAACATTGAATGAATGCTACCTATGTAAAACATTGAATCCCTTCTGTTTCTTGTGTCCAGCACTTGCAATCTTCTTTCTTTTTTCAGAAATGAACTCCCAGTGAAAGATAACCAACACGCAATGGAACATACAGTGACTAAGCCATTATTTCCACAGCCATGGTCCCAAACATAGTAGAACAACAACATAGGAACCCTCACCTGGGTTAGTTCATAGAATCATAGAATTTTACAGCACAAAAGGAGGCCATTCGGCCCATCTCGTCTGTGCCGGCTCTTTGAAAAGAGCAACTCAATCCCACTGCCTAGCTCTCTCCCCATAACCTAATAGACCTGTTCTCCCTAAATAAAGATCTAATTCTCTTTCAAAAGCTGTTATCGAATCGGCCTCCACCACATTTTCAGGCAACGCATTCCAGATTCGAACAACCCGCTGAGTGAAACAATTTCTCCTCAGCTCCCCTTTACTTTGTTTTCAAACTGTTTTAAATCTGTGCCCACCACTGGAAACAGTTTTTCCTTATTCACCCTGTCGAATCCCCTCATGATGTTATAAACCTCTATTAGGTCTCCTCAACCTTCTGTGTTCCAAATAGGGTCCGTCGATATGGAAATTTTCCGATTTAGATATATCGATGGGCTCATATCGAGATATACTGAAATATCGATATTTTCGGGTCTTTTGTACTGCGCTTGCGCGTGCGGCGCACGCACACCGAGTGCGCGCGCATTCGGAGTGCGCGCGCGTTCCGGGTGCGCGCACGTTCCGGGTGCGCACGCGTTCCGGGTGCGCGCACATTCGGGGCCTATCTCCTCAGGAGGTAAATATCTTTCTCTCTCTGTGTCTCTCACTCTCTCCATCTCTGTGTTTTTCTGTCTGTGTGTCTATCTCACATCACCCACATCTCTATCTGTATATTATTACATCCACCCCGTCTCTCCCCCACCCCCCAGCCGTCTCTCCCCCCCTCACCCCTTGCATACATGTATATTGTATTCGAGGACTATGAATACAATATGGCAGCTTTGCACCTCGGTCTGTGCATTGTGATGAGCATTCTGGGTCTTGTAGTTCAGTGTGCGCGCATTCCGATTTTTTACCTCGATATATTGATTTTTCGATATATTGATATTTTTAAAATGCCTATATCAGCATTTCGGTCTGAAAATTATATCAGGTTTTAGCGATATATCGATATATCGCCGGACCCTAGTTCCAAAGAGAATATACCTAGCCTATTTAGCCTTTCCCCATAACTGAAGTCCCTCAATCCTGGTACCATTCTTGTAAACATTCTTTGCACCATTTCCAATGCCTTAACATCCTTCCTAAAGTGTGGTGATCAGAATTAGACACAGTACTCCAGCTGAGGCCTAACCAAAGTTTTGTAGAGGTTAGTCAACACTTCCTGACTTTTGTATTCTATAACCCTAATTATAAAGCCTAGTATCCTGTTTGCCTTCTTAATGGCTTTGTCTATCTGTCCTGCCACTTTCAAAGAGTCACTTACACAAATCCCCAGGTCTCTCTGTTCCCTCACATCCCTTAAAATTGTACTATCTAGCCTATATTGCCTCCCTTCATTTCTTCTCCCAAAATGTATCACCTCACACTTCTCTGCATTAAACTTCATCTGCCATGTATCTGCCCACTTTACCATTTTATCTATATCTTCTTGCAGATGGTTAGTATCCTCCTCTCTATTTACTATTCTCCTTAACTTAGTATCATCTGCAAACTTGGAAACTGTGCTCCCTACACCCAAGTCCAGATCATTAATATATATTAAAAAGAGCAGTAGTCCCAAAACCGATCCCTGGTGGATGCCACTGCACACTTCCCTCCAGTCTGTAAAACAGCCACTCAACACAACTCTTTGTTTTCTGTCTCGCAGCCAGTTGTGGATCCATGCTGCCACTGTCCCTTTAACGCCATGGGCCTCTACTTTCCTAATAAGCCTCTCATGCGGCACTTTGTCAAATGCCTTTTGAAAGTCCATGTAAACTACATCGACTGCGCTGCCCTCATCCACCCATTCCGTTACCTCATCGAAAAATTCTATCAGATTTGTAAGGCAAGATTTGCCTTTAACAAATCCATGCTGGCTGTCCTTTAGTAGCCTATATCTTTCTAAGTGAAGATCTATCTTGTCCATGATTATAGACTAGAAGTTTGCCCACTCCTGACATTAGACTGACTGGCCTGTAGTTCCCAGGTTTGTCCTTCTGCCCCTTTTTATACAGGTGAGTAACATTAGTAACCTTCCAGTCCTCTGGCACCACCCTTGTGTCCAAGGAAGATTGAAAGATTGTGGCCAGAGCCTCTGTTATTTGCTTCCGTAGTTCCCTTAGCAACCTAGGATGCATCCCATCCGAACCGGGTGACTTATCTACCTTGAGCGCTGTCAACCTTTTTAGTACTTCCTCTCTGTTTATACTAATCCTATCAATTTCTTCTACCCTCTCCTCCAATACTGTAGCTGCATCCTCTTCCCTTGTGAAGACAGAGGCAAGTTCTGGGACTTTTGCTTAGGTTTATTGTGATCAGTTGAAATCAGAAAGTTGTAAAGTCATTCTGAAATTATGTTTAATCACAATGAAATACCCCATGTTTCAGAATGGCTCCGTTTTATCAGAATTTAAATCAACCATGATTCATAAAAGAAAGTATCGCATTTATCATTGTTTTTCAATCTAAATTCAGGCCAAACAATAATAACCAATTAATATCCACCTGAACAGGCAGACAGAGCCTTGGTTTAACATCACCTCCAAGAATATAGCAAACCCTGACCACTGCCTTGGCATATCAACCTAGTGAGTTTAAAGTCCCCAAATGAAGCATGAGCCCACAAATTCCTGACTCAGAGGCAAGAAGGTTACCAGCTGAACTAGGCTGAAAGTCCACTATACAGGGAAGGCAGCAAACTGACTGCAGAAAATATTAACCGAAGAAAGAGACAAAGTTCACTATGGAAAGACAACAAACTCACAATAGAGACTAAATCTATCAAAGCAACACCAACAACATCAATACCAACAAAATTATACGTTTAGAGCGCTTTTCATGGTGGGAGGACATCACAGGACACTGGCAAGATGCTCACTAAAGAGTCCATGAAATAAAAATTTCTCAATAGCAAGTGAAAAAATTCATTTCAGAAAGAGTAAATTATAGAAAATCCACGTCCACCACAGAAGATGCATACAGAGAGGAAGGGATATTTCCCCTGAGTAAGATTAGTCTTATCTAATTGATTGATTACTATATACCACATATATGAAGCAAGCATGTTGTAAACCTAAGGGAAATATATATTTTTAAATTTCAACTGAAATAGTTTCCCAACAGGGAATGTTTCCGTTGGTGGGAACGGCAGTTCATTGTTGTTAATGTGGCCAACAGAAACACAATGCAGCATAACCCAATTCTGTCATCTTACCCCACCCTACATAAGGAGGATGAATAAAAAAAGTGAACATATTTCAAATGCTGAAGTGTCTTCCAAAGAACCTATGAAAATTCAAGAGGGCCTTGCTTACATCTTCTTCGACATTTGCCAGCACACAGTGAACAACAATAACAACAACTTGCATTTATATAGTGCTCTTTGTGTGGTGTTGCATCCTGTTGAACAGTACACAGTGGCTTGGAGTACCACAGACGTATGTGGTTATGGAACAAGGCTACCCTATGTCTACCCTATGACTACTCAAACTGCCACAGAGGATCAACTTGATTCCAATATTCCATTGCCAAAAATGTCTTATTCTTCCCTTTCATGTTATTGTGCACCTCCAACGTTTGGTTTTGCCATTTTTCCTCTTTTTCCACTCTGTCTTCCCTGAAGCCATTCATTTTATGCGGTACAGTTTTGACAACAACAAAATTATATTTGTATAGCTCCTTTTATCCCAAGGTGCTGAGCAGACAGTATTCTGGATGCAAGCAAGCTAGAGGTAGGGATTGGGAAGGGTGGAGAGCTAGGGGGGGAAGAAGGTTGATCAAAAGCAACTGCCTTCTTCAACTTCGTCAAGTTGCCACGCTACATTTGTGAGCTTGCACAATGAATGCTGATAAGTGTATGTGTGTGGATAAGTGAACAGTTATGTCTGATGCCGTCCTGATCTTTTTGTCTTATCCACACACATACACTTCCCACAAAGGATCACCGAACTTTAAGCCAAGGCATCCTTTAAGCCAACGGTCCTGAGATCAATTGAGGCTTTGCGGCTGAGATCAGCTATCTGAACACAGACCAGCAATGATTGGATATGGCTTGCTTACTGTTTCATTGTACCAATATCTTTTCAATAAATATTTTAATGAAAATTGCCATTCTTAGGACCATTTTCTCATTCAGTGATTCTAAAGCAATTCTAAAATTAAAGGAAAACAAAATGCAAAATACTGCAGATGCTGGAAAGCTGAAACTAAAACAGAAATCTCTGTGAACATTCACAGGATGAGGCAGCATCTATGGAGATAGGAAAAGTGAGTCAACGTTTCGGGTCCATGACCCTGCTCAGCGATCTCTGTTTATATTTCTAAAATTAAAGAACTTGTCAACAGATAGACTTGAATTTCAGCTGCGTACATACTATCATCCAAGGACTAAAAGAGCTTGGTGATTATTACAGAAATAGATTTGGTGGCTTACCACTGAGGATCAGGAAACTGTAGAACAAATAGCCCTCCCAGATTTCCAATGATCCCAGTAAGGTGGTGTTCATCGTGTCAAGTGCTAATAAGGTATTGACCAATAATGTGTTAAATAGTTTTGGGCATGTTATTCAGCAACCACACAACATTAGACTTAGAACCTTAGAAATTTACAGTACAGAAAGTCATTTGGCCTATCTGTCTGGGCTGATTCTATTTAAAGAGCGATGATTTCACCTCCGTTTAGTTATCTTTTGTCCATACCCCCTATAGTTTATTCTTTTTAGATCTCTATCATGTTCATTTTGAAAGCTAATATGAATCTAACACAAACACCACTTCAAGCAGGGCACACCATATCCTAACTATTTTGTGCACACAAAAAGTTTTCCTCATCTCCTCCATTTGCTTTGGGATTGGAATTGCCGAGGAGGAAGGTAAAAGAGATCTAGAGGTGTTGGTTAACTCATCACTCACTATGTCAAAATACTGTGAGAGAGCAATAAACAAGGCAAATAGGACACAGGAATATAATGTTAAATCAGTTGAGTTCAGATCCCCAGACGTCATACTCAGATTGTACAGTGCTCTGGATGAATACTTGAATATAACAATGATTACATAGAGGGGGCTACCTAGGCCCTAGAGGTGATGTAGAGGCTAGCAACACAGATGATCCCTAAATATGAGCAATGATTAGACAAGTAAGGGCTCTTCAATCTTAACAATAATAATACTAGTATTTTATATAGTGCTTTATCACCTGTCTTCAAAAAAGATGACTCAAAGAGGACCTCATACAGATGTATAACATTTTAAGCAGGATTGGAAAAGTTAACCCAGATCAATACTTGAATCTGTATCAGTGGAGTAGAACAAGAGGACATTGTTTTTGAGTTGTAAGGAGCAATTTTAGTACAGGTACCGAGATGTTTTTCTTTACTTAATGGGAAATCAATAACTGGAACAGGTTGTCCGGAAATGTGGCAGAGGCCAGGAGACTAGATTCATTTTAAAAGCAGCTTCATCCAGTGATGGGGGAATGGTAAAACCTGTGTTCTGGAAGCATGCGATCAGATGGGATGAGCGGCTTTCTTCATCCAAATCAATCTTGTGATCTTAATTGGCTCACTGAGGAGTGGAAACAATATCTCCCTATTGACTGTCAAAACCCCTAAAATTATATATTTTGAAAACTCTTACTAGGTTATCCTAGGTCAACCAGATTTATTCCCAAAGAAAATATCCCAGTTCCTCCAGTCCCTGTTCCACTTGTTCAACCCTTGGAGTGCCACAGTGATGTCTAACTTGTGAGGGTTTGGGGACCACCGACAAGTGATTATGTTCAAAGCTACTACTTCCCTTTGAATCCCTGAAATCACAATTTATAATACAGCCTATCAACTTATCTTTCAAGTTTTCACTGTCTGCTAGTAGAGCAACAACAACTTCGATTTATATAGAGATTATAAACCATAATGATAATAATCCCTACATTTCATTCAGCACATTCACATCAAGAGGACATCCCCAAATGAATTGCAGGATAGACTGTAAAGTGTAAACATTGTATGTTTCACGGGTGGCATAAAAACAGCAGTCTAGCAATTTCCCACAAACAACCAAATGCCTAGCAATATCTCAGAAACAAACAATGAAGTGAATGGTCAATTCTATTCAGGGAATCGCTGGCCAGGACACTAGGAGAACTCCTTTCTCTGTTTGGAAAGTGCTATGGGATCTTTAACATCCACCTGAACACGATAATAAAAATATGGAGTGGAAATGCAGCATGTGAATGCGGTAATTGTTTGATATTTATCAATCTTCACAGATTTAGGCACTTCCTCACAGAAGAGAAATCCTGAACTAGATGTCTGTTTCTCACCTACTTTTATGTGATGATGGAATTTTTACCTGAGTGGGGTCGGGTGGTGGTGATCAAACTGCCCTATTGGTCAGGATGGACAAATACAAGAAACAGGAACAGGTGAAAATGGTTTAGAAATGGAAGGAGGTGAAAATAATATAGAAACGAAGAGGCTTCAACCTCAATAAACATAACGCAATGTTATTGCTGAAAAGATTGAATAAAATAAATACTGCTTATTACATATATGATCTCCCATTACAAGGCTTCTGCCTTATTCTTGTGGAAGAAATCAGTCTGTTCAATTAAAAGTTAAATCCTTGTGTAATGTTGAAGCCAAATCATTTAAATGCAGCACATGTAAAACAATACTAATTATTGTTCATACTGTATTCAATCAACCATTTCTACTATATATCATGACGTGAACAATGTGAAATCCTCTATAACAGAAGAACAAATATGCCAAAATAATTTCAAGTGTAGCAGTTTTCAGAAAATTGTCATGACATACCTTAATGCTCAATTCTGTACTGCTTTTGTGGGAATTGATGCTTGAAAGTGCGAGGGTACAGATCAAGAGGAATTAATTGCCATGCATTTGTTGGAGATGGTAATAAGACAATGCGATTAATTCTGCTTGTGTATTTACTAATACCACTTAATTAGAGGCAAATCTGTGGGGTTATATTGGTGAATGTGTAATGTAAAACGTGACACAAGTATTAAATGCAACTAGCTGTGAAGAGCTTTTATTTAAACTGAATTCTGGGGTTGTTGAGGCTTTGCAGCTGCTGAATTTATGGACCAAAGACTTTGTATAAAATTGGATTCCATGTGATCATTTCCATAAAATAACGCAGCGCAAATCACATCAAGGAGGGCTTCACATGACCAGAAAGAAAAATGATTGAAATCAGTCTAATAAGTTGCAAAGTATATGAAATGTGAGTTGAGATATGGGTTTATGGAACAACAGTGTGTGCATAATGAAAACATGGAAACGTTTTAAAGAATAAATTAAAGTTAGGATTAACCTTAGGGTTAACTAAGGGTTAACCCTTAGGGTTAACCCTAACTCTAAGGATAGATCTCTCTTTCAGTGGTAAAGATGCACAAAACTAGATGAAAACTAAAACAATTTATATAATCCTAGTTCTACTGAACAAAGGAAAAAATAAGTGTAAAAAAATCTGTTTCAGCATACGCTAGTTTTAGGATTTCTGCAACCAAAAAGAAAATATAATAGCCATTCACTCATAAGAGCTTTGAAGATTCTGTTTTTTTTTCATTTTCTGGGATCAGTGATTTTTATATAATAGATACATTGACACATGTCTCAGACACATCTTTACTGCAAAAAAAAGTTATGTTCATGTTCCACGTTTACTTATCCCGCTGAGATTTTATTGTATTAGGACCACATGGAGTCATTTTCAGCTATGTTGATGTTGTCCATGTCAACATTTCACTGCATCAAGATCACAGAACCTTACAATTATGTCTTGCAGGTCCTGCTTCTATCAGATCCAAATGACTCATTTAATTTTACGAGAAAGAATCTAGGTGATGGCTCCTTGTGCAGAACTTTGCTGAGGTTGAAAAGATTAGGTTAGCAGCAATATAAATAAAAATAGTGGTGCCTCAATGGAAGTTAAAAACAGCAGATTGTAGGAGAAAGGAAAGCCTTATAAAGGCAAAGAGCTTTCAAGTGCTCAGGCTCTGGTGAACAACAAAATTACATTTATGGAGTGCCTTTCACGTCAGGAGGACATCCCAAGGAGCTGAACAGTTAGGTCAGGACCCGAGCAAAGTGGTGGGTGGGGAGGTGGGTGGGGTAGGGGGAAGGAAAGTAGGAGAAAGGGGAAGAGTTAGGAGGGGAGCAGAAGGCATGGTCGAAGAGGAAGATTATGAATCCGGCCTTGAAGGAGGAAAGGGAGTAAGCGAGGTGAAGGGATTGCAGGATGGAGTTCCAGAGTGTGGAAGCAGAGAGGCTGAAAGTTCGGCCATTGATGGTAGGGCAGTTCGGGCAGGGGACATGGAGGAGGCCAGAGCCTACTGAATGGAGGGGATGGGCAGACTGATAGGGAGACAGCAGGTCGGAGAGCTAGGCGGGGGCAAAGCCGTGAATGGCCTTGAAAATGAGGATGAGGATCTTGAATTCGACCCTCTGGGGGATGGGGAGCCAGTGGAGATGGGCGAGGGTGGAAGTGATGTGGTCGTGAATAATTTGCAGCTCGTGAAGGGAGGAGCTGCGAAGGCCGACAAGGAGAGAGTTCCTGTAATCGAGCTTAGATGTGATGAATACGTGGATGGATGAGTGTTTCGGCAGCATGGAGGGTGAACTAGTGGCGGAGTCTGGCAATGTTGCGTGGGTGGTGGAAGGCAGTACTGTCATGGTGCAGATGTGGGGGAGGAAGGACAGTTCGGGGTTGAACAAGATGCCCAGATTCCTGACTGGCTTTGAGAGGTGGAGAGTGCAGCCTTGAATGCTGATGTGCCAGCGCCTGAGGTGCGGAGGCGCTGACACAAGCCAATCAGGAGGGCCTCCATCTTGTTGATGTTTAGTTGGAGGAAGTTGCCCCTCTCAGCTTGGTTCAGATACTCTTAAGGATATTGATGGGTTTCCACATGTGTCAGACAGCCGGTTGACCTAAACAAAAATTAGAGAGATTAGTGACCAGGAGCAAGAGAGCAAGCAAGCAAGAGCAACTACAAATTAGCTGAGGCATTTCTGGTCAAGATTATCTTCTAAAATCATATGACTTTCCAATGGAAAATAGAGTTGTTAATTCTCCTCTGGGAAAAAAATGATATGCATTTGTTTTTACTCAAATCACTCGACTACTCCAATTGTACTAGCTGATGTGCTCCATCAGAATAAATTTAGGTGATGGAGAATTGTATCCTGAAAAGTGTGCTGGTGGCAAGACATCTGTAGATCCCTCAATAACTTCTAGATTTTCAACTCAACAGGCAGGAGGGAGGCCAGTGACACTTGGCTCCACTATATCTGTCTGGGAGACGTTGATAAAGACCTTCATAGGTTGTTTGAATACTCTTACCACCTTTTGGCCAATATCATGACATATGTCTTGGCGTAACCCATTAAAATTTTCCTTTAGGAATTTTCCTTTCCGTTATCCCTCAGTTCCTACAAGAAGTCCATCTAATGCCGTATAATACTCAGATGCTTTTGACTCCTTACTCAGGATCTTTCATATGCCGAAGCCCTACAAGCTGTAGCCTTTTGGAGTACTTTCTCTTAGGCCTGAACTACCTGCCAGTTGCATGCTTCACCTCTGAATTGCTTTGTGCAGCATTACAAGCAATTCCCTCACATACTTTGCTAGGACTTGCTCTGTGAGCTTTTCTGCATGGTGCTGTGGGACTTGATGTTCATGTGTTCTGGATGTGCAGTGCTGGGAGAGAAGGGTTGTGGGAAAAGGATCTCAAAGGAAGACTTAGTGATGCTCATGTGCTTCTGTTTTCCTTGTAAGTACTATTTTCTGCTGTGGAACCAGCTGTTCTGTCAAACTCTGTTTCCCCCGAATTCTCCAGAACAACAGAAGTTGCGTCTCCACTAGTGTCCGGCAATATATCGGTTATATCGGTATAATTTTTCATAGAAATATACCGATATTGGAGATTTGAATATATCAGTATATCGAAAAATTCAGTATGAAAAAATCGGTATATCCACAAAACATCAACAAATGCCATGTTACAGCATACAGAAAATATACAACCAAAGGTTCAAATGTACTTGACGACACAACGCACACAAGAGCTTAATTTTCTTAAAGCGCCAAAGGGCTCTATCAACAACAACAAACAGAAAAACCAGTAACAACAAAGTTCAACAGACTTTGTCGGAGCAAGCATATCTGAATGTGCGCGCATCCCTGAATGCACGCATATCCCCCTTCTTCCCTTCCCCCCACCACCAAACACAATCGGACTTGCGCACACCCCTCCCAAGCCATTCATACGTAAAGGTTTGGAACGTGAGTAAAAAAAGAACCTGGTGATATCGATATATTGGTATACATTGATATGAACCCACCAATATATCGATACTGGAAAAAAATTCAATATTGACGGACACTAGTCTCCACACAGTGGTGATGGCCCCACACTTGCTGCTGCTGCAGCTGAACACGGAGCAGGCTCCCAGTAGTACCTAGAAGAAGGAACTGAATTTGAATAAAATATGATTTTAGTAGCATGCATCCAGAAAACCATCAAAAGAGAACCATCAAAAAATTTACACATTCTTAACTTCACCAGGACGTGACAGGTACACTACTCCCTCTTTCCGATTCAGCAATCCTGACTGACGGTAGGTTAGGTGGGATGGGGTCTTGAAACATGCTGAATGAAGGGAACAGCCTGGTCAGTATGATTTGAGAGGAAGTAGGGTTTGGCAAAAGGCTGGAGATCTTGAACTCAATCAATGGAGCCAGGTGAGGATGGAGATGAATGATTCACAGAAATCTCATGTTAACAAATCGCTACATAGCAATCCCTACAATAATATTGTATTTTAGTATTGATTTAATATAGCACTTTTTAAGTCTTCTAGACGTCTCAAAGGCCTTCACAGAATAAACTGAATTGAATGTGAATTGACTGTACATTTGTGGGTGAAATACAGGATTATTATCAAGCATGTGGAGCAAGGAAACTTGCCTAAGGTTTTGCTCTGCCGGGAATCAAATCCAGGTCTCTCGCTTGCGAGGTAAGTGTTCTAATCACTGAACTAAAGGAATTCATAGTAGTACATAATGTAAAAAGACCACTGCACCATGGCATTCTTTTTAAGATCAGTAAATATCTCCTTGTTCCTCTGGTTGTATACTTTTGGTAGGGCTCAGTCCATTCACCAGTCTGGTTATTTACGTCATGGCTTCGGTTCTTACATCTCCTTATGCTTTGTGGCCAGCTGTACCAAAATACAAAGATATAATAATAATACTTCCATTTGATAGAGCACCTACCTTTCAAATCAGGAGGATGTCAAAGTGCTCCCCATCTTATACTGTAAAATGTAATGACCTTGCTTATGTAGGTGAATGTGGCAGCCAATTTGTGCACATCAAATCAAAGTTCCACGATGCTCTTCCCCAGTATAATTTGGGCCTACCCTGAGAATCTACACTTTCTGGTCTCAGGCTCTCG
The DNA here is from genome assembly GCA_035084275.1 of Hydrolagus colliei. NCBI lineage: Eukaryota > Metazoa > Chordata > Chondrichthyes > Chimaeriformes > Chimaeridae > Hydrolagus > Hydrolagus colliei. Next base: position 56,844,631 of record CM068742.1, on the reverse strand, counting down.
TCTCCAGCTAAATCACATGTTGGCTTGTGCCATATTATTCTGTTGAAATCTGCATTAATGTATAGCTGATGTGATCCTCGGGCCAATAATCACCTTGGTGTGGACATTGATGGCTACTCTGTGCGTGTTTCTGGAACTCCATTCTAATACGCTACTCTTTTGCCGAATTAAATTGTTTCCATATGAGGTACTATAATTTTCCCAGTGCAATTTGGCTGAGGTGACAATACAAAAATACTGTTCTCTTACAATTTAAAAACAACATTTAACTGCCCTGGGGACACTGACAAGCATTTCAACTCTAGTGTTGGTAATTTCAGCAAAATGTCAGTAATCGATCTCATCTCCTTGTACTTATCTTCTCTTGCTTCTTATCATAATAATAATAACATTATTAATCCTTGCATTTGATATAGCGCTTTTCACATCTTCTAGATGTCTCAAAGCACTATATCAAAATTCTACTAAATATTCATTTTGCAGTAAGGAGATGCTAACCTGTCATCTGAGTTCTCCACTGAATAATGGAAGTAATTTTATCAAACACCAACTGATTATCCAACTAAATCATAAAATAGTCAGTTAGGTTGCCCTAATCTAGTAAATTAGTTGCCGCTTAAAGAGTTATAATAATAAGATAATAATATTAATGAGTTCCTGCAAATTCATGAACCTCTACTTGTTGCATTTAAATCGGTTAACTGTTTCATAGCGTTTTGTTCTTTAGCTAAGTATTGATATAATCTGATGTCAAAATTCTCAAGCATTTCCATCAACATATATTGAATCAACTAATCCATAATTTTTATATTCATATCACATACTTTTTTGAATAATGGGATAAAGAGATAGAAAGTGAGAGACCTGGGTTCGATTCCAGGCAGTTTGAAACCTTGGGCAAGATTCCAAACGCATGCCTGATAATAATCCCTTGGAAAAAAATAATTATAAATTGGTCATTTCAATTCACAGCTGCTTGTGGGACACAGATGTGTGCAATTGGCTGCTGGATTTCCCCCACAAATATACAGTCAATTCACTTTACAGAATATTCTGTGAACTACTTTGAGGCATCCAGAAGCCATCGAATGCGTTATATCAAATACAAGGATTATTATAATAAATTGTAATGTGTATTCATTCTTTATGCTCAGTCACATATCTGACATACATGGAAACCCATTGCCATGCATTTCCAGAGGGATGTATCCTGTTTACCTATCAGGAAAGCATTAGGTCTTTGTTGGAAATCCCAGTGTGTGCATTTATCAACATATAAGTTACTCTTTCCACCTCAACATTTACTATCTTCAGTCTTCATGTATAATTCAAGTGTTTTTTGTAATTCCCAAGAATATTAACTAGCAGGTTACATATTTCCTCACATTTGCTGAAGGATTCCAGGATGCATTTCCCATTGCATCCCTCAGTTGGCCAACCTGCCTTTTGAAGCATTCTCATTGTATTAGTTTTGTCCTAACACGTGAGCTCTTTGTGTTATGTTAATTTGGGTTAAAATTACTAAGCCAAAATGAGTGGATCCAGAATTTAATCACAGTCTTCATTTGTAGAAACTGTTTTGAAACAAACATTTATAATAATAATCCTTGCATTTCATATAGAAACTTGTCAAGGTATTAAGACCTCTCAAAGAACTTCACAGAATATTACTGTAAAGTGTAGTGTCTGTGTACTTTTAGGTGAACACAGCAGCCAATTTGCACACAGCACTACAAAACGTCATGAAATTAAAAGTTAATTTTACCTAGGGATTGTTGCCCAGGACACCGAGAAAAACTTACTTGAGTAGCACCATAGATCTTTTACATCGAACTATACAGGCTCAATTTAATATCTCATCCAAAGGACAAAGCGTGAAAAAAGGCAGCAGTCTCAGCATTGCAGTGTCTGCCTAGAAGTCCTAATTTGTGGCTTGAACTCAATAAGTCACAAGGTTGGAATCTTAAATTGTATATCAGAACTTTGGGTTTATAGTCTGGACTGGTACTCTAATTCAAGGATGAGAGAATACAGCATTGTCAGAGGTGTCGTACATTGGATGGACAGCTGCCTGTTGATGTACATATTAAAGATCCCATAATATTATGTGAAAATGAATTTCTCCTGATGTCCTGGCCAACAATCTGCTAAATAAACACTGATCATTCTCTTCATGATTGTTTCTGACAAATTGCGGTGTGAAAGTTAGCTGCCACCTTTGCCTACAAAATATAGACACTGCTTTGCAGAAAATCCTTTGAGGCATTTCAACAGCATAAGGCATTGTTATTATAGTGTTCATGCTGTTTTTATTTTTTTTCATCCCAATGTATTTTGCCAACTCAAAATGCTCTTGAAAATATTATTTTCTCTGTTGTTTTATTTTCTAATTGTAATTTCCCTTTATTTTACCCCATTGCTCACTTTGTACTTTATATTGCTGGAAGTTATGTTCTTTTGAATTATTATATTTACTATCCGTTTTTAAGTTAGTATCCAATCTCAGGCAAACAGTGAAAAAAGATGAAAGCTCCTAGAACAATTCAAACTTCTAACTTTGTACAAAGAGGGACAGCTACAGAGGGAATTATTTTACTTGCACGTCAACTTACATTTATGAAACTCCCATATCTGAGAGATTCTGAGAGATTCCACGGCATTCTTACTTTGCATCATCTGTGTTCGATAAGGTGACAATGAGTGGCAGGTTCAACCACTTGGTCATGTGTGAATACTTACTCAATACTTACTCAAGTAGTCAAATCTAATTCCAGGAATCCCTGAATCTTTGATCTTGAGTTTTCTATCTCAGAGTTTAGTAAAGCCAAACGACATCATCCATAAACAAATGAATGATTATTTAATAACACTAATGACATTTGATGACACTAAAGACAAAGAGTGACTCAGAGTCTTACTAACCATCTTGTTTAATGTTTTTCCACCCCCTCCTCTTTTCAATTGATCATTTGATACCTTTACCCTTCATTTCCAATCTCCTCCCCATTCTATGTATCACTTGGTTACTGCTCCACGACCCAAGTGATCCTGTCTTTTCTGTCGTAACCTTCATCTGGGTCACAGATTTTATGTCATCAAAGCTGTACCCCTTCCAAATTATATCTGGTCCCCAGGCCATCATAGTGCTTACAGCAAAATCATTTTATTTTACACACACTCTATATAGACAGACTATCAACAGCAAATATCATTAGGAAAAGGTAGAGCAGTAAATAAAACAAGGTTACCGTGATACAGCTTTGCTCCCGGCAATTGCTTGCAGTTTTCACCAGAAATCCACCTCACTGCTTGGTCCTGGACTTCACAAATAACCTGGATGAAATCCCTCTGTTTCCCTCACAGAAGCGAGGAAACCTGAGAGATAATTGTTTACCGGGCTTTCTGAACATCGACTGCTTAGTCTGGGACATCATGTGCTTTGCTAGTACCTCGCTTCACTTTCCCAGTGTAGATTCTAACTTTCAAGGTTGGTCTACCCCACCATTTTGCTTGAAACCATTTTGCTTTTTAATAATTGAATAGATATTTTGTGGGCTAGATCTCATGAAGAAGTGGAAAAATAAAAATAATCTTTGCATGATGGATTTCCGATGTGACACACACCCAGTTGACCAAATAAATTGGAGCAAATCATGCTACCTCAGCCCAGAATGTTTGTTTTTTTCTGCTCAAGGTCGAATTGTTCATATCAGAGACGACAGATTACTCTTTTCCTAGATCATTTTGGAACACAAACACTTCTATTCAACCCAATAAACTATTGGAGGATGTCACAAGGGAATATGAACACATTCCACCTCCAGGGATCCAATTCAAACTGAACCATTAGGGAATTCTGACCACAAAGGAGCTTTTTCTAAACACATTAAACCATCAGGTGATAACCACGTAGATAACTAAAACTGTCAGAGAGCTGGCAAAGTCATTACCAGATTGTGTTAAATGCTCTATACATATCAATTTATCTTCCATAAAAGGCCCCAATGCTCCAATAAAGTGTGAAAGTCTAAATCCTTTCTAAAAACAAGCAAAAGACTGCAGGTGATATCAGGGAGAAAGAATGATCTTTCTTCAAGGCACCTTCAGGGTAAAATACTTGTAAGTTGTCACAAATAGAAGACAATGACAGAGTGGAAATTACAAACATCCAAGGCTGCAGACAGTACGCTTAATTATACAGGTCAAAATCTATGAGGCGAGATCCTGCTGGTCATTCAGGACCTTTATAAAGATCTTTGATACAGAGCTTTTTATGACAATTTATAGGACAATAAAGACTGATTGCATTGACTCTAACCTTGCAGGTTAATACTAAAGACATCAAGGGCAGACTTCTCATCTGGGTGCCGAAACCCTAGTCCATGCATTCGTCACATCAAGGCTCGATTATGGAAACTTTCTCCTCGTCGGCCTTCCTGGCCTTCCTGGCCTTCCTGGTTTCCTTCACAAACTACAGATCATCCAGAACTCTGCAGCTCATGTCCTCACCCGCACCAAGCTCTGCGACCACATCACTCCCACCCTCACTCGGTTCCATTGGCTCCCTATCACACAGAGGATCAAATTCAAGATCCTCGTCCTCACTTTCAAGGCCATTCACAAACTTGGTCCACCCACTCTCCCTGACCTAGAGTCCCCCTATGAACCTCCCCACCCATTCCGTTCAGCAGGCTCCGACCTGCTCCATGTCCCCTGCCCGACCATCAGCGAACAGGCTTTCAGCCTCTCCACCCCTACACTCTAGAACTCCATCCCACAATCCCTTCGCCTTACTCCCTACCTCGCCTCCTTTAAGGCCAGACTCAAGAGCCTCCTCTTCAACAGTGCCTTCTGCTGCCTTCCCAACTCTCTCCCTCTCCTCTGAACTCTCTCCCTCTCCTCTGAACTCTCTCCCGCCCCTCCCACCTACCCTGTCCCTCTCCCTTGCTCGGGTCCCGACCCGACTGTTCAGCACCTTGGGACATCCTCCTGACGTGAAAGGCACTCTAAAAATGTAATTTTGTTGTTGGATTTGTTGTTGTTGGGTCCCATACACATTTTCTCTCTCACTGGTGTGTGACTGTTTTGTTGGAATTTGCACCCACACCCACACACATACATTGGTATGCATTATTAACACCTCTTTTGATTTATTACAATATCCCCTTTGTTTCCATCATTAACAGCCTCGGTCCACTCCTCTTCACCCTCAACATGCTCCTCCTCAGTGACATCATTCGCAGACATTGGATAAATTTCCACATGTGCTGGGAAGACACTTAACTCTATCTCTCCGTTTCCACCTTCAACTCCAGGAGTATCGGCATCCTGACTGCCTGCCTGACGGACATTGAGTCCTGGACAAAGGACAAGTTTCTTCAGCTGAACATCAGCAAGACTGAGGCCCTCCTGATTGGCTTGTGTCAGTGCCTCCGCATCTCAGGTGCTGGCAGCATCAGCATCCATGGTTGCATATTCCATCTCATGAAGCCAGTCAGGAACCTGGGTGTCTCGTTTGACCCTGAACTGTCCTTTCTCCCCAACATCAGCACCACCTTCCATCACCTACATAAATTGCCAGACTCTGCCACTGCCTCACCCCTCAGGCTCCAAAAGCTCACCCATGTATTCGTCAAATCAATGCTTGACAACGAAAATTCTCTCATCATCAGCCTTCCCAGCTCTTCCCTTCACAAGCTGCAGATCAACCAAAAGTTTGCAGCTTGTATCCTCTCCCACACCAGGCTCCACAACCCCATCACTCCCATCCTTGCCCGGCTCCATTGGCTTCCCATCCCCCAGAGGATCAAATTCAAGATCCTCGTCCTCCCTTTCAAGGCCATCCATGGCTTTGCCCCTTCCTATTTCTCTGACAAGCTGACTCCCTACCAATCTGCCCACCCCCACCATTCAACAGGCTCCAGTCTGCTCTGGTCTCCCACCCGACCCGCCCTATAAGCAGTGGCCAGGATTTCAGCCTCTCTGCTCCCACATTCTGGAACTGCATCCCACAGTCGCTGTGCTTCACTTTCTCTCTTGCCTCCTTCTAGGCCGGTCTGAAGACCCTCCTTTTCGATCATGCCTTCTGCTGCCCTCTCACCGCTCGCCCTCCCATCCCCCTAACCCCATGCTCAGATCCTGACCCCTGACTGTTCAGCACCTTAGGATGTTCTCTCAATATGAAACTCACTCTATGATTGTAATGTTGTTGTTGTTGTTTAGCATCATTAACACCTTATTAACCTCTACTCCATTTTCTCCTTTGTCGCTCTTGCCCTGCCCTCTCTTTATGGGTGTTTCTGAGAAATTGTGATGTGAAAATTGGTTGCCATCTTTGCCTACAAACATATAGACACTGCTTTGCAGAAAATCCTTTGAGGCATTTCAACAGCATAAGGAATTGTTATTATAGTGTTCATGCTGTTTCTATTTTTAGTCCTGTTAGTCCTTAAAAGCCTCTCCTTCCCAACATGCTCCAGTTCTGACCAGTCATGGACCTGAAAAGTTGACTCACTTTCCTTTCTCTATAACATATGACATGCTGAGTGTTCCCAGTGACTTCTGGTTTTTGTTCTTATCAGGGCTAATGATGGGGTTCATATATTGAACCCTGGACATTCAGATTTGACACTTAAATGTTTATTACTTTCTTATATTATATTGGAACCCAGCTACTTCATAACTACATCTTCCTATGTAATCCACAATTTTAGCAATTAAAGTAGTTTAGTTTATTATCTTGTGTTATATGTATTCACTTGATACTTCCTTGGAAAGTAAAAAATTAGGTTCTCATTTAGCAAGCTTGTTGTATTCACGGTGTGCAATCCTGCAGCTCATTGGTTAAACCACTTGCCTTACAAGCATGAGACCTGTATTCGAATCCAGGCAGGGCGAAACCTTGGGCAAGTTTTCTTACTCCACATGCCTAATACTAATCCCTCAAAAAAAAAGAATAAATTGGTAATTTCAATCCACAACTGTTTGTGGGACGCTGCTGTGCGCAATTGGCTGCGAGTTTAGTCCATAAATATACAGTCAATTCACTTTACAGTGTATTCTGTGAAGCGCTTTGAGATGTCTAGAAGACTTGAAAAGCGCTATACCAAATGCAAGGATTATTATTATTTTAAAAAAGTGGTCCTAATCTGGAATCGAATCTGGAATGCATTGCCTGAAGGTGGTGGAGGCCGATTCGATAACAAATTTTAAAAGAGAAAGTAGACATTTATTTGGAGAGGATGGGTTTGCGCGGTGTGGGGAGAGAGCTCGACAGTGGGAATGAGTTGCTCTTTTCAAAGAGCCGCCACAGACTAGATAGACCGAATGGCCTCCTTTTGTTCCGTAAGATTCTATGATTCTAACTGCTACTTTCTTAAAATTGCAGAGACAAATGACAGCAAGACCATTGATGTCTATCACTCTCTGAAATTCCGTCACATCAAGGTACTTTAAATGGTTTATTTGTATAAATGTTGCTGTAATCAAAAACAATGTAAATTAACAAGTGTTGAGATTCACCCCCTAAAAATAACTCACAAATTCAATGTTTTGTCCTGTTGAATAGTTCTTTCAAGTGAATACATTGAGGTTCAATGATCAAATGGCTCTGGAATTAATTGGTTCATTAAAGTTCAAAGAACAAGAAGGGATTGCAAGTGCAAATCCTGCCTGAAGAAAGTACTGTACTTAGTTACAAGCAGAGCCATACAACACTTTAGATAAACAGTCTCCACAAAGCGAGAGAGCGAGCAAGCAAACAATGACAAGCTGCCCATAACAAAGATATTTTGAAAGCATTTCTAAAACAATCAAAAGATATTACATATATTATGGTATGAAATGCCTAACATTAGGATTGAAAATGAGGCATTCATGACAGAATCTGGAAAAAAGATTCTGCAAACACTGTAAGATTCTGTGCCAACTGCTGACCCAGAAGATGACACTCAGACCTCAGTGTCACTCCGTGCTTGTCCCATGACTAAGAGGCACACCAATTTGGCTTAGTGGTTCAAGCACTCATCTTGCAAGCGAGAAACCTGGTTTCAATTCCCATCAGAGCGAGACGTGGGCAAGCTTCCTTACTCTGCATTCATGTTTACCCAGCAGCAAGTAGGTTGTTAGTCGATTGATGGATTACTTAATAATTCCTTTAGAAAAAATGTAAAATTGGTCGCTTAATCCATGACTGTTTGAGGGACATGCTATGTTCAATTAGCTAACATGTTTCACCCATAAAAATATACAGTCAATTCACTTTATGGTACAGTCTATGAAAAGCTTTGAGAGGTCTCAAACACTCGATCAGTTGCTATTTATCAAATGCGAGAATGATTATTATTTATAGGATTGAATGGTTACAAATTGATGTTTATCCAATCCTGTTGCAGATGCCACATTTTTGACACCATTATTCCCATGTATGTATGTATTAGGGTCTGTCGATATGGAAATTTTTCAACTTAGATATATCGATGGGCTCATATCGAGATATACCAAAATATCGATAGTTTCGGGGTTTTCGTACTGCGTATGCGTGCGCGGCAGGTGCACGCGCATTCAGGGACTATCTCCTCAGGAGGTAAATATCTTTCTCTCTCTGTGTCTCTGACTCTCTGACTCTCTCCATCTCTGTGGCTCTGTGTCTCTCTCCTCTCTCACATCCCCCCCATCTCTATCTATCTGTATATTATCACATCCACCCCGTCTCTCCCCCCAACCCTCCCCCCCCCACCGCCGTCCCTCTCTCCTCCCGCCGCTGCCGTCCCTCTCTCCCACCACCCACCCCGTCGTCTCTCTCCCCCCCCACCTCCCAGCCGTCTCTTTCCCCCTCCCCCCACCCGCCGTCTCTTTCCCCCCCACCCCCAGCCATCTCTCTCGCACCCCCCCCCAGCCGTCTCTCTCCCCCTCCCCCCCCCCAGCCATCTCTCTCCCCCTCCCCGCCTCAGCCTTCTCTCCCCCCCACCCTCCAGCCGTCTCTCTCCCCCTCCCCCCCCCAGCCGTCTCTCTCCCCCTCCCCCCCACCCGTCTCTCTCCCCCTCCCCCCCACCCGTCTCTCTCCCCCTCCCCCCACCCAGCCGTCTCTCTCCCCCTCCCCCCACCTAGCCGTCTCTCTCCCCCTCCCCCCACCCAGCCGTCTCTCCCCCCCCCCCCCCACCCCTTGCATACCTGTATATTGTATTCGAGGACTATGAATACAATATGGCGGCTTTGCACCTCTGTCTGTGCATTGTGTATAGAGATGAGCATTCTGGGTCTTGTAGTTCAGTGTGTGCGCATTCCGATTTTTACCTCGATATATCGAAAAGTCGATATATCGATATTTTTGAAATGCCCATATCGGCGTATCCATATAAAAATTAGATCGGGTTTTAGCGATATATCGATATATCGCCAGACCCTAGTATGTATGTATGTATGTATGGCATGCATTGTATTGTAATGGATTGGATTGTAAAATGATTGTTTACTTGGAGGATTGTAAAATGGTCCAAACTCTGGAAAAATTTAAGTTTAACATTGCTTGTTATTAATTAGTCGTATGAATACCATCAACCCCGTTTCACGGTAGCCCAAGAAATGACTACAATAATATGATGTGTTGTTGGACCAGAATCCAGAATTTTCTGCTCTACAGAGCATACTTCAATAGCAAGGGTCCGTTCACTGGGTCACAAACAGTTACTCAAGGCATTCATAATCTAGTCAAAGTTCACACTACCAAATAGCTATTGAAGCTGACTCCATAACACATAATACAAAAGGGAATTGAACAAGTATTTCAGAAAATGGAATGAGACAAATAACAAATGGAAAACCCGTGATGTGATAATTATCACTGGTGAAAATTGCTAGGCTCTGATCTGAAAAATCTTGAATCAGAAGTGGAAAAGTGGGGAATTTGTGCTTCTGTGCTGGTGATATCTCCTCAACTACAGCTCTCTAACTCTAACTCTATATCCCTACTCTTTTCCATTACCTTTTATGACTTTCTTTCAAGGACATATCCAAATATCTTTTAAATGCTGCAAAGAACGCAGCTTCAAGAGTCATTTGTGTTAATACATTTTATATTTAACTGTCCTCTATATGAAAATTGTCTTCTAACTTCCTTTTTTTTCCTTCTGGTGATAAGCTTCAATTTATGCCCATTAGTTACTGATTTGTCAATCAATAGAAATAGTATTTTTCTATTTATTCTTTTAACCATTCATAATTTAAAATGTGTTAGTAATTTGGAAAACACCTGTTTTTCTTGTATAGATACCTAGAATTTTGTTTATGAGACATTCTTAAAACATAAGACATGTGCATTACCTGGTTTAGTGTTGACAGATTTAATGTTTACTTTGACGTGAAAGGCGCTATACAAGTGTAATTTTGTTGTTGTTTCATTAACATTTATTCTCTCCCAATTCTGTTTTTGAATTTTGCTCATGTTAGAAAATGTTTATTTTCAGCTGCCAAATAAAAATCTAAGCAACATCTTTAAATTGGAACAAATGATAATTATTTGTTATTTGTTAATTCATTTTCCTCGTCAATGTTATTCAACACAGCATTGCAAAGCAAAGAACTTTACTGCCTTTGTTCTCTTAAGCTTTTCCTCTCTCACCTTTGAGCAGTTAGTCACAAGTAACTCCATGATGTCTTCTCTCTCCATCAGTTCACTGACTCCAGGACAAAAAAAATTACAAATGAGCAACCACTAAACTTGGTGCTTTAAGGCATTCCACTAAATTGCATGTGCTGGATCTGGAGTACAAGTCAAATGAATTGGAAACATATCCAAGAGCTATTCAGCTTTTCACAAAGACACTTGATTTGCTGAGATTTAGCAGGCTTTTTAGGTAACAGAATACACACACCGCGAAAGACTGACATTTGGGCTCTAAGTACCGTGGGCAAATTTCCTTACTTAACACACCTAATAATAATCCCTCAAGAAAAGAAACAATAATAAATTAGTCACTTCAATCCACGACTGTTTGTGGGACACTGCTGTGTGCAATTGGCTGCCGCGTTTTGCACACAAATATAGTCAATTCACGTTACAGCATATCCTGTGAAGCGCTTTCAGACGTTCAGAAGACATGAAAAGTGCTATATCAAATCTAAGAATTATAAGTATAGAAAGTATAATTCAATTAAAAAAATTAGAATTAACAAAAAAAAAATTACATTTGTAATTTACATCAGAAGGACATCCCAAGGTGCTGGACAAGTTACTACTTCAGACCCGAGCTAAGGACAAATAGTGGAGGGTGCTAAGGAAGAATTAAGCAACAATGTTACAAATGTGAATGTAGCTTGACACCACAAATGCACTTACAATGATGATAACAGGACAGACGTGTTGAAAGTGGAAAGCGTGATTTGGTTACTAGGATGTCAGCATTGAGAATGGGTTCACCTCCATAACGTCCATGTGAATCAGCAACAACAACTTCCATTTATTTAGCGCCCTGTACGCCGGGCGGAGTCTCAGAACGCTTATCATAGTTGTCGTTGAATGTGAATTATAACTTTTAACATACAATTTAAATTGTGCTAAATTCAAATCATATTGAGAAAAATCTCTTCCATCCCCTCCCCACTTCTCAGGGTAACTTCTTCCCTCTACAGATATCCTTCAGTGGAACTTTTCATCCCTATCTGTCTGGGTCTCTCTGTATGATGCTTGTCATAAATTAGTTCCCATGCTTGCTTTAAAATCTCTGCCAAGCATAAAAACTGTGGAAAAACAAACTGACTGATCATGTGCCAGCAGATAAATAATATTACTAATAATCCTTGCATTTGATATGGCGTCTTATCAGACTTTGAGACATCACAAAGCATTTCACGGAATATACTTTAAAGTGAATTGACTGTATATTGTGTGGGCGAATCTTAAATTGTCAGGTGAGGAATCTGGATGGCAATAAATAAGTTGTTGAAACGTAGCATAAACTGTTGGATTTGGAGTAGAATATTAACCTTTGTGCTTCTGCCTACCATTACACCTTTTTACATGTGACCAAATCTGGCATGAAATTAATGCATCTGTATAAAGCTTCACTCCTAAGGAAGTTTAGCTAAATAAAATTGCAAGTTAGTTTTCCATGCAATTTCAATGTAAAGTTAATTGGTTTCACGACCTCACCATTAGATTTCACAGCCTCTTCAAATAACAGTTAAATCCAACTGCAAGTGGTGTTTCATCTCTTTAGTTCCTCTGCTTCTAGTTGTTGAGAGAATATTCTCTGTGTTGCAGATTCCCTTTCAATTAGGCAAATTTTTTTGGAGGAGACTGGGATCAAAGTTATACCTTTAGATAAAGTCAGGTTATTTTATAAAAAGAAAATCTCTTTTAATATTTGAAAATGTGAATTCCTAACCCAAGTTTGCAATTGTAATGTGACTAGCATACAAGCATCAAATCCAGATATCCCCAGAGCAATGTATTCACTGCTCACAATCAAAGCTGAATAATTCATAAGATACAGTCACTAGAATAAAAAGATTATCATAATCAGAAAAATAGATCCTGAATCTGGAACTAATAACCTGTAAGCGCACACAGCTTGCAACATTTTAATTTGAGGGACAGAATCATTGGCTTAAAAACTGTTTTAGTTCTCGGATTGGATTTGGAATTGAATGGTTGTGATCACAGGTTTCGAAGTGACAAACTTTCTGATTATCAACCACTTGCTCTGAAAGGTCAGCGTATTCATGCATAAAACAGTGATCCTACCTCACTCTGTTTCACCTAAGCATTCTGCTACATTTGCAACCACATTCTTACTTCTCTCTAAGTGACATGTTCCCAGTGTGAGGAATTGACTCAATTATGGCAATCAGTTGCCAAGCACGCCACCTTGGAGCAAGTTCAGCTCAAAACAGATCACACTTACTTCCTCTTCACCCATCTAGGAGTATAGGTACTGATTGATCATGTCAGATGATTTGATGCCTGAACCAGTCTAGTACGAACCCTAAACTACAATTATACAGTGGCATTCATCTTGGAGCACAGTACCTCCTTGCTGTTTCAATACAGTAAGTGAAAGAACTCACAGGTTTATAGGTCCTATAACATAAAAATGTCTCAGACTGATTCATATGTAGAGACTGCTTTTTGTAGGTAAATAATTTTGCACACAGCAGTGTCCCACAAACAATCACATGGTCAGCTGGGTGTCCGACATACACAAAAAGCTACCACCATGTTTAAAAGTAGCCAAATTCGACTGAGAGATCTACATATAGTTCCGGAAAATACTAGCTGCAGGGTGTTTAGAACCAAGACATGGGGACCTCAAGGTGTGCATTTCAGGTACTGCTCAATTTCAAGCATTGTCTGGCAAGCTTTTTGCTGCAAGTCAATTTAGGACCAACAACAACTTTGATTTATATAGTGTCCTCCACGTCGGACGGTGTTTCAGAGCGCTTCACAACAAAGCCCCATTATTTTTTTTGAGGAGACTTGGATCATAGTTATGCCTTTAGATAAAGTCAGGGTTTTTTTTTATAAAAAGAAAATCTCTCTTGTTAATATTCGGGGCATTATAGGGGCTTTGACTTGAAAGGTTAACAAATGCTGAGTAGATAGAATCACTGCTTCCAGTGACTTGTCTGTCGCTCTAAGTCCTTCCAGTGAGCCAGGCTGGCTGGTCTGTCATCACAAGTGCTGTTGAACACTACACACCAACCTGACTAAGGCACCAGATGACCAAGAACGCCTCAGAACATTCACTCAATATTGACAACAGCAACAAAATCACATTTAGAGAGCGCCTTTCTCGTCGGAAGGACGTCCCAAGGCGCTGAACAGTTCGACATTGGAGCCAGTTTCAAAACAAGATTTTTAATTGACATGGCATGAATTTAAAGGAAAATAACTATATGTGTTATAGTTATACTTAAGCACTCCAAGATTCTTGGCTGAATGAAGGGAGTGCAATAAATGCAAGTGATTGTTATTGAAAGCATTTTCATTTTGCTTTTTATGCATTTTTAAGATCACTGGGGCTGAACATATGCTTTTAATTCTTACAGAAAACCAAATTTAGTTGTTTTATTTGTCAAAGTAATTGGAATAATAATTGGAAATTACTTTAAACAGTTTTTTAATGTTTAGGAAACAAGTAAATGTGTTTGCTTCTAATTCTTATTGCATATTGCAAAAATATAACCATCTAAAATGCAACTTTCCAATTAAAATGAATTAAATATTACATTAAATATAGAAGCATCTCTGCTAACAATTATGCTGCAACATTAGTGATTGGCAAAATCACATCACATTGATGACGTATGACAATGTTTGTACATTACATGTGAGTAATAAATCAAAAGGACTGAAGAAGATTGAATCTCGTACATCAGGTCAGCATTAGGTTGCTTTTGAAATACAGTATTTGAATCACAATGTTAGGTAATAGCTATTATGTAAATATCCAAACTAATCACATGAATGGGCAATCCTTTTAATATATTCAATAGAATATTTTGGTTGATATATTTGCAAAGGTCATCAAGTTTTCCGTCTGGTTTGAGTGGGGGAAGGATTATTCTAAAAAGCAAATGATTCCATCTATGAAATATACAGTCACACACTTTACAGTATATCCTGTGAAGAGCTATGAGATATCACAATGACATGATGAGGGCTACATCAACTGCAAGGATTATTATATTATTCTTTTTGGTACTTTGTAGGTGCACCATATTATGGGATGTGTATTCGGACTGTAATTTACCTTCATCCAGTAATTGTCTTCTCTATATTTGATATGATAATCTTCGCAGCTCCCTGAATACTTTGACCTACTTTGTGCTCATTGATTCAACATATCATATTAACGACACATCACAGAATCTACAGATGTTTCTGATGTTGTTTGATAAAATGTTTTACTATTGCTTGCACACCGTTTAAAATCAAGCTAGATAATTACATTTTCATTTCTCCAAATGCTGTGCACACAAAGGAAAACATTGCAGCACAAAATAACACTAGTGGAATAAAAAACTATTAGAGTCTGCAAATTGTTCCCATGTCAGTGATTTGGCCCCACAATGTTTATTTTTCAGGAACAGTTTTACGAGTCAGTTTGAAAATTGGGAGTACACAGCAGTCTGAAACCAGGCAGCAAATCTAGGAAGCAACTCTCTTGCAGTTTAAAACTGCTCTTGTTTAGATTTTTTTTTCTGTGCACTTGGGTAAACATTGCAACCTTCATATACTGCATTGATTGGATTATGATTTCTGCAGATAGTTCTCAGCCTCTAATGTTTTCTCTGCCTTCCAGTGGTCAATGTATGTTTGTTCTGACTCTGCTTTGACAGATGTTAATGCTGACATCACGTAAAGCTGACTGGCATTTGCCTTCTGTTGCAGTGAATAGTGAAGTATTAGTGAGGTACATCCATATGTTCGCTAATTATCTAGCACTCTGTTTCCACAATACAATGCTGTGATATGTACTTTGACAGAAGCAACATTAATGTCTTGTTATGAAATGGATAGTTTGAGTGATACAGCATATCCACTAATGAATCCTCTGAGAGCTCAAATATATTGAGGGCTTGCAAAAGCTTATTTTAGCTCAAATAAACATAGCACAGCAAATACCTAGCCAAAATTATTTACTACCAAGTAGAACCTCAGTAAGATTGTCATGTTCCTGGTACAAAGCAAAGAATAAATATGAAACATCACGGCTTCACCAAGTTTGACACTTCCAAACCCACTTGATATTGACAACAACCTGCTTCAGCTGGCGAGTCAGATGGTTTGAATATGATGGCAACCATGTCACAAGCTGTCCTATAAATCTCCTCCCACCACACTGAACATGTCCATCAGATAGCTGATGAAGAAACTCTGAGGCTTGGGGTGAGACCTATTGGAATACATCACTTAGAATCTGGGTTCATGGACACATGTTCATGGATTCAGGGCTTGGAATTCATCTACATTAGTAAGCAGAGAAGTAAGCAGCTGCTTCTCATCAGGAAGGGCAAACCAGTCACTCCAGCAGGGACTGTTTCCATTCAATTCCTGTTAATCTTGCAAGCCAAAGTCCTAACTACTAGGGTGGTCCGAGCTGGACAAGAAGTAGGAAACTTACGAAATAGTTAATTCAATGGCAATGATTTTTGCTAGTTTAGTCTCAGCAGTATCCCAATGCAAGCTCTGGGTTCCCCTGTCCTTGGCTACTGTCAACCTGTATCTAATACATTTAGAATTTGGATAAGTACACTGTGAGGAGAGAGCATACATTCCATTTCAAACACAAGAATGTCTATGAATATAGGTGATGTGCATGCAACCCTGTCTGGTTTGGATACCCTAAAATCACGGTGGTGGGTTTCTGTATGTGTCACACATCTGATTGAACCAAAAAAAATCAGCCGTGATGTTCCTGTTTTCGATAAAGAGATGGAAACTCACCTCAGCATTTTTCTGCCACACTGATTCCAAACAAAAGGAATGTGTGTGTATCTTCTCTACCCTATTCCGGGAACTTTGTCACACTTTGTCAGATTTCAGAATGCAGTGTCCGCAATCCAACCACTGAGGGGACCCATATTAAAACATCTAACTCCTTTTTGTAAATATTGCAAATTAAACCCAATTTAAGCAGCTTCTCAGAGGTTCAGTGAAATGCAATTCCAGCAAGTGCTGGTGTTTTGAAGAGGAGTTGATTGCAGGGGGTCACATGGAAACCATCTGATTATTGTCAGCACAGGAGGAGTTCCACCTGATCAGTTTCAAATATATTACCTCTCTCTTTATATTCCGCTCTGCCCTACATCTTTCCATAACTGAGAATGCAAACAGACAAGCATTTGCCATTGCTGTAACTAACCAGGCACAACAAGGAGCATGAGAGCAGTATAATAATAATCCTTGCATGTAATACAGGGCCAAAAACTGCAAAAGGTAGCAAATCACTTCAGAGGTACTGTGACTATGTGTGTTTGTAGGAAAATAAAGAAAGTAATTCATGAGGTGAATAACTAATTTATCCGGAGGGTTGTTGGCCATAACATCAGGAGAAACATCCTTCTCTTTTCAAATGTTTTAATGTTGACCTGTCCAGACAGAAAAGATGAGTTAAATGCCCCCATCTTCCTGAAGGCACCTCCGAATATGTGGTAGGGGACTTTAATGTCAGCCAAGACTACAAATTCAACAGCCAATCTGGGCTTGGATGCATAACATTTTGACTCAAGATGGAAGTGTTACCATCTAAGGCAAGGTGACACACCTACTAAGCTAAAATGACATGATGGGGAATTAACAAACCAATTTGAAAAGTGCTTAACTTTCATATTTGATTTGACCATAGTTGTCTCATACTTCGATCGTAAAAAACTAGTTGTCGTTAATCATCCATCCAACCCCTTTGTAGCTTAGTTAATTCTTCTCATGCTGGGTCTTTCCAGGGTCAGGCAGTAGACAGTGTATAGTACACATGTATTTGCCCATTACAGAATTACCTGTATTTGTCAATATCAAGTAGGGAACGGCGATATGGGATTTTTCCGGATATGGATATATCGGTTTGCTCATACCTGCTTAAACCGATCTATCGAGTTTTTATACTGCGCATGCGCGTGCATTCGAAGTGGGCGTGCATTGATGGCGCGCGCGCATTTATGGTGCGTGCTCAGTCGCGGTGCGCGCGCATTGACGGTGCGTCCGCACTGACGATGCGCGCAGTCGCGGTGCACGCACATTTCGAAATGCGTGCTCTAGGTCCAGAAAGTTTGTGATGTTGGTGTCAAGGTCTGTTGAATTATACGATGTTGTTTGCTCCCTACCTTCCCCTCTCCTTCTCTCCCTCCTCTCCTCTCTCCTTCTCTCCCTCCTTTCCCCTCTCCTTCTCTCCCTCCCCCTCCACTCTCCCTCTCTCCTCTCCCTCCTCCCTGTCTCCTCTCCCTCCTTTCCCCCTCTCCTTCTCTCCCTCCCTCCCCTCTCTCCTTCTGTCCCTCCCTCACTCCCTCCCCTCTCTCCTTCTCTCCCTCCTTTCCCCCTCTCCTTCTCTCCCTCCCTCTCCTCTCTTCCTCTCTCCTTCTCTCCCAACTTTCCCCCTCTCCCTCCCCCCCTCTCTCCTTCTCTCCCTCCTTTCCCCTCGCTCCTTCTCTCCCTCCTTTCCCCCTCTCCTTCTCTCCCTCCCTCTCCTCTCTTCCTCTCTCCTTCTCTCCCTCCCTCCCCTCTATCCTTCTCTCCCTCCTTTCCCCTCGCTCCTTCTCTCCCTCCTTCCCCCCTCTCCTTCTCTCCCTCCCTCCCTCTCCTCTCTTCCTCTCTCCTTCTCTCCCTCCTTTCCCCTCGCTCCTTCTCTCCCTCCTTTCACCCTCTCCTTCTCTCCCTCCCTCTTCTCTCTTCCTCTCTCCTTCTCTCCCAACTTTCCCCCTCTCCTTCTCTCCCTCCCTCCCTCGCCTCTCTCCTTCTCTCCCTCCTTTCCCCTCGCTCCTTCTCTCCCTCCTTTCCCCCTCTCATTCTCTCCCTCCCTCTCCTTTCTTCCTCTCTCCCAACTTTCCCCCTCTCCTTCTCTCCCTCCATCTCTAAACACAAAATAGAACACACACACACCAAAAACAAAATCTAGAGATTTATTCTCCTCCATTTCTTGCTTGAAAGTAGCATGTCCACGTATAAATGAGATCTATTACAATAGAAAAGAGAGAGACAGACAGTCTGACTGTTAGAGTTAGAAGCCAGATTATCACTGCTTCTATGTATGTGTCTGACTAGACACACACATAGAAGCCAGATTATCACTGTTTCTATGTGTGTGTCTGACTAGACACACACATAGAAGCAGTGATAATCTGGCTTCTAACTCTCTCACACACAAAAATAACACTTACAGCCACAAAATGCCACTTATTTTTATGTAGTCTGAAGTCTGAATTAATGTCCTTCGCCATTGGCAAGCTCTCCTTTGCTATGCAAAGTGACAGCGTTCGTGATACTTTGCCACTTTTTGTCCCCTCTCTGGTACAATGTTCTACTCTTAAATAAAGCAGGAATTGTTTGAGCTGCACTGACCCCACTACCTGTCGCTTTCTCCGAAGCGCTGGTTCGACTTCCTGCTGTTGTCGACAATGATTTCGCTCTGAGGGCAGCGTGCTGGGCGGGGTGGTGTTGCTTAATGTGTTGTCGCAGGTTGCTCGTGCTCGAATCAGATGTCTTAACCAAGACCTTGCAAACTGTACATCTATACACACCATTACTGACTGCATTGTTTTCAAAGTAGTCCCATACGGGGCTTCTTTTCCCCATGATGAGAAAGGTAAATTTTCAAACTACAAGTTTCAGCGATGCGACTTTGTTAAGACGCCACGACTCACGTCGAGTATACACAGTAAAGTGTGCGCACGCATCGGATGTGCGCGCCCGTTAATTGTGCGTGCGCACCGAATGTATGCGCATTCCATGCTCTAGATCTAGGAGGTTGCAATGCCGGCGACAAAGTAAGCTGGAAAAGATCGCATTACACTGATAATACCAACAATATTGATATATTGCCAGGAACGATATTAAAAATATATCGATGTATATTTTTAAAATCGAATCTCTCGATATAACAGTTTTTTTAGAATCACCATATCGGCATACCGATCTGAAAATCATATCGGGTTTAATCGAAAAACCGATTAATCGCCGTTCCCTAATATCAAGTGTAAGTATTATTACAGTATTGTACTATGATTATTATTAATGGGATGGTGAGAAGGGATCATTGTGGTGCCAATAATAATAATCCTTGCATTTGATATAGCAGCTTATCAAGTCAATGATTTGCAAATTGAAATCACAATCATTGCATTCTCATCCACTGTACCCTTCAAATTGAGATTTGGACTTCGCTTTCAGAAAACTCAAATGCAAACCATCTAAGCATTTGCCAACAAATTATATAATTACTAGACTTTACATTAAAACCAGGGAAGTGATTTGAAATGCCCTCCAGGGTGAAAGACGCTATACCAACTTTAAGAATCATTATTATTATCATCATTATTATTTCAAGACATATCTAAGCCTGCAACTTGAATTCATATAACACTCGGATCTCCGCATTTTGGCTTAACAGTATATTAGATGAAGAGAATATTATCTTAATACAAAGACAAGCTAGATTAAGAGAAATATTACCACACTGCTAGTATTTTGTTTTCACAACAAGGTTTAAGCATTAGGTGTTTTAGTAAAAGAATAGACCATGCCACTGCAGCGAATGCCCCCCAAAAATAAAAAGCAAAGAACTCCCGCATCTACACGAGTGTTGTAACCAAAATAAGAGTATCTGCAATTGTGGAAATCATCATTCACAAGAGAGGTGTATTTTCAGCAACAATCACAGATTCTGGGAGATATTTTCTTTCAATTACCTTTCTTGGGGTATTCTTCTTTATAGGTTTCCTCGTCTGACATTTATTCCCTCATTGGAAAAATATTGAGTTACAGAAGTCCCTCAGGAGAGAAATGTGTCATTAATAATAACCATTGCTTTATTCTTCTTTATTGAATGTTTTTAAAACTGTTGCAATTGTCCATTTTAGAATATAATTGATACCAGCAAGAAGGCTCAAACAACTGCAGTATTTACAGAGAGGAATTCCAATATACAGTACTAAGCAGTGAAATCTTGACAAACAATGAATTAATAAAGGGGAAGTAGTTCCAACCCAAGGATCAAATGAACTGATTGATCACAGATGTTCCTCTGGTCCATTATTAGAAATACCAGTGAATGATTGATTGCTGTAAGATGCTAATTTACTTACCTATCTTTTAAGTAGATCCCTGCTTTTAGAGAGAAATGTATCTTATTTTCCCTCTATCCCACTCATAGCTCAACTCAGATTATAAAGTTCATACAAAATCATTCAATTGTAAACCCAACTTTGCAAAATGTTCTACTGAAAAATTGTTGGACGACCAGCTTGTTCTCTTCACAAGTCCTGACTATCCAGATCTCTGCAGCTTGTGTTCTTAACCACATTAGGCTCTGCAACCCTATCACCCCAATCCTTGCCTGACTATACTGGCTCCCCATTCTCTAGTGGCTCGAGTTCAAGATCCTCGTTTTAACCTTCAAATCCCTCCATGGTCTTACCAAATTACCCCAATTGCTGCCAGCCTCGCAATTTGTACTCAGTGGGTAGTGCAAGTAAAGAGCAAAAGCTTTAGCAATTTGTTACTTACAGCATATCGCACAAGTGATGGCAAATTTTGGTTCGCAAGTGTGAAAGGCCCATAACAAACGAGCACCACAGGTTTGAAAGCCATTCACACAAGTGAAAGGAAAGCTGAAATCCAACTCATTTGTGTGATATTCTTCCTTAAATCTATGATCATTGTTCAGGCCTCCTTTAAAAACATTTCTGCTGAAGTGCATAAAAAAACACAAACTATCCTATCTAATGCCATTGGTGAATGATTTTAGTGTCACACCAGGAGGCTGGAAATCAACCACTAAATCCTCATATGTTTCACTTTCTAAAAGGTTTAAAAGCTGTTTTTTTTCCAAAATGAAAGAAAGCATAGTACACCCTATTGCAAAGTGTTCTGACAAAATGTATGTTGAGCATTATTCCCAGATTTTATTTTTACTCACAGTCCTCAGTGAATTTCCTGAAATTCCATTAACTACTGGGAAGGCGGGTGCGGCGAGCAAATTGGAAACTCCACAACTATGATTAAAGCGTTTCCATGATTACCCAGCAGGAGGGAAGCCTGCAATGTGGCTCAGAATTTGTGGTCCCTTTTCCTCGCCATACAATGTGCTGCTATAATAATTTTTACAATCCTATGGTCTGAATGAAAATTGACAACCTGAAGCTGTAAGAACTGGATAAGGCGTAAAAAAGTCCACAGGTCTCAAACCAGATCAGTAAGGCAACAAACTTGTGCACCCTTACCATCTCTAACTGTGCCTGTTTCCCATTCAGCACTTGTTATGTTAGTGGTCAACAAAATAACCCATACAAAGCACATCAGTGGCATCTAGCAGCAGAAGTGATACTGTTTTGTCATTTATGGATAGATTTATATGAAAAAATAACTCAATTAAGCTTTTAACACCCGGCCCTTGGGAAATTGAAACTGCTCTTAAGTTGAGTCTGCTGCTTTTTTGATTTCATTGAAAATTCAGTGTCCAAATCTGGCACTGAAAGTGAATTTGAATTGGCAAAATCACATTCCTGAATACATAACTTAATCGAGATTCTAAATAAAAGGCAGACAACCCCCCAACCCCAAACTAACAAAATAATTTTGATTAAGAAATAAGAGTAAACATAAAACAACTGCCCCTGACTAGGAAAGGAAATTATATTTGAAGTATTCAGAACATAGATAATATGCTGTGCAGTAGGGATGAATTATTCCATAAGGCTACAAAAAATTAGTATTGTAAAATGCAGTAGAATAGAAAGTGGATAATGTAAGAATTTTGCCAGAGGTAATAATATTAGAACTGTCTATGTATCACTATTACAAAGGCTCACAATTCATGCAAACATTAGGTTTTTCATGTCTTAATTATCATTCTCTTTTTGACCATAATACTGTACTTATAAAGGAGAAGCACAATGCTCAAGATATGGATTGGTCCTATGCAGTGCAATCCACCCTGCAAACAGTAAATGAATGATGCTTAATTGTCAAGTGGGTTTAATTCAAATAATACGACAAAAAGATAACTTAAGCGCTCTGAGATGCCACTCTACGTGGAGGGCTCTATACAAGTACAAGTTATTGTTGTATACATAAAGTGGAATCCTTAGCTCAGTGGTTAGAGCACTCACCTTACAAGCATGAGGCTATGTTCGAATCCACACAGGTCAGGGCGAATCCCTAGGCAAATTTCCTTACTCCACATGCCTAATAATAATCCCTCCCAAAAAAACCACAATAATAAAATTGGTTATTTCAACCCATGTGGGACACCGCTGTGCACAATTGGCTGTCACGTTTCGCCCACAAATATACAGTCATAAGGACATAACATGAGAACATAAGAATTAGGAGCAGGAGTAGCCCATCGGCCCCTTGAGCCTGCCCCGCCATTCAATAAGATCATGGCTGATCTATTCTAACTCCACCTATACCTTATCCCCATATTCCTTAATCCCTTTATCCACAAGAAATATATCTATCTCAGTCCTGTTCAAGGACTGAGCATCCATAGCCCTTTGGGATAGAGAATTCTATAAATTCACTATGCTCTGAGTGAAGAAGTTTTTTTTCAACTCAGTAAGAAAAGGGTTGACCCTAATTTTAAGATTGTGACCCCTGGTTATAGTTTCTCCAACCAGGGAAAAAAAGTCTCCCACTATCTATTCTGTTGTGTCCCTTAATAATCTTATAGGTTTCTATAAGATCACCCATCATTCTTCTATATTCTAGAGAATATAGGCCTAGATTGCTCAACCTATCCTCATAGCTCATCCCCCTCATCCTAGGTACCAACCTAGTGAATCTACATTGCACCCCTCCAAGGCGAGTGTCTCCTTTCTTAAATATGGAAACCAAAACTGCACACAATATTCTAGGTGTGGTCTCACCAGGGCCCTATACAGTTGCAGCAAGACTTCCCTACTCTTATATTCTAACCCTTTTGCAACTAATGCCAACATTCCGTTAGCATTCCTAATTGCTTGCTGTACTTGCAAACTAACCTTTTGTGACTGGTGTACAAGGACACCCCAGTCCATCTGAATGCTAATACTAACTAGTTGGGTCCGGCGATATATCGCTAAAACCCGATATAATTTTCATATCGATACGCCAATATAGGCATTTCAAAAATAATGAGGGAAAAAATCGGAATGCGCGCACTGAACTACAAGATACAGAATGCTCATCTCTATAAACAATGCACAGACTGAGGTGCATAGCCGCCATATTGTATTCATAGTACTCGAATACAACATACAGGTATGCAAGGGGTGGTGGGGGGAGAGAGACGGCGGCAGGGGGGGGAGGAGAGAGGGACGGCGGCGGGGGAGGGGGGTGGGGGGAGAGACGGAGTGGATGTGATAATATACAGATAGATAGAGATGGGAGGATGGGAGAGAGGAGAGAGACACAGAGACACAGACAGAAAAACACAGAGATGGAGAGAGTGAGTGTGAGAGACACAGAGAGAGAAAGATATTTACCTCCTGAGGAGATAGGCCCCGAATGCGCGCACGCACCCCAAATGCGTGCACGCATGCGCAGTACGGAAACCCCGAAACTATCGATATTTCGGTATATCTCGATATGAGCCCATCGATATATCTAAATCGGAAAATTTCCATATCAACGGACCCGACTATCTAGTCTCTCCTCTTATAAAAAAAAGTCAATTCACTTTGCAGTATATTCTGTGAAGCGCTTTGAGGTGTAACTGTGTATTTCTAGACAAACGTGGCAGCCAATTTGTGTACTGCAATGTCCCACAAACAGCCATGAAGTGAATGAACAATTTTATTTGAGGGATTATTGGCCGGACAATGGAGGAAAGCCTCTGTTTTTGATTTGTGTTATTGGATCATTAGTAACCACAACAAACAACATCGACTTGAATTTATATCGTGCCGTTCACATTGTATGGCATCTCGGAGTGCTTACCTGAACAGGCAGATGGGATCTCAGTTTAACATCTCATCCAAAGGATGGTACTGCTGACAATGCAGCTCTACCCCAGCATAATACAGTACCTGTACTGAGTATCAGACCAGATTGTCATCCCTATGGAATGCCATCCCTCAATCCCTCCATTTCGTTTCTTCCCTTTCCTCTTTCAAGGCCGATTTGAAGACTTTCCTCTTCGATCGTGCCTTTTGTTTCACCCCGAACTCTTTTACCTCCCCTTCGTGTTTCACCCCTTCCCAAACACTCCCCTCTCAGCTCGGGTCACACGCCTCCTGTGCAACGCCTCCCGACGTGAAAGGCGCTCTATAAATGTAATTTGTTGTTGTTGTCAGCTCAAAGTCCTGCCAAGGGAACTTAAACCCACAACACTGCTGTGCGCAATTGGCTGCCACGATTCGTCCACAAATATACAGTCAATTCACTTTACAGTATATTCTGTGAAGCGCTTTGGGACGTCGATAAGATGTGAAAAGCGCTATATCAAATGCAAGGATTATTATTATTATTATTAACTTTGTAACCCAGACACTATCAACCGAGCCATGAGGATCTACAACAACAACAACTTTGATTTGTATAGCGCCCTCCACGCCGGACGGCGTCTCAGAGCGTCTCTATTACTGAAAACAAACAAAAGTTGAAGGAAGTGGCACAAAATATTATTCTGAGTCTTAGCATTCTTTAAATTTTTAATGCTTAGGTGGATAGAGTTTTTTTCTCTTTGACCCAAATCCATTGTTTTATTCTGTTGTAAAACTGCATGCAAGACAATATTGGTATTTATATGACATGAGAAAACTGCAGATCCAAATTCCTCAACCTTCCTGGACTGTCCCTCAGACTCACAGATTCAATGTGCAATTTTGACATCTGGTTCGACCCCCAAATGTCCTTCCTCCCACACATCTGGTCCCTGTCCAGGACCGCCTTGTTCCACTTCTGCCACAATGCCCACCTCCAACCATACATTACCCCAAATGTTGCCAAAACCCTTATACATGCATTTGTCACCTCCCTCCTGGATTACTGAACACACTCCTTGAGGGTCTTAGCAGCTCCAATATTAAATCCAGCTCATTCAGAACTTTGCTTCCCACAAACTTAGCAAACTCCGCACCCATATTTCCCCATTTCTGGCAGGCTCCACTCCATCACCGAATGGATCCACTTCAAGATCCTCATGCTCACGTTCAAATCCATTAACTCCCTGGCATTGCCCTGCCTCTCTGACATCCTCACTCCCCAATCCATCAGTCAGCACCTCCACTCGATTGACACCGGCCTCTTGTTTGTCCCTCGCACCCTCCACTGCACCATTGGAGCTACTACGTCCCAAAATGTTGAAGCACTCTCCCTCAATTCTTCTGCCTTGCCCCCCCTCTCCCCTCTTTCAAGTCTTGACTTAAAACCCTCCTTCACCCTCCACAAACCCCCCACCCCAATAGCTATATAAACCATATAAGTGCAAGTGATTGTTGTTGTTTTGGTTACTTATGAATTGAGGACCAGAAGGCCATTCAGCCCATTAATAATAATAAATAATAATCCTTGCTTTGATGTAATGCTTTTCAAGTCTTCTGGACGTCTCAAAGGACTTCACAGAATATACTGAAAAGTGAATTGACTGTATATTTGTGGGCAAAACACAGCAGCCAATTACACACAGCAGTGTCCCACAAAAGTCATGGATTGAAATGAACATTTTTGGTTTTAGGGATTATCATAAGGTGTACGGAGTAAGGAAACTTGCTCAAGGTTTCGCCCTGCTTGGAATTGAACCCACTGGCTTGTCGATACAAGCCACGTGTAGGAACTTTGAACTCAGAGTTTTGGGGATGTTCTGCAATGTTGGAGGAACTGCTCCTTCAGATATAATAATGTAATAAAATAATAATTTAATAAAATAATAATAATTTAATAAAATAATAATAATAATAATCCTTGATATAGCACTTTTCACGTTTTATCGATGTCTCAAAATGCTTCACAGAATATACTGTAAAGTGAATTGACTGTATATTTGTGGAGAATCGCGGGTTTTTTTCGGATTATTATTAGGCGTGTGGAGTAAGGAAACTTGCCCAAGGTTTCGCCCTGATCAGCCTGGATTCGAACACAGGTCTCCCCAGCTTGCTCTCCCCAGCTTGCAAGACAAGTGCTCTCACGACTATGCCACAGGAGCTCCACTCCATATCCTCCATGAAGCCCACAATCTGCTCCTTGGACCCCATCTACACCCCTCTCTTTATCTCCTAGCTACACCTCTTTGCCCCACCAGCTGCCACCACCTGTCCCTTTAATCTAGCATCTTTCCCACCCCCTTCAAAACAACCACACAACAGTGTCCCACAAACAATCGTGGATTGAAATGACCAATTTTAGAACAGTAGTGTGCTTTTTTTGGACGGATTATTATTAGGCATGTGGAGTAAGGAAATTTGCCCAAGGTTTTGCCCTGATCTGCCTGGATTCGAACACAGGTCTCACATTTGTAAGGCGAGTGCTCTAACCACTGAGCTACAGCAGCTCCACAATATAATGTTAAACTGAGGCTCTGCCTCTTCAGGTTGATGTTCCGTGGCACTATTCAAAGTGAGAAGGGAATTAAGTGCTTTGATATGCCGCCTGCTGTGGAGGGCACTATATAAATGCAAGTTGTTATTGTTGTTGTTTCTTCAAGCTTCCAGGTAATTTGGTTATTGTAGTACATTGCTATAACATTCTGTGAAGGGCTTTGAGACGTCAATGCCAGTATAAGACATTATATTGAATGCAGGGTTATATTATTATTATTATTGTCATTATTGAGCCTGCTTGCCAATAGATCATTTAATGCTATAAAATCTTATCTATCCTTCCCTCACCAACTTTCTTTCGCTAAATGTGGTTAGTATGTTACCTGCTTTAAACAGTGTTGAAACTTCCAACTCTCACAAAGGAAGAATTTAGACTTTTCTAATGTAGGAGCATCTGCTTTGTAATTTATTTATTTTGCATACAATTCATGATAAAAAGCAGTATTCACTACCAGCACCTTGGGACATCCTCCCGATGTGAAAGGTACTCTATAAATATAATTATGTTGTTGTTGTACTACATTATCCCTAATAGCATTCTGAATGTATTTACCAAGTTTTTCGTAAAGATAGGAACAAGCAAGCTCTTCAAAGTTGTTGGGGAAAATGTCTATTTTAAAACCACCCTCATTTAAATATCTAACCTGAAGTTAATTAATATTGTTCATCAATAGGTTGTCCCCTAAATCTGTAATGTTAAACTCTTTGACTGTCTTAAAATAGAACTTTGATTTTCTGTTGTCAAAGAGTCTTCTCAATTCTAATTAACATAATTTATATATGCTAAGTATGTATGATTACTATAATTAGTTAAACTGTTGCTAATAACTTAGTACAGTAATTGTATTGTTAAGTTTTCTAACAAGGAAGAACTTTCAGCAATACTATAAATTTGAAAAAGAAAATTTTGGATTATAAAATACTCCAAAAATGCAATCCTGAGCTTCCAGTCACTTGACATTTTACTTCTACTTCCAAGTCTGACCTCTCTGGCCATGGCCTCCTATGCTGTTCCAACAAAGCACAATGCAAGTTCGAGGAACAGCTCCTCATCAACTTCCTAGACACCCTACAGCCCTCTGGCCTCAACATTGATTTTAACCACTTCAGATGTTAAACACAGATCCCATCTTCTCTCAGCCTTGAATCCCCCTGTCACCCTCTTCTCTAGCCAGTCACACATCCTCTGGGTCTCAGACACATCTTTTCTTTCTCTAATCTACCATTTCTGCTTTCTTTTGTCTTGCACCATCAACACCTCTGATCTCGTCATCTACTGTCGTCCACCTAGTTTTGTCCTTTGTCTTTCATTCCCCGCCCCTTTCTCTGTTTGTCCTTATAATTTGTTCACTTCCAACATCCCCCAGTTCCAATGGAAGATCATCAACCTGAAACATGAACTCACTTTCCACTCTCCATACATGGTGCCTCACCTGCTGAGTGTTCCCAGTTACTTCTGTTTTTATCAAGTATTATAATTTTCTTGATATATTGTCTAAGCACAGTGATTCGCCTGGCAATACTACTGACAAAGCCCTGTGTCATCATGGGAGCTGGAAATTGCAAATCCAGCAACATAAAATATACATGTCGGAATGTCCGTGTCAATCATGTTATGTCATGTTATGATTGACTGCCACTATACTTTATTTTCAAGCCTCAGGCTAGTATCCAGCAAGCCCACATTATTCTGAACCACAGCATGGTGTGTTCTCACTGCTCTCCCCCTAAATAGCCATCAGCAAAGTGAAAATCACAAACTATGCTTGGTGCGATCTGTAAATTGCAATATCAGATAGGTTGACCTAATTCTTGAAAATTTCACACAGATTTGGAGTAAGCTAATCTGCATTTCTTCTTTTGATTACTTCCCTTATTTGTCCCTTTACTCCATTTAAGAGTTTAAGAGGAAGCAGTGCAATTTGCTCACAGCCTGGCACCCATACTATCTGCTATTTACCAATAGAAGGCTCTCGAGACATTTGATGTCCAACCCCCAATTGCTTCCCCTTCCCAACCCTCATTTGGAACCATCCCTACATTCATATCCTCTCTGGGACACGCATTATTAGTGTGATTTCAATTATTTCAAGACAGCCCTTCAATGGTAAATATCCTTGGTTAAATAACAGTCAACTAAACTATAAGTTTATATAGGAGGAGGGATGAAAGGAAGATCCAGGGATTTGGGGGAACTAATTCCTCATATTTTACAATACAATTTACATTTATATAACACCTTTCACATCGAGAGGACATCCCTAAGCATACTCACAGTTTTGGATGGGCACATGAACTCAGGATGGAATCTGAGAGGGTAAGCTGAGGAAACGTGACCAAATTGCAGTCAAAGAGGTACATTTTCAAATCTGCCTTGAAAGACGGGAAAAAATCAGAGGGACTCTGGGATGGAGTTCTACAGAACAGTGGCAGAATGCGTTCCGGCCAATGATGGGACAGATAGGCCTAGAAGGGTATGAAGTAGGCTGAAGGGAGAGGCCGGGTCAGTAGGTTTGAAGGAGGTTAAAGAGATGCATTGGGGAGAAACAGTGAAAGAAAGGTGAAAATGTTGCAGTAATCAAATCCGTTCCATCTTTAATTTTCTTGAAACATCAATGAGACTGTGCCACCATGGGAAAGCCACCTAAAAGAATTGCTGCTGCAAGAAAATACTAAAGTTTACTATTAATGATTTGGGAAGGTCAGTGGTTGTGTTAAGAGACTGTTACTGTCTTGATTTCTAATAGTTGCTTAGCTAATTTAGTGCTGCTCATGCTGTGGAGCTCTATATATTCTAATGTTACTATTTCTACTGATCTGTATGCATTGATTTGGGGACTGAGTGCCTGCATATCTCTCACAGCAAAATCATCATAGATGGAATTGTTCTCTCTCCCTCATGTTGTCTCTCTTGCTTTCAAATGCCACAGGCTGTACTGTAAATGAAGCAATCCATAACTGAGCCATAGCCTGACAAACAGCACCATCTCCTGCACTGATTTACTATTCCCCAACACAATCCATCTAAAAAATAAAGCATGTTCAGAAGAGAAGTGTTGCAACATTAGATACAGGTCAAACCTAAAAAAACGGTGTGTGCCTCCTGAGAATGGGTCAGTTACATAGCACTTCTTCTGTCGACCATGATAAACAAGTTGGCCATTGAGGGAGTGGATCTTTCAGGGATCTTCTCTCTGTGTCTAATGGGATCCCCACTGGCACATGGTGCAATTTACTATCCCCAGCACTCCCACTGATCCCATATCAGCCAACAATCACTACTGGTTTGCTACAGGTAGCCACAAAGTCCTCATCGCTATTGCAAAACAGCAATATGAGACTACTGTGGAGCTAAAACACACTGTCAGATATGCATTTCACTTCCTCATGTTTTGGAAGATGTTGCACCTAACATGGTGATGGATCATTATCTGCCGTGAAAATAATCCTCTGGATGCCTGGACATCTAAATACAGTTAAGCACCTGTACTGAACATAGTTAAGTACACCTAAATACAATTGTCATCATTCTTCCCTATGTTTCTGTTGGTCAGTGCACTGTAGGCTGGCTATGTATGGAATGTATGTGGAGAGGGTGGTGGGTGTGGGCATCCTATTCACTGCAAAAGGATTCAGGATTGCTGTAGCTTTCAATACCATGGAAAGAATGCTGCTGACCACTGAGAAATCCCGAATCTCTAAAGTTTCTCCAGTGTACTTTGGCACAAACAGCATCTGCATGATATACTACAGAGTTGATTTAATATGCAAACAATGGAGAGCTCAGCATTGGAATTTTCCTCTCCTCCAAAGTCAAAAATTAGAGGTCCTCCAAGGTGCTGATACAGGATTCACATTGTCTGTCACATTATACCATGTGTGGCACCCCTTTAGTAAGCCATTGAGGTTTGGGGAGGGGCTCAGTTACTTTGCTTCCCCATAAAAATGTCCTGACACCCTTCCACAAATGTCTCTAAATCAAATTGCAGATTTTTTGTGGGGGAAACAGCTTTTATTGATTGATTGATTGATTGATTGATTGATTGATTGATTGATGAAACATTGCCTCCAAGATTCCTCAGGAATATGAAGGATACAATCATATTTATGCTGCTCCAACAGGCTATTTTAATCACTTCATGAGTGTATCCTGCATATTAATGGGAATTCATTGTCATTGGCTCCCACAATATCGTTAACGGTTAAAAAGAAATCACCTTTTTCCACATTCAGTAATTGGAAACTAATTCGGGCCATTTTTATAAGGTTCCTTCGAAAACTAGATAAACGGGCTGTGTTTAATTTTAACATGTCAGCCCTGGGCAACCCCACTGAGAAATATTATTATCATCCTGAGTTTCAGGTCATAGCCTTTGGTTGACTGCGGCTTTGGTCACCTTTCTACCCCTGCCCCTGGATCCGCTATTGTGAAGCTCTCTGAGATGCTGTCCGGCGTGGAGAGCGTTATATAAATCAAAGTTGTTGTTATTGCCTCCCTGATTATGTTAATTATAGTGCTATTGAGATCATTTACCTCAATGGCCCCTAAATTTTGTCGGGATGGCAAAATCCTCCTTCAGCTTCACCGCACCCACCTCAGCGACCTCTTGCAACCCATCTGCTCAGCAAACAACAGTCCATTTCAATTTCCCCTGCCCAGTCCACCCCACATAGCAACGAGCAAGCTTTCAGCCATTGTGTCCCAGTTCTCTGGAACCCCATCAAATCCCTTCGTCTTGCCCCTTCCACTCAACATTCAACATCTATCTTAAGATTTATCACTTGATACTTGTCCCACTTGCTCGACAGCTCGACTGAGTAGTGAGTAATGCTCACAGAATATTTGTACACCACTGAACCAACTCTAAAAAACCCTACATCTCCATTTGCCATTTAACCATTGCATCACCAAATGTTTTGGCCCATTTGTCTGCTCCTTTCCAATCAATTGGTCTTAGTAACATTGTCATAGAAATTGTAACATGCAGAAAAGTCTTTCAGCTTATGCTGGTGTTAGTTTCTCCACCACAGTTAAATCTTCCAATCCCTGCCCTTTCCCATCAGGTATTGTTCCTTGTACAACTGTTTGTCCAATTCTCATTTAATAGTAAATGGTTGAAATAAGATTCTGAGCAGCATAAGACGAAACATGTTTTTTAATTGAGCATTTGTGGATAGTCTGTTGACTATGATGATGGTTGTATTACATGTCACTAGCATCCTCACTGATCCTCACCTGCTGAACCAGGGATGATGGAATGTGCATTAGATTAAGAATCTGTTGCTGCGCCAATCTTAGTACTGTACTCCAAGGGACCATTCATGGGTTATCTACATATGACAGGTGTTTCAGATGTGGTTGTCATCGCACCTTAAGTGCAAAATTATAAGCTTCTCTCTGCAAAAATAAAGGGGATCACTTGATCATTTAGGATCCTTGCTGCCACTGCTTCAAAGTCACAATGAAATCACCCAATGAGTTATGTAGCATCTGTTTCAGACTCTGAGCGGTTGTTTTTACTTTAGACATTGAGACAACATACCTCACACCCTGCTGATAATTACATCCACCATCATATTAAAACCCAGCAGGAGAACCTGCCACTGACAAACTCCTCTTACTGCTTGAACAGGTGTTTGCGTTAGACTTAAAAACAAAAGAGAGAGGAAGGTACTGGAGATGAAAGCAAAACCTTGGAATCTTTTCAAAGGTCCCAGAATCTATTGTGCAAATCTCAGAATCATATGGGTTCAACAACCCTTTATCTAAATTAAATAAATGCTCTCTTTGTGGAATTTACAAAAGGTTTGATTGCAGTGTGATACACATTAACGCACGTACATGATTTTGGCATTCGGTCTATAATGGTCGCTGGATGTAGCACGGTTCCTATACAAAGGGTATGGTGCTCTCTGCTGGCCAATGCAGGTATTTTAATAAAACTGTGTTGGTTGGAATGTACTCGGTATGAATCGTGTACCGAGCTGTCATCTGGTTGTCATAGTGTGATGTGCCTGCAGGTGATGTGTGAGCCTCTGTGAAATCAAACAATGATGTTCTGGCACTTGACAGCATTGCCACTCACTGACATGACCTTGGTTAGAATATTTTTAGGACATGTTCACTATATTACAAGCACGGGATAAATGGCTCCATTAACTCAATGATTTTTGTGTGCAAATTTGTTCAATGATCTCTTTTAAATAATTCTAACCCACAGCCTCCCAATCCTGATTAATATACACCGATTAAACTGGAGAAAACTGTATATCAATTGGTGAAAACAAATTCCTCCGGAATCTATTTTTATGTTGAAACGATTTACAATCAAAACACTCATTGTTGCTTCGTGTCAGCTAAGATGTTGATTTCTGACTGATGATGGGAAAAGCTAGGGCAGTTTAGTACAAAGGTGGCCAGTGCTTGGAACATTATGTTTGTACAGAACACGTTACCACTGCAGAATATTCAAAACCTAGCTAAAAACAAGAATCTGGCAAAGGTCAGCAGCTTATTGCAGGGCTCTGTGTGTTTGCGTAATTGAATTTAACTGCTTTCCTGAATTCAGATCATGTCAGAAGCCAAAGAGATAGTGCAGAGGCATTGCTGCAGTGGTCCGAGTTCACAGGCTTCAACACTTTAGAAATAAAGAAAAAAAAGGCCAGGTTGGCCACAGCTTCTGCAGAACTAATAAAAACTGAATCAGAAAGAAAGGATACTTTCCAAGTCTCACCTAGAATAAATCTGAACATTTTGGATTACAGTATATAACAGCAAGGAGATGTCAATATAAACAGGATAGTTGTTTTATTATGTGTTTCGCTAATAATATTACAGCTGCTCTTAGATTTGTAGCATTCCATTCAACAGTGCAGAGGATCACTGCACAATCTGTGCCAGAATTTCTGAAGGATGTGAAAAGACAATTTTAAAAAGATTGAATACAGGTTATCATTCTGCTGCCTTCATTCCATATTATAATTTCTTTTCAATGAACAAAGAGCGGTCAAACCCCACCATTGTTCAATGTTCCAAGACACTACCCTAGTGTACAGGTCCTCTATAAAAATACAAATTATTGTTGTTTAACCCTACAATCTTTTAAACCTTCACCGACATGTCTGCTCCCTCCGCTGTGCAGGCACTGGCCTGCTCCACTATCGGCGATCGGGCCTTCAGTCTTTCTGTCCCCAATCTCTGGAACTCCATCCCTACTCCCTTTCACCTCACCTCCTCCCTTGACTCGTGCAAGGCCCATCTCAGTACCTTCCTTTTTAATCGTACATTTGGCCAACTTCCCTCCACCACCCCCTAGCCCTCCACCCCTCTCTGATCCCAACCTGAAGTTTGGGTGCAAACTCCTCACTGTCCAGGGCCTTGGGACTTTCTCATGACAATAAATTACATTTTTTGTTGGTTGTTTATTTGAAAGGAAAAGAACTGCAACATAAAGGGATCTTTAAAGAGCTTATGGCAAATACTATTTTTTTCATATTGATCAACATCATTATTAAGGAATGCAATGAGTCAGCTGCAGGTGTATTGGGAAAGGGCAAGTAAATGAAACTGTAGGATTTCTCTTGAGGGAAACAGCACAAACACAAATGGGCTGAATGGTCTTGTGTGCATAAATTTCTGTGGTTCTATAATTTTACATGTTTATGATGGATGGATTGTGTTAAGAGTTCAGCATTTGGCTTGAGTTTCTATTTCTCGATTAGCACGGTTCACAGACTCCCTTTGTCGCAGGGAAAAAATCTTTCTTTCAAATCTCTAGTCATATTTAAAGTTTGTTCATTTTATTTTTGTGTCATCTACTTTTGTGCTTATGGTTCAAATTCAGTCGTGCTATATCTACTCATCGTCTTGATAATTTTAAATACTCAACACTTACATGTAGATGTAGAAATGGCTGCCTGATTATGTATTGTCTTAATTGCAAATATTTTGAACTATAATCACGTTGGTGTGAGTCTATGAAATCGTATAATTTTCCTAGGCAGCAAGCTATGCAGTGCCTGCAGCCAAAAAAGCACATTGGCAGTCTGTTCTCAGCATTTGACAACGTCATTCTGCCTGATTGCCAGGAGCTGCATGACAGTAGCTCAGAGATATTTCTCCCTTCCTCCCCCACTCTGTTTTCATGTCTCCTATAGTATCCTCAGGCTCCAGAGATGTGCACTAACAAGACTGACAAGGGTACTATGCTAAGATACAGTTACAGGTGTGCGAGACATGTGGAATCGATTTTCAAACCTATTGTCAAAGGAGGCATTTCCATAGTAAGATTGTATGAACAAAACCTCCCCAAATTGCTATTTTTCATATTCTGAGTTAAATATTAGGAGAAAAATGATGTTTGCACAAAAAAGGCCAAATTAGTGTTACAATGTTACACTGTTCCACATTATTCCAATTAGGCCATATAAAAGCCAGTGTAAAGTCTCAAAACTTTGGTGAATTTCATTCTCCTCAGGTTGAATTTGAATGAAATGTGCAACTGGACAAATGCATAGGTCTGGTAATATGAGTTATCATAAATATTCTCTGTGGAGGCCCGTAAAACGAGTCACCATCTCACTAATCCCTGAGCAAAATTTGCATGTAGTTACTTCCTGTAAAATACAGTACTGTATATCATTTGCAAGTGTGAGATGGTCTTTGTTACAAATTAGAAGCTTTCTGCATGATTGCGTTAAATATCCATCAGCAATCATTCATGCATGCAACTGACAGGAAGAGATTTGCAGGTGATGACTTTATCACAGAAGCCTGGTTTGCTCAGTGATTTATTAAAGATTTATGGAAAGGACAGTTCGACTCTTACCCTAGCATCTTGGTGTACATTAACCCTTCACCCTCTTTTCCAGTGCTATGTGTCTTCAAAATTTACTTTACTTTTTGACCAATGTAAATACAAATTTGAGCGTTGCACACAGATCGTTTCCTTAGCTAATAAGAGTTCCTACAGCAGTCAACAACAACAACAACAACAACAACTTCGATTTATATAGCGCCCTCCACGCCAGACGGCGTCTCAGAGCACTTCACAGTAGCGGATCCCGGGACCGAGCCAGGAGCAGGGGCAGGAAGGTGACCAAAAGCTCGGTCGAAGAGAAAGGTCTTCAACTGTGACCTGAAACTGGGAAGCGAGGGGGCGAAGCGAGTGAGGAAGGGAGTTCCAGAGCCTCGGGGCGTAGTGGCTAAAGGCACGGCTGCCGAGGGTGGAGCGGAGGACTTGGGGGACATGGAGGAGGCCAGAACCAGAGGAACGAAGGCAGCGGGTGCTGGGTTGTGGGGAGACGAGATCAGAGAGATAGGGGGGTGCAGAGGAGTGGAGGGATTTGAAAACAAGGGTGAGAATCTTGAAGTCGATCCTCTCTGGGATAGGGAGCCAGTGAAGTCTGGCAAGGACTGGGGTAATGGGGGAGCGAAGCTTAGAGCGGGTGAGTATGCGGGCGGCAGAGTTCTGGATAAGCTGGGTTTGAGATAGGGCGGTAGTGGCTGGGGTTTGAGGGATCTAGGGAGGGTTTTTTAAGGAGGGGGGTGATGACGGCAGTTTTGAGGGGGGCAGGGACTGATCCGGAGGAGAGGGACTGGTTGATGATATCAGCCAACAGTGGGTAGAGGAGTGGGAGTTGGGTGAGCAGTAAGTTAGTGGGGATGGGATCGAGGCAGCAGGTTGTTGGCCTCATAGAGGTGAGAGTGTGTGAGAGGGAGGAAGGAGAGTCAGGGGAGAAGGAGTGTAGGAAGGGGGTCGAGGTAGGAGCTGAAGGTGGGGGGGGTGAGGGGGATGGGGTGGGGGTGGTAGTGGGAGATGAGAGGCTGGAGGATGATGCTGCCTGGCAGATGTTCTGGATCTTGGAAGAAAATAAGTCCATGACCTCCTCGCACTTTGCATTTGAAGTGAAGATTGAGGAGGACTGAGGGGGTGCGCGGAGGAGGTGGTGGATGGTGGAAAAGAGGACTTTGGGGTTGTTGTTTGCCTCCAGGATGATGTTGGAGTAGTAGGCCATTTTTGCTTGACACAAAGAACGGCGGTAGCTGTGGAGTTGCTCGAGCCACAGTTGGTGGTGAACCGTGAGGCCGGTTTTCTGGCACCTGCGCTCGAGCAGCCGGGTTTGGCATTTGAGGGTGCGGAGATGAGAGTTGTACCAGGGGGAGCGGGTGGAGTTGGAAATAGACCTGGATTTCAGGGGGATTAGAGAGTTGAAGGTGGAAGAGAGGTGGTCATGGAGCAGCTGGACAGCTGCTTCAGGATCACTGTGGATGGAAGACCAGAGGTGTAGGAGGTCAGAGGATGTGAGGGCCTCTGTGAGGGTCTCAGGGGGGAGGCTTTTCCATGGGCGGAAAAGTATGGTTGAGGGCTTGGTGGAGGGGAGAGGGATGGAAGAGGAGAAGGAGACAAGAAGGTGGTCCGAGATGGCCTTGTCCGAGATGCTGAGGTCGGAAATGTCAATCTGTAAATGATGGTAATCAAATTTTGCCATAAAAGTGTGAAGCTGTAATGGAAAGGCTTAATGCATGTAAAGAGAAAGGACCATCACAAAATCAATGACTACATTTACAACATTTCTAAAGGGCACTGAAACAACAGTAAATACTATTGCATGACACATGCAGCTCCACTTAAGGTTAAACTCCAGCATCTCGTTCAAATAAAGCACTTGAATAAGGATCCGACACACACCATGGTAGTTTCAGGTAAATTGGACTGAATTCATCTACCTATTAATAAGCAAATGTTTCACTTTACATTTTTGAAACTACGTGTTGTTATAAAGCACAGACGTTTGCAGCAGCAAGAACAGTTTGCGTTCTCAGCAGGGCCATAAACATGTGTGTTCAGCAGCAGCTTCTCCAGGGATTCTGCACAACTTCGGTTTTACTATTTCCCAAAGGACTCCAGCTGTAAACAGTAAAATGCAGTTGAATTCCGACAAAAACATAAACATTTTGCCAAGAAATCTAAATGATGCTTGAAAGGGGATTCTTACAATCTGTAGGCTATATTTTCCCTTATGAAGATTAGCACATCAGAAGCAAATGCAGTACTTTGAGCAAGGCATCAGGGAAAGAGTTCTCTCCATTGACTTAGAGTGGAGAGAATTTCAGCCATTAACACACCACCATCACAAAGATTGAGCAGCCCGATTAATTTATTAATGTCACATGGCCATTCAGAAACTCAGGCTTTGCACTGTGTAGGAGTTACTGGATGTAGGTAATACCAATATCACACTGCAGTATCCCCAAATAGCATTGGAATGATTGACCAATTCTATTTGGGAGATTGTTGCCAGGAACACTCTAACAACAACAATAACAAAAATGCACTTCTATATCACCTTTCACATCAGGAGGATGTCTCAAAGCGCTGAACAGTCATGTCGAGACCCGAGTGGAGGGCGGGAGGTGGGGTGGGAGGGAGGGTCAGGGTAGGGGGAAGGAGAGGGGAAGAGTTAGTGGGGGAGCTGAAGGCATGGTTGAAGATGAAGGTCTTGAGACCGGCCTTGAAGGAGGAAAGTGAGGAGGCAAGGTGGAGGGGCTGCAGGATGGAGTTCCACGGGGCGGGAGGAGAGAGGCTGAAAGCCCAGCCGCTGATGGTTGGGCAGTAAGGGCGGTGGACACGGAGCAGGCCTGAGTCCGCCGAACGGAGGGTGCGGGCAGACAACAACAACAACAACTTGAACTTATAAAGCGCCTTTCACGTCGGGAGGACGTCCCAAGGCAGATAGGGAGACAGTAGTTCAGAGAGATAGGCAGGGGCAAGGCCGTGAATGGCCTTGAAAGTGAGGACGAGGATCTTGAATTCGATCCTCTGGGGGATGGGGAGCCAGTGGAGACGGGCGAGGGTGAGAGTGATGTGATCGCGAAGCCTGGTATAGGAGAGGACATGAGCTGCAAACAGCCATGGAGTAAGTCACCAATTTTATTTGGGGTTTGT
This sequence comes from Hydrolagus colliei, assembly GCA_035084275.1. NCBI lineage: Eukaryota > Metazoa > Chordata > Chondrichthyes > Chimaeriformes > Chimaeridae > Hydrolagus > Hydrolagus colliei. Next base: position 56,805,452 of record CM068742.1, on the reverse strand, counting down.
TGGTCGGACACCAGGAGAAAAGCTTTTTTAAAAAAGTGTATGTGTGGGTGGGGTGGGGGGGGGGGGGGGTAGGTGAGTAATCGTTAACCTACTGCATTCTCATGTGACCATACACACATTGGGGTCTAAAATCCAATTTGGGTTATTAGCCCAGGTCTACCCATGTTTAATCACATATATATAATTCAAATTTATATTAAAAACAAACAGGTTAGGTTTGCTTATTGTTGAATGTTGGTGAGAATGGAGGAGATGTAGATAGATTTGTAGAACCATAGATATTTACAGTGCAGAAGGAGACCATTTGGCGCATTATGTTTGCATTATCTCTCTTAGCTATCCTTTCAATGCCTGTCATGCCTGTCCACAATCCCTATATAGATGAACATTCAGCCGAAAAAATTGCACCTAATTCATGAATTTGTGTTTATTGGAATTCAAAAATAAGTAATTGAATACTTTACAACTCTGGGGTTGACTTGAACTAATGTATGAATTGCATGTTTATTTATCAGCAAAGGACAATGGTTTGTCTCCAGATACAAACCTTATAGACAGCCACCAATCCAATTGCAATCTTCCATCGATTTTTGGACAGGGTTAATGATTGTTGAAAAGAAGAGAAAAGTAAAACTTTGAATGTTCACTTTGAGGGACACTTACCGTCAATGCTATTTCAACATTTTCCATCAAATTTGAAATGCCGGGAAGTTACACTCATGTACAAAACAAATTCTTACAAAATGATCTTAAACTCATGATACTTTAAGCCTATTTGAGGGTGTGTATACTTGGCAGGAAACATCAAAGTGTAGCAGCAATAAGTATCCCTCACTAGGCCATGGCAAAACCTATCAAAGAACAAGCAAGAATTAATGAAAAATTCAGTATTTTGTCACGTTGACTCACCTGCCATGTACAAAAACTGATCATAATATCCCTGCAGCAGGCACAGTGTCAGTGTTCTATTGGATACTGACCAAGAAAGAGATTAACAATATACCAGAGCATCTCTGGCTAAAAATAATCATTGAAATTTCAACATGGAAGTAAACCATTCAGTCCATAATAAATCTTCCTTCAACAACAACAACTTTGATTTATATAGCGCCCTCCATGCTGGACGGCATTTCAGAGTGCTTCACAATAACAGATCCAGGGCCTGAGCCTGGGGCAGTGGGAGAAAGGTGACCAAAGCCACGGTCAAAGAGAAAGGTCTTTAGTTGAGACCTGAAAGTGGGAAGAGAGGGGGAGAGGTGAAGGGAGTGAGGAAGGGAGTTCCAGAGCCTCATGTGTAGTGGCTGAAGGAACGGCCACCGATGGTGGAGTGGAGGATTCGGGGGACATGGAGAAGGCCAGACCCGGTGAAGTGAAGGTAGAGGAGGTCGGAGAGGTGGGGGGTGGGGGTGCAAAGGAGTGGAGGGATTCGAAAACAAGATTGAGGATCTTAAAATCGATCCTCTCCAGGACAAGAAGCCAGTGAAGTCTGGCAAGGACTGGGGTAACGGGGGAGCGAAATTTGGTGCAGGTGAGAATGCAGGCGGCAGAGTTTTGAATGAGTTGGATTTAACGGATTGTGGTGGAGGGGAGACCGAGGAGAGCATTGGAATAGGCCAGCAGAGAGGTGACAAAGGCATGGGCCAGGATTTCAGTGGCTTTTGGGGCGAGATCCTGCTGGAGACGGGCGATCCTTCAGAGGTGGAAAAAAGCGGTGCTGGTGAGGGACCGGATGTGGGGGAAGAAGGACAGTTGGGGGTCGAACCTGACACGTAGGTTGCGCATGGGTTCAGAGAGTTTTAGGGGCAGACCGGGAAGGTGGAGGAGGTGAGAGCCATGCGATTGAAGATGTTGACAAGAGCCAAAGAGTATGGGTTCCGTCTTGTCAGCATTCAGATTCATTCAACTTCCACGCTGATTCCCCAATCAAACTTTATACAGTAATTCTATTTCCTCATTCCTTCCCAAAAGTCTTCCATACATTTATTGTGCAAGTGTATCTGCCAGACTCTGTATGTCAGCCTGCATCATTTGGTAGCACTCTGAGTCAATCCCTTCGACTTGCTCCCTTTCTTCCCCTTTTCAAGTCCCATCAGAAAAACCTTTCTCTTCAACTGTCACAGCCACAGCCGCCCACCCCCAACACCCCAGCTGGGAGTCAAGCTCCATCACTGCTGTTAAGTGCTCCGAGACACTTTCCTGAGTGGAGTGCAATATATAAGTGCAAGTTGTTTTTGTTGAGACGCATGTTATGTTGAGTCCCTACATCAGGACTTTGAACTCGCAGTTTAGACTCAAAATACTTTGCTGAGGAAGTGCTATATCTATTGAGACTTCATGACATAAAACAACTTGTGAATTATATTTACAGTATTTGACTGGGCTTAACCATGATAAGGTAATGAATTGTAATGTCACAGTATGTATGGTTTTCACAGGAGAAGCAATTCAAATAACAAAATTATAATTTACAGGACAGATTGAAATACTATTTTTCATAATGGATGCACTGTATCTATCGTACAGTAAAACTGGAAAGATGTCGCAATAAAGTGTAATTGCTATGAGCATTATTAGTTTTGCTGAGCACATTCTCTTGTATAATAGAATATTGATGCGGATGTTTGATTGTCAGCTGACTAAGGTAGGTCAACCTAGCCAATAGTCATCAGTGTTGAAATGAGGAAAGAATGAGACTGAACATCTATCAATAGAGTTAGTCTGTTCAGTTAACAGTAATTCTGCCTCTCGGTCAGCAGATTGGGGGTTCAAGCTCCACATCGGGACTTTGAGTTTATAGTCCAATATCAAGACTCAAATAATTTGCTTGGGGACATGCTGTCCTGCCATTCTTCAGGTGAAACATCAAACCGACATTGTATCAGCCTGTTGAATTGGATGTTAAAGATTTCATGGCATTAATCAAGCAGAGAGGCTGTTTCTCCCGGAGGTCTGGCCTACAATTCTCAAGGTAAAATTGCTCATTCGCTGCATAGCTGTTTATAGAACAATACTCTGAATAAATTGGCTGCCATGTGCAACTATAAATACATGGCCACTGCACTTTAAAGAAACTTTGCAAAAAATCTTTGAGACATTCTCAACATTATAGGTGCTCTACTAAATACACAGATTATAGCACACTAAGACAGTAAGACTTTACTGGAACATTGGGTTGAATATTGCATAATCATCATATTACAAAATGAGATTTTTTACTTCAATATTTAATATGTCAAAGTATAAAATATAATACACATTGCTCCGTAGTTTCTAAGAGCCATGAAACAATGTAAAATTCTCCGTAATATATTATTTGCATGGTTGCCTTATAGTGTATTTTAGAGAGGTATCTGCTATCTGAACATAAACTCGTATTATGAAGTAATGTATATTACAAACTTATTAATATAATAATATGTTACTATTACCACTCCGCTCAGCAGGCTCTGGCATGCTCCGCATCCACCACTCTAACGGCCCCATCATCGGTGGCCAGACTTTCAGCCTCTCTGCCCCACACTGTGGAACTCCATCCCGCAATCTCTTCGCCTCACTTCTCTCTTTCCTCCTTCAAGGCCAGTCTCAAGACCTTCCTCTTCAACCGTGCCTTCTGCTTCCCTTCTAACTCTTCCACCTCTCCTACTCTCCTTCTACTTCCCCCTACCACGACCCTTCCCCCCGTGCTCGGGTCCCGACCTGAATGTTCAGCACTTTGGGATGTCCTCCCGACGTGAAAGGCGCTATATAAATGTAATTTTGTTGTTGTGTTGTAATACTCCTTGCATTTGATATAGTGCCTTATCACATCTTTGAGACATTTATCTTTATCACATCTGCTAGACGTCTCAAAGTGCATCAAAGAATGTACCGTACTTTAAAGTGAATTGACTATGTTTTGTGAGTGAAACAAACTATACAGTCAATCGTACATATGCCTCAAGGAGATAAAGTGATAAATATGTTTTAGGAGATTAAGATCACAGAGATGTGGGCAGGAGAACTCTTAACCAACACCACAGTAAGAAAATATTTAAGGGAAATAGAGACCATTACTCTGGTAACCAGCCTTCTGAAGCTGTCGATCTGCTAGTTGTCAGGTTTTTGCAAAGATACTAATGTTAGAAATGTGGCCTTTGGGACAATACTATGTCAGTAAGAAATGAGTTGGTAATATGCGAGGACAGCATATTACTAATGGACCCCTGTCACTGTGTCACTCACTGGAAAAAGATCTGCCACTTACAATGAAAAGTTTAAACCATGCCTAGAAGGATAGGCATTACAACTAAAAACTAATTAGAGTTTAAGTGGATACATTCAGCATTTGCCAGTGTAGTTGTAATTAACTTGATGAGATGTTGACTGCTGCTACGGACATTTAGCTTCTAAATGGAACATTACTGAGGTCAATTTAATACACCATCAGAAGAAGAAATGCATCAGCCATCATGGAAAGAAAATGAAAAAATAATTAGAATTACATCACAAGGAAGTATTTGATGTGACAAAGATTTCAAAAGTGTACTTACATAAGATTTAATTTCTGGATGGAATTATCTGCAAATCAATACAATTCAAACACAATGATGGGGATTGCACACCCTTTAATTTGTGTAATGGCACTGGGATTATATACCAAGGGGACCCATTATTGGGTAACTAGTGGTGCACATTCACATTGTCTGCCCCGTAAGTTATACAGTCTCAATAGGGCAAAGGAAATGTTAATAATAATAATCCTTGCATTTGATATGGTGATTTGGCTGGATTACATAAAACCTACCACTCCGCCCTTGCCTCCACCAAGTCCTCCAACTACTCCAAGTTAATCCAGGTTAACCTTCCCTTACCTCCGCAATATTGCCCGACTCCACCAATACCTTACCACCAAGGCCACTGAAACCCTCATTCATGCCTTCATTACATCCTGGCCTGATTACGCAAATGCCCTGCTTGTTGGCCTTCCTCCCTCCATAGGCTGCAGATAATCCAGAACTCTGTGGCCCATGTCTTCTACCGCTCAAAGATTTGTGACACCATCTCCCTCATCCTCGCCCAACTCCATTGGCTCCCCATCACCCAGAGGATTCAATTCAAGATCCTGGTCCTCACATTCAAAGCCCTCCACAACCTCGCCACACCCTACCTCTGCAACCTCCTAAACCCCTAACAACCTGCCCGCCCCCTCCACTCAGCAAGCTCCTGCCTGCTCCATGTCCCCAGACCCACCTACCCCACCATTGGTGGGCAAACTTTCAGCCACTCTGCCCCTAACTTCTAGAACTGCATCCTACAGTGCCTCTGCATTACCCCCTCCCTAGGCTCCTTCAAGTTCCATCTCAGGATCCTCCTCTTTGACAGTCCCATCAGCCATCCCAAATCCCCCACTTTCCCTCCACCCTCCCCATCCCCGACTCCAGCTCGGGTCTGAAATAATGACTGTCCAGTGCCTTGGGGCATCCTCCTGACATGAAAGGCATTATACAAGTGTGATTTTGTGGTTGTTATTGCTTTTCTTATCTTCCAGACATCTCAAAGTGCTTCACAGAATATACTGTGAAGTGAATAGACCATATATATGTGGGCGAAACGCAGCAGCCAAATGCTCACAGCATTGTCCCACAAACAGTCATTGATTAAAATAGCCTATTTATTATTGCTTTTTTTTGAGGGAATATTGATAGGCATGTGGAGTAAGCAAAGTTGCCCAAGGGGCTCTAACCACTGAGCTACAGGATTCCTTGTTTGCCGCCGTTCTTATTATAAAGGAAAGATCTGTATAAAATGTGAGTATTCTACTTCATTGTGGGAGATGTACATATTTTAGGATTTTAGGTCACTTTGGATTTCAGGTGTTAGTACTGTCTATACAGTGTCAGGAGCTATTTTTCAGCTCCTTTGACATAATGGGCTTCTGACTGCTCAAAACAACCCACATAAAATTTCTGAACATTGACTGCCTCTTTCAACCTGAATGTCAAAAAAGGAAAGGAACATTTTCTGAGTTGTGGAGTGTCTGAATTTTGCTGTTGTTCAGCATATCTGGCCCCCCCCAAATAAAAATAAACCCCCCACCCAAAAAACATAATTTCTAAATACAGTACTACAATGATAAAAACAAAACATTGTCAACCAACACATGTAGAGGGATGGAATGGGAGAGGAGGAGATAATCTAGATGATCTATGGATGATCCAGTATATTAAACTTGAATTAATATGAAAGTAGCAAATTTACTCAAAAGATCACAAGTTGGTTCAGATGAACAAAAACATTCAATCTACCCATCAGCCATCTTCCCACGAGCTGTTTTAAAATAAAACCAGTATCCTGGCCTCAACCACCATTCCTGTCAACCTGTTCCAGTCATCAATACCCTACTGGTAAAGAAAGACTTTCTGGTTAATGTTCTCAAATTCTTTCCTCAAAGAAATTTCTGGTTTCTGCACCTCTGCATCTCTGTCCTCTTGTCCTACTACTGTACCATGTTGCATCTGGGTTTAATTTTTAATCTAAACATCTTCATTAAACCTGTCATAATATATATATTTATTTATTCAAATTGCTTTGCTATACATTTTTCGCTATCATTATTTGCGATGCTGCAGTTATGCTTATTCTTTTATTGTTACACTTTCAACCCCACCACCCCGCTTTCAATCACAAAAACAATCACCTCCATGAAACACACCACGTGCTCATTGGACCCCATCCCCACCCCCCTCCTCCGCACCCACCTCCATTTGTTAGCCCCACTCATTTCTGACACCATCAACCTTTCCCTCTCCTCAGGAACCGTCCCTACCTCCCTTAAAACAGCCACCATCACCCCTATCCTGAAGAAACCCTCCCTTGATGCGTCGCAACCATCAAGTTATCGACCCATCTCCAACCTCCCGTTTCTATCCAAGGTCCTTGAAAGAGTCGTTGCCTCCCAGCTCCGCTCTTTCCTTTCAAATCACTCACTTCTTGAACCCCTCCAATCAGGTTTCCGCCCTATCCACAGCACAGAAACTGCCCTGGTCAAGGTCACAAATGACATCCTAACCGCCTGTGACCAGGGCTCCCTCTGCCTCCTCATCCTCCTTGACCTGTCTGCTGCATTCGACACAGTCGATCACACCATCCTCCTTCAATGTCTTTTCTCCCACCTCAACCTTCAAGGCACAGTCCTTGACTGGTTCCACTCTTATTTGACCCATCGTTTACATTTTGTTTCTTCCAATGGCTTTTCTTCAAACCGGGGACCGAGGACAGAGCCTCAGGGCTCTGTCCTCGGTCCCCTTCTTTTCACCCTTTACACGCTCCTCCTGGGCGACGTCATCCGCAGACATGGGGTAAATTTCCACATGTATGCGGATGACACCCAGTTGTACCTTTCTGCCTCATCCCTCAACCGCCAGACGATCGATGTTCTGACAGCATGTCTGTCCGACATCGAATCGTGGACGAGGGACAACTTTTTGCAATTGAACGTGAATAAGACCGAGGCCCTCCTGATTGGCTCAAGCCAACGCCTCCGCACATCGGGCGCTGCCAGCCTCAACATCCAAGGCTGCACTCTCCACCTCACAAAGCCAATCAGGAACCTCGGAATCATGTTCGATCAAAAACTTTCCTTCCTCCCCCACATCCGCGCCTTGACCGGCACCGCTTATATCCATCTGCGCAACATTGCCAGGCTCCGCAACTATCTTACCCCCCGCGCTGCCGAAACACTCGTGCATGCGTACATCACCTCACGGCTGGATTACGGAAATTCTCTCCTAGTCGGCCTCCCCAGATCCTCCATTCATAGGCTGCAGGCCATCCAAAACTCTGCAGCCCATGTACTATCCCGCACCCGCCTCCGTGACCACATAACCCCCACCCTCGCCCGTCTCCACATCCTCCAGAGGATCGAATTTAAGATCCTCGTCCTCACCTACAAGGCCTTGCACGGCCTTGCCCCATCCTACCTAGCCGATCTACTCTGCCCCTACACGCCCACCCGGACCCTCCGTTCAACAGGACTTGGCCTGCTCCAAGCCCCCCGCCCGAACCACCCCACCATTGGAGGCCGGGCCTTCAGTTTCTCCGCTCCCACCTTATGGAATGCCATCCCTCAATCCCTCTGTTTCGCCTCTTCCCTTTCCTCTTTCAAGGCCGATTTGAAGACTTTCCTCTTCGATCGTGCCTTTTGTTCCACCCCGAATTCTTTTACCTCCCCTTCGTGTTTCACCCCTTCCCAAACACTCCCCTCCCAGCTCGGGTCACACGCCTCTTGTTTAGCGCATTGGGACGTCCTCCCGACGTGAAAGGCGCTATATAAATGTAAATTGTTGTTGTTGTTGTTGTTGTTATGTTTAATAACCTCTTCCAATTTGCTCCTCCTATAAAAGCAGTCATTGGAGCTAATCCTCTAAATCCTCTGAGGTGCCAGCAAATTGGATTACTTGATTTTACTATCAGAATAATTAATAAGCAAGAATGGTTTGCAGGAAAAAAATGGGTGTTTTAGTCTTTTGCTTAACCTTTTTCACTGAAACCATTGTGGTGAAAAAAAACAATTGTTTAAATGGGGAACTTTGTAAATTAACTGGTGGAAGAGAATTAAATCCTGATGCATTCAATTTTAATTTTCAAACATGTTTTCAGATACTGAAATATTAAGATCATATTAGCACACATCATCCAAATCACTGCACTTGCTGCCATTAGAAGTTTTCACCTCATGCTTAAAAATAGACCTTTATTTTATACTAACCCTACCGTACTGAGAAGATTACGGTTTTCTATAAGTCACATCATTTAGGCATATGTTTTATCATTATTAAGCTTCAACTGTACCAAATGTCTAACTAACGTAATGTTTCCTTGATGCAACATTTGGGGGTAGGGGGCCAAAATTGCATTTACTGAACATTGTGGAACATTCTCCCGACATGAAATGCGCTCTATAAATGTAATTCTTGTTGTTGTTGGAAATGTAAGTGGAGCTGGGCAGACTTTTTCTTGCTGGAAATAAAGTGCAGCTGAATTCAGTGGGAAGCGCACAGTACACAACATTCAATAACTTATGAAACCATTCAGTGAATGAGAATGTACAGCCTGAAAGGCAATATTTGGTGCAATGCAATTTTCTAAATTACAATAATAGTAATAATCCTTGCATTTGATATAGTCCCTCATCACATTGGTGAGACAACTCAAAGTGTTCACAATACAAATTGACTGCATTATGTGGATGAAATGGGGCAGCCAATTTGTGCATAGCAATGTCCCACAAAAAAACATTGAATAAGTGACAAATTTTAGTTGACCAGGATACCAGGAGGAACTCCCTTCTCTTTTCGAAGAGTGCAATTAGATCTTTTGCACTGAACATGCAGACGGACCTCGGTTTAACATCCTATCTGATGGAAAGCACCTCCAACAAAACAATACACCACTAATACTGCATTTGAGAGACAGCTTAGTCTATGTGATTCCAAGTCCCAAAATAGGACTTGAATCCACAATTTGCTTTCCAACTAACTGCAAAATATCCCACAACACAGCATAACAGCTAGAGAAAATAAATGTTTAGGTTTGATGGCTGTTTTGCAAGCAGCAAAACAACAACAACAACAACCCAATGTAGGATGTGAAGATGGAACCTTTGGGACAAAAGATTTACCCTCCACCTTGTTAAATCCTAATTTAGATAGAAGGATGAAATGGGAGGCATCACTGGGTGTACAGGACTCTCCATGCATCTGCATTTTCATGAACATGACTTGAAGCTTTCCCTACACTACATTTTCCTCTTGCCATAAGCAAACAATTGCTACTGGATATCCATAGTACTCACTCCATCCCTATAAATTGTTCATACAAGTCAATGTTACAGCTGAACTAACAGGTTCTAGCCCAACCAGCAAATTTATTTATTTAAGTTTAATTGGAATTAAGATGGGCACTTATTAAACAGATATTAAGAAGCATAGCTAAGTCACAAAGTTGAACTCATTTCCAAATGAGAAGTAGCAGATGAAATTGAATGCTAAAAAGAGAGAGACTAAACATTTTTGGAGGACAAATATGTAATTATATGCAAAATTATAACATTTTGAAATGGAGCAGAAAGCAAAGAGATTCAGAAATTAACATACATAAATCTTTAAAAGCGAGAAGATAGATGGACAAGCTGCTAGGGTACTTTTTTTAAAACTAAAAAGGTGCATGGAGTATAAAACAAAATGATGATGCTTCACTTCTCTATGATATTAGTTACACTGAAGTTAGAGTATTATGTCCCGATTTACTTCCATATCTAAGTGGTTAAGAACGTGAGTAAGAACGAGGCCCTCCTGATTGGCTCAAGCCAGCGCCTCCGCACATCGGGCGCTGCCAGCCTCAACATCCAAGGCTGCACTCTCCACCTCACAAAGCCAATCAGGAACCTCGGCATCATGTTCGATCAAAAACTCTCCTTCCTCCCCCACATCCGTGCCTTGACCGGCACCGCTTATTTCCACCTATGCAACATTGCCAGGCTCCGCAACTATCTTACCCCCCGCGCTGCCGAAACACTCGTGCACGCGTACATCACCTCGAGGCTGGACTACGGAAACTCTCTCCTCGTCGGCCTCCCCAGTTCCTCCATTCACAGGCTGCAGGTCATCCAAAACTCTGCAGCCCGTGTATTATCCCGCACCCGCCTCCGCGACCATATAACCCACATCCTCGCCCGTCTCTATTGGCTCCCCATTCTCCAGAGAATCGAGTTCAAGATCCTCGTCCTCACCTTCAAGGCCTTACACGGCCTTGCCCCGCCCTATTTAACCAATCTACTTTCCCCCTACAAGCCCACCCGGACCCTCCGTTCAACAGGACTTGGCCTGCTCCAAGCCCCCCGCCCGAACCGCCCCACCATCGGAGGCCGGGCCTTCAGTTTCTCCGCTCCCACCCTTTGGAATGCCATCCCTCAATCCCTCCGTCTCGTTTCTTCCCTTTCCTTTTTCAAGGCCAGTTTGAAGACTTTCCTCTTCGACCGTGCCTTTTGTTCCACCCCGAATTTTTCGACCTCCCCTTCGTGTTTCACCCCTTCCCAAACACTCCCCTCCCAGCTCGGGTCACACGCCTCCTGTGCAGCGCCTTGGGACGTCCTCCCGACGTGAAAGGCGCTCTATAAATGTAATTTGTTGTTGTTGTTGTTGGTCAGCACACTAACCAGCTGCTCAGGTTCATTTCTCATGGCAGGGCAAGATTCCTTACTGCATACCCCCCTGTTTATCTAACAGTATGTTTGAACCCAGTTTTTAGTCAATTGGAGGATAATTTTCTCGGGTAATAATCCATCCAAAAATCAATTGGTTACACAATAAAAGTTTGTGAGATGCTGCTGTACACAATTCGCTGCCGTGATTTGACCATAATAATAATAATCCAATCAATTCACTTTACAGTATATTTTGCGAAGCATTGGGATATCTCAACAATGTGATAAGGTGCTACATGAAATGCATTAATATTATTTAGTCATGTATTTTGGAAAGGATGTCTACTTTATAGAGTGGGTGCAACAGAGATTTACTAGGAAGACAGCAGGGATGTCAGCAACTGCCAATCAGCAACTGGAGAAACCGCCTTAGTGCTCTTTAAAATTTGATAGAGTTGATGGGGAGAAGAAATTGCCACTTTTCAATGAGTCAATGAGTAAAGGACATTAATTTAAGATAATTACCAAAATAACATTTATTTTTACACAGTTGGCAGTGCAGATCAATCAATCAACCAACCAACCAATCAATCAATCAATCCTTACATTTATATAGTGCCTTTCACATGGAGACTACGTGCCAAATCACTGTACAGTTAGGTAGGGACAAGAGCAGTGGGGGAGCGGTCGGGGAAGGATGAAGAAAAGTAGGAAAATTGACTATATTTGCTTATACTCCATTCCACTATTCGTTAGCTGTGCTTAGCTGACTCTGCCCTCCTGCATATCCCTTCTCATCTCCACTCCACCATTGGGGACCATGCATTCAGCCACTCCATCCTGAAAAAATGGAATTCTGCATTAATCCCTACGTTTTACCCTTTTTTTGTAAATCTTCAGAACACATTTGAAGACCTTCCATTTTGTCCGTGCCTTGGGTGATGCCTTCCACACCCTGGCTTGACATTAAGCCCCACCAACATTAAGCACTCCGACGTGCCTCCCCATGTGAAACGCTGTATGCAAGTTGTTGTTACTGATTCTTTAATCACTATAATCTGTACATATAGATGTCATAAATCAAATTAGTGTTGAATTTGTTTTGCATAGATATGTATTTAAGCTTTTAACTAAAGCCTGGGAGATTTTATTCTGATGCTGAATTTGTGCAGTTCTTGAAAAACAAGTTTAGTTTCATACTTGAGGGAGAAGGGAATAGAAGAGTATAGGATTTGGAGGGATGGAGGCTCACGTAGAATATAAACAGTGCACAGATTATTTCAGTTGAATGGTGTTTCCATTCTATAGCATTGTATGTAACTAAGTATTTTTATTTTTGCATAACTGTAAAACATAAATGACTGAGTCATGAGGTTATATTTGATTCAATTCAAGTTACTTATAAATATGCAAAAGTTATTAACTTTTTCTTTATGTTTGGATGCCACTATCGAACGATAGAGGTAGATTCCTCCTTTGGCAGGAAGATGACAACTGGTACCTTTTTAAAGGGGCTGCATGCTTTGATGAGTACCTGAGGGACCGTAAATTGGGTAGCAGATAACATCGCTGAGCTCAGCTATGATTAATATAAGCTCATTTTTCCTGTACATCTGGGAACACGGAGAATTGATATCACAAAGGAAAATAGCAGGATTTTAGTTTTTTCATACAATTGTTGATGTTTGTTCCTAAAATAAATTTCCAGTTACATTCCTGAGCTGAAATCACAATCTACACCTTTACACAATAGAAGTAGTTCAGTAAGATTTTGTTTGTATTTTCATTCAGCTCCTGAATGTGGTTAATTCATTTTCTAAGGTCAAGTTTCACAGGCACCTGACTCCACATCCCTCCCACCGTCACACACCTTATTCATAAGTGAACATTGACCCTGAGTGTCATCACCAATTCAACTAGGGTGGAGGGTGTGGACTGCGGTGTGGACATTGCAGCTAAGCCCACACCTCTCCTCACATATTTAATCAGCAGAGAATCCATGATAGTAAAGAGGTCTGGCTAATTATCCTATCTTTGAGATAGGATAATTAGAAATATTTGCCTGCAAAGTACGGTCAATCAACTTTACAGGAAATCATGTGAAACGCTTTGAGATGTCTGCCTGACATGAAAGGCACTATATTACATATAAGTGTTGTTATTATTGTGTAAAAGTGGGAGCATTCCTCTTCCTAGCGTATCTGTGGTAGGGTAGTAGGCTGGGGCCAATTGTAACTAATTGGATTATTAGAAAGTGTGATTGAGGCCAGGACACTGAAGGCATTTAAAAACAGCTTGATGTGAAAGTAGGACAGAAGGGTGGGTCGGTATTCTGGAAGGATTAAATCAAATAAATCCTCAACAGAGTTGAGGAAACATTTCTTCACTCAGAGGTTAGTGAATTTATGGAATTCACTACCCGAGAAGGCTGTAGATGCTCAGTCCTTGAACATTTTCAAGGCTGAGACTGATAGATGTTTTAAAAATAGAGGGATTAGGGGATATGGGGATAGGGCAGGTAATTAGAGTTAGGTCAGAAGATCAGCCATGATCTTATTGAATGGCGGAGCAGGCTCGAAGGGCTGAATGGCCGACTCCTGCTCCTCATTCTTATGTTCTTATGTTCTTAAATTGTCGGACCTTCTTCATCTAAATCAATCTTGTGATTGTGGTTCCTTTACTATCTAGGTGATTAGGGGAATCTATTTCCTAAAAACATCTACAACTGAATCAAATGCATCCTGGGGGATGTGTTGATTTTCCCCCCACCCCAACAAAATTTATTTCTAGTGTCTGTTTTTAAGACTCACATTATCCTCCTAAACACAACACCTCTCTACCTACCTGCTTATGTCCACCACTGTAAAGTATTCCAAAATGTTATTCATGCAGGGCATATATAAATGCAAGTTAGTGTTGTTTTTCCATTAGTTGAAAGACATTGCTGAATGCTGGTATTGCTTCTGTTATAAATGTATTTTGATTGACACATCGTTTCTATGCTTAATTGTTTGCCCAAATGGATTTTTCAATCAGCCAGGATTATATCTGCTTGTTACATTTCAAAGAATGAATCAATGACTCCATTTACATGAAGTAATTGTCTAGCAACAGGTTTATGGTTAACTACTTTATTGATGTGTATGATATTTATATTTAGCTCACAGCTGTCAGTATTCTGATTGTTCACTGTATTATTACAATGGCAAATGGCATAATTCATTTAATATTTCTCCATGTGGAATTTGTCCAAAAGCTCTGAGATGCTCCAAAAATCTAAATTTTAGGAAATCATAGAATTAAGGTACTGTATTTACTATTGCAGAAGACATTCCTTGCAGTTCCTTGACTGCTCTGCTCCGTGGATTCACCGTATATTGGAACATTTTAGAATCGGTCAATACTCTGAGATTTGCCAACAAAATGCATCAAATCTTTGGACAGAAAACAAATTGACTTACAATAACCGCTTGTAAGTAAAGTTGGGATAATGATTTTTTGCATGTACCGACTACAATCGACTAACTTACTCAAGTTAAACAAACTTACGAATGGCTTTCATGTAAAAAAAAACTCAGCCCTGAACGGACTGTTGGGATCTTAGTTTTGCTTCTTGACTGTAGGATGATACCTCTGATAATGCAGTGGTTCCCCCAGTAATGCACTGCAGTGTCAGCACACACAATGTGTTTGAAGTCCTCGCCATAAAAACATTAACCTAAAATCTTCTGATTCCGAGTCAAGAGCATTGCCAATTGAACCAAAGGGAAACTATATATTTTTAAAAGAATAAAACACACTAAATATATTGGAAATGTAAAAACAAATCTATTGCTGCTCTTTGAGGGTGTAGTCATGAGAGTGACGGGAGACTCATGGCATCATTTGGAAACCTCACAGAAAAATTATAGAACAACAACAACAAATTTACATTTATAGGCGTCCTTTCACGTCGGGAGGATGTCCCAAAGCGCTGGCTTGGAGTGCACAAAATTCCTACAAGAGAATGAGAGTATCACCTTCAATTCATGAGAACAGACAGTGGCTGCAGAGATCTTCAGCGAGAAATAAGAGCGTATGACCAATCAATGCAGGAAACTAGACTGTCATAGTAATTGCCTCAGTGAATTAATAGCACTGGCAACAAAGCCGTATATAAAAGAAACAACAGGGGAGTTTTCAGTGTAAGAAATGACAACTTACTGGTAAATCCCTACAAGAAATATGAGCATAATGGTGAAGCCCTAGGAGAAATAAATGCTTCTGGGGCAATCTCTGAAAGCATTGTGGTGAACTTCAAAGAGGAATGTGTACGTGTGCAAATCCCCACACTAGAGAAGCTTGTCAGAGTGAATACTTATGAGAAAGAAAAGTACCAGAAGAATCCCAGCGAGATCGAAAAGCAGGATCAACACTCGTGAACATTGATGACTTCAGGGCATGTCCTTGTGAGCAATGACAGTGATGGTGCTGTGTTCTGGTGTAATGCAACATTAGTAGGCCGCATCCTGCGAGAGACCAGTGCCTGACAGCAAATCTGCCTCACAAGGGGGGTAAGTCGAATCTCTTCTAGAAAGCCCATGAGACATAAAATCACCCCAGGCATTTGTTGAGAGAAATGACAGCAGCGGCTTCATTTTTTTCAGTTAGAAATTAAAGCTTAGAGGAAAAATATCATTAAGATATCTGAGCACTACTCTGGCTCAAGGTATCTAAAATTTGGGTTGTTTGGAAGTCAGAATTGAAGCTTCAATTTCAAAGGCTTTGCCCAACTCTCTCAGGCTGCCTGGGTACATGTAGGTATGTTTATCCACCCCCCACCTTTGAGGAGTAGATACAAGTACCATCCTCAGATTGATTATCTGATTATCTCATCAAAAATAGGAAAGGAATAATACATGTGTAACCCAGACAGTGCTCACACTGCCAAGCTCTGTGTTATTTGCTGGTTGAACTCCAGCAGTACCCTTCACAATCCTAAATCCGTGTTCTATTGCTGACTTGGATAATCTGAAAGTATTGCATTGATTTACAATCTATCCCATTTAACATCTTCTGTATCTCTATAATGTCCTCTTCCAGGCTTCTTAAGGCTGAAGAGCTCCATGTTATCTAGTTAAGCTAAGAAACGTGGTTTTATTTGACCATAACTAACACAGTATAAATGCATTATTGAACCATTTTAACAGCACGTGAATGAATGCTACCATGATAAACAGTCAAATATTTGTTACACTGAGGTCTGAATTGCAGGGTTTAGAAATAGAAATTCCAAGAATTGTTGCAGCTAACTCTCAGAATGGAACTTAGAATTGAAATCGTTATGCAAGAGGCATCCCTCCCAACTAACTACAACATATGAAGGGTTTGCTAGTTAAAAATCCTTTTGTGAAACACAATTTATTCCCCACTCATGTTAAACCTTTGTACAATTTGAATAAATCATAGAAGGTTGGTAAATTTACAGACATCATGTTCTCATTTGCCTGGTTTCCAAAACTTTACAAAGCTTGGTGGTATAAGCTTTAAGATTGCAATGCCAAGATCCATAAATGTCCTGCCCTTTTGGAGCATCTCACATGATAAATGTTTCACGGGGAAGATATAAGACACGGGTATAGCAGTCTTGAAAGAGCCAGTCTACCGGTACAGTAATAGATGGTTATTAGGATGAAAACAAATCTGTCAATGACTGCATTATTCCAACGGACACGCAAAGATGAGAATTTGGAACTATTCAGAATAGTAAACTTTGTGTGACATAGCGCATGTCAGTTCACATGATTTACTGTAAAATGTAGACGAATATGGCAGCCAGTTTGCCCACAGCAATGTCCCTAAAACAACCATGTCGTAAAGGACCAATTTTATTTGGGAGAATTGTTGGCCAAGATACCAGAAGAAACTCCCTTCTCATCTCCAATAGTGCCATGGAAAAATATTAAATAATAATAACAAACCTTGCATTTGATATAGCACCTTATCACATCATTGAGACATCTCAAAGCACTTCACAGAATACACTGTAAAGTGAATTGATTATGTACCTTGTGGGCAAACCGCGGCAGCCAATTCCGCATAGCAGTTCCTAACATCCACCATTACAGGCAGCTAGAACCTCAGTTTAATATAAAGGAGACACTATAACTCGATTGGATTGTCGGTATATATTTTTTAAAACAAATTAGTTTGATATCTGAAATCTCAATTAAGTTTCAATTCATTATTCAAGTAATTAAAGCAAATCACAAAGAGCAGCATTGACCTAAATGGAATCTCATCTGATCAAGCCAGACATCATGCTTCTTTAATTGCTTAGAAAGAACTGAGTAGATGGAATTCCATTAATTTTAATCAAGCACATGCTGTTCTGATGCAGTACAAGTATTCATATGTCACTTCAATTTTCAGTTTCTCTATATTGGACTTTAGGTCAGGCCAATTTATGTTCAGGCATCGTTTGTATTCAACAATTGTGCATAAAATTTCAAAGGGTTGCAAATAATATGCTAACAAGTACAAATGAGCCATGTAGGAATCAGCCTGGGATTGAGGCCTGCAGGACATTATAAATATGCAGATACATTCGGGTTACCGTACGTTCCCGATTTCAGGGGGACAGTCCACAGATGAAGTAGTATGTCCTCGGCCAAATTTCCGTCTTGAGTTCAGCAACAAACTGAGCAACAACAATAAAATTCTACAACAGATACACTCATCACAGAAATACAACCATTAATCCAACAAGCTTCTCCAACACTGCCAAGAACAGGAATTGTAATGAGTTAAAACAAAAAAAGTGTGTGTGTGTGTGTTCTCCAGGTTTGGTTTACGGACACCTAAGATATATTGAAATGGCTGAAGAAAGCAGCTTTTCTTGGGGACAGCAGGGTATCCGGCCATGTGGAAACTGATCACCGTGTTTTTGAGTAACCAAACTAAGATGAAGTTTCCATGCATCCCACCTGCACATGGAAATCCCAGAGTAGATTATTGGAATGGAATGTGCACTCTCTCCATGGAGAGACATATTCTGCTTACCTAATTTCACAAATTATTAGGTGCAGGTTGGCAAGAGCTCAGGCTTGGGGACCCCAGAGTGTGCACTTGCATACTGCTAAAGTCTATCTGCATAGAGTGGGAATGATATTGTCTGGTAAGCTTTACAGCCCGAATCCTCCACTCCACCCGCTCCATCCTCGGGTGGCCGTGCCTTCAACCACTACGCCCCAAGGCTCTGGAACTCCCTTCCTCACTCCCTTCGCCTCAACCCCTCTCTTCCCAGTTTCAGGTCACAGCTGAAGACCTTTCTCTTTGACCGCGCTTTTGGTCACCTTTCTGCCCCTACCCCTGGCTCGGTCCCGGGATCTGCTATTGTGAAGCGCTCTGAGACACCGTCCGGTGTGGAGGAGCTACATAAATTGTTGTTGTCCAGCTAGGACCACTCTACCCGTTGGGAGCTTTGGCTTGCAGGGTTAACAGGAGCTGAGTGGGATGACTCCCTGCCCCCAGTGACTGGTCTGCCCTTCTGGTGCTGCCGATTGGTCAGATTGGCTGTATTGTCATCCTGAATTATTGCCTTGGAATAAGGCAGACTCACCTTGTTCAGGAACAGGACTGCTGAAACCACAGAGAGCTGGTTCAATTCCAATTGGAGCTGTGGAGTTTAAGTAGCAGCTGCTTGCCTCTCCAGGCCAATGATGGTAGATTCCAGTCACTGGACATCCAAATTTCTTTGCATATATTGAAATAATATTATAATAATAATATAATAATCTTTGCATTTGCATTTTCACTTTTTCTAGATGTCTCAAAGCTCTTCACAGAATATACTGTAAAGTGAATTGACTGTACATTTCTGGGTGAAACAGGGCAGCTAATTGCACACACCACAAGCAGTTGTGGATTGAAGTGCCCAATGTATTTTTTCATTAAATATTATTATCAGGCATGTGGAGTATGGAAACTCCAGGATTTGCCCAGCTGGGAATCAAACCCAGGTCTCTCGCTTGCAGACAAGTGCACTGAGCTTCCAATTGAAGACTTTCAAATACCTTTATTCATTCAAGCAAGATCTGCAGATTAATGTGTTACACAATGAATGGCCTTTGTCAATTCTTGCCTAATCCAATACTGATATAAGACTGAATTTTTTTAAATCGGCAATGGTGCCAAGCTGAACCACAACACATTCAAGCTGATATTTGTGGTATTGCAAAAGCTGGAAGTTAGAATGAAAGCATTTTTCCTGATAAAGTTAGTTTGAATAATAATAATCCGTGCATTTGATATAGCGCCTTATATCTGAAAGCGCTTCACAGAATATACTGTAAAGTGAATTGACTGTATATTTTGTGGGTGAATGTTTACAACCTCAGCAGATTCACATTGACATTCAAATGTCATTTCAAATTTAAATTGAATAAGAAGATAGTGTATGAAGTGTGATCTGTGCAATAAATTCAAACAGAGGGTAGAGTGCTAGGCAAGTATCACAAGATGTGCTGTTTTAGTTTCACCTGTACTCACCTCACTTATTAATATCAATGAAGTCATTCTAGGAGGTAGCCATTTCCCTTCACAATAATTGCCATAATTGTAGCCTTGTGCAGAGAGACACTTTTAGAGATCATGGTTCTAGACATCTCAAACTGCTTCACAGAATATACTGCAAAAGTGAATTGACTATATTTGTGGGCGAAACATGGCAGCCAATTGCACACAGCAATGTCCCATAAACAGCTGTGAAATTAAATGACCATTTTGTTTTAGGGATTATTATCAGGTGTGTGGAGTAAGGAAACTTGCCCAAGGTTCTGCCCTGCCTGGAATTGAATCCAGGTCTCTTGCTTGCAAAGTGAGTGCACTACCCTTGTAAAAAAAAAAGTACCATGGTACTACCACCATAACCATGGTACTACCATGGTACACTTTTTTTTTACAAGGTACAGGACTCCACAGGCTTTATAATGATACAGTACTTTGAATAAAACATTATTTCCCCTTTAAGACTTGTTAGAAGGAAAGTGGAGGGAGGGGGATTGATGTCATCACCTGATATACATTTTAAACATGGTGTCACCATACAAGAATGTAAGTGATGGCCCTGGTGACATTTGGCTTGCTTGCAAAATATCTGTTGAGTCAATGTAATTTAGGTACAGCCTTGCTCTGCTGCTGTAGGGCAAAGCCAAGCCACAGTCATATTTTATTTCACCTTTTGCCTTATCATAATACATTCAAATTTTTTCATATGGTTACATCCAATAAATCTCTGTGAGAGCAATACTATCACATTGCTGCAGAATTCATGCAAGTTGTGCTTCCTTAGATCCTCCCTGAAAATATTTAGTGTTCCAATAGAGATGAATACCACAGGTAAAGCTTCCAAGAATATCAAGTTAACATGCAATCTACATGATAGAACACTGACTGTTACTGTTATATGTCCAGTTGCCAGATCCCAGCTATGCTTTCACAGAACAGTCATTGGAGTACTGCAAGGATAAACATATATATATGGGTCTTGCACTTATGATCCACAGCCAATTAAGAACAGCACACATACAGACTTGAGCTCATAAATGGTACAGTGAACACAGTTTAGATGTCATTATTTTACACTAAGAGCAGTGAAATTGT
This sequence comes from Hydrolagus colliei, assembly GCA_035084275.1. Classification (NCBI taxonomy): domain Eukaryota; kingdom Metazoa; phylum Chordata; class Chondrichthyes; order Chimaeriformes; family Chimaeridae; genus Hydrolagus; species Hydrolagus colliei. The sequence goes on along the minus strand of CM068742.1, from coordinate 56,784,628 downwards.
GGAATGGATTACTCAGGGAGGCGTTGCAGTGACAGATTGGATCAAGAGGGAAATTATATAGTCATTTGGCAAATAAATTGTTGAAGGACTATGAGAGCTAGAATAGTGCTGCATTATTTATTTTACATTGAAACCATTGCGATGAACCTCATTGGTCCTGGAGATTCCTAGGTAGTTTTCATAGGACTGTAGCTATCTGTGCTGCAGCACTTTGACTAGTTCTCTACCAGAAAGTGAATAGGCAAAATCCTCAAGCACTCAGATTCGTTCATTTTCATTGTACTGAAACCATTTGAGACATTTAAAGAGAATTGAACAAGCACAAGGAGAGAGAAAGGGTATAAGAAGGTTTGGGGAAAGGATGTTTCAAATGACGTCCTCTCTATCCGCGACCAGGACTCCCTCTGCCTCCTTATCCTCCTGGATCTTTCCGCTCCATTCGACAGAGTCGACCACACCATCCTCCTCCACCGCCTGTTCTCCATCATCCACCTCAGTGGGACTGCACTCACCTGGTTCGAGTCCTACCTCAAAAACCGGCAGCAATACATCTCAGTACATCTCCACAAACGGCTTTTCCTCCCGCTTTTACCCATTTACCGGTGGGATACCCCAGGGATCCATCCTTCTTGCCCCCTCCTCCTCCTCATCTATATGCTCCCTCTTGGGGATATCATCCGCAGACATGGGGCACACTTCCACATGTATGCGGATGACACCCAACTCTATTTGTCTACTTCACTTTGCGACCCCCATTCCCCCGATGTTCTGTTGGCCTGCCTGTCAGACATCAAGAGCTGGATGAGCGTAAATTTCTTGCGGTTGAATGTTGACAAGATGGAGGCCATACTCTTTGGCTCTCATCAACGTCTCCATTCGCATGGCTCTCACCTCCTCCACCTTCCAGGTCTGCCCCTAAAACTCTCCAACTCATGCGCAATCGAGGCGTCTGATTCGATCCCCAGCTGTCCTTCCTCCCCCACACCAGCACCGCTTTTTTCCACCTCCGATGGTTCGCCCGTCTCTGGCAATACCTCACCCCAAAAGCTGCTGAAACCCTGGTCCACGCCTTCGTCACCTCACGGCTGGACTATTCCAATGCCCTCCTCGGTCTCCCCTCCACCACAATCCATAAAGTCCAACTCATTGAAAACTCTGCTGCCCACATACTCACCCGCACCAAACTTTGTTCCCCCATTACCCCAGTCCTTGCCAGACTTCACTGGATTCCTATCCCAGAGAGGATCGACTTCAAGATCCTCTCCCTTGTCTTCAAATCCCTCCACTCCTCTGCACCCCCCTATCTCTCTGATCTCCTCTCTCCTCAAACCAGCTTCCGTTGCCTTCGCTCCACTGGGTCTGGCCTCCTCCATGTCCCCCAAATCCTCTGTTCCACCCTCGGACTCTGGAATTCCTTTCCTCACTACCTTCACCTCGACCCCTCTTTTCTCAGCTTCAAGATCTAGCTGAAGACCTTTCTCTTTGACCGTGCCTTTGGTCACCTTTCTACCCCTGCCCCTGGCTCGGTACCAGGATCCGCTATTGTGAAGCGCTCTGAGACGCCGTCCGGTGTGGAGGGCGCTATATAATTCAAAGTTGTTGTTGAAAGAACAGGGAAATTAGATTAAGATTAATGGTTTTTTGGAGGATCGAATGCTGACACAAAAAATTGGGCTAAATGGCTTCATTCTGTGAAATGGTTTTATTTTAAATAGTCATTTTTCAGATATTTGCATGTGGTCTCTCTTACATTTCTTGTTGGAAACCTAACATTTTTAAAGGTTTGTGGCTTCTGTTTTTTTGTCCTTTCTCCCGATACAAAGATATGTGGAGTACTGTAGCTTAGTGGTTAGAGCATTCGTCTTACAAGCATGAGACCTGTGTTCGAATCCAGGCAGGTCAGGGCAAAATCTTGGGCAAGTTTCCTTACTCCACATGCCTAATAATAATCCCTCAAAAAAAAACACAATAATAAAATTGGTCATTTCAATCCATGACTGTTTGTGGGACACTGCTGTGTGCAATTGGCTGCCATGTTTTGCCCACTGACATGTTTTGCCCTCAAATATACAGTCAATTCACTTTACAGTATGCTTTGTGAAGTGCTTTGAGACGTTTAGAAGTCGTGAAAAGCACTATATCAAATGCAAGGATTATTATTATTCCTTTCTTTACATTACATTCCTTCACTGCATACAGGTTGTGCACAAGGTTTTTTGGGACGCTCCCATTAAAACAGTTCGGAGTTGTCCCTGTGTGCATTACATCCATGTGGGTGACTGCACACACCCTGATAAGACACACGTGCAGCTTTCAGAAGGCTCCCAGATGTGCTCCCTACACGTACATGTTTACCTTACATACCTTTTCAGGATGCTCTTTGGTTACATCTCATTACATTTACAGTATATGGTTACCCTCATGTTTATTTTAGACATAGTTTTGTGGGCGCTCATGGATTATCCAGTGAGAATTCCCTGAGGGATTTGCACAGGAGTGGCTCCCGCCGGGGTCAGGCCCCATCTGGCCTTTGCCGGAGTTGAGTCAAATTTCAGTGTGTTTGTCCTAATATTAGCTCTATCAATGAGCAGAGTTATTTCTAAACTTCTCCGTTTCAGCCTGACCTTGGCACCTTGACTGCTTCTCCTCAGGGATTCAGAATGGGACAGCACTTTCCTTGGATAAGGATAAATGGAGACTGTGAATAATTTCATTTTGCTTTGGTAAGCAAGTTATTCTAGACAACAGAGTTTCACATTACTCCCGCAGTGGCTACCCATGTTGCTTGTAGATGAAAACAGAACTGATGGAAAGTTAAAGGTTGGTTAAATACTTGTGAAAGTCTTGTCATGATTTTATGCTTTAATGAAGAATAATTGTACTGAAGTTTTCATTTCTTTAAATGTTGATCGATGATATACGTTAAAGCAATAAAATAATTAAGTGGCACTTAATGAGAATTGAGCTAACTACTCATCTGTAGAATATATGAGGACATCTAGAAACCAGAATAACAACAACAATTTGCATTTATATTGTGCCCTTCACGTGGGGTAGCATCCTGCAGTGCATTACAGTGATGGAGTCAGTCAGGGACCCAGGGAGAGAAGGCGGGGGGAGGTGACCGTAATCCCGAACAAAAAGGAAGGTCTTTAGGCAATGATTTGAATGTGAGGAGGGAGGTGGCAAAGTGGAGGAATTGAAGGAGAAGGTTCTAAAGTTTCAGAGTATAGTGGCTGAAGGCATGTCCACCGATGGTGGAATGGAGAGCACACAAGGGATAATAGGAACCTGGAGCCAGCTGAGCAGGGCATAGGAACATAGGAACAGGAGGTCATTCAGCCCTTCGAGCCTGCTCCGCCATTTAATTAGATCATGACTGATCTATACCTCAATTAATCCTTTCAATTCCAATTTCACGCTTTCTCTTGGTATCTCTTATTACCCTGACTACCAAAAAATTATCAACTTCACTCTTGAGTTTGCATCCAGCATCCACAAACTTTTGGGAGAGAGAATTCCAGTTTTCTACCACCCTTTGAGTGAAAAATTGATTTCACTCTTAAATCGTCTGGTTCTAACTTTAAGACTATGTCCCTTTGTTTTGGATTCCCCACCAGAGGAAGTAGCTTCTCTGTATCTACCCTATCAAATCCATTTATCATCTTAAATACCTCAATCAAATCACTCTTCAACCTTCTAAACTCAACGGAATAAAATCCAAGTTTATGCAGCCTTCCCTTATAACTTAACCTTTTCACCCTGCTTGGATTTGAACCCATGTCTCTTGTTTGTAGGGCGAATGCTCTAACCACTGAGCTACAGGACTCCACTCCAATCCTTTTCCATGAAATAAATGTTAGTTGTTGTTTTATCATTCTCAGTAACAACACAGTTTGGAAATCCCATATCTATATAACAGCAAATTCTGTCTCAGTATTGTGGAGCAAACATTACATTACCTAAAATGTTTTGTGGGGGCATTTCCTCTCCATCGTAAAAGTTGAAACTTGAACAAAATCACATTCAACTTTTTTGACACCCACGAATGTTTGATTTGATCTACTATTGCAGTGTGTTCAAATTGGCTGGCACATTTGGCCACAAAATACACAGTCACTGCACTTTACAGTAAATGCCGTGAAGCGCTTAAGGTTGTTATATGTTATAGGAACTGCAATGAGACATGTTCCCTTGGGAAAGGGGGTGCAATAGTCACTGAGTGAGCACATTTTTAATCACATAGTGGAGTGCAAACTTGAAGCATTTCTAAACAAATGATAATCACAATGAGGAATTTTAAACACTGTAAAGCTGAATTGATACCCAACTTTATGACAGGACAGCGTGCTCATCGCAGCAATGTATAGAAGATCTCAGCACTCACCAGGGCACGCCGATATATCGATCTATCGTTTATAGCCGATATAATTTTCAGATAGATATACCGATACAGGCAATTCGACAATATTGACATACCGGGGAAAATTCGATATATTGAAAAATCTGAATGCACGCACACTGAACTACAAGACGCAGAATGCTCATTTCTATACACAATCCACAGACCGAGTTGCAAGCTGCCATATTGTATTCATAGTCCTCGAATACAATATACAGGTATGCAAGGGGTGAGGGGAGAGAGACGGCTGGTGGGGGGAGAGAGAGAGATGGTGGGGGGAGGGGGGCAAGAGAGACGGCGGGAGGTGGGGGGGAGAGAAAGACGGCGGAGGGGATGTGATAATATAGATTAGAGACAGACAGACAGACAGACAGACAGACAGACAGACAGACAGACAGACAGACAGACAGAGATATGGAGGGGGGGAGGGGGGGTGGGTGAGAGATGACAGAGATACAGACAGAAAAACACAGAGATGGAGAGAGTGAGTGTGAGAGACACACACAGAGAGAGAGATATTTACCTACTGAGGAAATAGGCCCCAAATGCGCGCGCAGCTTGCGACTCGCGCGCATGCGCAGTATGAAAACACCCAAAATATCGATATATCGGTACATCTCCATATGGGCCCCTCGATATATCTAAATCGAAAAATTTCCATATCGATGGACCTTAGCACTCACCATCTCATCTAGTCCTTTCCAACATCACCTATAAATATATAATCACTACACTTAAAATACACACTCACTTAGTCCACAGTAAATCCTGTGTAGCGCTTTGAAACGTTTTAACATTATGATAATTGTGCTATATCAAATACAAGCATTGTTATTATTATATCAAGGCATTTTTAAAATACAATAGTTCCTATAAGTGACTTTATATTTTGATTGGAATGCTATGAAATATGCTTTAAAAATATAGGAGAAACAAGATCTCACAATCAGCCAAAGATTTCATTTCTGATCTCTTGTCAGAATTTCTGAGCCATGGCACATGACTTAACCAAAAAGTGGTCTGAAAGCAAAATGCAATTTGGCCTACAAACTATTAGCGGCTATCAGTATGCTGGCTTCAGTTTGAAAATACTACATTTCGAATCCCATTTTCCACTTCAGCAATATGCACTGCCACAACCATAATTCTGTGTTGTCAGATCTGCAGAAGGACTGGGGACAATGAGGCACACAGAGAGTCACTCTGCCTAGGGTCCACTCAATCTTGACTTTAACAAGCAAATGTCTTCTCTCCATTAATTATATTGAATTGAACCCGCTGAACCAGCTGTCCCAGGACTCTCTTCCTCCTTGGCTTTCTGGTAGTTTTCTCTTATCAGCAGCTGGCAGGTTCCCTCACCAGACACAAAAATCCAATCAAATTGCTTTTGTGCTAAAAGACTTGGAACCCTGAAGCACGCTCACACATACATGCCAAATCACAACCATCTGCCAACATTGTCATTGCATAAACACAATGCCACACAAATACAGTGTGTTGAAAGGGATAGGCATCTAAGGTGCACATTTTCGTTGCGGTTCGGCGAGATACACTGTCAGAGTTGGGGGGTGTTTTGCATTAAAACGTCAGCACCATCTACTGAGTGTGATTGCATGACGCCTGCAGGCTCTGCAATATGATTGTTAGATTTTATGCCAATGGGAAAGCATGCAAAAATGAGCAGTGATAGATGTCTCAATGAGCTCAACTATCTCTTCACTATATGAATAGTGTATGATGCCAATGATACAGCTGTGCAGAGCAGACAATTCAGCTGATAGGAGCGAAAATATCATGCCCGTGAAGGTCATTTTGCTGTGAATCCATAGACACACTTGGAGGATGTTGCCGAAGTGAATAAGGAAGGAACCCTAGCAATATCCTGAGTATGTAAGGGAGACAAAAGGCATGGAAGAAAGTTGCAGTAATGTAAGCCTGATACCTTGGTGGTGATTAAGTGGTTTCACAAGTCTGCAGAAATACAGGAATCTGAATATAAGCCAGCACAATTTCAAACTGCACAATTTCAAAATATAAGCCTTTCTTACAGATGCTTCAATGCTCCTGGTATGAGTTTAAGAGATTTGGGGATAAGCTGAAAAGGAAGCACCTGTAGTGACTGTGCCATTTTTAGGCCAACAAGGCAGACAATTTATACACAGCAATATCACTGATATTGCATGAAAGTGTAGAGTTCAATTGGGGATAAGGAAAAATAAGCACACACTACAACTTATATAATATAAAAGATAACAATCCTTGCATTTGATAAGATTCATTTCAAATACTTTATTGCAAACTAAGTGAGTGTGTATTTTTGTAGGCAAACAAGACAGCCAACTTATACACAGAAATGTTCCTCAAACAGACAAACCCCTCCCACTTTGAAATAATAGTTTGTCCTGCCAGGGTGTTCAGCATAGAATTGCCATGTTATTTTTTTTTAAAAAGCAAGAGTTGTTTTTTTACAATTTCAGTCTCTATAGAACAGCTATTTAACTTTAGTTTTAAGCAATAGAATTCTTATTAGACCACTAAAAGTCCATGAAATCTGAACTCTTCCCTGCACTGATTTAGGCTTGTTTCAGTATGATGTATGACATCAATATGAAGGGCTAACCACACTAAAGCACTATTTTATGTTTTGTATTTATTGTTTACTTTATTTGAATGTCTTATTCAAATGCCAACTTGATAATCATAACTTGCCTCTAAATAAGACAGATATAATGGGTTTCATATGTTCACTTGTAGACTCAAGTTTGAAATAAACAATCAACCCAATCTTCCAACCATCTGGAAAAATGATCTAAGATCAATCTTGAAACCAGAGGTTTATATATTATTTAGTTTCAATTTAATGTTTTTGTTCCACCTACTTGCTGCAATAAGCTCATGAGAGTGCAATTCTCTGTGTTTTGAATAATGTACATGCTGAATATCTGAATACAATTAGCATTTTTTGTTTAATTTATAATAAAAGATCTTATGAAAGATCCAGCTTCTCCGATCGTTTATTCATTATAAAGATTTAACTTCAGTTCTCCACTTAATGTATAATGACTGAAATTATTAGAAATATTGGGCTTCACATTTGATAAATTACATCTCTTGCAAGGAAACAAAACTTTTTCTTCATGCAAATTATGATAAAAGAATGTTTACCAAAGTTATGAGAGGGACAAACTCAAGACAATTTTATGGGGATTAACACCATCCAAATATGTTTTCAAGGATCTTTACAGATCCTTGACCAATGGTAAAATGGAACCTATGGCTGAGAAACATCTTCCTGTTGTTGGTTTCAGTGACAATCATAGGAGGTTCCTTCTTCCATTGTGTATCATCATTCATGATACCAACTCTACCAGACAGATTGTGTATTCAATCCATTATCAAGACTTTGAGATCATAGTCTAAGACTATGTTCCAATATAGTGAAATGTTAAACTGAGATCCAGTCTGCTTGTTAAAAGCTGCCTGACACAATTTGACAAGAAAAGGGATTTTTTCTCTTGGCTAGATTGTCATAGGTTAGGGCTTTTTTTTGCTGGAGAAGCAATATTTCACAGGGGCCTTGATGGAGGTGTTTAAAACCATGAAAGGATTTGATAAGGTTACCATAAATAGGCTATTTAGCACCTTGGGACGTCCTCCTGACGAGAAAGACGCTATACAAGTGTAATTTTGCTGTTGTTGTTGTCGATGCATTAAAGAGGAACCTAAACCTGCAACAACAACAAAATTACATTTATAGAGCAGCTTTCACGTCGGGACGACCGACCCAAGGCGCTGAACAGTCAGATCGGGACCCGAGTAATGGGAAGGGGCAGGGTAGGGGGGAGGGGGAGGGGAGGGAGAGAGCTGATGCTGCCAGCGCCTGAGGTGCAGAAGCACAGACATGAGCCAATCAGGAGGGCCTAATTTTTGTGACTTTTCAACTGGAGAAAGTTGTCCCGCATCCAGGACTCAATGTCAGACAGGCAGGCAGTCATGACGCCGCTAGTCCTGAGGATGAGGGTAGAAGCCGAAAGGTAGAGTTGGGTGGAAATTTACCCCATGTCTGTGGACGATGTCACCGAGTGGGAGCATGTAGAGGGTGAAGAGGAGGGGACCAAGGACAGAGCCCTGAGCAATGCTGTGCGAGACAGTGAGGGGGCTGGAAGAAAAGATGTTGGTGGACACAAAGTGGAGACGATGTGAAAGATAGGACTGGATCCAGTCAAGGACAGAACCTTGAAGGTTGAGGTGGGAGGAGAGGCGATGGAGGAGGATTGAGTTGTCCATTCTGTCGAATGCAGCGGATAGATCGATGAGGATGAGGAGGCAGAAGGAGCCCTGTTAATAAATGGTCAGGATATCATTTGTGACCTTCATATATTAGTGATCTTGAACAGTTTCCGTGTTATGGGCAGCACAGAAGCTCGATAGGAGGGGCACGTGGAGGGAGTGGGATAAGAGGAAGGAGCAAAGCTGGGAGGCAATGACTCTTCCAAGGACCTTTGACAGAAAAGGGAGGTTGGAGATAGGCCGGTAGTTTGAAAGCTGTGGCGCATCAAGGAAAGGTATCTTAAGGATGTGATAGTGGTTGTTTTGAAGGGGATGGGAAAGATGCTAGATGAAAGGGGCAGGTGGTGGCAGCTGGTGGGGCAAAGAGGTGTAGCTGGGAGATAAAGAGAGGGGTATGGGATGGGGTCCAAGGAGCAGATTGTGGGCTTCATGGAGGATATGGAGTGGAGCTCCTGTGGCATAGTCGTTAGAGCACTTGTCTTGCAAGCCGGGGAGACCAAGCTTGGGAGACCTGTGTTCGAATCCAGGCAGGTCAGGGTGAAACCTTGGGCAAGTTTCCTTACTCCACACACCTAATAATAATCCGTCCAAAAAAACCACAATAATAAAATTGATCATTTCAATCGACGACTGTGTGTGGGACACTGCTGTGTACATTTGGCTGCCGCGATTCGCCACAAATATACAGTCAATTCACTTTACAGTATATTCTGTGAAGCACTTTGGAACATCAATAAGATGTGAAAAGCGCTATATCAAATGCAAGGATTATTATATATTATAACTAGGGTCCATCGATATGGAAATCTTCCGATATAGATATATCAATGGGCTCATATCGATATACACTGATATATCGATATTTCCGGGGGGTTTTATACTGCGCATGCGCGCATATTCGGAGGTACGCGTGCATTCGGGGGCACGTGTGCTTTCAGGCGTGCACGCGCATTCCGGTGAGCGCTTGCATTTGGATGTGCGCGCGAATTTCGTGCTCTAGGCCCAGGAGGTTTGCAGTGCTGGCAACAAGGTAAGTTGGAAAAGTTCACATTATACCGATAATACCGATATATAACCGAAAACGATATACCGACATTTACGATATACCAATTTTTTTGAATATAGAAGTTTTCGACATATCGATGTATTTGAAATTCCGATATCGGCATATCGATATGAAAAATTATATTGATACACCGATATATCGATATATCACTAATTATCACATTATATTATTATATGGTGGTGAAGACAAAGGATGGCAAGACAGGTTCTAAAGTATGGAAGGAGGGATGGGTAGGAGCCGAAGTGTGGGAGGACGGTGGGGAGAGGGTGGAAGTTGGAAGGGCGGTGACAGTTGAGCTGATTCCCTCGATTTTTGGACTCGAGGAAATCCAACATCTACTTGCAGTGGGATTTGGAGGAAAGGACCTGCGTGGCATGGTGGAGAGGCTGGAGGAGCCGGTTTGCCATGGGGAACGGAGCCGAGTGTTGTCCTTCGCCTTCAGGATTATCCTGGATGGCTCTCTTCACATGAGCCAGAAGGGTATGGGAGGGAGTAAGGAATGGGTGAAGACTCATGTAGGATACAAACACTGGAGCCGACTCGTTGAGCCAATTGATCTGTTTTCTTGTATTACTTTCCTTGTAAGATAAATTGGTTAACCTATGCGAAAAGAGATATTTCCTGGTGTATGTCAAAAAATTGCCCTTCACTACTCTGATCCCCTGACATTTTTTTCTTCTGCCTTGGTATATCGGAAAGTATTGTTCTGGATTTACTTCCCCTATCTAATTTATTATCTTATATATCACTATACGATCCTCTCTGAGATCCTTTCGAGGCTGTAGATCCCTAGCTTATCTAGTCATTTCTTACAGCTCATCTCTCTGGGGAACAGCTCTTTTCTGAAGTGTTTCAAAGATGGGACCATCATTTGCGTTACACCTACAAGAACTGTACTCATTTTACCCGGGAGGTCTAACTGGCAGTTTGACAGCAATACATTGCAGCGTAATATTTAGATTATCAATTGCAATTTTGCACTAATACTCTTGTGTTTTAATGGCATGTTACACTTATTTGCTAATAACGTTTATATTTTTTATCAAAGAGCATAATTAAAAGTAATTATAATAATCCTTGCATTTGATATTGTGCCTTATCAGGTCTTCTAGACATTCTCAAACGTCTTTACCCAATACAGTACACTGTAAAGTGAAATTATTGTTTATATTGTGGACAAAATAAAAGTGATACTTGTTCTAAAATTGTTAGATACAACAACAACAAAATGACATTTATAGAGAGCTTTTCATGTCTGGAGGATGTCCCAAAGCGCTGAAGATAGGCAGGAAATAATAAAAGCAGAATCATCATCATGGATATTTGGTAAATTATTTTATTTAGTCACAGAGATAAATAAGAAGAGCATTTAATTCATTGTATACAGAAGGTCTAAAGCTCCATGTTAGTTGCAGTGCCTTTGACAATATCCATTTATTAAGGGGAAATCCTATTATTTGCCTCCATCACTAAAGGCGCAAACTACTGCTAACTGGATCAAAAATGATGAACTCAAGTGAAAATTTAGTAATGACAGAATTGCATATTTGTTGTGATCAAATAATATTTTTTGCATTTGATACAGATTAATTTGGGCAAACGTTTCTTCCCCTTTCATGAACTTTTTCTCTCTACGTAAAGGGGCAAGCTATTGGGATTTGCATCATGTAACTGAACAAATGAAAACATAAGCCATCCATTATTTTATTGGCTTGTTCAATGACACCCTCCTTTTGTATATTGCTTCAAATGGGACATGATCTTGATAAGCATGAAATTGCTTTCACTGTTTATTCCAAGAAGTTGGTGTTTTGTTCTTTCTACAGTATTCTGAAAATGAGGTCAGTGTGTTCTCTTTTTCTCTACAGCGCAGAGTACTTAAGAGTTGGGAGCACTTCACAAAGCTTTTGAAATGTGTTTAGAAAGTATTTAAAACCCTGTCTGTAGATCTGTACCCAAAGAGCCTAACTTTAAAATATTTATATTGCTCATGATATCCATTGTAAAGCCAATCTGAGGCCTGATATTTCTCAGTCTTAGCCTTAAGGCTGCTGTATTAAAATGTAACACCTTGAGAATTTTGAAAACTCAAATATAGGTTTAATTTGTAGTCTATTTTTCACAGTTATTCAAATAATTTTTCAAAACTCTGCATAAGCTCAAATCTGAATGCAGTGGCCTTAAGGCACAACCATTTCAGGCCTCATCTGTTTTACTAATAATATTACAAATTAAATCTGCATTTGAGTTTTTAAAATTCTTAAATTTTAAGAATTGGTGAGTGAAGAACATGGACGGGTAACTTTAAAAGAGAATTATCAAATTATTGGCTAAAACATTGGGAGAAACTGCCTTTCTCTTTTCTAAAAATGCCATTGGATTCTTAATGTCCATGCGACTGAAAACAACAAAATTACATTTGTATAGCTTATTTCACATTGGGGGGACATCCCAAGGCACATTGGTACTTCAATTTAACAACTCCTCTGAAGGACAACACCTCTCACAGTGGAGTGTCATCCTAGCCTATGTGAGTTCAAAGTCCCGTCCCAACCTCGGTCTTGAATCCACAACCTTTTTACTCAGAGGTAAAAGTGTTACATACTGAGTCAGGATAATATGTAAAAATTTCATGGCACTATTTGAAAAGAGAAAGGATTTCTCTTGGTGTCCTGGTCAACAATTTCCAGATAAATTGGTCATTCATCATGGCTGTTTGTTTATAGAACAATAATATGCATAAATTGGCTACCACAGCAACAACAATAGCAACAACTTGCATTGGTATAGGATACTCCATCCAGGTAGTGTCTCAGAACACTTAACAATGGCGGAGCCTAACTCAGAGCCAGGGGAATGGGGAATGGGGGAGGAGTGAGGGGGGCTGTGGTCCTAAGTACAGTCGAAGAGGAACATTTTCAGGTGGGTCTTGAAAAAGGGAAAAGAAGGATAAAGTGGAAGGATTGAGGGAGTGTTTCCAGAGTTGTGGGGCATAGTGGCTGAAAGTGTGGCCTACGATTTTGGGGTGAAGGGTGAGAGGGACGAGCAGGAGGCCAGTGCCAGTCGAGTGGAGGTACCAGATGGTGGATTGGGGCATGAGAAGGTCGTAAAGATAGGGAGGTGTCATGGAGTGAATGGATTTGATCCAGAGTGTGAGGATCTTGAAGTCAATCTATTCAGTGATGGGGAGTCAGTGTAGCCTGGCCAGAACTGGTGTTGAATCCGATATTTGTGTAGTATTATTTATCTATCTATTAGAAAACAACACTTCAAACAGATAATTAGAATGCACTAGTATGCGCTTTACTAGTATCATATTAATAAAATACGATACTAGTAAAGGAGAGGAGAATATGCGTCTCTCAATGGGAGTCGCTCTTGTCCTCTGAGTTTGGAACAGTCCAACTCCTCCTTTTATACACTTAAAACAATACACAATGTATTATTTGAATTACAGAGGGAATGGACAGAAATGAATACTATCTTGACACACGTAATTACTTATCAAAGTCACATGGAGATAGGTGGCGTCAGTGGTACCACCCGGCTCAAGGACACCTGTCTGTTCCCGTGAGAAATGAGTGTTGACTAGACTTTCTTTGAATACCAAGATACTGAGAGTTCTTTTAGTTCAATAATCACAATATTTGTTCTAATTATAATATAGTTTGATCACACATGGGTATATGTTTAATTATACTTCCACACTGGTGAGATGTGGGTACAAAGTTCAATCCAAGTCAGTAGGTAGGCTGCTGAGTTCTAAATGAGCTGGATCTTTTGAATAGTGGAGCTAGGGAGATTGGTGAGCAGTGCGTTGGAGTACTCCAAGCCAGTGGTGATCAATGAATGCAGGAGGTATGGTCAGAGGCAGCCAAAGTCGCGGAGGTGGAAGAAGGTGATCCTGGTCAGGGATCGGATATGGGGGAAGAAGGACAGCTGGGGGTCAAACTGGATGCTCACATTATGCATTGATTTGCTGAGTCCGAGGGAGAGCCCAGGAAGATTGAGGAGTTTAGCTCTGCAGGCATGAAAACATTGATGGGAACCAAGGCTTCCATCTTGTCCATATTAAGCTGCAGGAAGTTTACACTCATTTAGGCCTTATGTCTGCCAGACAAACTGATAGAACATCAGAGGACCTGGAGTTGATATTGGAGGAAGCAAAGTAGATGTGTGTCATCCGCATACATGTGGAAGTTTACCACACATTTAAATGCTACCACGTTCACCTACAAAACAGTCACAACTTGTAACAAGTTATACTCATATAGTGCCCGTCACATCGGAAAGATATCCCAGAGCAATAGACAGTCAGGGTTTTTTATATGAGCTGCAAGTTGGGGTCAGGAGGGATGAAGGGCAGGCAGGGTGGAGGTGCTGAAGGCACAGCCAAACAACTTCCATTCATATAATGCCCTCCATGCTGGGCAGCATCTCAGAGCGCTTAACAATGGTGGAGCCCGAGAGGCCGAGCCAGGGGGAGGGAGAAGGTGACTATAAGTAGGGTCGAAGAGAAAGTTCCTCAGGCATGACCTGAGGATGGGAAGGAGAATTTGAGGCAAAGAGATTGATGGAGGGAGTTCCAAAATTTCAGGGCATAATGACTGAAAGCACACCCACCAATGGTGAAGTGGAGTATTCAGGGGAAAAGGAGGGGGCTGGACCCTGTAGAGCAGAGACAGCAGGTACTGCTGTGAGGAGAGAAGTGGTTGAAGGGATGGAAGTCTACTGAAGAATGGAGGATTTAAACATAAGAGTGAGGATCTTGAAGTTCTGGGGTGAGGCGGAGTAATTGTGGGATCGAGTTCCAGAATATGGCGGCAGAGATGCTGTTGTGGAATTAACATATACAGTACTGAAACTCAAGTAGCATAAAGAAGAACAAGTTTAATAATACTGGCAGCTGTTAGGGGAAACACCCACTCAGGCTAAAGTTGCCAAAAACGGCACTTCCTCCTGAGAGTATACAGACAAAGGTTTATATTATTTTTTATCAATATGACCCGTGACAAATCTACGGCATTTTACAACCAATCGTAATAAGACAAGTTTCTACAACCAATCATAATAATACAAATTTCATATCTTGACCATGTGTTCTTGCCTGATCCTGAAAAGCTTGGTGCAAAACACTAACTAACTCAGCCAGCTAATTACTTGGACATTGTCCAGAAGAAATGTCAAGATGGACTATCTAAATCAGAGTTGCAGGGAGTTGTTTGCCTCCCTTTGTTTTCCCAGACTTTGAGATGGCTCTCCTACTACTCACTTGGCAATTTCCCAAATTAGTACAATACTTTGCGCCTTTGTTATTGCGCTCCTTGGATAATTGGCATAGACCAGTACCCAAGATTGTCTCAGAGAAAGGGAATTTGCACCTGGTGTGTTGCGTAGATAAGTTGTTTCTCTCCTTTTGCGCAAGGATGCTGACTATGCCTGTGTTGTGGACAGATTACTTTAATTGGAATTAACTATAATGTAAACACAAAACAAGGAATAATATATGTCTTGCCACCAGTCTCCATTGTTCTGGCATGCCAGGATCATGTGACCCAGGTGAACTGGTGATATATTCTGTGTTACCTTCCACAATGCTGAATGACTGACTACCAATGGTGGGGTGGGAAACGTGGGGACCTGAAGCAGCTACTATGCTGAACAGTGAATCCTGTGAAGTGCTTTGAAGTCTCCCAATGTGAAAGGTGTTCTAACAAATTGCAGTAGTAATGTTATTACTGCATTCATGTAATTATACATTGTTATATGTCTATGGTTCGCAAAAGTTTCCAGTGTACAAAGTGCCTCAGCAACAAACATACAGATAATAATAAAGAATAATCTTTGCATTTGATATACATGTAGTATATCTTTCACACTAGGAGGATATAAAATGATGATTAACTTAAAGTAAAACAAAACCCAACCTGACAATAACCAATATAGCCTTCTCTGGAGTTGACAATTTAATTGAGATATCCTATTTCAGTTGTATTGCCTGATTTTATGGTTTGTCTCAGTATAATAGATACATAACATTTGGCAAGTATTTGATAACAGTAAGCAGTTCCATAAGAAATGTATACTCTATTAATAGGAAGGATAAATTATGAGCCTTTGAAAAAATTAAACACGCCATTTTATTCTGAAGCATGGAATACAATTCTGTTACCCCCTCCTTCTTTGGCCTTAGCAGGAAAGGAGAAAGTCCAGCAAATACTCAACACAAGTTAGTATGAGTGCAGTTAATATTTTACTGTACCACAGAGCTGCCACACATTCAACAGGAGAACCCTGGAAATAAAGAAAGTTACTTCATAATTTATTTTGCAAAATAATTTCTATGGTGTTTTAATCCAAAATCATGTTCATGTTCCAAATTTAAATAAACTCCATAAGAATAAAATTGGATCCAGCGCTTAGGTCAATACTTTCTCAACATATAGTCATTATAGTCACTAAAATGAGGAAAGGCTAGAGAGGCTAGGTTTATTCTCGTTGGAACAAAGACGGTTGCAAAGAGATCTAATAGAGGTTTTTAAGATCATGAGGGGATTCGACAGAGTAGATAGGGAAAAACTGTTTCCACCGATGGGCATATCAGTGACTCGTGGTCACAGATTTAAAATAGTTTCAAAAAGAAGCAGAGGGGAGATGAGGATAATTTTTTTCACCCAGCGAGTTGTTCAAATCTGGAATGCATTGCCTGAAAAGGTGATGGACGCCGATTTGAAAACAACTTTTAAAAGAGAGGTAAACATTTATTTGGTGAGGACTGGTTTGTGAGGTTATGGGGAGAGAATGGCAGTGAGATTGAGTTGCTCTTTTCAAAGAGTCGGCACAGACTCAATGATCTATTAAATCTCTAAACCTAGCCTCCTTTTGTGCCGTAAGATTCTATGATTCTAAAATGTAACCATAACCCAGGCCCGTACGCAGCGGGGATGCGACGGGTGCGTAGGCACCCCCCCAAATTATAAAAGGTCCACATTTTCCGGGGTAGAGAATTGTATTTTTATCAAATTTCAATACCAAGTAAATTTATTGAACATTTGTGTAACAATTAATTCTTCAAAACTATGTATTACTTATAAATACACATCTTTGAATGATTTAGTATTAATATAAAATTACTCGCACACCAGAATCGGCGTCTACCCAAAACATACCGCGTCGATAGACGCACTAGTCAATGACGCGGCGAGTCTGTGACTCACCGCGTAAACATAGGCGCGCGCCAAGACTCAAATCCATCCTCGTTTGGAAATCATCCCGTATACAGCCACAAAGGTAGCACCACTTCTGGAAGTTAAAATCATCTTTTCATCTGATCACCGTAAGTAAAAATTACTCAAGTTTTGAGAGGTGTGACTGTAATGCTAGCAAACAATGACAACATATTTACAAGCTTCTGAGAAATTAAAGCTTTTGAGAACCCAACAAAAAAGTTATATGTGTCTGGACGGAAATGCCTATCTTTAAAAAAGATACTCATGGACCTATGCTTTAGCGCCTATGTCTACGTGGTGTGTCAATTGGAAATCATCCCGTATACAGTCACTACATAAAAAGGTAGCACCACTTTGTGGAAGCTGAAATCATATTTTAATCTGATAAATGTAAGTAAAAATGACTTAAGTTTTGATAGGCGTGTTTCTGAAATATCATGTTTCTTGTTTTGTCTTGATTATCACATTTGATTTATATTATTAAAAATGTATTCCTGTAATTAAAAATTGCATTTAGAGATGTCCACTGGCATAAAAAAAATGACCGCAAAAATGTGTAAAATATGACCTCAAATTGTGTAAAACCTCGAGGGGGCTTCACCCCCTTCACCCCCGCCAGGGGCCCTCGTGGGCAGCCCCCAAGCGGCCGGCCATTGTTGGTCCCATCACTAGCAATTCGCACCCCCCCATTAAAAAACCTGCGTACGGGCCTGCTTCGGTCACCTTTCTCCCCCTGCCCCTCGCTCGCCCCCGGGATCCGTTATTGTGAAGCGCTCTGAGATGCCATCCGGCCTGGAGGGCACTATATAAATCAAAGTTTAGATCAGGAAGGGTGGAGGGAAGGGAGGGGAAAGGGGGTGTCCAATGGCACAGTTAAAGAGGAGAGTCTAAAGGAGAGAAGGAGGCTAGGATGGAGACGACATGGAGGGATAGCGGGGTAATTTCCAGAGGAAATCTCTAGAAATCCATCCTGCAGAGGGGCAAAGTAGCTGAGGGCTCGCCCGTCGATGGTGTGCCAGATGGGTTGGGGGACATGGAGCCGGCCAGATCCTACTGAGTAGAGGGGGCGAGCAGGTTGGTAGGGGTTAGGAAGTTGCAGTGGTAGGGTGGGGTAAGGCCATGGAGGGCTTTAAAGGTGATGACATAGAATCATAGAGTCATAGAATCTTATGGCACAACAGGAGGCCATTCGGCCCATCGAGCCATCTGTGTCGGCTCTTTAAAATGAGCAATTTAATCGCACTCTCCAGCTCTCCCCATAACCGCACAAACCCGTCCTCCCCAAATGAATGTCTATCTCCCTTTCAAAAGTTATCAAAACGGCCTCCACCACCTTTTCAGACAATGCATTCCAGTTTCGAACAACTCACTGAGTGAAAACATTTCTCCTGATCTCCCCTCTGCTTCTTTTTGAAACCATTTTTAAATCTGTAACTACAAGTCACTGATAAGCCCACCAGTGGAAACAGTTTTTCCCTATCTACTGAAAGTTTCAGCGGCCTAACGGGTGAGGTAGTGTCGGAATTAGGCAATGTTGAGGAGGTGATGGAAGGCAGAGCGGGTCATGGTTTGGATGTGGAGGAGGAAAGACAGGTGAGCATCAAACAAGACACCTAGGTTCTTGTCTGGCATGGTGAGGTGGAGTGACCAACCATGGCGGTCGATGCTGCCATTGCCTGGGGTGTGACATCAAGTCCTGGATGAGAGCTAGGACTTGATGTCTGACAGACAGGCTGTCAGGACAGCAGTGGACCTGGAATCGAAGGTGGAGGAAGAAAGAGAGTTGGACATCCTCCTGACGTGAAAGGCGCTATAGAAATGTAATTTTGTTATTGTTGTTGTTGTCATCCACATACATGTGGAAGTTGAGCCCATTTCTGTGGATGATGTCACCAAGGAGGAGCGTACAGATATTGAAAACTAAGGGGCCAAGGACTGAGCACTCGGAGATGCCATTGCAGGGAGGAGAAGCCATTGGTGGCGACAAAGTGGAGATGGTTGGTGGGAGAGGTAAGTGTCAAACCAGGCAAAGGCAAGTCCGTGAAGATTGAGCTGGGAGGAGAGGCGGTGTAGGAGGATGGAGTGGTCGACAGTGTCGAAGGTGGCAGAGAGATCAAGGAGGCAGAGAGAACCCTGATCACAGATGTTTAAAATGTTGTCAGAGACTTTGACCAGGGCTGTCTCCATGCTGTGGGAAACCGGATTGCAAGGGTATGAAGAGGGAATGGCGAGAGAGAACAGAGCGAAGCTGGGAAGCAACAAGTCGTTCCAGGACCTTAGAGAGGAATGAGAAGCGGTAGCTGGAGAATAGGGATAGGCCCAGTGAAGGTTTTTTTTAGGATGACAGCTGCTTTTAGAGGGGCGGGGACAGTGCCAGTGGAAAGGGAGAGGTTGATGATGTTGGTTAGGAGAGTGGATAGGAGGTGGAGCTGGGAGATGAGGAGAGAGGCGGGGGATGGGGTTGAGGAAGCAGGTGGTGGGTATAATTTTTGAGATGATAGTTCAGGTGGAGTGAGAGATAGAGTCAAAAGTATATAGGGGGGATGGGATCAAGATTATTAATATTATTTATTTATTATCATTATTAAAGACCATCACAGAGGGCTGGCTTGATTCTGTCATTCTGTTACTAGGCATGGAGACCCAACTCACCATCCCTCAGGGAGGATAATGTAAAATGTGGAAAAATATGTAACACAGCCCACGGGGGCCGCCTGTATGGAAATATTGAATGCTACCATGAAAGAATGTTTGACTACAACAACAACAAAATGATATTGATAGATGGGGCCCTTTCTCCCCTGGCCCCATTTCTGCCACTGTTTGTGGGACACAGCTGTACGAAATTTGGCTGCCGCGTTTCTCCCAAATATATAGTCAATTCTCCTACTCTTCTTCTCCCGACCCTTCCTAACTGTACAGCGCCTTGGGATGTCCTCTCAATGTGAAAGCCACTATATAAATGTAAGTTTTGATTGATTGATTAATTATGGAGTGGGTGGGGCCGGATGTGGCCCGCGGGCCGCCAGTAGGACACTCTCCCCTGGTATAAAATATGGAACGCTTCACGAATTTGCGTGTCATCCTTGCGCAGGGGCCATGCTAATCTTCTCTGTATCGTTCCAATTTTAGTATATGTGCTGCCGAAGCGAGCACAAACACAGAGAGCAAGCCACAGCTATTTATACCCTCCACACAGTTGACACAACACATTCATCATGCATGCTGTTTATGCATGCGTCACAAAATACGTGTAATTTTACTTGTCCAACTCCCTTTTGTAAACCAGCTGCTTCTCCTGTTAATCTTTTATTATTGTGATGATTTTTCTATTTTAAAAACATGTTTTAAGTGCAGTGGGATTCCGGAACCGCCTCCTATTCAAATAAGGTGCTGTTAAAGGGAAGGTGCCCGGTTCCATGGCCAGTGTGAGTGAGTGAGTGTGAGGCACAGCCAATTGGAGGCGATCTTGCAATTAAAAGGGAGCGGATGCTCGGGATGTGTAGTTTTAATGAAAGGAAAAGCTCAGCCTCACATTATCATTATCACTATAACAATCCCTGGATTTGATGGAGTGCTTTATCACGTCTCCTAGACACGCTTCACAGAATATACTGTAAAGTGAAGTATTGACTGTGTACAGTATTTGTGGGCGAAACACAGCAGCCGATTGCGCACAGCAACGTCCCCACAGACAGTCATCAATTGAAATGACCAATTTATTATTGTTCTTTTGAAGGTTTATTATCAGGATCATGGAGTATTGAAACTTGCTCAGTTTTCACCCTACCGGAAATTGAATCCAGTTTTACACTGTAAAGTGAATCGATTGCATATTTTGTGAGCAAAACACAAGAGCCAATTGCGCACAGGGGCATGCAGCTCTGAGCGGAGGCAGTGGGCTGGTCGGTAGGGGGTTAGCAGGTCACAGAGATAGGCCCCGAGGTTGTGGAACTCCCTTAGGTTAGGAGTGACCTTAGGCTGGGAGTGATCCTTTGCCTCGACCCCTCTCTTCCCGGTTTCAGGTTTCGACTACAGACTTTCGACCGTGACTTCAACCAGTGTCAATATGGCTCTAAAACAAACAGACAAACATAGATTTGGAAGATGTGTTCACAATCAATTTGTACGATATTGTCTAAATTATAGATCAATATATCTCACAACAAAATCATTTTACAAAGAGTTGTCTTCACAAACATTTATGTGTTTTGTGGTCTAATTTTTTAAAGCTAATTATGCCAGACTATTCCATATCCCTCATCCAGTCACTTACTATTTATGCCAATCTAAACTGAGACAAGTTATCAGTTCATTTTAATAACAAACTCTGTTTATAACAACACCCCCCCCCACCCCCCCCCCCCCTCCCCCCCATCTCCACCAGTTTTAATGATCTCAACAGCAAGAGCCAATTTTTGCAATGGAAATCTGCAACAAACAAGCGAACAAGCCATAGGTCAGAAGATCAGCCAACAACAACAACATCAACAACTTCGATTTGTATTGCACCCTCCACGCCGGACGTCATCTCAGAGCGCTTCAGTCATGATCTTATCAAAATGCAAGGCAGGCTCGAGGGACTGATTGGCCTATTCCTGCTCCTAATTCTTATGTTCTTATGTTCTTAAACATTCAAATAGGATTGTCCCAGACCAACCAGGATATAACAGAATAATAATAGATAATATAATAGAATAATATAATAGAATTCTGTTCCCAAATTGCCAAGCAAGGCTTGGCACTGGTCCTCCAGAGGAGATTTTGATTGGCTTTGATTTTAATTTTGAATTGTTTCGCCCTCGATTGGTTCTTAGGTCTAAGCATCCAATCGGATGGAGAATATGCCCACCTCACATTGGCTCTGTGATGGAGAGGATGCTATCAGCTGAAGGTGAAGTGGGGACAACGCAACTCCTTGATACATGCTCCTGAAGGATTGGCGCTCACATGGCAGGCACGGCGGAATTACTGGTCCATTTGTGACATACCACAAAGTATCCATGAGGTGGGTGGGACAGCCAAACCCTCCTATAGCAAAAGATCAACCACCTGCTAAACGTAGCTATCTTAGGAAGCTCAAACATACCAAGACAAGTAACAACCATTCAAATGTAACATGGTAGTGTTGAGTGATACTCCCCAACTGAGAATAATCTCTCTGGCTCAGTGTGATTCTCATAACAATCTACCAACAATTAGTGTCAAGAATCCTAAATAAGTTCTCCTTTGGACAGGTGGGTACCAGGAGGTGTATATGTCACAGTACCTGTATATTCTGTGAGGCACATTTAAACATCTAGAAGACATGTAAAGAGCTATATCAAATACAAGGATTATTATGATTCTTATCTAATTTAAATGGATGGATTCAGCATCAAAAGCTGTTTTGCAAAGCATTTGGCGTGGCAACAACCCTCTGATTGAAAATGTTTCTTCCAACTTCCTCCCTTAACTTTCCCAGGGACAATCCCCAGTTACTGTCTGCCTTTCCGTATATTAGTGCAGAACAGAAAGAAAAGATGCAGCAAATCTCTCTCACGCAAGAGGTAAGATTTCAACTTTACCTTTAACCAGAATAAGTAGCATTTATAAGTTATTGGTTTGTGTGTCATGTAATCGATTTATTTTGCTAGGGAAAAGGAAATTTAAGATTGGTCATCAATCTCAGTGTGATCTCTGAGCTGAAGGCTGAAATATTGACAGCACTTCCCTAGCCTCTTGAGTGAGCTGTGCCTTGTCCTTGACTCACAACTTTTAGTCAATAATAAGATGAGCCAGAGGCGGGCAATTGGCTGAAGCCGAGCTGGAGCATCAATCGACTCAGCCAAGTACACTTGGTATCCATCATCGCACTGATCTCTCAGATGGAAAATAGTGAATGTTAAAGACGATGAGGAAAATTTATTTTTAAATGGAGTGTTGGCGGGTGGGGTTGGTTGTAAACAAGTAACAAAACATAGAAATATTTATATCCCTCCATACAATTAGTGTGTGAATACTGCTATGAGAAAAATCTGCTTTAATGGCACAGAAATTTTGTATTATAACAATGAAAGTTGCAGCTTTCCACCTGCCAAATAGTGGTTTCAAAATGCAATTAAGGCAGTTAATTGATGCTGTAAACCAATTAGGCCAGAAAATCTATGAGTTTCTGCTGCCTCTCAGGCTTGCTGAACATGAAAGTATTTAATCATGGTTTATCTGGCGTCAAATCATAGATCTGTTTGCAGAGAATTGCAACTTTAGCAGAGTGCATGGTAGGATCCGTCGATATGGAAATTTTCTGATTTAGATATATCGATGGGCTCATATCGAGATATACCGAAATATCGATATTTTCGGGTTTTTCGTACTGCGCATGCGTGCGCATTCGTGGTGTGTGCGCATTCGGGGCCTATCTCCTCAGGAGGTACATATCTTTCTCTCTCTGTGTCTCTCACACTCACTCTCTCCATCTCTGTGTTCTTCTGTCTGTGTCTCTGTGTCTCTCTCCTCTCTCACATCCCCCCCATCTCTATCTATCTGTATATTATCACATCCACCCCGTCTCTCACCCCCCCGCCGCCGTTCCTCTCTCCGACCCCCCCACCCCCGCCGTCTCTCGACCCGCCCCCCACCCCTTGCATACCTGCATATTGTATTAGAGTACCACAAATACAATATGGCGGCTTTGCACCTCAGTCTGTGCATTGTGTATAGAGGTGAGCATTCTGGGTCTTGTAGTTCAGTGTGCGGCATTCCGAGTTTTTTACCTCGATATATCGATTTTCCGATATATCGATATTTTTAAAATGCCTATATCGGTGTATCGATATGAAAATTATGTCGGGTTTTAGCGATATATCGTTGTATCGCCGGACCCTAGTGCATGGGCAGATTTTAATTCACAAAACATATGGTCTTTATTCCTTTTGTAAGCATTGTTCTTCAAGCAGAGGAGAATAGGAATAATAGCCAGGTGAGGCCCAAAGCCAGATTACTCTCCATCGGACATGTAGTTATTGGACAAGCACCATTGGTTCAGACTATATATTAGTAAAACAAGTTCGCATAAACTTCATAATGAAACAGGTTAGCCTTAAGTAATCTGTATGTCTGTTACTATGATCCTAAGTGGGTAAAAACATTCTCCCTGTGCCAATGAAGATGACTCCTAAGCTGCACTTGTTTTCAAAGATCTTATTTCATTCTCCCTTGCGCAATTTAGCAACCATCAAGCAAAATTCAATATCTATATTGATTGAGCAGGAGATGGAAATCTTGTTGAGAAGGGCCAGGAATATTGTGCACACACGTACACCTGGAGCTGGACATGCAGTAAAGATTTACTGCAGGGATCCAAATAAATTGATTGCATTGATGTGACACCTAGAGCTCCAATCATCAACAAAGTGACACACATAAATGGAAAGAGGTTTTACTCACCAAATATTCTGAGATGAAAAGCTTGTATGACATTTTGCGCTTCCCAGGACTGTCTACGGTTCTTTTACGCTTCCCAATTCTACTACAGCCACTGTTCCAAGAATGGCATCTAGATGAAGTAAATGCAGAAAACATATAACAGATATTTAAAAATAATCCCTGCATTTGATATTATACTTCATATCATGGAGATAAAGCGCTTTGCAGGATACATTGTAAAGTGATATTAAAGTGTGTTTAGTGGGCTCACACCAATAGGTTGCTAAAACAATGGCCACTTCAGCCACTCTGCCCCCAATCTCTGGAACTCCATCCCGAAGTCCCTCCGCCTCTCCCCCTCCCTGGCCCCCTTCAAGTCTCGCCTCAAGACTCTCCTCTTCGAAGGACCCATCGGCAACTTCTCATCCCCCACTTCCCTCCCCACCCCTGTCCCCAGCATGGGTCTGGCATAGTGACTGCCTTCGGACGTCCTCCTGACATGAAAGGTGCTATACAAATGTAATTTGGTTGTTGTCATTGCGTTGACGTGGACTAAAGTGCTTTCTCCACTGCTCAGCAAGTTTCATGAATTTGATTCTATGTGCCCATAAATAATTCTAATGCAATTTTATAAGTACAGTATATTTCATTTCATACATTTAATGTCATGTTATCTATGCTTGAAAATTTCACCAGATGCATTCATAAGTACACAAAGACAAATTTGTGAAACTGCCCATATCAAACAATGTACTGAGTGCAGAATGACTCCGTACTCTGCACTTGCCATAAGCAATAATCCACAGTATAATTTTTATTTCAAATCATGCAGAGTTCAGTCATAATCCATACATTCACACATAAACAGATTCTGAACCACATAAAACACAATCATATAAAGTATCTTCAGATAAAGAACCCATGCACAATAAAAAGTGTCATTCACCTATGGTTATTTGTGGGTCACTGCTGTGTGCAAATGGTCTGCAGCATTCTCATACAAAGTATAGTCACTATATTTTACAGTAAATCTTGTGAGGAATTTGGGAAGTCCTCCTGATGTAAAAGGTGCTAAGAAATACTGTTCTTAGTATACTTAGTATTATTATCCATCCGTGTTTCTAAAGAAGAAGGTAAGACATTTGGGAAAAGAAGGTATACGACTGAGGTGACCAAAAGCATGATCAAAAAGAAAGGTGTTTAGGTGGAATTTGAAAATCCTGTAGCTCGTGATTAAAGCACTTGCCTCACAAGCGAGAGACCTGGGTTCAATTCCCATCAGAGCAAAACCTTGGGCAAGTTTCCATACTCCACACACCTCTGTTTACCTAGCAGTAAGTAGGAACCCGTTTGTTAGTCGATTAGTAGATCACTTTTCTGGGGGTAATAATTCCTTAAAGATAATAATAGTAATAATAGTAATAAATTGGTCACTCAATCTATGACAGTTTGTGGGGCACTGCTGTGTGTAATTGGCTACCTTGTTTCACCCACAAAATATACAATCAATCACCTTACAGTATATTCTTTGAAGCACTTTGAGACAACAAAAAGACATGAAAAAGCAATATATCAAATGCAAGGATTAGTATTATTATTAGTAGTATAATACCTTACATAACTTATCAGTCACATATGAAGTTTGTTGTCGACACCTGCCCATTGGAACATCTAAAATCAGTAAAAGCAGGAAGAGACTTTATGCCTTAAGTTATTAATATGTTTAGGCACTATGCTGACTGGCTTACATCATCAACAACAACAACAATGAAATTACACTTTTAGAGCGCCTTTCAAGTCGGGAGACGTCCCAAGGCACTGAACAGTCAGGGGTCAGGAACCGAGTGGAGGGGTGTTTGCAGGGTTGTAATGAGGGAGGTCTGAGAGGTAGGAGGGTGACTGAAGGCACTGTCGAAGGGGGGGGTCGTGAGACAGGCTTTGAAGGAGGCAATGGGGTAGCCAGACAAAGAGATTGTGGGATGGAGTTCCCTTTCTTGGGAAAGAGAGGCTGAAGGCTCGGCTGCCAATGGTAGGATGGGTCAGATGGGCTGCATGGAGCAGACCAGAGCCTACTGAATGGAAGGAGTGGACAGGTTGATAGGCAGTCAGCAGGTCAGAGAGGTAGGAGGGTGTAAGGCTGTAGCTGGCCTTGAAATTGAGGACATGGATCTTGAATTAAATTCTCTGAGGAATGGGGGGCCAGTAGAGCTGGGCAAGAGTGGGAGTGATCGGATCATGGAGCCTGGTGCGGGAGAGGACACAAGCTTCAGAGCTTTGGATGATCTGCAGCTTGTGGAGGGAAGAGTGGGGAGGCCAACAAGAAGGGAGTTGCCGTAGTCAAGCGTGGAGGTCACACATGCATGTGTAAGGGTTTCAGCAGCCTGAGGGGTGAGGCAGTGACAGAGATGGGCAATGTTGTGGGTGTGATGGAAGACGGTGATGGTTATGGCGTGGATATGAGGGAGAAAGGGCAATTTATGATCAAACAAGACATATTGACATGAAATCCCTATAGCACTGTGTTCAGATAGGTTCTGTTAATAAAATATAATATAACTGATCCCCATCCATGCACCCTCTTCACCTAGTACAGGAATGTCACTGGTCCTTAGAAATCTCTAATTGTCAATCCGGCATGGAAATAACATTCTGTGTATTTTAAATGGATTTGTCTCCTAATGAATAGGTTAATTTATGTTCTAGTTATCCATTGCGCATGGATTATGACCACTATGTGGAAAATGTGTATTCTTATATTTGCCCTTGGTATTGCATACAGCTAATGCTAGCTGTTAAGAATGATTCCTCAGGTTATTAGGAAATGCAATGCTACGGCACAAGTGGCTGCTGAGTCTGAGATCACAACAACATTTAAGACAGAAATTTTTAAATTTGAAGCTAAACAATATAAAATGGTACAGAAAAGGAGCAGGAAAATGTGTTGACTGTAAAGCCTAATGGATAAGCTACAAGTCTCTGGGATTCAGATGTAAGATCCTAGATGTTCAGAAGTTTCAGCACCTTGGGATGTCCTCCCAACGTGAAAGGCACTCTGTAAATGTAATTTTGTAGTTGTTGTAAAGTACAGTTGGGGATTGAATAATGTTCTGCACTGGTTCCGCGAGATAGAGTGAGCAATGTTGTGGATTGATGCAGTCAGTGCCTGAAGTGAGAAGGTGCTGATGGGAACCAAGCAAGAGAACCTCGGTCTTGTTGACATTGAGCTGTAGAAAGTTGGAACTCATCCAGAACTTGATGTCTGACAGACAAATTGGTCAGAACAAACTACTGAAGGCAAAATATATTTGAATAAACACTTGCATTAAGCTGTCACCCTACTATTAGTTGCACAAATATTCAATGCTCCATGATCAGGAGGACAAAAGATCTTCAGACCCAGACATTGTGACAAAACTGAAGGAGATGTTGAAAAGCCCATAAACCCCAGAATTGATTAAAAAGCATTTTTGACCAATATTGCTGAATGGGTATTCAAGGTGGCACCTATACATTCTAAGCACTTTGATATGTGCTCCTGACTTGAAAGGCATTATTTTAATGTAAATTGAAAAGATGCTACAAATCAAACTACTGTATTATGCTAAAGCCAGGGGGTGTTTATATCTGAAAGCAACCCATAATTATTCATTGAAATTGCGTTGTTTCTTAACAAATATGTTAATTGTCACATTAAATCTACTATGAATCGTTGCATTTTTCACCCCTGCTGAAATCTCCAATCTACTGTCTCATATTAGAATGTCAAACTGTTTCATAAATGAGTCCATCATTGTGGCCTCAACCAACCTTCCTGTCCTACAATTGCCCTTCGCAACCTTGAACCTATGTCCTGGGGATTCACATTTAATATAATCAGACAGCACTTGTAACTGTGAACTTCTGACAGAGACAATATAATAAAAAATTACTTTGAAAATAATGTGAAATAGATTTACACTTTCGGGAGTGACTGACTAAGAATTTTATATTGCTTGTACATTTTCACATCATTAAAACATTTCATATCACTTCACAGCAAATAGTGTGAATGTGTGATATTGTTGGTAAATGCAACAGTTAATTTGCACAAAGCTGTATCCCACAAACTGCCATGAAGTGAATGAACAATTTAATCTAGGGAATTATTGGCTGTAGAGAACTTACTTCTATTTTGGAATGGTGCCACAGGATCTTTAATGTGGTATTTAACCTAAAGAGGCAGACGAGACTTCAAGTTAACATCTTATCCAAAGGACAACACCTCCAATAACTCAGCAATCTCCCAGCACTGCATTGCCGTGTCAGCCAAGACCATGACCTAGACCTCAAGATCACAGCGTGGGTCTTGAACCAAAACCATCTGATTGAAAGAGGAGCATAATACCAATTCAGCTAAGCTGACACCCATGTGCACACTTAGAGTACTGCTCTTCCCTTTAGTTAGGAAGCCTTTTTTCCTTCATTTCACAACTTTCTGTTGGTGAGTTTTGTGCACACAAGGGTGAGGAATATTGATCCTGGGGAATAGAACGCTTTCCTACCTCGGGTATTCATTGTTAAACCAAGCCTTCATTAGACAGGTATAGCTTGTTTCGGTGCAAATGAATGGTTAATCCTGACATGCTTTCGAGGAAGCACCCCCCTACTCCATCAGCTTGACATTTTCAATTATTTGGAATCTCTGTATGAATCTAACAATTTATTGCCTCAAATTTCACCCTATCTTAGCCTGTAAGATCATCTTGTCTTAGAATTTACAATTTTACAAAATTGTGGAAATTTCTTCAATTCAGTCTTCATATAGAACCAGATTTTCTACAGTTCTTGAAAACAAAATTTCCAAATTAAGACTGATTTTTTTAAAATCCATAATTCTGTGTGATTCTTTCATTTTAAAATCAAGACGAGGGCCGGATAGGAGTTTAAGCAGTCAGTGTTGAATTCTGTGTAGTTTTGTTGTGTGAGGAAAACATTCTACAAATTGGCTTGAATCAGCTAAACCGCCTTTCTGAAGGCTAAAATGAGCAGAGCCATAGCTTTTGTTATCCAGTCCTGTTTCTCAGTGACAGGTCAGTTTTACACTGATAGCCACAGCTCAGGAAAGCCAAAGATTACATGTAAAATATGCAGTAACTGAAATGGTTTATCTGTGTATATGTTTGAGACAGTGCAATGAGCTACAGAGGCAGTATAGGAGAAAGGATAATTATTGAAGGAGTGATTGGAACAGGTATAATGTGGTACAGTATAATCCTTTTCCAGTTACCAACAAAGGTTTGCTCTTTGTGTGTCATACAATCCGAGTTCACAATAGAATTTATGCCATTCTTTTCCGGTGATTCTAAAAAACAAGCAAGTTAGAAACAAGAAATGGGAAGCATTTGGACTAGTTCTTATGAAACTTACAGCTGAAGTGAAATGTGGAATGTGGCAGTTAATGTACAGCATTTGACTTTTTGTCTCCTAAATGCGGTCAGTAGCTAGTTTTCACCTTAGGAGGAGGCTTTGTATCTGGAGACTTCTGAGTTGTCTTTCGAATAGAATGTCTGCAGGGCAACATGCCTCTCCTGCACTTTGAACCATGTGAGTATCTCAAGGCCAACACTATGGTGTAAGCTGCTAATGCATTCAAGGCCAGTGGGAATACCATGCTTCACAATTCCATTAAAAAGGCCATTGGGGAAACAAACCAATCTGTTTGAACCAACAAAACACTTACAACTGAATGGCAAAAGGTCAAACTACTGTGAGGAAATCAACTTTTAAAACCTTTCAACAGCAAAACAGCCACAATAACAAAATTCCAAGAGCAGCGTCAAGGCAGGACAATGTGAATGACACTTAAAAAACTGAGGAGTTCTATGGATTTAACAATAAACATAGAGCTTCTGGTTAGGACTTCTAACCTTTCTGATGCAGTCAGAAATTATTAGCATGACTCGCGTCTCTATGACTGTTAAAGACTATTTTGGTGGTAAGTGTGGAGTGATTACAGATCACAAAATGCGACATTCAATGTGGTAATATGTCGTAGCCTAGTTAGTGTCTGGACACCCTCCTAACTTTGCTTTGGCAAAATGGGCCTGACATCATCTGTTTAGTTGGGCCTCAACACGATTGAACCTCTTACTCTGTGTTGTAAGGAAACACTTTTATAACTTCTCCCATAAATCAGTTGTATTTCAGTGTTGGCTTGTGGAATACCAGCCTAATTTCATTTTTACAGCTCTGATTGTTATCACCAATGAATCGCTCAGTACATCTCCTTGATCATTTCTGAGTCAGAGTTTATTTCTGGGAAAGATCCACAAAGCACCTCCTCCAAATATGAATACAGTACATTATGAGAATTCCTCATGTATTAGCAAACATCCTCTTCCTACAGTTGCGTGTAATTGGCTGCCACGTTTCACGCACAAAATACAGTCAATCCCACTTGACAGTATATTCTGTGAAGCTCTTTGAGATGTCTCAGTGATGTGATTAAGAGCTAGATCAAATGCAAGGAGTATTATTATCATTAATTTGTCTGTAATGTTAGATTGACTATTCAATCTAACATTCAAAATGAATCCCTGTATTTTACTTAACTCAGCCCAGATCATGGCTCATACTTTTTTATCCAGGTGCAATCAAAGTTTTGTGAGGCTACATGACATGCAGGTGAAACAAACTGTTGAGCAGCCCCAGTGGTGTGGTTGACAGAGCTGCTGGTGATGGATCAGGAGCTCATAGGTTCGAATCCTGGTCCAGGTAATTGTTGCTGATCTCAGCCAGGATTGCTTGGAAAGGCTAAATTGCTCCCAGCCTGGAGATCCTGTTTGTTCTCTCCACAGCTTCCTCTACTGGTTGAGCACCCTGGGTGGCAAGAGTCCCTTTTCAACTGTGATGCCCTCTCGTATCAAGTGGGCTGCCAACACCCACACATAAATACTGACCAAGCAGTGCCCATGGAACTGCACCCCAGCAGGAGGAGGTCAGATTAGGAGTAGAGAGGAACACTACTCTAAAGCCAGTGGAGAGAAAATTCGAGAGAAAAATTAGCATTAATAAGATGTAGGGAGTGTAGTTCAACCATGGGGAAAATATTGTTTTCTTTGATTCCCTCTTGGATTTGTTAACTCAAACAATCTCCACCACCACCCAAAGAAGATCAGCCATATATGCATCGCTCTTTCTGGAAAAGTTACCGTCTGTTTTCTCTCTTCTGAGCTTGAGTCTGCCTCCCTTTGTTGAGACATTTTGATATACAAAACTCTACAAAAAGAATTCAAGTTCTGTTTTCTTTATTGATTCTCCTGCTTATTAAAGTGTAATTCTTCACATCAGCATACATCTGAACAGTTTATGCACTTGAGGAAATGAATACGACATATGTTCAATATAAAAATGTAAGCTTCATAAAACATTAATTACTAGTGTTGTGAGAATACTCAAATGTTCACTCTGCTGATTATGTTATTCAAAAAGACTGAATCAATCGTCCACAGAAAACAGATGACTATAGAATAACTACAATTACCAGATTAACTTAAATAGTAAATTAAAATAATGATGATATAATAATCTTTGCCTTTGATGTAACACCTTTAACATCAGGACAAATGCCTCCAAGTTTTTCACAAATGTAGTGCCTATTTTGTAGAGAAGGGAATCCAACAGACATCTCAAAGACATCATAAGACGATATATCAAATGCAAGGATGATTGTCATTCAAACTAGAATATTGTAATTTGGAGCATTCCTACCCTCTGTGGATCTGTGAGCTTGCAGAAACTTCTCTGTGCATTGTACACTTAATATTGTAATGAAGCTGCTCAAAAATGAGCATTCGTGTCAATTTAATATTCACCCTGACTTCCTAAAATAAATATTAAAAATTGTAAGTAAACGTTAAACATGTTCTCAAAACTATTGCTGTTCTTGTCCTGTTATTGCTCTAAATTTTATTTTATTTTTACTTTTTCTAAATTATGATTTATGTTTTACTATTTCCTATGTGTTCTAATCTTTTATCCTAGCTTGTAAACCTCTTGTTTACTTGTCTTTATCTGTCTCCTTGCTACTAGAATTGAAAGAGAGAGCAAGAGTAAATTGGGGTGAAAGTGCAACCAGCTGAGCCAGGCTCACACACTAGTTGGAAAATATGTGGACCATCAGGAAACTTCATAGATTGGCCATCCTTCAAAGCATCACCCTGCACAGTGATTCTCTATTACCCAGTTAACATTATATTCAGATATAGCTAAAAAGGAAGTAACTAAATCAAATGCTTCTTTAAGGATAATCTAAGATTTAAAAAGCAACTGGATTTTCTGCATGTCTAAATTTAATTTTTATTTAGCTTCAGCTAACGTAACCCTGATTTCCAAGTCTTATGCCACCAATCCAAAAGTCAAAATAAACTATAGTTTGGGAGTATTGCTGCCTTATTTCATTTTCGGTCTAAATTTAGATTGACGGTAAGAGATTTAGATTAAATCGATACAAGTGGGAGTTTATGAATGAGCTCTACCCATGGGATGAAGCTTAGGTCAAAACCATCATTGTGTGAATTGGTTATCCTTAACCTACTTGCTCAAAAAGTCCTTCATCATCCAATAATGTTGCTGCAAATCCTCTGACAATCTCATAAACTCTTGCTGAGTATTGTATTATCTCTTGCAGAGCATTTGCTGTAGCAGTGACCCTTAACAAACCAGTTTCACTGCTTGAATTGTTAGCTGTTAATAATCCTTCCAGATCTCAGGTCAGAATGTTTCAATGTTATACCAACCTGTTGGCCTATAACTACTTAAAATAGCTAGCAACACTCCTGTAACGCTGTTAAAATATCTTAGCTATCTTGGCTGCTCTATTCTTTAACTTGATTTGCTGATAGCTTTCTCTTCACTGGCAATCAATGTTTCTCTTTCAGAATGTGTTCTGAACAATATTAGGGAATAAAGGGACAGAGGTGAAGGGAATAGGTGAGGAGTGTTGGCTCATATGGAGTATAAACACAAATGGCATGGATTAGTTGAGCTAAATGGCAAGTTTCTGTATTTTATCATTCCATGTACCTCTATAAAAACATGTTGCATGTCAGCCATGTCTCTGTGCTCTTTACTCTTTGCTATGCGTCTTTTCACTGGATACAGAAAGCACAGAGAAGAAAAATGTTTTATGAAACTATCATTTATATCCAAATTATATTATTACATGTCAAACAAAGAAGCCACTTTTAGATTTCTCCTCTGGGCAATCTAACTATTTCAATTCACATTCAATGCTTGAGAGGACCTACAACACAGCATTCCTCATCCATCTGTTTGTGTAACACTGACGATTGTAAGAAATAATTGAGGTATTGAGTTGCTTTTACAACAATAAAATTATACTGTATTTGTATAGTTTTACGTTGGGAGGACATCACAAGGAGCTGGACAATCCTTGTTTCAGACCCAAGCTAGGGGTCAGGATTGGGAGGGCAGAGGGCAGTGGGAATAATGGATAATCGAAGGCATGGTTGAAGAGGAGTCTTAAGACAGGTCTTGAAGGAGGGAAGGGAGGGGTTGAGGCAGAGTGATGGCATGATGGAATTCCAGAGAGTGGGGGTAAAGTGGCCGAAGACCCATCCACCAATGACGAGAGACATGAAACCAGCTTCAATCCGTTAATTGGAGGGAGCTGGCAGGTTGGTAGGGAGTTAGGAGGTCACAGAGGGCAGAGCAAGGCCAAGGACAGCTTTGAAGATGACTGCCAGGATCTTGAAATATATCCCCTGTGTAATAGGAAACCAGTGGAGTTAGGTAAGGATCATGGTAATAAGGTCATGGAGCCTGGTGTAGGAGAGGACACAGGCTGCAAAGTTCTGGATGATCTGCAGACTATGGAGGGAGGAGGTGAGCAGGCCAACAAGCAGGGAGCATGCATATCAAGCCTGTATATCATGAATACATGTATGAGGGTTACTGTCGCCGGCAGTGTGAGACTGTGTCAGACCCGGGCATTGTTGCATTGGTAGGGGAAGGTCGAGCAGGCCATGGCATGGATGAGGGGTTGAAAGGATAGTTCATAGTCAAACAAGATGCCAAGTTTCCGGCCTGGCTCGGTGAGATGGAGTGTGCATTGATGGATGGTGATTCTGTCAGTGCCTGAAGTGTGACGGTTTTGATGGGAGCCAATCAGTAGAGTCTCGTTCTTGTTGACATTCAACTGCAGAACGTTAGCTTTCATCCAGGACTTGATGTCTGATAGGCATTCTGTCAGGACAGTGGTGATCCTGGAGTCGAGGGAAGAGACAGAGATTGAGTTGGGTATCATCCGCATACATGGACCCAGTGTCTGCGGATGATGTCACCAAGAGGGAGCATATAGATATCGAAGAGAAGAAGAGAGCCCTGTGGAACGCTGCTTAAGATGCAGTGTGGGCTACAGGAGAATTTTGTCAAGTTAATATTATATAAGGTTTGAGTATATTCTACCACCAGTGTTGCTCTGTGACCCTAGCTTAATGGGCAACATTATCAGTAGCATTATAACTAGCATGATCCAAGCAAAGCATTGCTGCTAGTAATATCACCATCGACTGGTCTGGCAGAGAACATCTAGTCTGTCTGCGACACCACAAAGACTGCAGATTAATCACCAGATTTACCACTAGTGCCAGTTAAAGGAAAGATCGAACTCAAAGCAGAAGAGTAACCTTCAACAACACAAAAACAACACAAAGGTTGCAAAAGTAAATCTTTTTTTTCTCTCTGGCTATCCACAGCCAATATATTTTTAGATTACCGTCAGCATTCCCAACCCTTGTGATTTTATTTTAGATTTGATCAGTGATGCAGTAGCTTTCACATTAATATGGATGACATAACTTAATCTCAATTTCAAGAGTCTTTTTGCTGACAACGTGAAACCAGAAACACTGCATTATCTATTAGTTTTGCACTTATCTTTGCTGTTACTATTTGCCTACTGCAGTGATTTTATACAGTGGTTAGAAATGTTAACTTTTTTTATAACATTGCATTCTTTGAACTATAATATTTTGAAACATTTATATTGTGCGGTAAGTATGATAGAGCAGGATAACAGCTAAAACCCCCAAATATTTTTAAATTCTTACCATTTGTAATACAGCCAAAAAAATTTAAATGGACTTTATTGAGTTGAACGGATATCTTAGGGAAGTCAGCCACTGTAAAATATCAAGCTAAAATGTTTTACTGCCTTCTTTGTAACATTAATAGGAAGAAAATTGATAAATACCTACATTCCCTTTCTGATGAGTCATGAACTGCACCTAAGCCGTTCTGTAAGTAGCGCTTAATGACTTTGGCTGAGGAAAGTCAAAGAGTTTGTGCAGAGAGCTGCATCCTCATTCTAATCAATGTCAAGTTATACAGCAGAAGAAAAAAAGCAAACAGTCCTGTTTCGTGTAAATAAAACGGCTGTGCCTCTACAAAGAAGGCAGTAAAACGTTTTAGCAATTATATTTATGCCAGGAAAAAACACAAAAAACATTGACTAAACTAAGATTTCCATTCTCCATTCGGAGGTCAAAGTTTTATAGTTGTTAGACGTTTGTCAATGAACAGTATAATACAACTTTATTCAAAAAGGCTAACATAAACAAAGAACATCCTTTTCAATCTTAACACTGTTGCATTTTGTTTATTATATTCAAACTGCCTTAATAGCTGTTGTTTTCCCCAAAATGTTGACTGGTGAGTATGTCAATGCCTTGACACTGTACTTCACATAATCACAAAGTAAGTCAGGTTGCAGAAATGTCTGCAACCCAATTGATTTCATCCTTCAAACCACCAACCATGTTGTCTTATAATAATGCTTGCATTTTCAATTAGAGTATTATAGTGCTGCAATTACAGTATTATGATTTTTCTTAACTGATCTCTAATCATGGTCACTTCCAGCTGTTAGTTACTCTCTTTTATCGGGATGGTTGGAGCTCCTGTGGCTCAGTGGTTAGAGCACTTGTCTTGCAAGCTGGGGAGACAAAGCTGGGGAGACCTGTTTTCGAATCCAGGCGGGTCAGGGCGAAACCTTGGGCAAGTTTCCTTACTCCACACGCCTAATAATAATCCCTCCAAAAAAACCACAACAATAAAATTGGTCATTTCAATCCACGACTGTGTGTGGGACACTGCTGTGCGCAATTGGCTGCCGCGATTCGCCCACAAATATATACAGTCAATTCACTTTACAGTATATTCTGTGAAGCGCTTTGGATCGTTGATAAGATTTGGAAAGCGCTACATCAAATGCAAAGATTATTATTATTATTATTATTACAACATAGAATCCTAAGATTTCAAAGGACAGAAGGAGGTCATTTTATCATTGATTGTGTCCATATCTCTGAAAAAAACTTTTCATGTAGTTTGTTCCCCAACCTTTTCCCAGGCCCTGTTATATTTTACTTTGTCAAATATTTGCCTTCATTCCATTTTAAAAGCATATTATGGATTCTGCTTCAAGGATTGCTTTTGGTAGGACTTTCCTTTGATCTAGTGATTGGGTGGATGTTCTTGAGGAATGAGATCGGAAGGGCCAAATGGCCTTCTTCATCCAGACTATCTTGAGATCTTGTGATGTCATGTCCTTATAACATTCGGTATAAAAAAGATATCCAATATCTTCCTTTGTATTTTTAATAATGAAATTTACAGTTTGAACAGCACCCTAGGCTTACACAAATGTTAATATTAAATATAATTTTGCAATCCATGATTTATATATTTTTTAAATCCATTAAATTGAATATTGAGAATTGCCCTTGAAATTAAGAAGTGCACAGCACCAAAGAATGTTTCTTCTTCAAATAAACTGAAATATTGTAATGCTGAAACATTTTACTTTTAGCTGTCCTGCTGAGCAGGAAAGGCCTCAAGCCCTATGTTGTAATAGCTGTGATGAAATCGAAGACAAGTGTCAACATAAGTAAAGATTACTGAGCAGGAAACATTATTCTAGCAATTTAAAAAATAAATATTTGCTTTATGAAGGGTCACAACCAATGTGTTAACCTACTAGCTCTTCTCTTTCATATATTGATTGATATTCTGTGATTTTTTAACACATCTTTTTCAACCCCATATAGCAGTTTGGATACCAATTTCGGTCATAGCTAATTAGGTTCTTCAAATTCTAAGAGGTCTTGATGGAGTTTTTAGGGAGCAATTATTTCCACTAGCTGGTGAGTCAGTGACTACAGGGCATCACTTTAAGATAATTATTAAAGGGAAGATTCTCAGGATATGTTTTACACCGTGGGTTGATAGGATGTGGAACTTCCAGCCGGATGTTGGTTGATACAAGAACTGGTACATGTGGAAACCAATCATTGTGTTTAAGAGTACCCAATTCGGAATGAAAGTTCCATATATGTATTGCACCTCTTCATAGAAAGGTTTCTGCATCTAGAATGGAATACACAGATTCCTTGGAGGCAGATGTCCTAATTCTGGAGTAGTAGACAAGAACCAGGCTTCCAAAATACTTAACTGCTTAATCCCTGTCATAATGTGAGGGGTTTTGGCAAATGGACCTACCTTGAAACTAACTCAAGCTCCAGGGTGCTCCTCAGTGGTCAGTATATGCTGGAGCCCACCCTCTCTGCAGTGCTCCACATTTACCACAAATTCACTTGACTATTTGATCTTCACATATGACCCCCTCCACTGGATGCCCATCAGCTCAGAATTAATAAAGAATTGGTTGGGCACATGAATTACATACACATCACAAGCTTCACCTGCACTGGGACCCTACTGTGATTAAAGAGAGATAAAAACAACCTGAATACCCTTTATCCCTTATCAACATAGTCTTGAAGGCATGAGGAGTAAATAGGTTACAAAATGAAATTTTGTAACTTTTGTAACTTTTCAGCAAGTTGCTTTTTTGCCCACAGATTGGGAATAAGACTGAAGAGAAGGAAATCAGTAGGGATCGTATTCATGTACCCATGTGTAAATTTTGGATAAGACCATAATTAGCCCATTCATTCTTGCTCCACACATTAAGACACCTATTTGAGATTCTGTTAGCTAAACTCATGCATGAAGGATTACATGTGTGAGATACTCAAGGACTGGGAATGCCCATAGAACTGCTATAATCTTCTGGGCTACAAAACTGAAATCAGAAAACCTTTCTTCACACAAAGGATTGTGAGAACGAGGAATTCATTGTTCCAGAAAACCTTAGAGGAAGAATTATTCAGGATGTTTTGAAATAAGATACAGTAGATAGACAGGATCATACACCATATGAAGGGTGGTATATAAATCTAAATTGTTATTTTAGATATGTGGGAAGGAATGGTATTAAAGAGAAAAGCAATGAAATCAGATAAGAGATTTGCCACAATCTAAAAAATGGCAGAAAAAGTTTGCTGAGCAAAATATCTTAAATTCTATTGTTTTGTTTATCCAATATGATTTACAGCCTTCATTTGAGGCATAAAGATTTTTTTTTTTAAATGTACATCTTTATTTTGTCTTCCATTTGTTTTCCAATCATACCCAAGAAAGAGTTCAGTTAAAACATAGTGTTATACAGTATCAGGTTGTTTCATTCTCTTTTTGTGGTGATCCTGCAGAACTTGAATGCTCCATTGATGGATTACCCATCCAGTTTTATTGCTTGATCAGTAATTTGCATCTGCATTTCATTGTGTGGGTCAATAGCTTTCTTCCACCACCAGTGAAATAATCAGATTGCAAGAGTTTTGCTTTTTGTGCCTTTTCTAGATTAGATACTCTCAGCTGAACAAGTCATTTCCTAACATGTTGGTAACAATGAACCTCTTGCAAGTGGAAAAATGATGCTTGTCCCAATGCTTTGCTCATACTATGAAGATGATAATTCTTAGAGAATCAAGTGTAATCCTGCCCCCAATGGTTAGTTGGTTCTTCTGTCCTGCTCATGAGCCAGGCTGGCTGTGCTGTCATATTCAGTGCCCCGGAATACTGTGAACCCACCTTGCTCATGAACTGAAATACTGAGACTGCTACTACAAAAGGTTGATTCTGACATTCTTTTAGCAAACATCTCACATTGGAACCAGTTCAGCCCCTTCCCCTCCACCCCTACACCCTGCAAAACGCATTAAATATTGCATTTAATGCATCCTAGGTAACCAAACGTAATACTTATTGTAGAATGCTTGGATGTGCATGTGTGTGCTGTGTTATTACATGTCTTGTTTTTAAATATTTTACAGTATGTGTAATATACTCTCTTGTGGACAGTAAAACAATACATGATCATTTCACATTTTTATCGTACCTTCCAAAGGTTATCTTATAAAAAATTCCCAGATATTCATGCATCCTCACATCCCAATTATTCAGCCCTCTACCCATGTTTTTTCCAGGGTGCAGGGAACACCCTGTTCCCTCTACCCAACTGTACCTAACAAATATGTTTTATAGAATATTTTATCACCTCAGTCTATTATCAGGTAGTCTGGTCCACATATGCACTACTCTGTTGAAGATGTTTCTTCTTAATCTCCAGGCTTACTTGAATATTGTTCAATCTGAACGTATGTCCTCTAGTTCACTTTAAAGCCTTCAGTTCATGTTTCCTCTCAATCATCTTTTCTCTTATTTCTTATCTTATTTCAGCTTTGCTAGTCCCTCTCATTGTATCGTGTAGTGATGGGCAAGAAACAGAAATTCAAAATTCCCATGTCAAGCCCAATGTGACATCCATTCCTATTTATTAAGCTATAATTAATAATGATGTATTGTTTATCATAGTGAGTAGCATGGATTCGGAACATGTTTGTACTCTGTCCTTGCTCTTCGTTCATGTATTTGAAAGCATATAAGGAACCCTTAGGAACTAAGCTTTCTATATTGGAGTAAATTTTTAAAAGCAGAAGCATTTGTTCAAGGTTATGTTTGACTTTGTTCTGAGCAAGGATAAGAAGTGTTGAACTGAATGTTAGCAATTCATTATTGGACTCCCACATCTTCTCATTAAATAAATCACTGAAGCTTTTCACTGTACGTTCTGTTCGTAAAATTGTCGTCTATCCATATCAATTTCCAAAAATAGTGGCTCACTATGTGTTCATTTACACAATGAAATTACAGTAAATTAGCTGTTCCACCAGACTGGGTGTTTAGTATTTAGGCAAACATTCATTATGAAGAGTTAGCACACCATATGTTCATTGAAATTAAGCAGCGAAGGAGAAGTGTTTCTTACCAAGCCACACCATTTTTTGTATTACTCGCTCTCTCCCCAAATTAAACAAACACCTGGAGACATGATTTATGAACCAGGTGGTTTATTGTTCGGGGCTAAAGTCTCAGTGGCCCTTCTGTGATCCACAGCAGACAAACATACAACACTCAGTTGCCTTCAGCAAGTTGGGAAGTTTGCAGATGTCTGGGTTTGTAGTAGGCTTAATGCACTTCACTCAGGGCTGGCCTTGTGGATAGGCTGTAGACTTCTACATTCTTCACAACCTCACTTTTCTGTTAAAGGTCCTTGAAAGAGTCGTTCCCTCCCAGCTTCGCTCCTTCCTCTTATTCCCAGTCCCTCCATGGGCCCCGCCAATCGGGCTTCCATGCTGCCCACAACACGGAAACTGCTCTGGTCAAGGTCACAAATGATATCCTGACCATTTGTGAACAGGGCTCCCTCTGCCTCCTCATCCTCCTTGACCTATCCACCGCCTTCTTTACCGTGGACCACTCAATCCTCCTACATCGTCTCTCCTCCCACCTCAACCTTCATTGTTCTGTCAACTGATTCTGATCCGATCTTTCACACTGTCTTCACTTTGTGTCCGCCAACAGCCTTTCTTCCAGCCCACGCACTGTCCCGCACGGCATTGTTCAGGGCTCTGTCCTTGGTCCCCTCCTCTTCACCCTCTACATGCTCCCCCTCAGTGACATCATCCGCAGACATGGGATAAATTTCCACATGTATGCAGATGACACTGAACTCTACCTTTCCACTTCCACCCTCAAACTCCAGGACTACCAGCATTCTGACTGCCTGCCTGTCTGACATTGAGTCCTGGACGAGGGACAACTCCAGTCGAATGTCCGCAGGACTGAGGCCCTACTGATTGGCACACATCAGCACCTCCGCACCTCAGGCACTGGCAGCATCAGCAGCTGAGGCTGCACTCTCCATTTCCCAAAGCCAGTCAGGAACCTGAATGTCTTGTTTGACCCAGAATTGTCTTTCCTCCCTCACATCCGCTCCATGACCAGTACTGCTTTCGTCCACCTGCATAACATCGCCAGACTCCGCCACTGCCTCACCCAATCCGTCACATCAAGACTCGACTATGGAAACTCCCTCCTCGTCGGCCTCCCCGGCTCTTTCCTTCACAAGCTGCAGGTCATCCAGAACTCTGCTGCTCATGTCCTCTACTAAACCAAGCTCCATGATCACATCAATCCCACCCTCGCTCGACTCCAATGGCGCACCATCCCCCAGAGCAGTGGTTCCCAATCTCGGGTCCCAACCCAAATCAGGATTGTGGGGGTTCTCAGTAGGGTCGCAAAGGGTCATCAGAAAAAAAATGCTGTTGCTTTTGTTAATGCTGAAAATGCTTTTTTAATGCTGAAAAGTGCCCGAGACGACACTGCCGACCAATTTATATGAAAGACCGTACTAGCGAGTTGCGCTGAGTCCACAAAAGGGATGGAGATATTATCTTGGTTGAGCTTCGTTTCAGTCGTGCAGTTGCCCCCTATGGGTTGGGAGGTCCTGCTGCTGCCAATTTAGGGTCGCAGCAAAAAAATGTTGGGAACCATTGCGCCAGAGGATTGAATTCAAGCTCCTCAACCTCACTTTCAAGACCATTCACGGCCTTGCTTCCTCCTATCTCTCTGACCTGCTGTCTCCCTATGTACCTGCCCACCCCCTCCATTCAGCGGGCTCCCGTCTGCTCCATGTCCCCCACTCGACCTGCCCTATCATCCATGGATAGGCTTTCAGCCTCACTGCCCCCACACTCTGGAACTCCATCCCACAGTCCCTTCACCTCGTTTCCTCCCTTGTTTCCTTCACGACTGGTCTCAAGACCCTCCTCTTCGATGTGCCTTTTGCCAACCTCCCAACTCTCTGCCTCCCCTCCTAACTTTCTTCCACCACTCCCCTCACCCCTATCCTGCCCCTCCCCTTTGCTCAGTTCTCTACCTGGGTGTTCACTACTTTAAGATCTCCTGACGTGAAAGGTGCTCTATAAATGTAATTTTGTTGTTACTGTTGTTGTGCCCTGAGGCTGCAAGGCACTGTTGTCTTCCTTAGGGACTGAGGAATTGGATAACAGCTTACATAATGCCCAGGCTCTGCCCACCCCAACACTCCCACCCCTCCCCCAATACAGTCCTGTCCAATTTCATTGCTTAATAATAATCCCTCAAAAAAACCCAATAATAAAGTGGTCATTTCAATCCGTGACTGATTGTGGAACACTGCTGTGCACAAATTGACTGCCCTGTTTTGCCCACATATATACAATCAATAAACTTTACAGTGTATCATATGAAGCACTTTGAGACATCTAAAAGATATAAAAAGTGCTATATCAAATGCAAGGATCATGATTATTAATATTATTATTAGTAAGAAGCTCCCACATTGCTGGTTCCAAACTTTGTTCCTTTGCAAAGTTAGTTGGCATGTACTGTAAAAGGAAATGCTATTGTACGCATACACTGCCAAGGTTACCAACTAACAGACATGTGCACCTGGAAGCCCTGAGTTTCTCAAATGATAAAAATAGATCTTGTTATTAGCTCACTTCAGGATTTGGAACCCATATCGTCTATGCTGACACGCCAAGGCACTGCTGGTGTATGCTGTATTGTTGTAGATACCATCCTTCAGATGAGACCTTAAACTGAAGTCACCTTCAGGTGAATGTTAAAGATCCCATTGGCACTAATGTATTTGAAAATAGAAGGGAGTTTCTCCTGGTATCCTAGGAAAAACACCCGAATAAAATCAGTCAATCTCAAATATATGATAATAACAAATGCAAAGATTATTAATAATTCTTGCATGCGATATAGCACCTTATCACTTCTTGAGATGGCACAAAGGGTGCTTCACAAAATACACGGGTAAAGCGAATTGGCTATGTTTTGTGGGCAGAACATGGCAGCCACAAATAAACATGGATTGAGTGATCACATTTTTTTGAAAAAGGGATTATTACCCCCAGAAAAGTGATCTACCAATCGACTAACAACTGGGATGCTACTACATTAACAGATGGGTGGAATGAGGAAACTTGTCCAACGTTTCACCCAGATGGGGATTGAACCCAGGTTCTCTTGCTTGCAAGACAAATGCTCCAACAATTACACTATAGGACTCCACGCTAAGATACAGGACGATTATTATTACTGTGGTAAGAAATGGTTGGATTTCTTCATTCCTATTTTACTCAATCACATTTCTGGCATATCTGAAGCTGTAACCACATGAATAGTTAATATTTGAAACTTGTTCTCTTCATTCCATTAGCTCAGTTCCCATTTTTATTTTATCCCAACTGCATTTTGATTCCACATTTTTGGAAACAATTACTTCACTTTTCTAAGTTCCTAAGGGCTTTAAGATTTGAAGACATTTTATTTTGAGCTTTTTTATCTTCATGCTAAAATTGGATAATACTCTCAGATGTATGCATTTTATACGGTCATGATTCCTTAGGCCATTGAATTCAATGTCAGGAGAACAAGTCAGAGTTTTAGCACATGACACCCGGTCCAGATGGGATACATCCTAGGTTACTAAGGGAAGTACAGCAGCAAATAGCAGAGACTGGCCACAATCTTTCAATCTTCCTTGGACACAGGGGTGGTGCCAGAGGACTGGAAGGTTGCTAATGTTACTCCCCTGTATAAAAAGGGGCAGAAGGTCAAACCTGGGAACTACAGGCCAGTCAGTCTAACGTCAATAGTGGGCAAACTTCTAGAGTCTATAACCAGGGATAAGATTGATTTTCACTTCGAAAGATATAGGCTAATAAAGGACAGCCAGCATGG
This sequence comes from Hydrolagus colliei, assembly GCA_035084275.1. Classification (NCBI taxonomy): domain Eukaryota; kingdom Metazoa; phylum Chordata; class Chondrichthyes; order Chimaeriformes; family Chimaeridae; genus Hydrolagus; species Hydrolagus colliei. The sequence goes on along the minus strand of CM068742.1, from coordinate 56,740,191 downwards.
ATTTGTTAAAAGGCAAATCGTGCCTTACAAATCTGATATAATTTTTCAATGAGGTAACGGAATGGGTGGACGAGGGCATCTCAGTTGATGTAGTTTACATGGACTTTCAAAAGGCATTTGACAAAATGTCGCATGAGAGGCTTATTAGGAAAGTAGAGGCCCACGGAGTTAAAGGGACAGTGGCAGCATGGATCCTCAACTGGCTGCGAGACAGAAAGCAGAGAGTTGTAGTGAGCGGCTGTTTTTCAGACGGGAGGGAAGTGTGCAGTGGCGTCCCCCAGGGATCGGTTTTGGGATCACTGCTCTTTTTAATATATATTAATGATCTGAACTTGGGTGTAGGGAGCAGTTTCCAAGTTTGCAGATGATACTAAGTTAAGGAGAATGGTAAATAGTGAGGAGGCTGGTAACCATCTGCAAGAAGATATAGATTAAATGGTAAAGTGGGCAGACACGTGGCAGATGAAGTTTAATGCAGAGAAGTGTGAAGTGATACATTTTGGGAGAAGAAATGAAGGGAGGCAATATAGGCTAGATAGTACAATTTTAAGGGATGTGAGGGAACAGAGAGACCTGGGGATTTATGTTAGTGATTCTTTGAAGGTGGAAGGACAGGTAGACAAAGCCGTTAAGAAGGCATGTGGGAAACTAGGCTTTATAAATAGGGGTATAGAGTACAAAATTCAGAAAATGCTGACTAACCTCTATAAAACTTTGGTTAGGCCTCAGCTAGAGTACTGTGTCCAATTCTAGTCACCACGCGATAGAAAGGATATTAAGACATTAGAAAGGGTGCAAAGAAGGTTTACTAGTATGGTACCAGGATTGAGGGACTTCAGTTATGGGGAAAGGCTAGAGAGGCGAGGTTTATTCTCTTTGGAACAGAGAAGATTGAGAGGAGACCTAATAGAGGTTTATAAAATCATGAGGAAATTCGATAGGTTGAATAAGGAAAAACTGTTTCGACTGGTGGGAAAATCTGTGACTCGTGGTCACAGATGTAAAATAGTTTCAAAATGAAGCAGACGGGAGCTGAGGAGAATTTTTTTCACTCAGCGGATTGTTCGAATCTGGAATGCATTGCCTGAAAAGGTGGTGGAGGACGATTCGATAATAGCTTTTAAAAGAGAATTAGATCTTTATTTAGGGAGAATAGGTCTGTTAGGTTATGGGGGGGGAGAACTGGGCAGTGGGATTGAGTTGCTCTTTTCAAAGAGCCGGCACAGACTAGATGGGCTGAATGGCCTCCTTTTGTGCCGTAAAATTCTATGATTTTATGATTCAATGACACAGGTCTTCAGACATGGGGTCAACTTCCATATGTATACAGATGACACCCAAATATATCTTTCTGCCTCAACCCTCAAGTCCAGGACCTCTGTCCTGACAAACTGTCCATCACACATCAAGTCCTGGAGAGAGCTAACTTTCCATAGTTGAATGTCAACAAGACCAAGGCTCTGCTGATTAGCTTGCGCCAGCACCTCAGGCACTGGCGGCAGCAATCTCCAAGGATGCACACTCCCCCTCTCCAAGCCAGTCAGAAACTAGGTGTCTTGTTTAATCCTCAACTGGCTTTTCTCCCCCACATCCTTGCCATGACCCACTCTGCCTTCGCTCATCTCCGCAACATTGCTTGACTCCACCACAACCACACCCTTCTGGCTACTGAAACTCATTCATGCTTTCACTGCATCCAGACGCAACTATACCAATGCCCTGCTTGTCAGCCTCCCCAATTCCACCTTCCATAGGCTGCAGATCATCCAGAAATCTGCAGCCTATGTTCTCTCCAACACTAGACTGTACAAACCTACCGCTCCCATTCTTGCAAAATCTACTGGCTTCCCATCACACAGAGGTTTCAATTCAAGATCCTGTTCCTCACCTTCAAATTACTCCATGGCCTTGCCCTAGCCTACCTCTGCGACCTCCAAACCCCCTACCAACCTATTTGTTCCCTCCGCTTAGCAGGCTCTGGCCTGCTCTACGCCCACAAAAAATAACACATCATGATTTCTAGGAAAACAAATGTGGCATAAGTCACATAAAAATGTTTACATATCCTCAGTTCGAAAGATGTTGGAGCTTTTATTCCTGTGAAAGTGGTGCTTCCTGCAAACATCACAGATAAATTTGTACAACTGTGTCTCTTCCCAAATTCCTCCCTGTGTTTCACAACTTTTAAAGAACAAGAAAAAAGCCCAGCACTTGTTAACAACAACAACAACAACAATTTACATTTATATAGCGCCTTTCACGTCAGGAGGACGTCCCAAGGCGCTAAACAAGAGGCGTGTGACCCGAGCTGGGAGGGGAGTGTTTGGGAAGGGGTGAAACACGAAGAGGAGGTAAAAGAGTTTGGGGTGAAACAAAAGGCACGATCGAAGAGGAAAGTCTTCAAATCGGCCTTGAAAGAGGAAAGGGAAGAGGTGAAACGGAGGGATTGAGGGATGGCATTCCATAGGGTGGGAGCGGAGAAACTGAAGGCCCGTCCTCCGATGGTGGGGCGGTTCGGGCGGTATTTTTGGTCTCATTAATAGCAGAGCTTCATTCAACCTTTTCGAATGATATTACTTTCGATATTACTTTTGATTCAGATTATTTCTACTCATTATGTTTTGTTTCACGCATATCCTCCATCAAATTGTCCTCCAATTTTCTTTCCTCCTCTCCTGTAGGTGTTTGATTCATTGTTCTTTAATTGTTTGCCAAGCATCCTATGGCATATCACCCAAGTGGCCATATGTGAGCCCTGACAATGAGTGTTTACAGACTTCCGGGTCTACAGAACTGAGCCTGTCCTCACCCCACACAAACGTGCATCCTAATAAAGGGCCTCTGAGAGTGACTAACAGCAGGTACCAGCCAGGTTTCTTACTACTGGTGCCGCTACAACACCCTCAATTCTCAGCTGAGTGAAGAGAGGTCAGGCTTGACTTTGATGTGATCTGCAGTTGAATGGACTACCAATATGAATTGCCCAGTCTCCCATAATAATTATAATCATTGCTTTTGAGATAGTGCTTTACAATGGTGACCTGAATTCAATACCAAAGTCTGTGGAATCATGCTCCAGATACAAGAGACTTTGGACTAGGAGCAGAACCACACATATGTCAATGGGAATTTTTCTAAAATTTCATACCCCCATCACACCAGGCCTTGCAGGCTAAATTGACTCCCTGGCACAGAATGGAGCAATTTCAAGATCCTCACACTCACATACAAATCACTTCACGCCAAAGCACCTCCCTACCTCTCCAACCTGCTCATTCTTCACCCTTTTCCCTGCGTAATTTGTTCAGTTGGCTTCTGCATATCCCTCAATATCTCTCCTCCACTATCAGTGACTGTGCTTTAAACCTCTGGAAGCCTTGCCTCAATCCCATTGTCTCCGTCCTTCTTTATCCATCTTCAGATCACATCTGAATACTTACTTTATTGGCAACGGTGGTGACCCATGGTGACTTCTCCTTTCTCCCTGGCTTGGAAAAATACAGTTTTAAAAAAAAACATACATAAATATGTGTATATAGTTTTAAGTCTGGAAACAACTGCAAGAATTCCTACTTTCCTCTATAAATTGTGTGCTTCAACTGAATTAATACGACAAAGGACAACACATTGTTGATGCAAATCAAAGCTTCACTCACAGAGTTATCAAGAATTGCTTACAGTATAATTTAAACTCAGATAATCAAGTTAACACTGGAAAGCAAGGCAAATTAATGTACTCTTAAGGGTCTTTTTCTTGTCTATTGTTCAATTTATCAATTTACTTGTTCCAAAAGATATTCATTGGGGAACTGTTTAGAACATGCACGTCAGGCGCAGAATTGAAAAACACTGTAAAAAAAAGTAAACACAAATAAATATTTCTACATAATAGGAGACAGACAATTCAATTTATTTTTCAGCCTGCCACATGCAGAAACTCATCAGCATGCTTAAGAGTATCCTACACAAACAGAGATTTTCATGTGTCCCACCTATACATGGAAATCCCAGAAACAGATTGTTGGAATGCACATTCTCCCCATGGAGGGACTAATCTTACTTGTCTAATTCCTGAATGTTTTAGGTGCAGCTTGGTAAGACTCAAGGATTGGGAATCTCAGAGTCTGCTGGTGTCTCAACTAGCTAAAACCTCATAGCTTGCCATTGATATTGCTGTCCGGCAAACTTTATCGCTATTTGTCCAATTAGGTCCACCCTATCTTTTAGGTATTCAAGATCCTCGTCCTCACTTTCAAGGCCATTCATGGCCTTGCACCCACTTATATCTCTGACTAGCTGTCTCCCTATCAGCCTGCCCGACATGAAAGGCGCTCTATAAATGTAATTTTGTTGTTGTTGTTGCCCATTCCCTCCATTCAGCGGGCTCTGGCCTGCTCCACGTCCCCCGCCCAAACCGCCCTACCATCGGTGGCTGGGCTTTCCGCCCCTCTGCCCCCACACTCTGGAACTCCACCCCGCAATCCCTTCACCTCGCTTCCTCCCTTTCCTTCTTCAAGGCTGGCTGACCGTGCCTTCTGCTCCCCTCCTAACTCTCCCCCCTCTCATACTCTCCTTCCCGCTATCCCAACCCCCCACGTCCCCACCCCACTCGGGTCCCGACCTAACTGTTCAGCACCTTGGGACTTCTTCCCACGTGAAAGGCGCTCCATAAATGTAATTTTGTTGTTATTTAGGGCTTTGATTTGCAGGGTTAATAGGAGCTGCGTGAGATGACTCCCTGCACCTACTGCCTGGTCTGCCCTTCCACTCCTGCCTATGAAGCTGACTTCATCTCCAGCGTCCCTAGCAACACATTGTTGGCCACAACCCCCATCCCTGTAGCCGCCTCCCATGTTTGCCACAAATCCACCTTACTGTTTGATCCTGGACTTTGCAGTTGGGTTGGAGAAAGCCTCCCTGCAACATCCCAGGAGTTCAGATTCATTAAGGAAGGCAAACAATAAATGGGGTAACTGTAGATTATAATTGATATGAACATCAGGTAGACAGAATGAATAGATCCATAAGAATGAATTGGGTTATTACTTTAAAAATATTACTGAGAAAGAGTGAGAGAAAAGACACACATCATAAGCCCCAGTTATGACGAAGGATCGTGGAACCGAAACGTTGGTTCACTTTCCTTTCTGCATAGATGCTGCCTGACCTGCTGAGTATTCCCAGCGCCTTCTGGTTTGTTTCAGATGATAGGATTGAAGTTAAAATGGAGGAACAGTGTAAAATCACTGCTGTGGAGTACTGAAGGTAATAAGACAAGCAGCAATGAAAGAAAAAAGCTGAAGTGCAGACAGGCTGTGCAAGACAAACAGAAAGGTAGGGTGCACTGGCATGTTGAAGGAGATGCTGACATAGCTTAATAATCGAGAAAGAAAATGACATCCTATAAGACACTCTGCCTTCAGGCTGCAGATGACATTGAAAGTGCTGTGGACATGAAGAGAATTTTGTGCTACTATCAATGTTCTCTGCCCCGGGAGTTAGCTGCTATTGATTTACAGCTGACTGTAAGAAACAAAAGAATTTATGAAGGGAATCTGTTCAGTAAAACACACCATTAGCATTCTCGACTGCAGCAATAAAGAGACTAATTTAATAATCCAAGTAATACACATTAATAGATTTTTTTAATATAAAATCTGCCCAGCAGCAAATTTGTGCATTACTTTTTTATTATATGTTACATGTGAAAAAATGCTAATGTAGACAATCTGACAGCTTTCACACGGCACTGCTTGCAAACTGACCAGCCATATATGTGATGAGTTTTATCTATTCCCACTTGAATTTCAACTACTGGAAAACTGAGATTCTGGCTACAGGCCACCGTTGAAAAGTCCAGCTTACTCATACTTGTTTTCCAGGAGCTAACCCCCAGAAAATCACTGTCACTAAAGCTTCAGTGGAATCAAGATGTTGAGCTGTCCCTCCTGGTTTGATGTTAAAGCCATCAAATTTGTTACACTAAGAAGAAAGAAATATATTGGTTTCAGAATAGGGCTTAACATGAAACCAAGCTGTAAGATTTTTCTGAAGACAGATCACTTTGTTGCATCATCAATTGTACCTGTCAGAAATTAAGCAAATTATATAACATTTCAGTTGTAATCTACAGGAAAGGAATCATTTCACATAATTTCTTTATGAGAAGCTGGAAGATAGAAAAGCTACACAAACAGACAAAAAATAGAACTATAAGGAAATAAAGGGCAATATTTGCAGTTTGCCTTAAGATATCCTCTGTCTTAATTACCACAAGGAATGATTTAAGAAATACCACAACATTATTTACTGTTCCTGAATTAGCAGAACCCTTATTAACAAAACAATTAATAAGGAGTCCTATAGCTCAGTGCATTTATGGGACACTGCTGTGAACAATTGGCTGCTGCGATTCGCCAAAAATATACAGTCCATGCACTTTACAGCTTGCTTTGAGACATCTAGAAGACGTGCGCCTTGGGACGTCCTCCCGACGTGAAAGGCGCTATATAAATGTAAATTGTTGTTGTTGTTGTTGTAAAGCGCTATATCAAATGCAAGGATTATTATTATTGTTTCCAATATTCCAACTGGTGTCAGACTGATTCGTTTGATGGCATTCTCACTTTCTGAGTCACAAGGTTGTGATTTCAAGCTCCAAAGTAGGGTTTTGAACTATACCAATCTAGTCTGACACTCTAATGCAGTGCTGGGGGAACACTGCATTGTGTGTGTTGCCATCCTCCAGATGTTTACCTGTGCAGTGGACATTATAGATCCTATTGGCGCTGTTCGAAAAGAGGAGTTTCTCTCGGTGTGCTGACCAAGATCAGTTGGTTGCAATGACCAAAGAAGGCATATTGTAAAAAAACAAGTAAGGTTTTCGGTGCTCCTCACAGACTTCTGGTATAATACAGTCAATCTATGTGCATTGTAGCTATATCTCCACCATTTAAGGACAAGGAAACACAAATAGTTTTAATTGCTTACACTGTACACAATAGTTGAACATTTGTACAATAGATTATTGCATTCAACAAAATTCAGGATATGTTCCTTGGTGAACATTTTCAACTGCACAATCATTCCAGTTTTTGAAACAAAGTTCAAAGATAACAGTTTATTACTTTTACATTCACAACTTACTTTTATATCCACAACAAACTATTGGGTAATATCTTCCAGTGATTTTTAAAAATATACAAAACTACCTGTTGCAGCTTCATTTGTAATCAAAGGCTTAAATACGGAATGTAGATTTACACACAGAGAAACATTTTGTCTTCATTTGTATAGATAGATTATTATATCAAATTATATACATAAGGGGAGGGAGAGAGGGTGGGTGGATCGATCGATGGACGGATGAACAGACAGGCAGACAAATCGATAGATGGACAGAATGATAAAACAACATTTTCAAGAAAAATAATTTCAAGCTAGCCAATAGTCATTTAGAAATTGATTCCTCATAAACAAATTTAAAAATAATTGCATAAATATCCAACTTTTTTTTCAATGCTGATTTTCTGAACTCTGGCTCTTCACTTGTGAGCTAACATTAGTGCACTCCATCTGTGCTCCCGCATGACAGATATTTCTCAGTCAAATGTGAAACAAAAAATATACACAGCCTTCAAATTTATTTTAGAACAAATCATTTCCTGTGAGGATTTTTGTTTCTTTACAAAACATCTCTACATTGGCACTAAAAGCCTGAAATTCCATCTAGTCCTCTAAGACATCTTGGAGGGGACCTTATATATATATTATATATTAATAGATATATTAAGTGAATTAAGACAGCAAACCTTGAACAATAATTTCAGTAAAACAAGGCAAAATGACAAAAAGTTCAGAGTAGTAAAGAGCAATTTGGGGAAAGACATCAAAGGATCATAAGAAGATAAAAGATAAATGTATTGAACTTCATTTGCTAGTCATCAGCCCACCTGTCAAGCTCTCAGTCAGAAAGTAATTTTTTTGCATAGATATTCACGAAAAATTGGAGCAGCTAAACAGCAGGTTGCCAGAAATGGTTATTGCTTAATGGGAAAGGATATGTGTCCAAGCTGTGGGCAATAAGATGATGGCAACGCTGTCACTAATTTCACAGTGAGGCATGATGCCAACCAGGTACCTTGCAAGGAGTTCCTGGTATCCGCCACCCACCCAGTCAGCGTTCAAATTCCTGGCTTGTAAGATGTTAAACAATCAATTAGTGACTATCCTCCTTGAGAAGAGGTAATGGTATCTCCTTGCAGCTGAACTGGCTCCAAGGTTGCATATTTGACAATAAAATGTCACAATCAAGATCCCTCCATGGTAGTCCAGTTCCTGGGTCCAGGAAGGTCTGCAGGATGTGATTAGGTAAGCAGGATGCGTTCCTCCAGGGAAAAGGCGTGCTTTCCATTCCAAATGATATCTCAGGAATGTCAATGTATGGATGGGATGCATGGAACTTTGGTGCAATGCTGATGATAAACAGGCCTGCCTGGTTCATCAGCAGGATTTGGGAGGGCAGACCAATCACTGGGGGAAGGGATTCTCGCTAATCAGCTCCTGTTAATCCTGAAAGCTAAAACCCAAACGGACAAGTAATGGGAAAGCTTGCCAGATAGTACTTTCCATGACAAGCTTATGTGCTTTTGCCTGGTTATACTCCAGCAATACCCCAACACACCTAAAGCCTTAGCTCTTGCAAACCTGTATCTAATACTCTCCAGAATTAAGTAAATAGGAGGTGTCCCTCTAAGGGGAGAGTGTGCATTCCATTCCAATAAACATCTCAGGAATTTCTACATGTAGGTGTATTTCTTGTGTGATCTTATGAACAACATAGACCCTTACCGATCACAAATGAAAAGTGTCATGGTGGGAAAGGACATTTCATTGGTTAAAATCTTGTTGTTGCAAAATTATTCAGTGACATTTACTGTACTTCTTATTTTCTGTCACAAGTCATTTAAGATTACTGCAACAAAAAACATTCCGACTGTTCTGCGGTAGTGCCCTTGGGTCAATACCACTGTTAACATTTTCCTGGACATCATTCATCTGACTTTTTTTCCTAATTCATTTCAAACAGTCCAATATGATTTCCTGCCTATCTGCTGCTGCACATCCTATGGTCCCAGACACATAGATAAACTCACAGAATTAGTGTTTTCATGAAAAAGTAATATACTTTTGGCAATTTCAAAGATAGCTGTTCTACTAATATCCTTTCTCAATGTGAAGAATTTTATATTAATACAGCATTCACCTTGATAGATATGAAGTTAAAAGGAATGACCAATCAGTTTTCAACTTTGGCTGTAAGTGGCATTGCTGAAAGCTTCTATAGACTGAAATTCTATTTAGGGCAGGGAATTTAATATCCATGTACAGTACAAGCATTCTACAGAGAGTGCTGCATTAGAAAGTGCTGAGCAAATCAGATTGCTTTTACATTCCTGTGGAACTACTGATAAAATAACAGAATTTTTCTTAAATCTCATTTTGCCTGGTTCTGGTGCAGTGCTTTACAAAACTGCACCATCTCATGAAACAACTGTGAATCATTTTTAATCATAGGCACACAGATGGCTAGAAGCGGCAGCAGTCCAGTTAAAATAGTTGCATCTCAGCATTTCTGCTCTAATTAAAGATATTATGAAATAAGAGTGTGAAATATATAGCAATTTGTTCTTCGTCTTTTGAAAGAAATGGCGACTCTGTCATGTTTATTGGCAGTTTTTAAAAATCTTTATATTGTGAAGCTAGGCGGTAGTCCATGTATTGCAAGATACCACCAAAAGCAGTTGTCAGAACAGAAGAAGTCCATTCAATTAATTTGTCTTTGCCACTGGTTAAATGCTACCAATATTGAAAATGCTGCCAGAACATAAGATAAATCAAGACAAAGCTAGCAATAGCCTTTAGTTTTGAAAGCTGTTAGATTGTATGAGGAAGGGAAGATTGGAAGAGGTATATAGTGCCACAGACTTCTGGGAATAATTAGTTAGATGCAGGGCAATAACTTTTATGCATCTAAAATATAGAGTCTCTGAACAGGGTTGCTTATCCCTTCTCTCCTCCAATCTCTCTGCCTTGACTCCTCTTTCCACTCGTTTATATCTGGATTGAAGACCTTTCTCTTTGACAGTGCTAACAGTCACCTCTCCTTAAGCGTGTCAGACTTCGTTACTGGAATGATTGAATCTTGCAACACAGGAGGAAGCCATTCAGCCCATTGAACGAGTTACAAACTAGTCCCACTTCCCCCACTCTTACCCATGCAAATTTCTCCTTTTTAAGTATCTGTCCAATTCCCTTTTGAAAGACATTATTGAATCTGCTTCCACCACTCTTTAAGCAGATTCTAGATCTGTACAACTGTCCAGGTAAAAAAATTCCTTGTCTCTCCCCTCTTCTTTTGCCTATTATTTTAGATCTGTGTCCTCTGGTTACTGATTACATTCAAAGCCCTTTATGGCCTCGCCCCATCCTATCTCTACGACCTCCTAACCCTTACCAACCATCCCGCCCCCGCCACTCAGCAGGCTCCGGTCTGCACCATGTTGCCCGACCCACCCACCCCACCATCGGCAGCTGCCCCAACATCTTGAATTCCATCCCTTCATCTTGCAACCCTCCCTAGCTTCCTTCAGGTCCCACCTCAAGACTCTCCTCTTCAACAGTTCCATTGGTCATCCCCTTCCCCTCCATTCTCTCCACCCTCCCCTATCCCAGCTCAAGTTGGAAAAACTGTCCAGTGCCTTGGGATTTCCTCCCAATGTGAAAGACACTATACAAATGTAATTTTGCTGTTGTTGTTGAAAACTCTTCAATCCTTTTGTTTTGCACATCCCAACTGTATTCCTAAGTGACAGTTTCTATATACAGGATTTCTTCAGAATAATGCACAAATAAAGCATAATGGCACCCCATTTAGGACTAGTAATTATTGCCAGTTATCCCAACACACCTGTGCAGAAGGATAAGTAGTAACCCTTCACAGGGTTAAGAGCCCACAACACATCAACAATTCAATCAAATATCTAGGTTATGCTTCAGAAATTAACCTCAGATCCTCAAAACGTTAATGCACAGTTGGAAACTAATCAATGGACAATTAAATCAGACAATAATACTGTACTGACATCCAGCAGAAAATATTCCACAGGGTAGTGTAGTCAGTCACAAGATTTTTTTTATCATTTATAAATTGAGGCACATCAAGAAATTATAGATAGAAACAATGCCGATTCATACTTCAAGAAGCAGCTGCACAAATTATCCATGGTTCTGTCTTAAGACCACTTTCTGTTTTTTCAATATTTTAGAAATCCATCTTAATTTAGATTAGAGGATGCTTTTGTCCCTTGATGTTCATTTTGGATATTATGGAAAACTAGCTTCCATAATAATAGTAATAACAAAATCCTGCATGAACGTAACATGTTAAGACGACGGTTTTAAAACTACAAGAAATTTCAGACCTTGAAAAGCTTTCCAAAAAAGGTGAGTTTATTGTAAAACTCTGACCTAACTATAACAGTTTGCTTTGTTAATTCTAGGCTACATGCATTTAGCTCATTGAATTAGACCTTAAGTGGTCCATTCCCCAGTTAATATGCTGGAAAGAATGTTGCATCAATTCCAACTCAGATTGAGCAATTCAGATTGAGAAATAGCATTTTATTTATCATTCTCTATTACTAGGGACTGAGCACTCTGTAAATGCATTAGTGCTTTTGTGCAACTGTACTTCCCTTAACAATATTAGTTTTTTATGTTATTAAAAAGTTTGGAGACCAATCATCTGTTTAATACCATTAAAAAGAGTGCCTTGAACATTGGACTGCTCAAGAAATTTGAAGGAACAGACTAAACGGAATCAGAAAGGATTTACCCCCTATAAATATAAGGATTTACCCCCTATCTATGTTGATACTGTACTGTAATGTGTGAATTGATGTTCCACTGAAAGTATCTCTTCAACATAAGCTTGTCTAGCAGGTTCCAAAGCAAATTGCTTCACAAAAACATGACTTCTAAACCAATTCATACTGTGTTTTCTCTGCAATCTATCTGATATTTTCATGAATTTCAACAAGTATTGACTATCAAGTATTCACAAATTCAGGAAATAACTTATATTAAACTCTGCCTCCTGAGACAAAGCTGAACTCAATACAGGTATATCAATTCACACAATTAAGGTACAAATAAATATGATTACATTTTTACCAAATAGTTGTGTATACTTATAATATTGTCCTGTGTGCATTTGTCCACTGAGTCATTGAGGGAGCTCTTGCCAATTAATTTTATTTATTTAAGTCTCCAATGGAAGTAAATTGTCAAAGGTAAAACTTTCAAGAAAAGTAAACTCTGCGAAATTTCTCTTTGATCCATTAAAGTAATCCAGCAACACTCTGGAGATCACCAGTCTAACTCTACAGCATACATTAATCAACTCTGACCACATCCATTCCTCAGATGATACTTCCTTGGCCACAGCAGTATAAAACCCAACATTGTCTGCATGATATTTGTATATCTATGTCTAGACTTAACCTTCCAGACCCTTCTTAGTCAAACATTTACCTAGCGTGTTTTAAATCATTGTAATGTGAACAGGTTTCATGGCAGTGTATTCTACATACTGCACCTACTACGTGTACTTGGAAAAATAAAATATTTTTACCCTTAGTAACATTAAATTGAACGTTAAAAAATCTTTAATGATAATAATCCTTACATTTAAAATTACATTTTCAAGTCTTCTGGACATCTCAAAATCTTCACAGAATATGCTATAAAGTGTATGGACGGTACATATTTTGGCAAAATGTGGCAGCCAATTACACACAGCAACATACTGTTGGATGCGTGGTTATTTAGTAAGTTTTAGATAGTTTTCACAAACCAACCTTATTTTATTTCATAAAGTTAGTTGACTTCTGTTACTCTTTCTTCCTACTTTATATCCTGGAATTACTATTTTTACTCTTCTTTGCATCTTTTTCAACATATTGATATCATTTTGAAAGCTGGATAAGAAACTCCTAAGGAAGGTTATAAATAGGACCACACCAATGAGCTATTAAATATCACAATAACCAGATTCAATTTATAATCTAATACCCTTAGGATACAGCATGAATTTTGACTTTACTTTTTGAAAATAGCTTTAGACTAACCAGTTGTATGTCTATTAGACAATTTCAATTACCATTTACATTTACACAGTGCCCTTCGTGATGTAAGGATATCTTAAAGTGCATCACACAGCTGACTGGGTACCAGTGCTGGGCGAGAGAGAGTTGAGGGTATGCAGACAGCTGACAAAAGTGTGGTTAACAAGAAAGATCATGAAGTGGGTTTTGAAGGTGGGTGATCTGAGGGTAATTGAAATTCGTGGAGACCTGTAGCTCAGTGGTTAGAATACTCTCCTTACAAGCAAGAGACCTAAGTTCAATTCCCAGCAGAGCGAAAACTTGGGCAGGTTTCCTTACTCTGCATGCCTGATAATAATCCCTCAAAATAAACAATAATAATTTGGTCACTCAATCCACGATTGTTTGTGGGCCACTGCTGTGCGCAATTGGCTGCCATGTTTCTCCATCAAATATATACAGTCAATTCACTTTACAGTATGTTCTGTAAAGCGCTTTGAGACGTCTAGAAGACATGAATTTGATTTTGGTCCTTCTCTTTTCTTCACGTGAAGATTTTCTTTTTTCCACATTCTTAAATTAATCTACTTTCATTTTAATTTTTATTGCTTTCAAAGCATATTCCTCATTTGTTTCTTTCAAGTAAGCTTCTTCGTATTATCCCAAACATTATTCAGCTAAAGCCTTGCACCTATTTATTCTATCATCACATTACAAACAGTTACAATAATAAAATTGGTCACCCATTCCCTGGTTGTTTGTGGGATATTGGTGTGTGTAAATTAGCTGTAACATTCAGTTGCAAAATAGACACAGTCACACTGGCGTTTTACAGTATATCCTACAAAGCATTTTGAAGAATTTTGAGATCTTCAATTCTTGTGACAAAGCACTACTTTGAATATGGGAATATTATTAATTTTTATTACAATGTTTAACACATTTCCTGCGGTGGATCTATTGGTCTCAGTTGGGCGAATACAATACTAAAACAATACAGAAATGGATGCAATATATCAGTCTACAAATTCTGCCTACTAACATTTAGCAATCCTGTAGCTCAGTGGTTAGAGCACTCGCTTTTCAATCGAAAGACCTGGGTTTGATTTCAGGCAGGACAAAACCTTGGCCAAGTTTTCTTTCCACATGCCTGATAGGGGACAAAGTCATAGCACAGTCATTAAACAAGTATTTTTCTACTGTTTTCACCGTAGAAGACGCTAGAAACATACCAAAAATAGAGGGGAACCAAGAAGACAATGTTAGCAAGCAATTTAGGGAGATTAATATTAGTAAAGAAATGGTTTTAGGTAAATTGTCAGGTCTTAAAACCAATAAATCCCCTGGCCAACATCCTAGAGTTTTAAAGGAGGTGGCTACTGAGATAGTGGATGGCTTGTCTATGATCTTCCAAGATTCTCTGGATATTGGAAAAGTCCCCATTGATTGGAAGATTGCAAACGTAACTCCACTATTTAAGAAGGGAGGGAGAGAAAACATGGGGAACTATAGACCAGTTAGTCTGACATCAGTGGTTGGGAAAATTCTTGAGTCCTTAATTAAAGACATCAGTATGGGATATCTGGAAAAACACAAAAAGATTAGGCAGAGCCAACATGGCTTTACAAAAGGAAAGTAATGTTTGACTAATCTTTTAGAGTTTTTTGAAGATGTATCCAGCAATTGGATAGAGGGGAACCAGTAGATGTGGTATATTTAGATTTTGAGAAGGCACTTGATAAAGTGCCACACAAAAGGCTGTTGCACAAGATCAAGGCCCACGGGATTAATGGGAACATATTAACATGGATAGATGAATGGCTAACTGGTAGAAAACAGAGTAGGAATAAACGGATCATTCTCAAATTGACAGGATGTAACTAGTGGAGTGCCACAAGGATCAGTGCTTGGGCCTCAGCTATTTACAAGTTACATTAATGATCTAGACGAGGACATTGAATGTAACGTGTCTAAATTTGCGGATTACACTAAACTAGGTAGGAGAGTGAGCTCTGAGGATGATGCAAATAAATTGCAACAAGATATAGATAGGCTAGAGGAGTGGGCAGGTAGGTGGCAGATGGAATTTAATGTGGGGAAGTGTGAAATTATTCATCTAGGTAACAAAAATTAAAAAAATGGATTTTTTCTAGAAAGGGAGAGATAGATATTGTTAGTATTCAAAGGGATTTGGGTGTCCTTGTACACCAATCTTAAAAAGTTAGTTTGCAGGTGCAGCAAGCAACTAAGAAGGCGAATGGCCATGCTAGCATTCATTTCAAAAGTACAAGAGTAGGGAAGTCTTGCTGCAACTGTATAGGGCTTTGGTGATTCCGCACTTAGAGTATTGTGTGCAGTTTTGGGCTCCTTATTTAAAAAAGGACATACTTGCCTTAGATTGGGTGCAGTGTAGATTCACTAGGTTAGTTCCTGGGATGAGGGGAGTGACCTACGAGGATAGGTTGAATAAACTAGGGCTGTACTCTCTAGAGTACAGAAGAATTAGGGGGGATCTTATTGAAACATATAAGATTCTTAAAGGGATGGATTAAGTAGACACTGAGGGACTGTTTCCCCTGGTAAGAGAATCTATAACCAGGGGTCACAGTCTTAAAATTAAGGGTCAGCCTTTTAGAACGGAGTTGAGGAAACTTCTTCACTCAGAGGGTAGTGAATTTATGGAATTCACTACCCTAGAAGGCTGTGGATGCTCAGTCCCTGAACATTTTCAAGGCTGAGACTGATAGATTTTTTAAAAATAGAGGGATTAGGGGATATGGGGATAGGGCAGGTAATCAGAGTTAGATCAAAAGATCAGCCATGATCTTATTGAATGGCGGGGAAGGCTCGAAGGGCCAAATGGCCTACTCCTGCTCCTAATTCTTATGGTTTTATGGTCTTATAATAATCCCTCAAAAATAAACAATAATAAACTGGTCATTTAAATCCATGACTGTTTGTGGGATCCTGCTGTGAGCAATTGGCTGCCTTGTTTAGCCCACATATATACAGTCAATTCACCGTACCGTATAAGCGGGAGGAGTTGGGAAGGCCAACAAGCAGGTCGTTGCCATAGTCTGGACATGATGAAGGCATGAATGAGAGTTTCAGCAGCCTGAGGGGTGAGGTAAGGGTAGAATCGGGCAATGTTGTGTAGGTGAGGGAAAGCAGAGCGCATCATGGCTTGGATGTGGGGGTGGAAAGGCAGTTGAAGATCGAACAAGACACCTAGGTTCCTGACTGGTTTGGTGAGGTGGAGTGTGCAACCATGGAGGTTGATGCTGCCAGTGGTTGAGGGGTGGAGATGCTGGAGCAAACCAATCGGGTGGGCTTCGGCATTCTTTACCATCCAGCATTACCATCCAGCATTATTTACAAAATATAATTACTTACCTTCTAAATACTTATTTACATTTTATTTAAGTGAGTAATCATGATCTCATTCATCAATCAATCTGAGACCAACCCTCCACAGGTTCAAGTGCTGTGAGACGCAAACCTGCGTGCAGGGTGCTATATAAGTACAAGTTGCAGTTGTTGGTGAATTATGAATTCATGAAAATGACCTGAACTTGGCACATTAACTATTGGAAAATTGATACTGCGGTTTAAAGAACATAGGCTCTACTAGATAAGCATTTGGTGCAAACATAATGGTCAGTTACATTAAATGTTTTGAAACTGTTTTGCAGAAGCTTAAGACTGTAAAATTGAAACATGTTTAAATTTATGGTAATACCCTATATAATAACAAACATACTATCTTACGTATTTCTGTCACCTTTGCATGTTTATGCTTGTGTGGAAATGCTATGCATTCTTTTCTCAGCCTGACACTAATTAAAATATATTTTATATAATAACAATCCTTGCATTTGATGCAGTGCCTCATGACATCACCAAGATTTCTGAAAGCGCTTCACAGAATATACTGTAAACTATAGTGACTGTATATTTTGTACCTGAAACACGGCAACTAATTGTGCACAAAAGTATTCCACAAACAACCGTGGATTGAGTTTTGAAGGGATTATTACCCCCAGAAAAGCAATCCGTCAATCTACTCACAACCGGATTCCTACTTACTGCTTGGCAAACAGAGGCTTGTGGCATAGGGAGACTTGCCCATCATTTCTCCCTGACAGGAATACAACCCAGGTCCTCTTGCTTCCTTTGCTTACTTGCTTGCAAATCACAAAAAGCAAGAGTGATATCTTAAGAAATACTGGAGAAATATTGCTCATATTTATTTCTCAAATATCACTCGTGTTTGTTTTTCAATAGGTTTATCAACAACAATAATAACAAACAAAATTACCTTTATAGAGTGCCTTTCACGTTGGGAGGACATCCCAAGGTGCTAAACTAGGTTAACCTAAGTTAAAAAATTGTTTCATTTTGACTACAGGTAATTACAACCTAGAACAACATTAATATTTATAACAGAAAAGCTTAAGGCACCAGACACCAAATTAATAGTGTTAATTTCCCTACAATTGATATCACCAGCTTAATTAGGAGAAATCTATGCATTCTATGTGTGAATATAAGTTTTACTCTGATCTGCACAAGTGTGTGTTCCCTAGCCAGTCACATAAACTCTGCTATGTTTGCTATCTATCCAGAACCTACTTAAAAAAATTATGTTTTTCTTCATGCATTTGATGTTATTTGTTCTGCTCGCCGTGGTGAAGGATATCAATTCAGGGGTAGTAAGCATTTGACAGGAGTCAACAGCAAGCACTCATAGATGAGGTGTAGCACAGCCAGATGCAGAGTAAGAGTCCCACTACTCTGTCCAAATGATGTGGATGAGCTCAAACCTCAGAATAGCACCCTCTACTGCACCAGTGTGAATTTCTCCATTTCCCATGCTAACCATCCATGAAAACTCTGTCAGTGACTGGAAATTTATTGGCAATTTATATAAAATTACCGACAGCTTTGTGCTCTGGACCTGCTTCAGCCCATATTATATTAATATAGGACCTTTACAACTGACAGTGAAGACTTTCGTCTTATCATTTTGAGTTAGATTCAAATCCAGGTCAGAGAAACGAAATAGCAATGTACTGATCCACTGAGCCACCTAGTCCCTAAAGCAATTATATGTAAAGTCTAGCATGTGTAAACTGTAGTTTTTGTATATTTCAGATTCTGTACAAAATTATATTACATGATTCTGATCAAGTATAGCTTTTTCATACTCGTCCTCTTAAATCTGTCAAATTTTGAAGCTTTAACTCAAGTTGTTCTGGAAGTAACTTTTCAAAGAACTGTTTCATATTTAAAAAATTAAATATTGTAAATAAGGTCATTGAACTATTTTATCACCTTACTCAACACACAGTGGGGTTTTTCTGCTCCATTTACCAAGTGGAGTACATTTTTTGAGGTGCATTCCTAATGGGATATCCACACAGATATATAAACTTGAGTCATGAATATACAATGAATGGAATCAAATTGTAGGGACTTTCAAAGAAACCTATGAATAATAGCAGCAATTTTTTTTAACTGTCCTTACAATGTGCTGAATCATCAACTAAATCAAACAATAAAATTACATTTGTAGAGCGCCTTTCACATCGGGAGGATGTCCCAAGGCGCTGAGCATTCGGGGGTCAGGAGACAATTGCGGGCGGCAGCAGGGTTGGAATGAGGAAGGCATGAGAGGAGGGTGGCTGAAGGCATGGTCGAAAAGGAGGGTTCTTGAGTCGGTCCTTGAAGGAGGCAAGGGAGGGACCAAGGCAAAGGGATTGTGGGATGTAATTCCAGAGAATGGGGACAGAGAGGCTGAAAGCCCATCCTCCAATAGTAGGGCAGGTTGGGCATGAGGCAAGGAGCTGAATGGAAGGAGCAGACACGTTGATAAGTTGAAACAATTAATAATAGTGTTCACCTCCAGAACAGGAGACAAATAAAAACTACAGAGGAATTATTCTTCCTTTATCACTAAAATGTGCTGATCTTGCAAACCAGTGAAACATATTGTTTCTGTAAAATAATTGTAAAGATGGATTATAAAGGGAAAATACCCTATTCTCAACACGGACGTCTTATGTCAGCACCTCAGGATATCCTCCCGAAGTGAAAGGCATTTTACAAATGGAATGTTGTTGTTGTCTGAAATAGACAATTTGGTGAAACAATCGTCAACTTGCCACAGGATTCCCTAATAATGGTGCACAAACGGTTCTGGGGAATCCTATCGGGAACTGGCAGTACATCAAGCCAACAGTTTGAGATTCCCAATCCAAAGCATCATTAGTATATCGTGTGGTTGCCACAAGCTGATGGTGGCACACTGCTGGTTACTGGCAGAAATGCCCGTTAGCGACTTCAATGAACCAATCTGCTACTGTTTTTTTTATTACAATTTCACACGGTAGCGAGAGAACAGAAGGATATGAAGGAAAAAGGACTGAAATTGCTAAGCATTATTTATTTCTAAGCTTTCACAAAATGTACCTAACAAAGAAAAGCATTTACCGCACACCAGCAACTTCGCTACTTCACTGCTGGGTTGCTTTGATTAGAATAAACAGTTTTATAGCTATAAAATAAGAAGGGAAATAATGTATCAAGAGAGTAAAATGTTTTGTGCAACACTATTTTCATATCCTACCACTTTCTTTCCCACAATTTAACCTATTCTGTCCTCTTAAAGCTTTGCTTAAGTGATCTGCCTTTTTTCAATGGGAATCAGTTGACCTGCTCTCACCTCTCAACACTCTTCACAATGTGCAGAGTGTGGGGGTGCAGCCTAGGCCAGCCTCATAGCAATACAACTCTTAACTGATCACAGGATTCAATTTGACAACAGCCGCTGAGAATCTCTTGCCTCCGATACACTACCCCACAACGAATGTTATATAAATCCAAGTTGTTGTTGTTGCCTTAAACTACACCTAATGCAACTTGTTGTTGTGGTTTGTGCTATTGTCCTAAACTGCAAATATCTTCTTACCTGTAAAAGAAATTTGGCATGAAAAATTAAGACGCCAAAATGGTAGAATTGTCAAGAATATTCTGGCTTAAACCTCCATGAAGTGAATGATCAATTTATCTGGAGCATTATTTAAACTGCTGCATTGTGCAATGTGAATTATACTCCAGATTATTACTTACACTGCACCCTGGAGTGTAAATATTACACTGAGGTAAAGTAGCATAGACTCAAAAACATCAGAACAGAAGAAGATCATTCAATCTCATATCTATGCTGGCTCTTTAAAAATGAAACCTGCCCTTTCACTATGCCTATGTGTTGTTCCTTTATTTTATTATGATCATGTAGCGTTACCTTGAAAAACTGACTTTTTTAGTTTTTAGTTTACTAACCGTTAATACTAGAATACTCCCATTAACCGATGGTTGTAGTTTCCAATCTACAAGTTGAGCAACATGGAAACAGCTTTTTGAATTCACCTTTGGTAAATAATGATCCAGATAAATTGGTCATTTACTTCATGGCTGCTTATACAATACAAAACTACATTTGTGTAGCACCGTTCACGTTGGGAGGATGTCCCAAGGTGCTGTTTATTGGCTTACTGTATCCAAAACATCTATCACATTTCACGACCAGTACAGTCAGCCCATTACACTTGACAGCAATTCCCTGTGAAGCGATTTGAGACGTTTTGACGTTATCGGTACCATATCAAAGGAAATTTAAATATTGCAGCTATAAATGTCCATGCTCAGATAGGAACAGCAGATTGCAACCAAATGGCTAATAAATAATTCATTCAGCCAGTATGAGCCAGGAAGAGTTTGTTAATACTTTTGCTTTAATTTATGAAGGTTAATTTTTTCTGCAAGTTTATCTTTAAAGGGTAATGAGACAAGTTTCCCTCCCTTCATCTCACAATATGGAAATAAGACTTCTGCCTTCTCAATAGGTTAAATAATATGCATGTGCTCACATTATTATCTGCATTAAGTCGGAATTGATTTTGATGTATTCGTTCTACAAATCATTTAGCTTGACATGGAATGAAATAAGTGGAAATTTAATATGAAGAAAATCAACCTTTGTAAGTTCAACAAACACAACTGTCACCCTTAATTCAAAAAGACACATCGATGGGCTTTTTTTCTTTCAATTCTGTAGAAGATTAATTTTCACTTTTTAAAATTGACATGAATGATGAGCCACATTTAGCTTATTAAACTGTTAAAAAGTAATACAAATTTGATTATGAAAATTGATGATTGCTTCATTTATACCCAAGATAATACTGCATGCATTTCCAATTTCAATTCCATACTGATATTGTAGAAGTAAAAAAGACATTGGAAAATGTTGTCCCGCTGTTGGCCTACATTAGTTCCATCACAGACTTTTTGTAAACAAAACATTGTTGTTATTAAGCAGAATTGAACCTAATAATAAGAAATCTGTCTGCCAAAACGACAGGTTTCATTCAATAAGAACAATAACAATTTGTCTCTTTTCCCTTCTTTCATTTCCTATTGATTCTTCTATTTATGCAAAACATTATAAATTGCCCTATAATTGCTTACACAAAAGGGCCCAAACAGTTAGAATTAAGGTCAGGAAGCTGTTCTTCACTTAGAGGGTTGCAACAATGACAAATGCTCTGCACCAGGAAGCCTTGGAGGTAGATTCAATAGGCATGTTTTTTTAAAAAAAAGCTACACATCTGTACTTGGATAGAAGAGGAATAAGGACAAGCAAAATGGCAGGGCACTCGGTTTAAAAAATCTGACAAGATATAATAAACTGGTGGAACGGGCTTGATGGCTTGAATTATTTATTCCTGTTCTTTTCCTATGTTTCCTATATTGCTAAGACAAGAATAGAAAATGTATTATAATAGAATAGAAAATTGGTGTAATAAGGTTCTAAAATCTGATAATAAAACCTGCTTTGAATTCAAGTGAATAGGTCATATTGTCACTTTATTAAGATATAAGCTAGATATTCTATTTTGTGAAGTCTTCTATTATTCTAACTTGAGACCAGCTCAAACATCCTCGTAGTTTGCAGTGACTACTGAGTTAAATAGTTTGTTGTGCTTCATTTTTGCAAAATGTATTAATTATCCTATTAACCCACAAGGTAAAAATTTGCAATATTCTTCATGTTCCTTTCCTTATTTAAGAAGCATTATTAAACCATGTTTTTAAATGCCCCCAACTTTTAGTGACCAAAACTGATTGGAAATGCTCAGATATCACAAGTTTGGGCTCCAATTAAGTGTTGTTATTATTAACAATAATAATAACCTTTGCATTTGATATGGCGCTTTTCAAGTCTTCTAGACATCTCAAAGACCTTCACGGAATATACTGTAAAGTGAATTGACCATATAATTATGGGCGAATTGTCATTATCTTGCAAAACAGCTTTGATTGATTGCAATCCGAGATACAAAACTTCAACGGATGAAATTATCTAGAGTCATTTCTGTAGGCAGTGGCTGCCTATTTTTAAATAAGGCCTGTTATTTTTGAAAGCATTGTTGCCCAGATGCAAGGGATATCAGCCTAACTATTAAGTTATTCATGTGATTCACCTTTAAAGGTGGAATAGCTGCATGGTAGCTTGGAATTCAGATGGAAAACTTCTGTGATCCCAAGTCCTAAGTCAAATAGCCACCAATTGATCTACCTGGGATAAGATATCACAGGTTAGAAACACTCTTTAGGTAGGTTTACCAATTGGCTCTATTTCCATCCCCATTGGTCCCCAATGGATGAGCATAGCATATTAGTGATGAATTATGGGCAGTTATATATGCTCCATTAACAGGGTTGCGACTGCAACCTGCCTGCCTGCCTGCCTGCACCTTCCATTCAGCAGACTCAGGCCTGCTCCGCGTCCACTACCCTAACCGCCCAACCATCGGCGGCTGGACTTTCAGCCTCTCTGCTCCCACACTGTGGAACTCTATCCCGCAGCCCCTCCGCCTTGCTTCCTCCCTTCAAGGCCGGTCTCAAGACCCTCCTCTTCAATCGCGCCTTCAGCTCCCCCATCAACTCTTCCCCCTCTCCTTCCCCCTACCCCGACCCTCCCTCCCGGCTCGGGTCCCGACTTGACTGTTCAGCGCTTTGGGACATCCCCCCGACGTGAAAGGCGCTTTATAAGTGCAATTTTGTTGTTGTGTTGCTTTTGATATATGGAGCAAGAAATTTTTCATGCACCAAAATGTGGTCACTCCAACAAAGTTTCAACTCTTAGCACACGAGAGACTCTTATGTCATTCTCCTTTTCTGGATTTAATCCACTTGGAGGGTCCCTCAAGCAGGTATTTCTGAAACCTTTTCTTCTTTTCCATTCTCTGCAATATTAGAGGCACCTCAGGGATCTTTGGCATATACATTTACTTACATTTGCCCACAAAATATACAGTCAATTCGCTTTATAATACATTCTGTAAAGATCTTTGAAACATCTCGAAGATGTGATAAGGCATTATATCAAATGCAAGGATTATTATTGCTATATTCTTTTCCGACTGTAGCAATTCATCAGCAATTCATTTTTCCTAAACAGATTTTGTG
This sequence comes from Hydrolagus colliei, assembly GCA_035084275.1. Classification (NCBI taxonomy): domain Eukaryota; kingdom Metazoa; phylum Chordata; class Chondrichthyes; order Chimaeriformes; family Chimaeridae; genus Hydrolagus; species Hydrolagus colliei. Next base: position 56,716,489 of record CM068742.1, on the reverse strand, counting down.
TTTTCTAATCTATAAAACACATTTCTGTCTTTACTCAAACAAAAATCACTGGGACTTACTTTCCTTTCCCCATAGATGTTGCCATACCTGCTGAGTGTTCCCGGCGATTTTTGTTTTTGTTTCAGATTTCCAGCATCTGCAGTATTTTGCGTTTTTGTTTATCTGTCTTTACTGTTTCATTATTCCTGAATATAACCAGTGTTGTTGGAGCCCCAGATTTATAGTCAATCTAGTTAGCAGCTGAGAGTTATGTTCAACTGAGATTTGAGAGACGAGGTGATCCCTCCAGATAACAGAATCAGATTAGTGGCCACCTACTCAGATTAAGATGAAGAAGAGGTAACATGATTTACTCCAGGTAATGAGACAAACAGCTGTGATATGAATACCCAGGGTGCCTCCAAAATCCCCACATCTTTATTTCTTTGCCGAGAACAATTATCATACAGGTTTTTATGTGGTCTTGCTATATTATGAAGGAGATTAATGAAATAAATTGACCACTGCTTTTCTAAGAACATCAAAAAGCTGGATTACATTTAATGTACAGAGATGATATCATAAAATGAGATATCCATTTGATACAGAGTGTCATGCTGGTTTTCTTTCCATAGAAGTTTAATTACTGGAATATTCAAAAAAAATGTAAATTATTTGAAAGTCAATTAGTCTCCTGTGATTTCAGATTTTGCATATTAGATACATCGCAGCAACATAGATGCACTGGTAAAGTCAAATTAGTCATTAGAATTACGTTATATTATGTGTGTAATAAATCTCAAAACAATACAAATGGCAAATAAACTAAAATAACAATTCTAGCTGAAGTTCACTGCTGCAGGCTGCTATTTGTTTGTGGTGAGCAGAACAATCTGCTGTGAAAACTCTTGGATGTGGATGTCACCTTATTTTTCTGAAGCCAGGCTGTCATCACAGCAATCGTTTTATTACATCAACAAAGACAGAACATTGGAACCGTATAGAGAATACCATATAGAGAATACAAAAAGCCTGCTACTTTTCCAGGACTCCATGAAATGGACCAGGCCTATCTGAGGATAATAAGAATTCCGTAAGAATAATAATCCTTGCTTTTGATACACTGCTTCAAAAGGTATTCAAGCAATTTACAGGTGATTGCAATAAAGTGGAGTGCAGGCAAGTTTTTGTACAGGCAAATGTGGCAGTCAGTTTCCACTCAGCAATATCCCACATAAAAATAAAAAAATGTAATCAAAGACTGGCCATCTTTATTTGATAACATTTCTTCTCTGCACATGATGTAAATCTCAATGAAATATATCATTGTATCATATGGCAATAAAATACTCAGTCACTTCACTTGATTCCTATGAAATGTTTTGAGATGAAATGTCTTCCTGACATGAAAGATGCTGTATCAAAGATGTAAAGATTAATAGTTATTATTTGTTTATATTATCATTTTCCATTTCAATATATAAAATATCACACCAGATCATGGACTTTACTCCTCTCTAGAACAAAAAAAATTGCCCAGTGCTTTTTTCATATTGACAATGTCCTTTCAAGGATGTTGCTACATTTTTATGTTGGTGGAGAAAGTTCTCTCTGTCCATTGGTAATGGTAATAACAATAGAATGAGAGAATTTGTGGCATTTTCTTTCAGTATAATTCATACAATCCTTTGTGAGCTTCTGTGGTGAAATGATCACTGAGTTTAGTACAGTTTGACCTTTTCAACAAAGTATTAAAGATATCTTTCATTTCATTTATTGCAGTCTTACAGGGAAATTATCTGCAGATATTAACAGGGAAATTATAGAAGTATGTAATAAAAATTGCAAAATGAAGCACATCATTTCAGTCATTTCCTATCATGCATTTGTTTGCATCAGAAAAGCTTTGATTCATTGATTGATATTGCCGGTATTGTTTTCAACCCTGTTGATTAGAAACTAAAACATTTCTGAGATGATGATTTAAAGTCCCCAGAAACTGTAATATTCCCCCACCTAAAATAGAATTCATATACTGCATATTGGAAAAAAAAATCTAAGAATGAACAGAAAATCCTAAGAATAAATCCAAAATAATGCAATTTAAGATTGTTCAAATATATTTTTCTAAAAACAATCAGGATTCATAGAGAAGGTTTTCCCAACCCATAATGACTAAGCATTTGTCAACAGAAGTACACATTTTCAATCCAATTTGTCCTGTGGGAAAGGAAAGTAGCTGAGTGCATATTACATGAAGTTTCTTAGCAAAGGAATGTTTTATAAGGCAGATTCAACCAGATATTATACAAGTCCAGATTGAAGTTCTTATCTGCGTTTCTTATTATTGGTGAAAATATTGTACAGGATAACCCATTAGAGTGTTTCACCCAGGTGTTTGGAGATAAACTATCCCTCCTTGGACATGTTTACAAAGTTAGTATGTAGTTCTGGTGGATTAGTGAAGTCCACTTCCCTGCTTGCCATTTGTTGATCTTAAAATTCTTACTGATATCCATTTATAAAAGCTAACTGCAACTAACACAGAGATTCATCCATAGGAAAATGAAACACTTCACGCAAGCAATGGGAGAAAATTGTTTTTTTTAATATAATTGCTATTCATTTTGTACTTAGTGCAACAAATGAACTAATATTTTCAGTGCAACAACAACTTATATTTTTATATAGCGACTTCACACAGGATAGCACCTCGGGCACTATACAGTGGCAGGAATGTACATTCCAGTAAGCCAGGGGGAAGAGATCACAGGTGAAGTTAAAGCGATAAGTTAGGTCAGATTTCAAGATAAATAAAGAAGGGGCAATGCAGAGGGATTGAGGCAAAATGTTTTAGAGGTTAGTTATGTAGGGCCATGGACGTTGGTGTGGAGGGATAGGGGGATGCACGGCAGCACTCTATCATGGGACTGAAGGGGTGGATAGCGGAATGGAGTATGAGCAGATAAGAGAGGTAGAGAAGTGCTAATAAGTGCACTTATTGATCACATATAAGCTACATTACCAGCACCTCTTAAATGTGGTTTGATAACATAAGAGCATGAGAGTGTAGAACAAGAAAAGATTATCTGGCCCATCAAGCCTGCTTTTTCCATGTACCACATGCAATCTATCTCAGCATGAATTTTGCCCCACACATTGCACAAGTATGTTTCCTCGCATACATTTTTAAAAATAAACATGAAAAGATTGCAAACAAAAACCCAAAGAAGTGAGATAAGAACAGGATCGCGTAAACCGATCAATCATAACTCCTGATCACAGTAAATGTGCAGCACAGCATTTGCTACTGCAAGGAAGGTCACCAATGTCCCCTCTACATAATGGAACAGCATCCTGTATTACTGTATATGGCTATTATTGATTATATGGTTTACTTATATTCTCTATGTGATTATTATCGGAATTAGTTGCAGAATCATTTACCACATATGTCAGATATGCATTTGATACAGCACGCATATTGTCAAAAAGTTTCAAAGTGTTTCATAGACAAATGCTGTCAAGTCAGCAACTTTTCATTTGTAGAGAAATGCAGCATTATTTTTGCTCACAGCAATGCCCCCATGAACATGAAGTAAATTATGAATTTATCTGGAGTATTCCGAGCCTGCCAGATTGATAAGCGGAAGTCCCTTCTGGTAAGAGTCCTACCGTGGGGTTTGAATTCACAACCTTGCTACCAAATGAGCTAAGATCACAAAGTATGATAGGGTGAGGGAAGCTGAAGTGATATCATATGGATTGAGATAATGTTAAGACTGGAAAATAAAGTTGAGAGATTCTGTTTTGATCTTTGGACTTTCTTCACCCTCTGTGGCTTTTGGAAATCGCAATATGTGTTTTTGTAAATATTGCAAATGAATAGGCATTGAAATTTGCTCTTCCCATGCCTTTGTGAACAACTGGAATCATTCTTACCATGATCTCTCCCAGTAAGAGTTAAAGAATGTATAGCATATCAAGCATTATATCACAATCACCAACTGAGTTTAGCTGTGGATGTTCTCGTATGATCAGATACCAGCTCCATAAGATTTATACAGAAGTTGTATCAATTTAATGGGTGGTTCTGTAATCTCATTGACTAAATTCCTTGCTAGGGAAAACAAAGAATTTGTTATGCAGTGCCTTTCAGCTGGCCTGACAGAATGCATTTCCTCAGTGCCGCTAATGCCTCATATGGCTGTCCTCAGACATGACAGATACTCTTGAGATTTTGTACATTGTAAAGCGCTTTGAGATAACTAAACGGTGTGAAAAGTGCTACATCAAATGCAAGGATTATTATTATTATTATTGTGCACACATCTTAGTAATGGCATTCTTTTCTAGCGCTTAAGCCTCTGTTAGTACTACTTCGGGAATACCTGACACATGTGTTGCTTGTGTTTTTTTTGAGCAATGCCTTAAATTTTGTGTTTTTGTTTAGCTGTTTTGATGGAGGGCAAGGGAAATATAGTCGTGGCTATTAGTAGCGTAGAGTCCTGTAGCTCAATGGTTAGAGCACTCACCTCACAAGCGAGAGACCTGGGTTTGATCCCAGGCAGGGTAAAATGTTGGGCAAGTTTCCTTACTTCATACGACTGTTTGCTCTAGCAGCAAATAGGAGCCCAGTGTTAGTCGATTCGTGGATCGCTTTTCTGGGGATAATAATAATCCTTACATTTGATATAGCTCTTTTCACATCTTCTAGGCATCTCAAAGTGCTTCACAGAATATAGTGTAAAGTGAATTGATTATATATTTGTGGGCGGAACGCGGCAGCCAATTGCACACAGCAGTGTCCCACAAACAGTCGTGGATTGAAATGACCAATTTTATTATTGTTTTTTGGAGAGATTATTATTAGGCGTGTGATCCCTCCAAAAAAAAACAATAATATTTTGGTCACTCGAACTTCGACTGTTTGTGGGACACTACTGTGCACAATTGGTTGCTACATATTGCTCACAAATATACAGTCAATTAATTTTACAGTTTATTCGATGAAGCACTTTGAGACATCTTGGAGATGTGAAAAGTGCTCCATCAAGTGCAAGGATTATTATTATTCCCAAACAACATAAGAATTTACAATAAATAATATTATAATAATCCTTGCATTTGATGGAGCACTTTTCGCATCTTCTAGCGTCTCATAGCGCTTCACAGAATTTATTTATCTGAAGCAGGTTTTATCATAACTCCATAATAGGTCTAGTTTGTGGTTCTACTCAAATGCAGAGTAAAATCGCAAGCACAGTAGTCTAGGAGCAACCAGGGGAATGTGTAACACAGCTTCAAGATGTCAGCATTAAAAATGCTGTTTGCAGTGTAGCATGCAATCCTCTTCCACATCTACATAACCTGGATTTGAGTTATGAAATCTCTTCAGTTGAAAGGCATATTTATTGTCACATTAGGGTAGCCAAAAGGAATGAGACACTGTAAATAGTTGTTGGATGTGCATGGAATATATCGGAAAGCAACTAAATACTGTACTGAGGCAGTGATAAATTGAACATTTCAAGCATTATGGTTGCACAGTGCACTCAAATCTTGCATTCCCAAAGAGACTGGCAATTATGTCCAAAAGTCCAATTAACAGGTAATGCAGCAACAAAATAAAGAGGTTTGCAATCAATGGGATTGGTGGGATGCCTAATGTGATAAAAGATTTCTTGGCAAAGGACTGTTTCATGTCAAGCTGCTCTGCTATTCTGAGGAAATATCTTGCCCTCACCACTATCACCACAGTGATGGATCATTAGAAATGCTCACATTGAGGGGTGGGAATGCAAATCACTAGTTTGGCCACTCTGGCAGATATTATGTGTGCGTGGTGTCTGTCCTCAGCTAGAAAAACCACAGCACTCTCTTCACCACCCTGTATACAATGTTTTCAGAAAAAGAAACCAATTCCATTTTGAAAATCATATATTAATGGTGATTACACCTTGCAAACATTGTTCAAAATCTTTAATTTAACGCAATTAATTGAGGGCCCTTTACAATTTAGATTGGTTTAAGTAACTAGGAATCATTACGAACACTGAAATGTATATTTCTGGCCATCTGCATCATATGCACCACTTAACAAGCAGAAAATAATTCATTATTTTCTCACATTTTGCTTAAACTTAAGACATTGAGCTAGGCTGGCTAGTCTGTCATAAGTAGTACCTTGTAGTGCTATTCTTGGCTCATGAACTGGACTAGCAAGACCAGTGACTTGACTCTGGCCATTCCATTGCCAAGTATGTTATCTTGGAGCGAGCTTAGTCCTGAGGAGACCCGCATACATTCTTCTTACCAAGGAGGTAGTCACTACTTACTCACTTGATTAACTAAGCTCAAGGGGGTTAGTTTGTCAGAACATTTCACTGGCTAACTTACTGTCTCACGACATCGTAACTTTCATCCTCATTAACTGCTGCAGGAGAATCTTTGTTCAGCAGAGGAAAAATATTACAAAGTAAAATAATGAATTACATAGCTTGTGCAAAAAGTAAAACATTTGCTGCAGAATTGTTTCCATCTCTGACCTCTACTGTCCTCATTTTTGTTCCAAATGCTGCATTTAAGGACACCATCACCAACTTCATATAAAGTTTCAATGTTGTGATATTCAAATATCGAGGGATACTTACCAGTTCACTCACTGGTGTTTCCTCATTTGAATTTTATGTACTGTATATATAATAATGTATTGTACGAGAGTGTCAATGCTGATGCTCTTATTACCATAGTTGGAATACATTCAATCTTCATTTTAATCTAATGTATGAATGAAAATTTTCCCCCAAAAAATTAAATCCATAAATAAAGATCATTGGAGAGCAGTTTGAAGACGTTTCCTGTTGGCACTCATTGTTTGATCAATCCAGGTACAGTGGTGGTGTTCGGGTTTCACTTCAGCCAGTGCAGAGTGTGAATTGTTTCTCATCATGAATTAAATTCATAGTCACGCTTCTCAAATTTTAATAAAATGTTATTACTTTTCCATATTGCAGATTACATATAACTCAGAGAATAGGAATCATCGACATCACAGAGGCAATGCAGAATACATTATCGCACACATAGGATATTCAGATGTTCATGAGTTGGAAATAATAACAGAGACAACTGAATGCTATGCGAAGCGACAGAGCTCCACCTCCCGGAAAGAGGAACAGAGAGAGGAACACAGATCAAGTACTAACAATGTGTTGAAGATTCTCTCTGCAGAGTTGCACTCGGCATTGCAATGAAGAAAGTAGTGATGTAGATCTTCACTGAGGAGTGTGTGTATTTCAATGCTACATTTGTCAAACTGGCTCAGTTGGCAGCACTCTCGCAACTGAGTCAGAAGCTTGTAGATTCAAACCCAGCATCAAGACCATGATCCACTCCAATGTGTTGCATTGTTGGAGGTGCCATCCTTTGGATAAGACGGTAAATTTGATAATTTGATGGTAACTTATTTCCTTGCATTAAATGGGACAAAACTATTCCCAATTACTCTCCCAAATAACCACACACATAATAATATAATAATCCTTGCATTTTGATATAGCGTTTTTCACATTTTATCGATATCTCAAAGCGCTTCACAGAATATACTGTAAAGTGAATTGACTGTATATTTGTGGGCGAAACGCGGCAGCCAATTGCGCACAACAGTGTCCCACAAACAGTCATGGATTGAAATGACCAATTTTGTTATTGTGTTTTTTGTGGAGAGATTATTATCAGGCATGTGGAGTAAGGAAACTTGCCCAAGGTTTCGCCCTGACCTGCCTGGATTTGAACATAGGTCTCACGTTTGTAAGGCGAGTGCTCTGACCACTGAGTAACAGGAGCTCTACAGATGTCCTGTCTGAGCTGTGAATTCTAAACTGCTTATGAAGTTCTTAATTAAGTACTCCATTCTGGGAGTAGATCACGTCGAACTAGAGTTCTCATGTCATATGTTTAGTTACCAGAAGAAATCCCCAATGACACAAAACAAATTCCTTATGAAGGATAGAATAGGCAAATTCATATCTGTGTATTGATTTTCATTGCATTGGACAATATTGAGTCATGTTAGAAATCTTTCATTTCAGACTACACGTCTAATTATTAATTACGTAAGAACATTTCCTATTGAATCAGTTGAGCCATTACAATTTTCCACACAATCTGCGCTCATGGCATGAATAAATGGGATTTCATAATTCTTCAGTGTCTGGATACTGAACACACAGCTTAACCAGATCTTGATCAGGCCTGGTGGATGTCATCAAAATTGATGTTCTCTTTTTACAGATGACACCAAACTTCCAAAATTGGCTATCTTTCCTGTGAAAACCAACCAGCAAACGGAATCAATGAAGGCAAGTAGTAACAAAAACTGGAGAGTGGGTGGATAAATGATATTACCTTCTGTACTGAATAGACCAAGCCTATAACCATGCCAAGAAAGATTAAGTGTGATGTTGCCCATCTGCCAGTAGTCTATAAAAGTAAAATGCTCAGAACAGTTACAAATAGTTAGCTCTATGGCTTAGCCAACCACTTACATCCAAATGAATGGAAATACACAGCAAAAAAAAGGGAGAATTCCCCCAAATGTTTGTCCTCATTTTCACCATCACCATCAACAACTTAATAATGTCAACAACTTGCATATATGTTGTGCTTTTCATGCAGGATACATGCCAGAGCACTTGACAGTGGTGGAGTCTGACACCGAGCCGAAGAAGAGGCATAGTGGCTGAAGTCATGGCCACCGATCGTGGAGCAAAGGGGACGGACATGTGACAAACAGGAGGCCAAGGCCAACCAAGCAAAGGAAGCAGATTGTGGCATGTGGCAAAAGCAGATCGGATAGGTAAGGAGGTGTGAGGGCATGAAGGGATTTGAAAAAAAGTGAGGAACTTAAAATCAATCCGTTTGGTAATTGGGAGCCAGTGTAGCCTGGCAAGGACTGGTGTGATGGGGGTACGGAGTTTTGTGAATGTTAGTAACTGGGAGCAGAGTTTTGAATCAATTGAATGTCATGGAGAGCAGTGAGTGGGCATCGGAATAGTCCAGCTAGGATGTGACAAAGGCGTGGATGAAGGTTTTGGCTGATTTGATTGTGAAGTACAGATAGAGGGGGGCAATTTGTCGGAGCTGGGAAAACGTGGTCCTTATCGGAGAAGGGACGTGGAGTAGAAAGGAAAGCTGGGGATCGAACCTAACACCTAAGTTACACATAGGTTTGTGCAATAAAAATAATAATAATATTCCTTGCATTTGATATAGAACCATTGCTAGGAGCTCATTTAATGATACCTCTGTCTTTCATGCTGGTGTCTGTTGCTCAAATGATCCAGTCATTAAATATTTTGGAGCACAAACATGATAATCCTTGCATTTGATATAGTGCCAATCTCATTTTTCAGATGTCTCAATGCACTTTGCAGAATATACTGTAAAGTGAATTGACTGTATATTTGTGGATATACAGCACCTTGGGATGTCCACCCAAAGTGAAAGGCACTTTACAAATGTTGTTTTGCAGTTGTTGTTGAGATTCAAGAATAGAAGTTACAGATACAAGTATTTCTTCAACTCCAATATACTGGCATAGCACAGTACCAACTAGAAGCTATGTGTTTCCTTCTACATTACTATGCTTTTTTGCAAACAGCTCAAACAGCATAGGCAAAGAGGAGAGCATGGTACCCACTCAATCTCTCAGTGACAAAAGATATGTGGTCTAGGGAAAACATAAAGACAGCAGATGGAAATTGGAAATGAGAAAGCTATCAAAGTAGTTCACTCCAATTTTATATTATATTGTAGCAGAAAATCAGCAGCAGTTGAAAAGCTTTTAATTATTTGTTTCGCAGATCTCAATCCATTCTAGAGTTCAAAAGCTAATACATTATTGTAACCTATGATGGTATGCAATCCCACGTATTATGATTTTTTAAACAAATCTGTTTCTGGAGAGGGATGGGATAAGAAACAAACTGTAACAAAAATAACAACTAACACCTTTCATGTGGGAATATAATAATATTGGTTACATTTGATATAGCGCCTTCCACGTTGTTGAGACTATTCAAAGCACTTAACAGGATATACTGTAAAGTGGATTGACTGTATTGTGCGAGTGAAAGATCATGTTTCATCATGATGTGAGGATAGCGGGAGTGAAGGAGGGAAAGTTTGTGGATATTGACCAAATATATAGTAGAGGCAATAGATATAAAACATAGTGTCCATATCAAAGAGCTGAAAAAGTTGGTGTGTGCAACTGTCCCGCTTGGGTTTCTCTTTTTTATTGAACAGAGAGAGAATTACAGTACAAGCAAATCATTCTGACAATCTGCATGTGACAGTGAAAGGCTAAAACATATAACAAAATACATTGAGTAGCTTGGGTTTCAGTATTGTGTTTAATAGCTCCATCATAAAATATGATTAGCCTTTTTCCCATCAGTTTCTGTTTTTTATTATTTCCATAAGATGGGGGTAACTTCATTGCAGCTTTGTTTCCCAAATACATTATGTTCTGATGAAGCACTAGATGGAACCTGTTCCTATATTGATTTTACTGAGGAAAAACAGTGCCAACTGTGTGGAGTTGCTGGTTTTGAGTCAGTTGATTTCAGAAGTCAGTCAATACAATTTTTTATTGTGTTATGGCTCACTGTATTATTGTGTTGAGAAAGTAAAATGATAATGATAACTTTACTTCCGGAATATGATTTTGTAAGTACAATATGAAATAACCATAAAAAGATAATGAGGTTTTTCCGCTTATTGATGTTAAAACATCATCAATTCTTGCCGACTTCATATATAGGTGAGGCATCTGCATTACTGTCAGAGCTGGACAATAGAGCATTTTCTGCTGGTAAAAACAATTTCTGCAGGTGATACGGTGCCTTATCATGTCATCAAGTATTTATTTATAGATAAATGCAGCAGCCAGTTTGCACACAACAATGTTCGACGCACAGCTATGAAGTAAGTGACCAATTTTAGTTGTGATGGATTGGCCTGGACACCATTAGAAACTCCCTTCTCTTTTCAGTTAGTGGCATGCGATCTTTAATGTCCAACTGAACAGCCTGAAGGATAACAATTCTAACAAAGCAGCACACCACAGCGCTACATTAAACTATCAGCCTAGGCTATGATTTCAAAGTCCTAGTCTAGGCTGCCGCTCCAATACAGCATTGATGTGTGCTGCATTGTGGGGTTTGAATTGACAACTGAGCTAGGCTGACATCTTTGAATCTGAATCCACGTAACCTGTAGGTGTCAAGAAGCACGCCCCTCTTCCAGTTTCTAATTGTGGACTTATTATTCTCAAAGAATCCCACATTTTTGTACATCTGGGCATTGAGTAGCCATTGTTTATAGAGATGAGTCTGAAAAGAAAAGTCGACTCTGCACATCAGAAGGCAAAGTACAGTTTCATTTATTGAGCATAAAGGATTTTGTTTCCCGACAGAGCAGTAAGTTATAGTGTAAACACAAAAATTATATTTTATGATTGCAAATAAGCTTCACTGTAAAGGTTCCCATTGTATCTGGCAGCAGCACATTGCAGGAAGAAGGTTGTCAGTTCTGTTTCCATTGTTCAAAGGCCAATTGTTATTTGCATAGTCGGGTTGAAACTGCTACACAAATCATAAAGGACTTCATCATCATAGCTTCTGGAGAAGACTGGAAAGTATCAGTGAGTTACTTCCATGACATTGATACACATCCTATTGATTAATATTTCCTGTACGAATACTGTGTTAAAAAATGTATGTTTTTCAATTAGAATACTCGCCTCGCAAGCGAGAGGACCTATGTTAAATTCCAGGGCAGGGCAAAACCTCAAGCAAATTTCCTTACTCCACATGCATCTGTTTAACTAGGGGTAAGTAGGAACCCTGTTCTTCATCAATTGGTGGATTGCTTTCTGTGCGTAGTAAAGCTTTCAAAAAATACATATAATATGATGATTCCATCCACGACTGCTTGTGGGACACTGCGATGTGCAATTGGCTGTCGTGTTTCACCCACAAAATATACAGTCAATTAACTTTACAGTCAATTCCGTGAAGCGCTTTGAGACATCTCAACAATACAATAAGGCACTATATCATAGACAAGGATTATCATTATTAATCTATAACTTTCAGTATCATTTACAAAAGACAATTGATTCTTCCCAGGAACAATAGGAAGCCGACATCGTGAACTGCTGGAAGTCAGAAAGAGTCAACATCACAAAGCATTCAGAACATCGGTTCACTTGAGTCACATCAGCTATGGTTGAGCAGAACAGCAGTCAACTGAGAATGTTCAAATCAAGTTCCATCCCACTGTGTGTGTCACTGATTGCCACCATATGCTACTGTGGGGTGATAATCTGTGAAAAATCTATTAGTATGCTTCAAATTAAGATATGTGTTTACTTCACAACTCACACTACAGCAGTTTAACCCTTAGCATCCTGTCAGGTGTACAGTGGCTCTCTGTGGGCCAACTGGATGTTTCTATTTTCAGCAGGCATTTTGGAAGTTGTGCAAACCATACCTAAATGATGTGCCAGGGTGAATATATTTATGAATTTCAATAAAATACCATTATCCCGATGTAGTGTTATCGCTGTAATATTGGGCATGTTTCAGCACAATAGTGGGCTTGAATCTGCTTGCTCGGCAAACCATGGCATGCGTGCAGAGGGAATCACGAAGACCCTTAAATGTACAGTTTACAACCAATGAAAAACACAACACACTCTGTAGACATGCACTTATAAAGGGTAAGCAGAGCCAGCAAATTGGAGCCCACTGTCATACTGATAGGACCAAGTCAAATTCTATCTCTGTCACAATTTTATTCATGACCATCCTCCTTGCAACTCCAGGGAGTAATTTAGGTATAGACATGTAAATTTATTAGCATCTCTCAGTGGTTTAAATAGCTGTATTATGCAAGGGTGACAGTTTTCCCCTTTTTCCAGTCTCTAGTTGTATATATGACCGATACACTTTATACTATTCGAACTAGAATTTCGAAGAGATTAAGAAACTGTTTAGGAAGATATTCGAGAGATGAGGGGGGAAAAGGTATTTAAAGAGCATGGCATTGTCAACTGCGAAGTAGTCCAATAGGATATGCAGCCAGAGGAGCCCTGGTCACCCTGGACAGAATGTCATTTTGTAAATTAATAATAATAATCCTGGTATTTGATACAGTGTGGTATCACATCATCCAGGCGTCTTAAAGCACTTCATACAATTTACTGTAAAGTGTGGTGACTGTCTGTAGGCGAAGATAGTTGCCAATTTGTGCACACCAATATCCCAACAAATAGCATGTTTCACTCAATTATTTATTTTTTCTTCTTCTGTTGGATTTCCTCTCCTCAGTTTATTTTCTTGTCTGTCTGTTATTTTCTTGTCTTATTTTCTTATCAGTCTTTGTTTTTTCTCTCCCACTCAATTATTGATTTCCATCCTGCTTCTTTTTCTGACTCATCTCTCTCTGGCTCTTTCTTTTCGGCTCACATTGTTACTTTGCCTTTGTTGTTTGTTTCCTCTTTACTTACAAAACATACAATTACTGCACGTTACAGTAAATTCTCTGAAGAACTTTGAGATGTTTCCAATACGTGATAAGGTGCCATATCAAATGCACGAATTACATGAATTAGTGTCCCATACTGTGGCTCAATTCTAAATGAATTGAATTAAATAACTTACAAAATAACAGTCAATTCATACAAAGCACAAGCTGCACTTTAACTAAATAAAAGTAAATAAAAATGGCAAACTGCACACACAGCCAGGACAGTTGCATCCTTTTACAGAACCAAGAAAGTCATTACCTAGCTAGTGGAAGAACATGAAACAATTTACAGAATAAGTGATACCGGCATTCTGAAGCTATGCATGGAATACAGGAATCGGAGCCCTCCCAGATATATTGAGAGAATTGTAAAGTATAACACGGCAAATACATAACTCTTACACCTTGTGTTACCAATTGTCTGTGGGATTTCACCAAATGCGGGAAGGAAAGATTGTGGAATCATGTAGCTCAGTGGTTAAAGCATTTGCCTTGCAAATGAGAGACCTGGGTTGAAATCCTGGCAGGGCAAAACCTTGGACAAGTTTCTTTACTCCAAATGCCTGATAAGAATCCCTCAAGAAAAAAGAACAATAATAAACAGGTCACTTCAATCCACAACTGTTTGTGGGACAATGCTGTGAGCAATTGACTGCCGCGTTTCGCCCACAAATATTCAGTCAATTCACTTTACAGTTTATTCTGTGAAGTACTTTGATTCGTCTAGAAGACATGAAAAGTGCAATTTCAAATTTAAGGATTGTTATTATTATTATCATTGACAAATAGAACAATCTAGGAGGGAGACTATTGACCAATAAATAAAAAGAAAATGGAAGGCAAATCACATAACTTCCAGCATTCATTGCAGTCTGATAATACAGGTAAACCCCACTTTACGTTGCTTCGGTCAACGTTGTTTCGTTACTACGTTGCTGATACATAGGAAACATATATCCATTTAACGTTGCAATGTTTGCTATTACGTCAGCGGGTGGAAACAAATTACTGTATTTTGGGTAGCTACAGGCTACAGACCGGTATTCTGATGCAGCATCCATCCACAGTCTTAAAGTAGCCATTTTAAGTTTGTGCACAGTGTGAGATCGGTAAATTTTTAACATGATTAATTTGTACAATCCTCTATCAACACAAGTCAAAAATGCCCAGGTGGTGACTCACAGTGGTGAGTCTGGTAGTACAAATAAACAGGAAAACTATTGAAATGAAATTAGATATTTTAACCCGTTTTGATGCCATGAGTGTTATGTTATTTAAACGTTTTTTAAAAATATTTTACATTTATACATGTATTTCAACTTATAATTCTTTTAATAGAAAATGTTGATGAAAAATGTCCAAAAGAAGCTAACTCCAGTTTATATATGAATTCTTATGGGGAAAATATGTTTGCTTTACATCGTTACACTTAAAGTCGCACTTTTCAAGACCACAACTACAACTTTAAACGAGGACTAATTGTAATTCATTTAGATCAGTATGTTTGCTGATTCACCTTAACAAGGTGGTATTGTGTGGAGCATCTGAATTACCCGTGTAAATAGGCTGAATGATTTCAAACATGATTGAATAGCACTGTTTGACGGCAACAAATAAGCCACTGTTTACACAGCCTGACCTAACAGACCAGCTTCAGAACAATTAGAAACACCCAGCTTCGTTTAACCATTCAAATCAGTGAAGAGCTCTAAATGTCAGCTACTGCTGGTCTAGAGATGAAAGGCTGACTGAATGTGACATTTGTACAAATTACATATTCTGAACCACTCTACAAAAAGGTCTTATGTTATGGCACGGATTTATCTGATTAGAACCTCGCACAAGGTAGCATAATAATTGTCAATTGCACTAATCTGTGTTTTATACCTTCTGTGGTGAATCAAAATACAAGCATTATTATCTATATTTTGTCAGAATAAACTTGTGCTGCAATACATTTTACAATGTTCTGAAGAAGCGTTGTAGACCCGAAACGTTGACTCTTTTTCCTTTCTCCATGGATGCTGCCTGACCTGCTGAGTTTCCCCAGCAACTTTTGTTTTAGATTCCCAGCATCTGTAGTATTTTGTGTTTTATTTTACAATCTATATTGTCTTTGAAAGAAATGTGCTGTAAAATCGCCTGGAATAAAAGACCTACACCTCCACATATTGATCTGCGCTGTTTCTAATGGGCACAGTTAAGGTCAAGGCTTGGAATTGAATGGGATAGTGCATTGAAAGTGCACCGTCTGAGTAAATCTATAGAGTACATGCAGCAACGCTCACTTTTTAATTTGACTCTTCATGGTGTCTCATAGGTGACTGATTGCAGATTTGTCCATTTCTTACAAGTTTTTTTTTAAAAATCAGAAAGCTATTTTTCACTAACAATCTGTCCAAAGTGCTTCCATTGCACAGGAATTAGTTAATATGGATCTCCTGGTTATGACAACTTGTCGACAGCCTGATTAGACATGCCAGGAACCTCAGGAGGCAAACTGTTGGGCTGTTGTGCTTTACTGAGTCCATTTAAGCAAGACATTATTGTAAGAAATATTATTTTTTGATGGTGCATAATTATGTTACTGTCCTTCAATTTACTGTCAAACCAACCATTTCATGCTATGCTGTGTTTCCTTAAGTGGGAAGGTGACATGTTGAGGTCCACCACATGATAAAGCATGAAACAAAAAAAGGCTGATGATAATAAAACCAATTCTTATATTTGAAGCAGCACATTATCACATAACGAAATATCTCAAAGTGCTTCACATGATTTTATTGTAAAGGTGTAGTAACCTTGTGATGGTTGTGCCACTTGTGATGGTTAATGTTCATGCCAGCTGGTCTTCACATCAATATAAAAGTGTTTACAGATTGTCTGGAAATATTTTGCCACATATCAATTCAGGTACTCCAATGGAACTAGACCTGAACATGATGACAATATATGGTTTCTGATGCTTGATGATATATCAGCATTCAGGATCAAAGTTTTTCTTCAGTCTTATTTTCATTATTATTATCATCATCCCCACCACTATTAATATTAACAATAATTCTTCCAGTGATTTCCAACACAACTAGAAAACCAGAAATCTACTTTTAGGTGCAAACAACAACTAATTAACTAATTAACATCATGGCCCTGACGGAGAATTGGATCACCCCAGGCGACACTTTCCCCCTTGTTGAAGCCACACCACCCAACTACACATTCCACCATGCCCCTCGACCCAACCGTCATGGCGGTGGCGTGGCCCTCATTTCAAAGTCATCCCTCGCCCTATCCCCCTACTCCTCCGGTTCCATCCCCTCTTTTGAACAGCTCACCCTCTCTCACTCCTCCCACAATTCCTTCAAAATTTTATTCGTTTATCGCCCCCCCAAACCCTCCCCCACTTTCATTTCAGATTTTTCTTCACTTTTAACCTCCCTTTGTGCCTCCTCTGATCGCCTTATCATTCTTGGCGACTTCAACCTCCATTTCACCCCCTCCTGCCCCATTTCCTCTGAATTCTCCTCTTTACTTTCGTCTTTCAACTTCTCCCTTCATATTAACACTGCCACTCACACCCACGGCCATCCGCTCGATCTGGTGATCACCTGAGGCCTCAACGTCTCTGGCGTCACCATCACAGACAAGGCCATCTCCGACCATTTTTTCATCTCCTGCAACACCTCTATCCCTCCCACCTCCACCTCCAAACCCACCACCATCTTCTACCGGCCCTGGAAGAAGATTCCCCCTCAAACTTTCACCTCTGCCCTAGAAATCTCCGACCTCCTCCCACAATGGCATTCTTTTTGCACCGACCCATCCTCCGCCTCCACCGCCCTCCACAACACCCTCTCCACTACCCTCGACACCCTGGCCCCCCTCACCTCCAGAACCGTCTCCCACTCCCGATCATCACCGTGGTACACAACTCACCTCCGATCCCTCAAAAGCCAAGTGAGAGCAGCTGAACGCATCTGGCCTCACGGTCCACCGGCAAATCTGGCTGGACCACATCAAATTTTACCGCTCCGCCCTAGCCACCGCCAAATCAGCCTTCTACTCCAGGATAATCCTGGAAGCGAAGGACAACGACCGCCTCCTCTTCGCCACCACCAACCAGCTCCTCCGCCCCCCCCCCCACCCCCGCCTCACTTCGCAGATCCTCTCCTCTAATGATCGTTGTGAGGAGATGCTGGACTCCCTCGAGTCCAAAATAGAGAGAATCCGCTCTGCGGTTTCCTCCCCCCACCACTCCTCCACCTCCGCGCCCTCATCAGTTACCTCAACCCCTACTCACCCCCCATTTCACACTTTCAACCCCACCACCCCGTTTTCAGTCACAAAAATAATTACCTCCATGAAACCCACCACGTGCTCATTGGACCCCATCCCTACCCCCCTTCTCCGCACCCAGCTCCACCTTTTGGCCCCGCTCATTTCTGACACCATCAACCTTTCCCTCTCCTCAGGCACCGTCCCTACCTCCCTTAAAACAGCCACCATCACCCCTATCCTGAAGAAACCCTCCCTTGATGCGTCGCAACCATCAAGCTATCGACCCATCTCCAACCTCCCGTTTTTATCCAAGGTCCTTGAAAGAGTGGTTGCCTCCCAGCTCCGCTCTTTCCTTTCAACTCATTCACTCTTTGAACCCCTCCAATCAGGTTTCCGCCCTATTCACAGCACAGAAACTGCCCTGGTTAAGGTTACAAATGACATCCTAACCGCCTGTGACCAGGGCTCCCTCTGCCTCCTCGTCCTCCTTGACCTGTCTGCTGCGTTCGACACAGTCGATCACACCATCCTCCTCCAACGTCTTTCCTCCCACCTCAACGTTCAAGGCACAGTCCTTGACTGGTTCCATTCCTACCTGACCCACCATTTACACATTGTTTCTTCCAAAGGTTTTTCCTCACAGTTTCTCACGGCGTCCCTCAGGGCTCTGCCTTCGGCCCCCTCCTTTTCACCCTTTACACGCTCCCTCTGGGCGATGTCATCCGCAAACATTGGGTAAATTTCCACATGTATACGGACGACACCCAGCTGTACCTTTCTGCCTTATCCCTCAACCCCCAGACCATCGATGTTCTGACAGCATGTCATCCGACATTGAGTCCTTGACGAGGGACAACTTCCTGCAATTGAACGTGAGTAAGAACGAGGCCCTCCTGATCAGCTCAAGCCAGCGCCTTCGCACATCGGGCGCTGCCAGCCTCAACATCCAAGGCTGCACTCTTCACCTCACAAAGCCAATCAGGAACCTCGGCATTATGTTCGATCAAAAACTCTCCTTCCTCCCCCACATCCGTGCCTTGACCGGCACCGCTTATTTCCACCTGCGCAACATTGCCAGGCTCCGCAACTATCTTACCCCCGCGCTGCCGAAACACTCGTGCATGCGTACATCACCTCGAGGCTGGACTATGGAAACTCTCTCCTCGTCGGCCTCCCCAGTTCCTCCATTCACAGGCTGCAGGTCATCCAACACTCTGCAGCCCGTGTATTATCCCGCACCCGCCTCCGCGACCATATAACCCCCACCCTCGCCCATCTCCATTGGCTCCCCATTCTCCAGAGGATCGAGTTCAAGATCCTTGTCCTCACCTTCAAGGCCTTACACGCCCTATTTAACCAATTTACTTTCAAGCCCACCCGGACCCTCTGTTCAACAGGACTTGGCTTGCTCCAAGCCCCTCGCCCGAACCGCCCCACCATCGGAGGCTGGGCCTTCAGTTTCTCCGCTCCCACCCTATGGAATACCATCCCCCAATCCCTCCGTCTCGTTTCTTCCCTTTCCTCTTTCAAGGCCGGTTTGAAGACTTTCCTCTTCGACCGTGCCTTTTGTTCACCCCCAAACTTTTCGACCTCCCCTTCGTGTCTCACCCCTTCCCAAACACTCCCCGCCCAGCTCGGGTCACACGCCTCCTGTGCAGCGCCTTGGGACGTCCTCCCGACGTGAAAGGCGCTCTATAAGTGTAATTTGTTGTGGTTGTTAACACAAACAACAACAACAAAATTATACTTATAGAGCGCCTTTCATGTCAGGAGGACATCACAAGGTGCTGGAAACAGCCATGAAGTGAATGACCAATTTTATTTGGGAAATTGTTGGCCAGGGCATTGGGAGAAATTTCCTTTTCCAGCACCTTACAAGCATGAGACCTGTGTTCAAATCCAGGCAGATCAGGACGAAACCTTGGGCAAGTTTCCTTACTCCACATGCCTGATAATAATCCATCCTCAAAAAATCACAATAATAAAATTGGTCATTTCAGTCCACGACTGTTTGTGGGACACTGTTTGTAGCACAATTGTCTACCATATTTCGCCCACAAATATATAGTCAATTTACTTTACAGTGTATTCTGCAAAGCGCTTTGAGATGTCGATAAGATGGGAAAAGCGCTATATCAAATGCAAGGATTATTATTATTTATTACTTTGGGACGCCCTCCCAATGTAAAAGGTGCTCTATAAACATAATTTTGATGAATAATGCCACGGGATCTTTAATGTCCATCTAAATAGAAAGGTAGTTTTAAAATCTCATCCCAAGGATGGCATTTCTCACAATTCAATGCTTCTCCAGCACTGCATTGTAGTGTCTGCCTAGATTATGAGCTCAACAGTCATGACGTGGGTCTTGAACCCACAACCTTCTCACTCACAGGTGAGAGTTCCACTCTTTGAGCCAGGTTGACACTCAGAATATACTTTTGAAGATTACCACCTAATTTTTGTTTCAAATAAAAAGATCATAAGTGCAATGCAACATTGCCAGAAATTTAAACTTATTTTCTTCCATACATTTCTTGAATTATAATATTCATATTCATCCACATTATTATGGATATCTCATTAGAAAAAGGTACATATATTTTGGAACATCAGTTTAGGACTTAAAATTTAAAATATGGTTTATGAAGAGCTCAATAATGAAAAAAAAAAGAAATCACTGGGAACATTCAGCAGGTCAGGCACCACCTATGGAGAAAGGAAAGTGAGTCAACTTTTCTGGTCCACGACCCTTCGTCAGAACTGGGGCATGTTGGGAGGGAGAGGCTTTTAAGGACTAACAAAGCAGAGAGAGACAGGGCAAGGAAGAAAAAGGAGACAATGTGGTAGAGGACAGGAGGTATTAATGGTAAGTAAAAAAACAGGGTTATTGCAACAAAACTGGAGAGAAAAGGTATTAATAATGTAAAACAAAGAGGGGGAATTGCAAAAGAACAGACAGACCAGAAGGTCACACATGAGGAGGAGGAGGAGGAGGGGGAAGGTGAGCTGTTATAGCCTGAAATTATTGAAATTAGTATTGAGGCCAGAGGGCTATAAGGTCCCTCGCAGATAGATAAGGTGCTGTTTGTCAAGCTTGCACTGTGGTTCATTGGAAGAAAAAAAGGTTCTGCATTCTACTCAAAATTATATTTCCTTTCATAAAATTATATAATTGAATCTTCCTTTGAAAAGTTTGATAGTACTCATGTGGTTCCTTTCTAAATGGCAATCTCATGAGATAGTAACAAACTTTCATTAAGATAAATTTTACTGGCAAGCCTGAATTTTGAGATGATATGTGGACTTTCGAGGGATATTACACCTCAGAGGTAAAAACAATTCTAGCGTTGGTAGGTTTTATGGATGAACACAGGAATAAGGTTGCACATGGCAATGTCCCACAAATAGCCATGAAGTGAATGACCAGTTTTATTTGGGGGATTGCTGGCCGGAACTCCTGGGGAAATTCCCTTCTCTTTTTGAATGGTGCCAAAGGATCTTTAAAATCTACTTCAAGAAGCAGATGCGGCCTCAGTTTAATGTTTCATCTGTAACAATGCAGCCCATCTCCAGTATTGCATTGCAGTGTTGACTTAGACTATATGAGTTTTAGGTCTCAATATGGGACTTGAACCACAGCCTTCTGACTCATAGGGTAGGGTGCTACTCACTGAGCCAAGCTGACACACCAAATTTTATACAGAAACAATAAGTTTGTAATGTTATGCCCAATTCCTTGTCTGCTGTCCGCGCTAAATTTCAACTGTAGTCAGTTGCACTACTCAAATCTTTAGTTAGCCTTAACTCATTTGCCAAGGCATCTAACCAAAATGACTGGTTGCACAAGCTCTAATCCACTTAGGCCACCTACTGTTCATACAAACACAACCCTTGCTGAACACAACTTTCTCGAGTACGGATTCGCCTAAACGCGAAGAAATAAATGCGGCACTTTTTTGTGTATAGGCACTGGCTGGCCGCACGCGCATGCGCATTGGGAGGACGCCGGCCCCGCACGCAATCTCTTGGGAGGACGCCGCTGGCCCCGCCTATGTCCGATGATTCCTCGGCCTCGAAGCAACCTGATGGCATTGCATAGTAAACAGAAGAGACAGAGAGAGAGAGAGAGAGTCTCCTAACACTTCCAGGACCAAAGGTAAAATAATTTAGTCAAACTGTGGTAGTGTAAGGTGCTGTTTTATTGTCTCCAGTGAGTCAGTGAGAGCGGGGAGAGTGACGAGCGGGGAGAGCGGGCCAGCCGGCTGTAGCCCACCTCAGTACATAACTTGTGTTGGTCAGGTGTAGATGTGCCTGGAGGCTTGGGGTTGGATAACCTGTGGATGGATTCCCCTAACCCCTTTTTTCCCATTACTTATTCAGTTTACCAAATGCAATTTTACCAAGTGCACTGTTATCCAGGAACGCAACCCCTGCATTCGGCGAGGGCCTACTCTACTTGATACCTTTTCATAGGTATATGCTGCTGCCCTGGTTTTGAACTTGTTACTCATCAACCTGGACACTGTAGTCTTTTGTAGTCTGACAAGATTATTTGAAAACCTGATTGTATTACTTCGGTAATCTTATGAGAAGAGACAACAATTTGAAGAATACAAGAATTTTGCATTTGTGGGGAAATACTGGTGGAATAGAGCAATGCTTTTTTTTTCAGAACCAGCATAAAGTAATCTTATGAAATATGAGCTCAATTCCATCCTGTTTTGTCTGAATCTACCCTATATTGGCAACTTCAGATTTCTGCTTCAGATTTGTTAACATGTGTGCAAGCTTTTGCAGAGTCCATGAAAATATTCAATTCAGAATATTATTGAATGCTTGCCTGCAAGCATCATCCCATAAAGACAGTGAAGCATCTATAAATTGCAACAAAAAAATACAGGTCATTCAAAGAAAAAGAAACAGAAATATAATTTCTTCGGCATTTTGAACTATTTCACTATGATTGAAAACAATATCATCCACAACTGTTTTTTTAAATGTCAGAAAACCTACTTTATAAATTGTGCGGATTTATCTGTGTGTGTTTGTATGCAGCAGCTAGCTAGAGGCTAAATGTGCACTGTTCTATCTATGGTATGAGAAGATAAAACACTCTGTGATAAGTTTCATTTTTCAGTTTGAATTGTTACTGGTATTTGAAATTGTTACTCATCTGAATATTTATACCAGACGTGATTGTGCCACAGGACTATACATATCTGTTTAATACCATCTGTCACAGCCCAGTGCTATTATCATTTGGAGCAGGGTGAAATATCCATCTCATAGTTTACTGTAATTCAAAATAACTTGCAGCATTAACACATACAATTTGTCAAATGTAACTGATATTCTATGTGGTAACATATACCAGTCTCATTGAGCAATGAAGTGTATTGCACATGGACTCAGATTTGTGGAACAATTAAACATTGACTACTGGCAACTGTATAGATGAAATTGATAGCAATAGATTTAATTAGTGGAAGCATCACAATCCCAGCAGATAAATTATTGGACTGAGCAAAACTTCCAAATGATTTACTTCTTAGAAGATAGAGAGAAAGAATGAGACCAATATAATATAGTTCAATGTGAACCTGCAAAAGTAGAAAACAGACAAACACAAAACAAGGCCTACAAAGCAATCCAAATATTAAATGTGAAATATTCGTAGACAATGTTAAATTAACATCTGTATATAAAAGTAATTCAAAGAACAGGTATCATAAAATGCAACATGAAGATTTTAAGATAAATTTATTCAAAAGACAACAGGAAGGAAAGCTGGAACAATTTAACACATTATTGGAACCTGTAGGGCTGTTTGTGTGCAGTGAAATGGAAAATCCACTTGGGATACAGAATCAGGCAAGCTACACAGCTTGAAAGAATCCATGTCAAGATTTGTAAAGATTAACTTACACAATTTAAAAGTCTGTAAAAATGTTTTGTCCAATACATCAAGGGGATTAAAATTGTTGCACCTCATTTAAAGGTGACTGAGATTTTGGTTATCATTCCCCTCCTCACCCCCCAGCCCGCAGCATTAAACACTGTGAGACTTTCTCCTGACATGAAAAGTACTATATAAATGTAAATATTATTGTAAATTGCAGTCGATCAGTGATTAGAGCATTCTACTTACAAGCAAGAGACCTGGATTCGATTCCCAGCAAGGCAAATTCTTGGGCAAGTTTCCTTACTCCACATGCCTGATAATAATCCCTCAAGAAAAAAAAAAAAAAATTGGCCATCTCAATCCATGACTGTTTATGGGACACTGCTGTGCGCAATTGGCTGCCGCGTTTCCCTGATGAATTTACAGTCAGCTCACTTTACAGTATACTCTGAAATGCTTTGAGATGTCTAGAAGATGTGGTAAGATCCTATATCAAATGCACGGATTGTTATTATAAAGGTCTAGCTTCCTCCTAAATGTAGAGTGTTTTGCTGGTAGCACCTCCCATTCTTTTCTACAGCAGCTCATATTTTCCCTACAGGTACAGAAAAAGATAAATAAGATGAAAGTACAATGTTCTTGCCCCCAGTGAATCTAATCCTGGATGTCATCACACAAATTAAACTTCAGCAACTTCGAAAAAATGCAACCTTGATAAAATGCAACGTATAAGAATCAATTAATCAAAGTACTCAAAAGAATCAATTTCCTGCACAAGGAGAAAGGGTACTTAATGAAGCTATTTGTCCCATGTGTGTTCAGTTTTAATCAGAGGACTGTTTTGTATACTGTAGGTCAATGCTCTACATGAATAGGATTCACAAATTTGTTCTTACAATGGCATTGGAAACGTACTTATCAGAAAAGTATTACTGGCATCTTGTCTGCGAAAAAAGTGCTTTGAGATATAAACTGTGTTTGTGGTAGTTTTCATTTCATGTACATTAATCCAACTCACAAGACCTCTGCTCCATTTTAGGCAATCTCAGGTCAAAGCCAAGATCTTGGAAGTAGGCATGTTGTACGTGGAGAGATGGAGACATTGAACTCTGAGGTGGATTTCTGCATATCTTGTAGCTTCTCATCGACATGGTGGCCACAGCACCATGCTCTCACTTTGAAGGCAACATTAATGTCCTCTATACCTATGTTACTTGAATACTGAAATCTCCCTCTTTGCTCTGGTACCCATATAGGAGAAACTCTCCAAAGATTTCTTTAGTACAGAGTAGGGCTGAAGAATCTTGCCTTGCAGTCATTTGAACCACCCAGAGGAATTTAGTGTTGAATTCAGAAGAAAAGCAAAGATGAATGTTGTGTATATAATAATCATCCATAGAAAAAGTATATCACTGTGTTTTACTTTTTAATTGTGAGTAGGAAGACCTGTTTGTCTTCACTATTCATTAATCACTGCTGATTAAAGTGCTCTGGGACACTAGCATGCTTGAGGGATGCTATATAAATGCAAGTTGTTGTTGTAAGCTAGTGCTATTTGGTGTAGAACTCCAAGGGGAGTGTTCAGAGCAAAGATTCCTCACAAAATCTGCCTGAGAGCCATACGGCAATTCAACCATAGAGATGCTACAAATAGATTTGTAATTTATTTTGGCTATTGGCCATCTCTGGAGTACTGGGAGACATAATTCCTTAACTCAGGGGAGGAGGATGTCTGGTTGATGGCATGTTCTATAAGCTTTACAAAGTGCTTGAATGTATTAAGTTCATCTCCTGATGGAAAAGACAGAGCAAAAGCTTATAAAGATCCTGGAAGTGAATCAGTAGATTTATATGAATGTACACTATGGAAAGAGGCCACTTGGCCAAAATAGTACTTACTATTGTGTATATGATCCATTCCTTGTGGCTAACCATTGAATCCATTGATTCCATACAATTGTTGGAGGATGTTATCCATTCCCACTAATTTCACATCAGAAGCTTTTCAGTTATGAGGAAAGGCTAGAGAGGCTAGATTTATTCTCATTGGAGCAGAGAAGGTTACGAGGAGACCTAATAGAAGTTTTCAAGATCATGAGGGGATTCAACAGAGTAAATATGGAAAAACTGTTTCCACTGGTGGGTGTATCAGTGACTCGTGGTTACAAATTTAACATCCAATAAAAGCCCGTTTATCCAGCACCATCGGGACCTGGCAAATGCAATAAAAAAAATTTCAATACATTTTTCCGGATAAATTCCAGTTAATCGAATGCGGACCTTTTTTTTTCCAATGTTGGTTATACGGACGTTATGGTTGATCGGGTGCCGATAAACAGCTTTTACTGTAGTTTCAAAAAGAAGCAGAAGGGAGGTGGGGAGAAATTTTCTCACTCAGCGAGTTGTTCGAATCTGCAATGCATTGCCTGAAAAGGTGGTGGAGGCCGATTCGATAACAACAGTTAAGAGAGAGGTAGACATTTATTTGGGGAGGACGGGTTTGAGTGGTTATGGGGAGAGAGCTGGGGAGTGGGATTGAATTGCTCTTTTCAAAGAGCCGGCACAGACTCGATGGGCCGAATGGCCTCCTTTTGTGCCATGATGATTCTATGATTCTACAGAGAAAATCAAACTTTTGTTTTTGATTGTTGGTGTTGCATTTTGTGCAATTTTTCAAAATAACTACTCTAAAATTTTGATCCAAACAATGAGTTAGGTATGAAAAAATAGAATCTGGCCTGTGATAAAACGTTGGTTGATCTTTTAAATTCTGAACTATACTTAGATATTGCCTGATAGGCATTCCTTTGCCATCTAAATATTTGCTGCATTTGTGTTGACCAGGTGTCTGACACATGGTGAAGTGCATCACTAAGCTTAAGAGTATCTAATCCAAACTGAGCATTCCACACGTGTATAGACATTTCTGTTTGTTCTATTATGGAGTGCAAACACCTTCCCTCATTCTTTCCTTATCGAATCCTGAAAAGTTTTGATATAGGTTGACAAGTGGCAAGTCTTGGGGATCTCAAAGTGTGCAGTGGGTGCTGCTGGAATTTAATAAGCTAGTTGCCATTCCAAGCACTGGCATGCTTCCCCATGCTTGTCCAGCGAAGATTGACTTAATAAGGCTTTAGGTTTCAGGGTTAACAGGAACTGAGCAGAAAGAATTCGGGCCTCCAGTTACCTACTAAATATCAAATAGTAGATATTGGGAACTAAGGGAAACTGGCATTGAAAGTAAGGCTAAATTTAAGAATTACACAGATTCCTGCACAATCGTAGTTTAAGACAATAGACTTAAGGGCAGGACCATGAGAAAATCAGACTTCAGATGTACATCTTTAAAACGTAATAGGTATTCTCACAATCCTACATGTAGATCTCAAAATGTAATTATATTTATGCTAAGAAGAATTTGGATAAGTAAATAAGAATGGCATTAAATCTCTTCTGTGGGTGCAGAACTAGTCACCCTCAAGCCAACCCTGAGGTCTCTCAATCTGTCTGAATTATTGATATAAAGGAATGAAAAAGAAGGAGCATTAAGTAGAGGTAAGGCAAGTCACATACGCATCTATGGTAATTTGAATCAATTCATTGTGTGAAGGTCCACTTATCTCAGTATGACTCATTATTTCTCAGTATGTTTAGTAAACCAGCAATGGCTCAATACAATTGCTGAATTTTAATCTTTTGCTTCTTAAGTTTAAGAAATTATATACAAGTATCCCTCCCCAACCGCGGGGGATACATTCCTGTAAACCTTTGTGGTTGGAAAAATCGCAGTTGGAAAATGCAGGGCCCTATGCGAAACATGGGGATATGGGGAGTAAAACTAAACACAAAAAAACACATACAGTTATAACATACAGGAGAGCTGGGGCGGGAGGGGGGTGACACGGAGGGCTGGGTGGGGGGGACATGGAGGATTGGGTGGAGGGGTGACATGGAGGGCTGAGGGGGGGGTTGACACGGAGGGTTGGTGGGGGGTGGCACAGAGGCCTAGGGGGTGTGGTGACATGGAGGACTGTGGGAGGCGATATGGAGGGCTGGGGGGGTGATACGGAAGGCTTGTGGGGGGGGAGTTACACGGAGGGCTGGGGGTGCTGGAGAAGGTGAGAGAGAAGCGGGGATGTGAGGGGGGGAGAGAACTTACAGAGAGAGAGATCTGCAGATGCTGGCAGCCAATGCTCCCAAATTTATTAGCTGGGCTGTGGAGAAGCGACAATAAATTCATGTTACTGTACAGTATTTACCTTAATCCTAAGAGAGAAGCGTTGTTGCTGGTTGATTGCAACATCGCAAACTGGGTCCTAGTGCTATACACTAGCTGTTCGCACACACACAGTACTTGTAGATCCACAAGTGCAGCTAGACCACGTGGGGTAGTAAAGATGCTGATAGGCGGGAACTGCTGAGCGGATGAATACCCACCAATACGCAGATGAATGCAGTCCCTTGTTTGGAAGGGTGAAACTTGAAAATTTAAATCCGCAGATTTAAATCGCGGATGCGCAAAACGCAAAACGCGGTTTGCAAAGGTTGTCGCATTTAGCAAACCATGGATACGTGAGTTGGCAAGGCCGCAGTTGGAGCGGGATACCTGTATATGAATATGACCGCTTGATCAAGGCAACTGTGACCTGTTCTCTGTACTGTTGATTGATTGGCATTACACAATCTTTAACTGGTACGTAAATGTACTCTTAATAAGACTTTAATAGCTACTATGACTAACATAGATATCATATATGCAGCCAAAAGTTGGAGATTGTACCTTCCTCTGTAATTCTTCATGAAGGACATTCAGAAGTTATTTGCTGAGTCTAAATCGGACCAGGAAGTGGCTTTCAGCCAGAGTTGAATAATTCATTGTTTTCCAATAAATGTTTTGGGAGACTACTGCCTCCTCTTGGGTTCTTGCGATTCTTCAGCAGCTTCAAATGGGAATTAGACAGCTAAATTGCACATAACCTAATTGAGGAGTATGGAAGAAAGAGCAGTGAAAGATTAGCTCTTTTCTCTCTCTATTTCACAGCCAGAGGACCACAATGATCTTTTCTAGTCCCGCATGTCCCTAATGTCCCTACAGCAGTCATATCAAAAAGATTCACATATGCCCTAGAGAAAAAGGCGAATTGAATAATTTTGACCCACATCTACCACATGCAGAGCAATTGTCCTATTAGCAATGACCAGAAAGAGTACCATCACCAAGAGTAATTGAATCAGGCAAGTAATGCAGTATGGAATGTGATCGTTATCACCTTGACAGAAATTCAGTTAAAACACATCTTTAAAATCTGTACTTAATAACAAGGTTAAGAGTGGAAGTCCTGGGAGAACACTACATTGTCTGAGGTGCCGTCTCGCAGTTGAAATACTAAATGAGGTCCCAGCTGCTTGTCCTGTATACCTATTCAGGTGGACATCCCATTGCACTGTTTGAAAACTTCACTTCAAAACATATTGTTAAGGACACATTTAAAGATATGTCTGGATAACATTCCTTTTGATTTGATTACATTACACACTTAATTTCTGGCCCCAAGATTCTATCTAGCAACAGCAATCACAATGTGGCAAGTCTCCAAAAGAGTCACTAATTTTAAGTGAGAGTAAGAAAGATATATAGGAAACAAAGGTGGGTCAGCACACCATCAACTCAGTGTTCAATTCTCCCCTTGTTTGGTCAGAGGTACTTCCAGAAATTATGCACTGCTTTACCAATCCACTGATGATAACTGAATGGGGTACATTATGAAAAACGCAAGGTTTTTGGTTCAAAGTTAAAGCTGCATTGCTTTATGAGAACCAATTTGTCGTATAAATGGGGGAAATTGTTGCCTGTTTTTCACAGCTACTAGTAAAGTCATTTGCATTTAAATGCATTTAGGAACAGGCGTGCTTAAATTCTCAAGTATAAATTACACTGTCCTTGTATCCAAGATCATCTGAGTCGTGAGTTCCTAGGGATTTACTCCGTTGCACCATTGGCATATCCTGCAGGCTTGCTCCTATTCTGCAGTGATCTTTTTTCAGGTGATACAGAAACAATGGGCGAAGCAGAGCTTTTTGATTATGTAAAGACTTTTCAAAATGCTTACCTATAGGACCTACAAATATAAATTCACACAACAAATTTTAAAACTGAATTTTAAAGGATTTGCCCATGTCCCTGTAATGCTTTTTATTTCATAATCATTTCCCAAATGAAATAAATCCCAAATTACAGCTCGGGTATATATTAATTTGTGAGGAAACAAGCGTCTGTGCAGTCCTCAAGGGGTTAAGGCTATTTTTAAATAATTGCTTTTAGTTCTGCATGGACCCATGACTGTCAGAGCTCAGGACATGTTGTCCTGCTTAATATTACGAGCTAGTTTACTTTCATCAGGATAAGATTTTGCATAGCAACGACATAATCTCAGCATCGTTTGCTGTGAGCGGATGTGGTGCAAGTAGTTGCCATTTAATATTGAGATGCTGGAGTAAGCATACTAATGCAGTATGCTAATGCCAAGCCTCAATTGTTTACATTGTGAGAGGGAAAAATGACCCAGAACACTAGCAGTAAATAAGGAAGAGGTTTCAGAGGGGAGGGTTGACCCGATTGTTTTTCAATTCATACAGTCCAACTTCCTGCTCGTGAATTCTGAAGCCATTATTCTTACACATTAATCAGGCATCTCAGAGGCTTCTTATCCTGTTCACGTAAACACATGCTTTTGGTGAGAGGAGATATTACTGTGCATTCCACATCACTTAATATCATCACCTTTAGTGATATTAATGCAAATAAAATACATTTTACATAAATACATGTCAAATAAATAAGATGAGCCAAAAATAACTTTGTTCCTGTTTACCAATAGATTGTTATGCTTTAATTGTGTAGTGTCTAACCATTGTGTAGTAATTTACAGATAAATCGTATTCCTCTCCCTCATAAAACCATTCAATTTAATATTTATTTCAAAACTGTTTCTCTGTTTTGTTTGCTTAGCTTTTGAGGCTGAAGTTAACGTTGCTGTTATGAATTATTCATAAAATATACTTAAAAGAACTTCGAACCAGAAACATGTGTGTGTCACCGTGATCCTCCAGGGTAGCATAGTTTAAGGAGCAAGCTAATTTAGACCCAAGTTTTAATTATAGACAGTCAGAAATGAATGACAATGAAGTCCATCCCTTCTGCTCACAGAACCATTCTCAGTCAGTGCTGTTCCTAGACTCTAGTCAGTCTAGGACTGACTAACATTTTAATATTTTATTTTTATATTTAAAGTTGTGTAGCCTTCAATAGCAGTTATATCTACCTTAGGCCTTCTTGAGTACAGGTTGAGTGTCCTGAATTCGGGCCCGTAGCCGAGCCCAGCTTCGGGTATTTCCAGACTTTGGAACACCAGGAACGCGTCACGTGTCCGGAAATGCTGTCAGTGCTGCCTCAGTCAGTGCTGCCTCACTGTCAATCTTGGTGTTGTCCCAAGATCCATTAATGTCCAAGTGACCACTTGCACTCCGTGTTGAGCATTATTGAGTGCTAATGAGAATAAAATAATTTTGTCCTCAAATCTAGACTGCCACCTGCTTATAAATAGTTGACCAAGTTTATTGTTATCCAAATACAGCTTGTTTACATAATTCATTGATCTAGAGAGACAAGAACCTCTTTTGCCTTTAATTCACAGTCTCAGAGCAATCTCAGCTAAAGTTCTCGAAACTAACATGTTATATTTTAATCTGTTATCCTGGGACAAATTATTTTATCCACTGTCATTACTCATTGAAATGTAAATATTATAGGAGTATAAATACATTTTAAATTCCTTCTATTACCGCTAATTACTGGCATCAAGGGCTGTTGGCATTCGGTAGGTCAGCAATGCACTGCACTGAGTAATTAGTGCAACGAATCCAACTCCGAGGGGAAGCTGGACTTTCTTGAATCAAAAATCTAGGGGATCCGTTCAGCCACTTCTACCCCGACCACCACTACCTCTCCATTACCTCTTCTCCAGGGTCCACTCCCCTCCCACCTCTACTATACACCTTTGACCCAATCTCTCCCCCACCCTCTCTGCTTTCATCCGAAAAATGAAACCCACCAGCTGCTCCCTCGACCCCATCCCCACCTCTCTCCTCAACTCCCAGTTCCACCTCCTAGCCAACCTCCTAACTGACATCATTAACCTCTCCCTATCCACTGGCACTGTTCCCACCCCTCTAAAAACTGTTCTCATCACCCACATCCTGAAAAAACCTTTGCTGGACTCATTCTTACCCTCCAGCTACCACTCCATCTCCAACCTTCTATTCCACTCTAAGACCCTGGAATGAGTTATTGCATTCCAGTTTAGCTCCGTTCTCTCTCGCCATTCCCACTTTGAAACCCTGTAATCCAGTTCCCGTGCTGCCCAAAGCATGGAGACAGACCTGGTCAAAGTCTCTAACAACATTATAAACATCTGTGATCAGGGCTCTCTCTGCCTCCTTGACCTCCTCGAACTTTCTGCTGCCTTCGATACTATCAACCACTCCATCCTCCTACACCACCTCTCCTCCCAGCTCAATCTTCATGGCCTGCCCTCACCAGGTTCGACTCCTCCCATTTCCACTTTGTTCCCAACAATGGCTTCTCTTCCAACACCACATTGTCACCTGTGGCGTCCCCCAGGGCTCTGTCCTTGGGCCCCTACCTTTTAACATCTACATGCTCCCCCTTAGTGACATCATCCGCAGACATGGGGTCAACTTCCACATGTATGTGGATGACACCTAACTCTATCTTTCTGCCTCTATCCTCAACTCCAACACCACCGCTGTCCTGACAGACTGCCTGTCAGACATCAAGTCCTGGATGAGAGCTAACTTCCTACAGTTTTCCTCCTGATTGGCTCGCAGCAGCACCTTCAAGCATCAAGCGCTGGCAGCATCAACCTCTACGATTGCACACTCACCCTCACCAAGCCAATCAGGAACCTAGGTGTTTTGTTTGATACTCAAATGTCACCCCCCACCACCCACATCCAAGCCACGATTCACTCCGCCTTCCCTCACCTCCGCAATATTGCCCGACTCCACCACTATACCAACCCCCAAGCCGCTGAAACCCTCATTCATGTTTTCATCACATCCAAGCACAACTACACCAATGCCCTGCTTGTTGGCCTTCAAAAATCCTCCCTCTATAGGTTACAGATAATCCAGAACTCTGCGGCCTGTGTCCTCTACCACTCCAGGTGTTACCCCATTTCCCCATCCTTGCCCACTTAATTGGCTCCCCATCACCCAGAGGATCCAATTCAAAATCCTGGTCTTCACGTTCAAAGTCCTTCATAGCTTCTCCCCACTCTACCGTCCTAACCCCCTACCAACCTGTCCGGCCCCTCCACTCAGCACCCATGTTCCCCGACCCACACGCCCTACCATTGGCGGGCGAGCCAACTCTCTATCCCACAGTCCCTCCGCCTCACCCCCTCCCTGGCTTTCTTCAAATCCCACCTCAATACCCTCCTCTTTGACGGTCCCATTGGTCAGCCCAATTCCTCTTTTTCCCTCCACCTTCCCCGTTCCCAACCCCAGCTTGGGCCTGAAACAATGACTGTCCAGCACCTTGAGACATCCTCCTGACATGAAAGGTGCTATATAAGTATAATGTTGTTGTTGTTGTAGTTGGGTTGTAAGGTTGACACTGTTATTTATATTCCTGTCATACTTGGAATGATAATGAATCAAGTCCAAAATCATACGTACAGTTTTGAGAGATTTACACTTTAATTCCCCATGAGGATTTTTTTTCAAGATAGTGGAGGGTATCCTCTAGCTAGAGACAGAAGTTGTTGCACTCAATAAATATTATTACTGTAATAATAATGATGCATTTCCTGTTGCCTCAATTGTGCTTACTCCTTTGACTGCTGTTTATAGGCAAACACAGCAGTATTCTTGAGCACAGTGACCACAGCAAAGTTCCATAAACAGTCATGACCAATTCACCTGGAGGATTACTGGCCAGGTCACTGGGAGAATCTCCCTCCTCTATTCAAATAGTGTTGTGTAATCTTTACCTTTCACCTTAACAGAAACTTAGTTCAACATCACATCTGAAGGATAATGCTTCCAACGATGCAAGAGTCAATATGAGGCTTCAATCGACAATCCTTTGCCACAGAGGTGAGAGTGCTACCAGCTTAACTTAGCTAATATCAACAAAACTATTTTGCTCACCAAGTCATTTCCTTCCTGCATGTGTGAGACGCGTGACTGACAAAAGGAAATCGCTAAGGCATCTGTATGATTTAGCTACGGTTTAAATCAGGACACTACCACTTTCGTTTGAAGCCAATTAGCTCTTGAAACAACAAAAAAAAGTTCCATTTGAACAGCAAGCATGAGAAAGGACACACTGTCTACACTATCATTTTCTTTTCACGGAATTTTAAATACTTCATACACTTTTTGGTTTGAAACACAACAGTCAGCATGCATGGTCCATGTTGAAAGCATTTTGTTTGTAATGACACACGTCACGCAAGTTATGAATAATCTCCGTTTTGAGACTACACTGTGCTGCTTAATATGTACCGTTCTCTGTAATAATTTTACTGATAAATTTAAAAAGCATGATTATTTGAAACAAGACCACATGCGGTTATTTGCTGCTCACAGCTAAGAGAAGGATTGCTTTCTTCACTATTAAAGCTTGCTCCCCTGCTCTTTTCAGCAGTCAGTGTGCAGTTATCCAAGCAAGGGAGATGCAGATCTTGAGACCGTACTTACTTCCCCACCCCCCAACCCCCCTCCACCACTCCCATCTTGAGAATAATTACCTGGTGCACTTATGTGGTGTTATGCCTTTTCTGCTCTGAATAATTGAATTCTTCAATACATTTTCTTTCTTTCGTTCTTCCTAACACCTGTTCTGTGCTGTACATGTTTAATGGCAAGATACGTCAGCTGTTTCTCCTGTGTGAGGTGCAGTGCTTATATTCATTGACGTCACAAACCTAAGAATGTGCTACTACCTCTAGCTCCTGTCAAATCTGCCATTAATTTTATAATAGACCTCTTTTAAAATTAGTTCTCTCTTTATTTTACCTTCATCTGAATTCATTTAGAGAGCAGTTTGATGCTGTGATGGAAGGACGGCAGGAGATGGTTCTGGAACGATGAGACCAGATGGGCTGCTGCGCCTTCTTCATCCAAAACAATCTTGTGTCAGGTGTCAGCCTGTCTCAGTTGGTAATACTCTTGCCTCCAAGCCAGAAAGTTGTTGGGTTTAAACCCCACTTCCGATCCTTGAATTCACAAACCAGACTGATGCTTTATTGCAGTGTTGGAGTTTTGCTGTAAAATTTGCAGCAAAACTGTAAAATTTGCTTTATGCCAGCAAAGGGGTTGCACTTCTGAGGAAAGTGCTAACATTACTGACACCTTGTCCCAAAAATGACACAACTACATTTTACAGAAGGGAATCTGATGTACAATACATTAACTCGTTGGACATCATTGAGGAGATGTCAGGTCAGAGCTAAAGTCCGATGAGGCAGTGTAATACATATGCGTGTCAGGGTTGCAATGCCTTTATGCTCTAAACAGAATTGTCACATTTTCTTACATTTACAAATGCGTATTCTTTTTATCCACCGTCACCCAGTGTAAGGTTGGATAATCCCCCAGAAAATAGAATTCAAATTCCTCGCCCTCACCGTCAAAGCCCTCAATGGCCTTGCTGCTCCCTACCTCTGTAACTGCTAACTCGATACAGACCTGTCCTCTCTCTCCGCTCAGCAGGCTCCAGCCTGCTCCATGTCCCTCACCTAGCCTACTCCACCATCAGCAGTCAGGCCCTCAGCCTCTGCCCTCACCCTTTGGAACTCAACCCCACAGTTCATTCAGCGTGCTCCCTCCCTTTCCTCCTTCAAGACCCATCTCAACACTCTTCTCTTCGATCGTGCCTTCGGTCACCCTCCGACATCTACCCTCCCTGCCTTCCACCCCTCCTGATCACAGCTCCCTGCTCGGATCAAAATTCCTGACTGTCCAGCACTTTGGGACGCCCTCCTGACGTGAAACAAATGTAATTTGCTATTATTCTCAAAAGTATTATATTTGGTGCGGAGAATTCTGAAGCTAACAATTCAATACATAGTGCAACATTTTATCAAAATACTGCAAAATATGCTGTTATACAAGTTAATACTTATAGAACAGAAGATTAATTGAGGTACATTCTGAATTTACTTTGCTGAGAATGGAGTTATTGCTTCACTTCCATGGCCATAGCGTGGTATCCGGTAATAATAATAATCATCATCATCCTTGCATTTGATATCGCACTTTTCACGTCTTCTGTACGTCGCAAAACACTTCACAGAATGTTGTGTAAGATGAATTGACTGTATATTTTGTGGGCCCAAATGCGGTAGCCAATTGCGCACAAACAGTCATCGATTGAGATGACCAATTTTTTTTTAATGAGGGATTATTATCAGGTGTGTGGAGTAAGGAAACTTGCCGAAGGCTTTGCTCTGCCGGGAATTGAACCCAGGTATTTTGTTTGTAAGGCGAGTGCTCTAACCACTGAGCTACAGGACTCCACAGGACTGAGCTGCAGGAATAAAAAGCATTATATCAAACGCAAGGATTATTATTATTATAACTCCACAACAACACTGCAGCAAAGGCTCTCAGGCCTCAGTATTAACTTGCTTTTTAATGCTACAAGTAAAAAGTGTGCTGAGCTGAAAGCTGATCAGTAATCATTACCGTTTTTTTTATTGATTAGCCTATTTTGGGCCCATGGTCCAAAAGGCTGAACAGCTCAAAGAGAAGAAGAGAAACAAGATAAGTAGAGTTAGATAATGTGAATCTTATGTCTTAAAATCTTAGAGATCATATGAGGAAGGGTACACTGACAAAAGTAAATTCTATAGCCTTCATATCCTGGGAATTAATAAATTGGAGGTTTTATTTCAACAGGGTGGAAACGTGAGGAGGGGAAATAATGAATGGAGCAACATATTTGAACCTTGTGAGGAACAAAAGGAAAAGGTTTCAAAGAGCAATGAACTTAGTAATATTGCTAATATGGAGACACACAGACATAGCTAGACAACAACAAAACAAAATTACATTTATAGAGCTCTTTTCATGTCAGGAGGACATCCCAAGGCGCTGAGTTCCAGCACCATTCTTGTTGATCATTAACAGAACAGTTGATATTTTTCATGTTTACCTGAGTTACAGTGAGACCACTGGCCACAAATCATTGCAGTGTTACTCTTTATGTTATGTTTAAATTGTGTTCAATGCACCGCTCTCTCAATCCTTAACATCCTACACATCGGCAGAAACCTTTCTGCATTTATTAATTCATGTGTTGTGTGGCTCCCTTGAATGAAAATAGTCCAACATACCTGCAGTATGCTTAGATTTCTATCTCTAATTGTGCAACATAAGCCAGTAAAACTGAGTGGTGGTGGCGGGGAAGGGAGACGATGTTCTATATTATCCTTCAAAGAGGTTTCAAAACCCTCTGGCCCTGAATCACGGCCACTTGAATGGAACAGTGCCCACACCATAGTAAAACAGAGATCTGTCAAGTCTTGACACTGCATTCTTGGCTGTATTATCACTGACAAAACCTGACTTAATCCCTTTCTCTGCAGGGAGGTTTGAAGGGCCTATCCATAAGGCAATTGAAGTGCCGTTGTTTTCAAGATGTCCTTAAACAGACCTTCTAAACTTAATATAATATGAGATTATAGATTATGTTACTTTTTGTTAATAATGATTTTTTTCGAAATGAGCGTTTTTTTTCTTGCATTTGTCACAGCCCAGTCAAAACTGAAGTCAAGTGCCAAATAGTACATAGCATAAGTGCCACCTACTGGAGTTAATATTTATTGCTTCAAGTAAAAAAGAAATGCACCAAAAAGCACAGAAAACACTGTTTGTATTCCAGACCAGAATCTTATATATTTTACAATTCAATCCAACTTTTAATTATTCATCCCTAATGTTATGTCCTGTAGCTTAATGGCAATATAATCTTGTGTTTGTGTAACAAAGATTAAAATAATAAACCATTTATTGTACATGCTGTCCCTTACCAGTCTGAATCATAGTTACATGGTCTTGCTTTATCTATTCAATTGCAATTTATCTTAGCATATAAATGGCATTGTCTTTGTTCATTTTACTGGTTGAGATGTATAAGTGAAGCCTGCTTTAAGTGTTAGGTGTCAAGGTACATATCATCGTTGTTGGTGCTGTAGTCCCTGCTTCCTCTTTCTTCCGCCATCTCCTATAACTTTGAAAAGCTGTCTCTTGAGGCATAAACACCTCCTTCTCAAGGTTTTCAGCACTGTCATCAAGAATTCTTGCATTGTATGAAGCTAGCATTCATCAAGTCAGCCAGGCCACAGCTTGGGCCTCAGATGCATGCTTGGGAATTCTAGGGCAAAGTTCCCTTCTTAGTTAGCAAGTCAGCGGTTAGCCACACCTTTAGGCAATTTAGGCAGCAAAGCTTTTTTAAATCTAGTTTGAGACTCATTTGTCCTGTATGCCTCCAGTGTGCTGAGATCTATGGCCATTCAGTACTATCCTGTAGCGCAGAGATGAGTGTATACATGGATCAGAAATAATAGGGGAAAGGTAACAACATTTTAAAGGGCGTTATTTGTGTTAATTGACACAAGGAAATGCCACACTAACAATGTCAACTTTATCAATATTTTGTTTTTTTAAAAAGAAAATCCAAAATAAATGGAAAAATGTCTAATTGTTGTTATAATTGCAAGCTCTAATGCAAATGAGTGGATCCCCAAATACAGTGAATTATATGATAGTCGTTTTTCATCTGACTCCTATTTCCCTGTGCTGGATACTGTTTAATCAAACACAGTTTGAGCAAGCTCCTCTGCAATCCCCAGATACACAAAATAAATGACGAGTTGTGTATTGTAATAGAAACACAGGCACAAGAACTTTTTTTTTCAAATTTCTTGAATTTCAAGGGAAATTACATTTTCCCAAGTTAATTTTTTTTCAGCAGAAGGAGAATAAAATACAACACCCTCCAGTGACTTTTGGACATGGGAGCCAAAGGCTTGTTTATTTCGTACTGTTTAGTGTTAAGTATTATGAAGAATGTATTCCCTTGACGCACAGTGTTTAATGATGCAGTCTAGTAATGCTGTTGTGGGTATATAATGGACAAGATTAAAAGTGCTTACTTATTAATGGATTTTTGCTTTGCTTAACAATCTTCCACCATTTAATGTACAACAGATCCAACACAAACAGGTTATTTTTCCTCCTGTTGTGCAAATCAAAATATTCCACTTTGGATCCTTTTCCACTTAATGATGTTATCAGTCTTCCTGTTGTTGTGTTAGATTTTAAAGAGTGTAATTCATTCTGTCATTGGCTTTTTCAAAATGCACAGTGTCTGCAGTTTGCTCTGATGCGATGCCAGAAGAATGAGTTACTGCAATCAGTGAATGATATAACTGTGGACTACTGCAGAAAGGTCTGGAGCTAGATAAGCTGAGTTGTGTGAATATGTCCCCTGCTTGGCATTCACTCACAGCATTTATATAGCAATCTCTCATGAGATGAGTGCAATGTTATTTATTGCCCTGATTTTATTTTACCACCTTAAATGTCAGAAGTCTAAGAGCACGTATTTCAAAGCATCGACTGAGCCTTTTCAATTTGCCAAAGCATATGTAATAAGCGTAGCATGGGCAATATTAACCCTAAATGGATGTTATTTGTTTCATCACTGAGATCCTATCTGTCGGTTCAAATGGATGTCAAAGATCCCATGGCGAAAAAGAGAAGGGAGTTTTCCCCTATGTCCTGGACAACTATCCCCTAAATAAAGAAAATAGTCACTCATTCCATGGCTGTTTTAGGACATTGCTGTGTGCAACTGGTTTCTGCATATCGTACACAAATTACACAGGCAATCCACTTCACAGCATATCCTGTGAAGCGCTTTGAGATGTTCCATTGATGCAAACACCCTCTCGGCACCTCTCTCCCACAATCTGATGCCTACCCACCCCTCCTTCCACAATTTCGAACCTATCTCCCCATCCTCCGTCATCACCACCATAAACTCCATGACGCCCACCACCTGCTCCCTGGACCCCATCCCCACCCCTCTCCTTACCTCCCAACTATACCTCCTTGCCTCACTACTTGCTGACATACTCAACCTGTGCCTTTCATCCAGCATCATTCCCGCCCCCTTCAAAACAGCCACCATCACCATCACCAGCCCATCTCCAACTTCCCCTTCCTGTCAAAGGTGCTTGACAGAGTCATTGCCTCCCAGCTTTGTTCCTGTCTCACACAATCCTCCTCCACAGCCTCTCCTCCCAACTCAATCTTCAAGGTTCTGTCCTCGACTGGTTCTGGTCCTACCTTTCACACCGCCTCCATTTTGTGTCCACCAACAGCTTTGCCTCCAGAACCCTGCACCATCTTGTGTGGCATTCCTTAAAGTGCTGTCCTCGGTCCCTTCCTCCCACTCTGTGACAGCACCCATAGACATGGGGTAAATTTCCACAAGTAAGCGAATGACACCCAACTCTACCTTTGCACCTTCAATTCCACGACTGCCTGCCTGTCTCACATTGAGCCTGGATGAGAGACATTTTTCTCCAGCTGAATGTCCACAAGACTGGGGCCCTCCTGATTGGCTTACATCAGCACTTCCGCACCTCAGGCACTGACAGCATCAGCATCCAAGGTTGCACTCTCCACCTCTCTAAGCCAGTCAGGAACTTGCGTGTCTTGTTCGATCCTAAACTGTCCTTCGTCCCCCACATCTGCGCCATGACCACTTCCACCACTTTCGTAACATCGCCAGACTCCGCCATTGCCTCAGGCTGCCAAAACCCTGGTCCATGCATTCGGCACATCAAGGCTTTACTATGGAAACTCCCCTCCTCATCGACTTTCCTTGCTCTTCCCTCCACAAGCTGCAGATTATCCATCTTGTGTCCTCACCCACATCAAGCTCAGCGACAACATAACTCCCACCTTCGCCGGGCTCCATTGGTTCCCCATCACACAGAGGATCGAATTCAAGATCCTCGTCCTCACATTCAAGGCCATTCACCACCTTGCCCCCCCACCTCTCTAACCTGCTTTCTCCCTGCAAATCTCCCCGCCTTCTCCTTTCAGCAGACTCCAGCCTGCTCCATGTACCCCACCTGAACCACCCTACCATCGGCAGACAGGCTTTCAGACTCTCTGCCCCCACACTCTAGAATGCCAACCCCCAGTCCCTTCACCTCATTCCCTCCCTCACCTCCTTCAAGGCTCAAGATCCTCCTCTTCGACCGTGCCTTCTGCTGCCCTCCCAAGTCTCTCCCTCCCCTCCCCCCTACCCTGCCCTTCTCCCTTGCTCCAGTCCTGACCTGACTGTTCAGCATCTTGGGACATCCTCCCGATGTGAAAGTTTCTCTATAAATGTAATTTTATTGTTGTTGTGGTAAGGCGTGATGTCAAATGGATCTAGTCTAATCTTCAAATATCTAAACCCATGGGTTCCATCAACTTCCAGACAAAAGGGTACAGAGTTATCTTTTAATCACATTGTTTGGTGTACTTGATGTGCTGCGTGACAGGTATCAGCTAAATGCTTGGCAGTTTTAAATAAGTTGACCTGCCTTAACCATTTAACTATTTAAACAAAAGATTCCTTGATAACATTAATTCTTGTGCAACTCATCTATCTCCCCCACCACCACTGGCTCCCTAGCCCCCAGCAGTCTTCAAGATCTTCTTTCTATGTTTCAGAGCATCTTTGCCCTTGCCTTTTGTGCCGTACAATTCTATGATTCTATGATTTCAATGGCCACTAAACCTCACCAAGCCAATCAGGAACCCTTTGAATATGAAGGCCAGGATCTTTTCCACTCAGCAGGCTCCAGCCTGCTCCTCATCCCCCGACCCACCCTTCCCACCATTGGCAGGTGAACCTTCAGCTACTCTGCCCCCAACGTCTTTTAGGCGTGTGGAGTAAGGAAACTTGCCCAAGGTTTTGCCCTCACCAAGCCAGTCAGGAACCCTTTGAATATGAAGACCAGTGTTCGTTTTGGTAATTAAGACAAGGAAAGATTAAGGAATACCATAAATTTGTTCCTGAACTAATTAAGATTGGCATAATGTCTGCACACTTACCTCAGTAATAAGACCTATCCACTTTCTTCCTCCACACTCAAACCATGACCCGCTCTGCCTTCTCTCACCTCCCCAATATTGCCCAACTATGCCACTATCTCACCCTTCAAGCCGCTGAAACCCTCATTCACGCCTTTATCACATCCCAGATGGACTATGCCAATGCCCTGCTTGTTGGCCTTCCTAATTCTTCCCTCCATATGCTGCAGATAATCCAGAAATCTGCAGCCTGTGTACTCCACCGTTCCAAGCTCCATCTCCCCCATCTTCGCCTGACTCCATTGATTCCCCATCAACCAGAGGATTCAATTCAAGATCCTGGTCTTCATATTAAAAGCCCTCCATGGCCTTGCCCCAACTCAGCTCTGCAACCTCCTAACCCCCTGCCAACCTGTCAACCCCCTCCGCTCAGCAGGCTCCGGCCTGATCCTTGTCCCGCGACCCGCCCCTCCCACCATTGGCAGATGAACCTTCAGCTCCTCTGCCCCCAAAGTCTTTTTGGGATTACCATCAGGCATGTGGAGTAAGGAAACTTGCCCACAGTTTTGCCTTGCCAGGAATCATTCCCAGGTGTCTCGCCTGCGAGCAGAGCGCTCTAACCACCAAGTAATGGTTAGAGCGCTCGCCTTGAAAGCACGAGGCCCTGGGTTCGACTCCCAGGCAGGGCGAAACATCAGGCAATCTTACCTACTCCACACACACATCTCCGCCCATCTGGCAGTAAGTAGGAACCCAGTTGCTACTTGATTGGCGGATTGCTTTTCTGGCACTGTCCATTACCACGGGATAATAATAATAATAATAATGCTTGCATTTGATGTAATACCTTATCAGGTTGTTGAGGCACCTCAATGCGTATGTATGAAACCTGATACACCATCTGTGGCCACACATTCATCCATGAAGCCCTCAAATTCTGGGACACGCTTTCTGTATCCCTCCGTCTTGCCCCCACCTTCCTCATCTTCAAATCATGTTTCAAGACATTCTTCTTCGACTATGGCTACAGACACTACCGCCCAGCTCGGCACTGCCCCCAGTGCTCCCCACTGTCAAATGCTCGGGGATACTGTCTTGCATGAAGGGGGCTATATAA
This sequence comes from Hydrolagus colliei, assembly GCA_035084275.1. Classification (NCBI taxonomy): domain Eukaryota; kingdom Metazoa; phylum Chordata; class Chondrichthyes; order Chimaeriformes; family Chimaeridae; genus Hydrolagus; species Hydrolagus colliei. The sequence goes on along the minus strand of CM068742.1, from coordinate 56,673,422 downwards.
ATGTAAGTTGTTGAAGAATCTTTCTTTCGAGAGACTGGGAGAGAGTTGATCAGAACTGATATAACCCTTCACAATGTTCACCCTTGTTGTTCCAAAACATTAAACACTTCCACATGGATAGAGAGATTATATTTTTTCAAACCATTGCTGAACAAGGCAAAATATTAATACAAATAATAGAGTCCTGCAGATGATAGTCAGAACTGAGCTTGGCTAAGGTGTAATATTCTGTACTAATTAATCAATTTAATGGCCTTGTCTTATAATGAGTTCAAATTACAACATCAAGGGGCAGTAAATTTACCCACCAGCAGAAAATAAAATAGATTCACCTGCTGAAGGTCAATTTACTAACCAGCAGCAAATCATTCCCCTTCCCCATTATAACAACAATTTATATTTCAATAACGCCTTCATAATGAGAAGAATAGTTTAAAGCTCTCCATACGACTGACTTCTAGCCCAAGTGGCGCGTGGCTGGAGAGGAAACTGAGGGGGTGGGGCCAGAAAGGTTTGCAAAAGTGCGGTCTCAAAGAAACGTCTTAAAGCAGGCTTTAAAAATGGTGAGTGTGGGTGAGGCAGAGGATCTTTGGAATGGATTTCCAGAGAGTGGGGGCAGAATGGCGGAAAGCTCACTAATAATATAACAATAATAATTGCTCACCCAACAACATAATTACAAAATAGAAACCAAATTATCGTCTAAAAGAATATTTATCAGTTAATATTAGAAGATTTGTAATATCAAAAATGTTACAATTTCTAAATTCAATCACAATATTATTGCCCCCCCTACAGTGCTCGGTGCGCTACTGCTACTGTCTGTCCAAGATAGGCTACCGTTACCCTCAAATGGCAACATTTTCGAATTGCAACCATCACCAATAATTTTGTTTCCAGAAAGAAACTATGGCATTGTGTTACTGTGTATCTTGGTATAACACTCACCTACAAATGCAAAACACAGTAACTACACTTTGCGTAAAAATCACTGTAAAGTGCTTGGAGACGTTTTAAACAATGTGACAACCACAATATCAAATGCAAGGATTATTATTAGGTATTTCTTATCCCAGTCATGCCTTGTCTCAGATACCCTGCAGTGCTGAATATGTCAGTGCCAGAAACACTATGAGACTTCAAACTGTGGTGCTATCAAGAACAAATTATCACCAAGATTTTTCCTCTACGAACTTTGAAAGTTGTGCAATTTCATGTTTAATCCTATCTTCACTGAAGTGTTCCATGTGGAAATGCCTTGAGAACACATTCACTGCTCAATCATCTTATGCACAAAATCTAGGTTCTTCTCATTATTTTTGATGGACTGTCCTCTCCCCTGCAATAATTCTACAGAGAGGAATTCCACCTGGTCTAGGTTTACTCTATTTTCCTTGGCGTTTAGAGAAGAGTGGAACTCACATAAGTCATATCAGTCCGGATGGAAACATTTATCATGATTTATGCAAAGTTGCAGGTAAATTGTCGAAGTTGTAGAAATTCTGATTTAATCAACACTGCACATGCGTAATTTAATGCAGCCGGTAAAGTGCATAAGTGGTAATTTGTCATTGCAGCTGGAAAGTGTGCATGGAAGGCCACATATCCCTTGTTTCAATGCGACTTCACCCATCACCGTACTCACCGGCAAACATTGGAATCACATTGAATCACAGGATTCTTCTGCACATGAATCGACAGATAAAGTCTACATTCCCCACATAACGGAGGGTAGGACAATGGCAACACGAGTTCAGAGGTGAGTAATATGAGTACCTGTAGTATTAAAAAAAGTGGTTTTAATAAAAGAATGAATGGAACTCAGATGAATGTATGACTTAGGCATTTATATGATTTATAAAGTTAAGATATATGTAAGTTTTATTATATAATAATAATGTTTCCATTTGATAAAGCATCCTATCACATCTTTGAGACATCTCAAAGTGTTTCACTGAATATACTGAACAGTGAAATGACTGTATATTTTGTGGTCAAAATGCGGCGACTGATTGCGCATAGGTGTATCCCACAAACAGCCCTGGATTAAATGACCAAATTATTATTTTTTTTGATGGGATTATTAACCCCAGAAAAGCGATCCACTAATTGACTAACAACTGGACTCCTCCTTACTGCTACCTAGCAGAAGCATTTTAAGTAAGGAACATTTCATCCTGCCTGGGAATCAAATCCAGGTCCTCCTGTTTGCAAATTGGGTGCTTTAACTACTAAACTACAGGACTCCATCTGTATCAAAATGGTATTATTGGCTCAGAATGTAAAGTGAGCAAAATTTGGATGAAGCCCTCTTTTTCCAGAGAAAGGTGATGCCAGCAGTTTCAAAGGAGTGCAAGACAGTGCAGGAGAAGGACAGGCCACCTGTGGAAGAACGTCACAAGAAAGTTTGAATGACTGAGGCTCATTTTGCCAATTTAATCTAATTCTTCCAGAATACCATTTTTCTCACTATTGGGTATCCCAATTTTAATTTCTTCTTGTTTCTCCAAGATGGAAACCTTGGAGTTTCCTTATGCCCTATCATACCCTCCCTACCTCTCCAACCTGCTTACATCCCACTCTATTAGCTGTCTCCTTTGCTCAGATGACTCTGGCCTATGCTTGTCACTCATCCTCTCTGCTGCACCATTTGCGACCATGCCACTGTAGCCACTATGTCCCAAAACTCTGAAACTCTCTGCCTGAATGCCTGCCCCCTCCTTGCCCATCTTCAGATCATAGCTAAAGACCATCCCCTTTGGCTATACCTCACCTCTCTTCCTGCCTTGGCATCAAGCGCTCTGAGAAACTACCATATGAAGGTCGCTACATAAATGCAAGTTGTTATTCTTGTTCTTGGAGTGTTCGTTTTGGTAATTAAGACAAGGAAAGATTAAGGAATACCATAAATTTGTCCCTGAACTAATTAAGATTGGTATAATGTCTGCAGACTTACCTCAGTAATAAGATCACTATTTCCTATCTTTCATCCTCACAGTGTAAATGTTGCCCTGTTGCATGCAGTTTAGCATCCTATCCAGCTTCAAAAAGATACCAACATGTAAAGGAGATCAGAGAACGCACAAGGTGGATTCAAGGTCTCAGGGCTCTACATTTTGAAGACCTGCTCACAGAACTGAACTTATTTTCAATACAAAAAAGACTGACATAAATCATGTTAGAGGTTTTAAAACACCAAAAGAAATGAATAATGCAGGTGTGAGCAGGTTCTGTATCATTGGACTGTGAGCTCAGAACTAAACAGCATGAGCATGAAATTAATAAAATGTGATATTAGACACTTTTTTCCCCCCACTGTCATGGAATAATACTGTGCCATTGAACACCTTTTTTTAAAATAAAAGTTGGATGAATATCTGATTACCGATGGGATTCAGGATATAAAGATAAATGCAGATGAAAATAATTGAATGTGGTGTGCAATATAGTGGTAAGCCCCTGGGATTGTTAAAATGGGACAGTCACACCAAGAAAGCCTAGGATCTATAATGTGGAATGAAATACGTTACACATATATGCTAGGAGCTTTGCTTAATTTTATTTAAAGAGCAGGGAGGCTAAATTGGTTGGTGGAGCCCATGAAAAAGTAATGTGTCGCACGGTGGAATGAATGGACATTTTTATTTCACAACTTCTTATCCTCTTCTGTTAAAAATCAAAGTGTTACCTGTTTGTGCATTGCTAAGCCAAATCTCTTACTTATAATTTATAATAAACAATAATTCTGCATTTGATGTAACACCTTTAACCCCCCCCCGCCCACAAAAGTCACAAAGGTTTTCTGTAAAATGGAATAACTGTGTAAAGTGCAGCGATGTGCAGCGCCTGGCAAAGTGGTGGCACTGTCACCTCTGAGTCAGAAGATCGTAGGTTCAAGCCCCATGTCGGGACTTTCAATCCCATAGTTTAGGATCGCACTGCAATGTGGTGCTGGGGTGTGTTGAATTGTCGGAACTGCTGTCCTTCGGATTAGACATTGAACCAAGCTTTTATCTGCCTGTTCAGGTGGATGTTACCTTTTCCATGGCAACAACAACAAAATTACACTTGTATAGTGCATTTCACTCTGGTAGGACATCCTAAGGCACTGGACAGTTAGTGTTTCAATCCCAAACTGGAGACAGGATCGGGGAGGTTGGAGGGAAAGGAAGGGATGGGGGGGGGAGAGGGGGTGGGGTGATGGGACCGTCAAAAAGAAGGGTCTTGAGGCTAGACTTCAAGAAGGCTAGGGAGAGGGTGAGGTGGAGGGATTGCAGAATGGAATTCCAGAGGTTAGGAGCAGAGTGGCTGAAGGCTCGCACGCCGATGGTGGGGTGGGTGGGTCGAGGACATGAAGCCTACTGAGAGGAGGGATTGTGCAGGTTGGTAGGGGGTTAGGAGGTTACAGGGGCATGGCCATGGAGGGCTTTAAAGTTGAAGACCAGGATCTTGAATTGAATCCTTTAGATGATGGGGAGCCAATGGAGTCAGGCAAGAATGAAGGAGATGGGGTCAAGAGCTTGGTGCGGAAGAGGACATGGGCTGCAGCCGGACATTGGCATAATCAAGCCTGGACATGATGCAGGCAAGAATGAGAAGATGATGATGCCACTATTCAAAAAATAAGCGAGTTTCTTTGGGTATCCTGGTTAAAAATCCTCCAAAATAAAGAATTGGTCACTCACTCCTTGACTGTTTATGGGACATTGTTGTGTGCAACTGGCTGCCCATAATCCACAGTCAATCCACTTTACAGTATATCCTGTGAAGTGCTTTGAGAGGTCTCAATGACATGATGAGGGAAAATGCAAGGAATATCTATCTTTTATATAGGTGTGCACGGCAGCCAATTTTCATCCAACAATATCCCACAAACAGCCATGAAGCAAATTATTTCATTTGGAGGACTGCTGGCCTGGACACCAGGAAGAACTTCCTTTACTTTTCAAAAAGTGATCTTTGCTGTTCAACTAAACCAGTTAACAACAACTTGCAGTCATTTAGGATCCTTCATGCACAATAATTACTTTGAATGCTTTACATGATGGGTTCTACAACATATAATGTCTGTACATATTACACAGCAGCCTAAAAATATGTCCAACAACTACTCTTGCGTTTGGATTTCTAACCATTCTGCTACCCATGCCCCATGTCTTCACATTCCCTAATTTCAGTCATGAGTCTCTCATGTAATACTTTAACAAAGGCGGGGGAGTGGGATTGATTTAGATAATTCTTTTCAAAGACCCAGCACAGACACGATGTGGTTTACAGCCTCCTTCTGTGCTGTAATATCCAAATACACTACATCCGTTGCATTTTCCATGTTGAGTTTATCTATTACATCTTCAAAGAATTCAATAAGGTTGGTCAAGTATGACCTTCCATTCATAAATCCATTGTTGCAGCTCTTAATTATATTCTCCTTCCCAGTATTACTCATTACAGTACTATATATTTTAGAATAGACTCCAGACCTGTCCTACAACTGATGTTAAGCTATCTGGTCTACAGTTTCCTAGATGATTTCAAAATAGGCTTTACATCAAATCCCCTCCTGTCGTCTTTCTCAACATAGTTTTTAAATATATGTAAGAGAACCTCACTATCTCCTCCCCTTGTTTCCCTAATAATCAGTGGTTATAGACTCTCTGGGCCAGATGCTTCATCCTCTTTAAGCATGTGTAATTGATAGTATCTCCTTTCTCTCAATATTAAGTGATGTGATTGTGCCTCATTTGATATTACCAAATATTTCTTATCCATTTTCTTTATGAAAATTGAGGCAAAGTAATTGCAGAGTTTAGTAATGTACAATCTGAAAGTTGTGTGCTGATTCTGAACAGTGAAGCCCTCAAGCCATCATCGGGGCATAAAATACAAAAGTCAGGAAGTTACAATGAACCTTTACGAAACATTGGTTAGGCCTCAGCTAGAGCACTGTGTTCAGTGCTGGGCACCACACTTTAGAAAGGATGGAGAGGGTAGAGAGAGTGCAAAGGAGACTTACCAGGATAGTACCAGGAATGAGGGATTACAGTTATCAGAAAAGGCTAGAGAAGCTAGGATTATTCTCCTTGGAGCAGAGAAGGTTATGAGGAGACTTAGCAGAAGTTTTCAAAATTATAAGGGGATTTGATGGGGTGAACAAGAAGAAACCCTTTCCAAGGGCGGGTAGGTCGGTAACCCACGGACATGGTTTTAAAATAGTTTTTAAAAGAAACAGAGGAGAGGTGATGACAATTTTTTCACACAACGAGTTTTTCAGATCTTTTCATTGCCTGAATTGGTGGAAGTCTATTCAATAACAACTTTTAAGAGAAAAGTAGATAATTATTTGAGGAAGACAAGTTTGCAGAGCTATGGGGAGAGTGCGGGGGAGTGGGATTGATTTAGATAACTCTTTTCAAAGACCCGGCACAGACACGATGTGGTTTACAGCCTCCTTCTGTGCTGTATAATTCTGTGATGATTCTATGATGAATTAAGGAGTCATCAAGATCTCATTAAACTGATAACATTCCATTAGAATCCTAATTGACATAAGCTTTGAATCTGGCATCAGTAAACCCTGTTCTTACACTGCAAGAACAAATTGGTCTTCCTGCAGTTTCTTTCTAAAAATTAAAAAGTGTTTTCAAACCATGAAGCTCTGTCTCCCATGGTTCCATAAGGATCCATTCACAGAGAAATTGCTCATACTGAGGCATAAGAAATGAAATTATTTTCATTTACTAAGAAGAAGGTAAAATCCACAATGTTTTCAATGTGAAAAATAGCCAAGTTTCCCTTTCATGTAATGGATGGGACATGAAAGTTGATTTAAGTACATTTTCATCCTTTAGGCATCCCTGGGCAGGAATGCCAGGCTGAAATCTAGTTTCAAACATTAGTCCTCTGCCAAATATCTTACATTCCCTAGAAAGCATAAAAATGTGCTCAAATTTCACAATTGGAGCAGCTTTCCTGTTCTCTAAATAAGTTATGATTTACAGGAAATGGGAATTGTGCAAAAGATAAGCCTAGCTAAGTCCACCTGGAGCTTTGAATTTGCTAGTCACTGATAAGCTGGACAGTTTGGATGCCCGATCACAAAGCGTTGAAAGTACTGAGGACATGACTGGCTTTTACTAGACGAATTTCCTGAAAGGCAGTTAAGGCCCAGCGAGATATTTGCCTTCCACCGAGGACAACATTTTTAGACATCATATTCAACAACAACAAAAAAAATTGGACTAATAAAGCGCCTTTCATGTCGGGAGGACGTCCTAAAGCGCTGAACAGTCAGGTCGGGACCCAAGCGGTGGGGGAGGGTCAGGGTAGGGGGAAGGGGAAGGGGAAGGAGAGTGGGATAGGGGGAAGAGTTAGTGGGGCAGTCGAAGATGTGGTCGAAGAGGAAGTTCTTGAGACTGGCCTTGAAGGAGGAAAGGGAGGAAGCAAGGCAGAAGGGCTGTGGGATGGAGTTCCACAATGTGGGAGCAGAGAGGCTGAAAGCCCGGCCGCCAATGGTTGGGCGGTTAGGGTGGTGGACACGGAGCCGGCCTGAGTCTGCTGAACAGAAGGGACGGGCAGGCTGATAGGGAGACAGTAGGTCAGAGAGATAGACGGGATCAAGGCCGTGAATGGCCTTGAAAGTGAGGACAAGTATCTTGAATTTGATCCTCTGGGTGACGGGGAGCCAGTGGAGACAGGCAAGGGTGGGAGTGATGTGGTCGCGAAGCCTGGTATGGGAGAGTTCACAAGCAGCAGAATTTTTAATGATCTGCAGCTTGTGAAGGGAGGAGCTAGGGAGGCCAATGAGGAGAGAGTTCCCGCAGTCGAGCCTGGAAGTGATAAAGGTGTGGATGAGAGTTTCTGGGGTATGAGGTGCTGGCGGAGTCTGATAATATTCACTTCATCAGCCACAAAAGAGTGATGACTAAGTGGAACTATTCAGATTCAAATCTGTTCTGAGAGACCTTTGTTGTTTATTTGGTGGTTCCAGCATGCCAAGAGACATACAGGCATTGACAAATATATGATTTATATATCCAATCAGTTGGAGATCTGTAGCTCAGTGGTTAGAGCACTCGCCTTACAAGCGTGAGACCTGTGTTTCGAATCCAGGCAGGTCAGGGCGAAATCTTGAACAAGTTTCCTTACTGCACACGCCTAATAATAATCCGTCCAAAAAAAACTATAATAACTTGGTCATTTTCAATCCACGACTGTTTGTGGGGACACTGCTGTGCGCAATTGGCTGCTGCTTTTTGCCCACAAATATACATTCAATTTGCTTTACAATATATTCTGTGAAGCACTTTGAGACATCTAGAAGACGTGAAAAACGCTTTATCAAATGCTAGGATTATTATTATTATTATTATGAGTCGTGGAACATTTGGAATTCCATGGATTCCGAATGTGAGGAGAGAATAAAAGGTTGGGTGATTTTAGGTAGAGGTGTAATTGGACAAGGTTAAGGTTATTCTTTGCTACATGTTTTCACAATCCTGAACTTGTGCTCTTTTGCCTGGTATTATTTTGTATATATTTTTTACCTTCCATTAAGCACCAACTGTATCTTTATAAAATTCTCATGGGGCGTCTCATTGACCCTGAAGAGGCAGCCAACCAGGGTTGAGATAGGAGGGTAATGGAAATTTTGTATTTTATGCTTTCTTACTTTTATGGACCTAGGAATATTTACAAAGCCTTCCCTTAGTAGAATGATTTGCTACAGTGTAGTCCATCTTAGTCCAGTTTATGAAATAGTTTCTGGAAGGAATAAGATTGACCATCTGAATGGTCTTATCTTCTTTCATCTTTGCCTGTGATTATTTTCTCCGATTGATTTGCATTGAGGGGAGGATACTTATGTGTGTGTTAGATTACCAGGAATTTTGAGCTATATTGACTCTTCCATTTAATCCGTACAGGCTAGATCACAAATGATCAACTACCATATACTGTACTTACATTAAATGGCCAGACTTATTTTTATTATCTATTTCATCATCAACTTAAAATATCTACACCTGTAACAGATACTCCAGCCACAAATACCTACCACCAACCAATGGCCATGACAGGGAAATAATTATACATTTTTATTAGAGTTTATTAGAGTTTGGAAAAGTCTTCAATCTTTCAGCACTGCAAACAAGGGACAAGGTTACTGATCACAGCAAGTGAGACAGATAGCAAAACCATTTGAACAATGGTAGCTGTATTTATTTTTAACAGTGACAAGCATCAAAATAGGTTACCTTACACTGAATGAATAAGTGTCACTTGAATGATTGAACCTTGACAGGTGTAAACATGGAAAGCAGCACAGAATATTCATAGTACAGGTACATATACATCCAAATCTGATGTAGAAAACCAATCATAAATGTTTTCAACTTGTTGCCATTGTCCATGTCTCTTGTTTCCTGTAGCTGTATATTCTTGAGTGAATAAAACATTGTAAATTGTATTTTATTTTTAAATCCATCATTCCCATTTGACAATATTGGAATCTTAAATTGAGATACTTTGTAGATATTGTAGTGTAATGTTTCTCATCACCGCAGACACCCCTTGCCTCTCTGGTGTTTTGTCTGCTCTTCACTATTAACACGTCTCCCCAGTTTTGTTTCAACCCACACCTTTTTGTTTCACACCGCTATCACCTATTTAACTCATCAATTCAAAAAAAATTTCCTCTGTCTTCTTTTTCTGCCTTCTTTGTCTCCCTTGTCCTGCCTCCCCCTCCCTAACTTGTCCTTAAAAACCTCTCCCTCCCAACATGCCCCAGTTCTGACGAAGGGTCGTGGACCCGAAACATTGACTCACTTTCCTTTCTCCATAGATGCCACCTGACTTGCTGAGTTTTCCCAGCAACTTCTGTTTTTGTTCAAGAAGAAACAAATTACCTGCAACAACCTTGCACTTACAGAGCTCTGAATTCTTCAGATCCTCACACTCACAGAGAAAGGTTCAGGCCACGACATGCACTTCCAGTACAATTTCTTCAAACCAACTACAGTATCATATTTATGAAATGGACACTTTAAAAAAAAAAAACTATTTTGTTCTTTTGTACTGTTTCTGCTCCACCACAAAACAACTTTACCCCAGTACCAACTTAAATAGCTTCCTTTTTGGGAAAGAGGAAAGCAGGAACTTTATGGAGATGAGTTTGCTCAAAGGTGGTGCTTGTGGCGTGTTAGAATGTTGGATTAAAGGCAAACCTCCAAGGCAATCTCGGAGCCCATGAGGCAGGTCCATACACCTTCATGTCACTGCTGATGACTGACCAGCCAGCCTGGATCATTGGCAGGTCACTGAGGGCAAGGATTCTCCTCTCTCTATTCTTGTTAACTGGGCGTGTCAAAGCCCAAACAGTTGAGGTGGCACTAGCTAGAGAAGCTTGCCAGACAGTGCTGTCAATGGCAAGCTGTGTGTGTTTTAACTGACTACTGAATCTACTGAAAATTCACGGTGGAAGTGAGCAGAGCTCCTGAGTTTCATTTGAACGGTTACTCTGTTCGTTTTTATTTGCTTCAAAATATCTTGCATCTATTCCACTTCCGACTGACAGTTGCAGTTTCTCTGACAACTTGCTGGCTCTGAGGCTGCTGCAATTGTAATCCTGGATGAGTTCACCTTAGAGCCCTCCATAGTTGCCGTGTATTGCAAAAGTGTACAGTGCAGTAATGAAATTATACACTCGTTCATCTTGACCCTGTTTTATTTGATTACATTTTCCTCTTTCAATGATTGAATTTCACTTTACCATTATCAAATTTTGCGTAGACAAGAGTTGAATTTTACTCAGACTGCTGTGGATATTACCAGTCCATGAAATATATCATGCACTTCATCATCCCCACAGTAACTGATGGTTTTACCTGGACGCCTGAATGCTCTCTGGGGATTGTACCAAAGGGCGGACTTTCTGGCGTCAGCATTTAATGGAGGAAATCTTTGTGCAAAGTGAACAATTAATGAACATATGGATCCTCTGCTGCTCCTTTGTGTAGCCTCATGACACCAACTGTTTGCAAAGTTTACTGAAGCAGACTGAACTGTGATTATCACAGTTTTGCGCGTTAACAAGCAGGAAATGAGCCTTTTAACCCCAGTAAGAAACAAACCATCAGTTTAAATGCATTAGAGTCGAAACATTGTTGAGAGAGTCGTATTTTATAGACGTTGAGCTCACCATCTTTGTACTACTTCATCATTGTATGTATAGGGCAGCAATATTCCGTTTAGGCACATAGCTCCCAAATTGACATATCTGAGATGCGATTACAAGGCAGGCAACCCAGAGTCAACTACATATAAATAAATCCAAAATAATGTCAGGACAAGTTTCCACAATGTGAAAGAGAACAAAACAACAATGCCAGAAAGTGGATTTTCAGATGGCTTCCCTTCTACATTGTCCATGCTGAGAGGGAAGTGCAATTTGCATTATCTGTTCTCAGTTGCTGTAAATAAGTAGTAAGATCAACCACCTTTGTAGTACCCTAATATGAAACCCAAGAGAGACTGAGGAAGGCAGCAGTTGCACATATTTGTTACATTCTGCCTACCTCTGTGCATCATTGTAAAGATTAAAGAGCCTCCAAAACATTTTTTTAAAACAAATATATATTGATTTGGATTAAAACCATATATAATTTGTTGTTTAAAACACATACCCGTAACACTAGACGCAAAAAAAACAACATTTCCCACCGTGACACGTATACAGTGGCCCTGTCTGGCTACCCATGCAAAAAAACAAACCCTCAAAACATCATCCACCGTCTTTGTGGGAAAAAATCAAACCCTGTAGTTCTCATCACAAAACATAAAATGCCTATACCCCACATTCCCCTTATAGACCAGGGCCTCCTCACTTCTCTGCACTGCTTCCTTTAATTACAGGGAGAAGTTACAAATGGGCTAATCCCAGCTCCACCATCCGGATGGCAGGCCGAAACAAAAACCCCACTCCATTGCTCCCCCCTTTATGGAAGGAGGTTTCTCCCTTCTGCAGGATACAAAACATTCATTTGGGGACGCTTTCTGGTTACAGGTCGAGCAGGTCTGGTTACAGGTCACCTTACAAGCACCGCACACAGGTACCCTGATGCTTTAGGCAGTGGCATTCCCCCACACGCCCCTCAAGGAGTTGCTTTGGACTAGATCAGGCCCCACCTGTCCTTGGCCCCGTGTGAGCCTATCTCCAGCGTGTCCCTGATAACGTATTCCCGGACTCGTGCCATCACCAGGCTATGGCAGGCCGTCACTGACCTGTTTCCATGACTGGAGATCTCTCGGTTCCAGCAGACCCAAAGGCCTTCCTTGACCGGGTTGATGACCCTCCAGGCGTATCGTAGGTCAGTCACCTCGTGCGTCCCCGGGAAGAGGCCGTAAATCACAGGGTGAGGTGACAGAAGGACTCCCAGAATGAAACGCGAGAGTAGCCACTCTGTCTTGTTCCACATCTGTTTGGTGCCATGCAGGAACAGATATTCCTCATTCTCCTTAACCCCGCAGCCCTCCCAAGGGCAGCGTTCGGACTGCACCAAATCTCTCTTAAACATAAAAGCCCGGAGTCCTAAAACTCGCTTGACTGCCATCTAGGCCACATCCTGGTGTTTGTTAGTCAGAGCTGGGGATGAAAATTCTCCCAGATCTGACTGACAGTCGCCGAAGGATACCCCACCAAATTTTCCTTCACCTCTCATTCTCGGATGGTGTAAAGAGCCTCCAGAATAGCACATTAGCAACACCTTGAATTCAGGCTGATGTTCCTCTTTTCCCATCAAATTAGCACTCAGTGATTAGAATGAACCAATGGGAAATAACTCTCAGATAAGATCTGCCAAATTGGGCACCCACTTGAGGTAGTCACTTAAGAGATTTCATCTAGGTTTAATTCTCCTTACTCTAATTTGGCAAATACTTAAATACAATCTTCATTTTGAAGCAGGTTTGCTGTCATTTCTTTTGAAAACAAAAAAACAACTTCCAAGCTGAGACTGAATTCAATAATTTAGGGGGGGTTCACATTAAGCTAGCCTGACATTTAATTAAAGTGTGATCTTCAAATTTTTGTTCATCTGGTGAAGCTATGTCAAGGCCTCTTGATATGTGATGATGAGGTTGAGAAAGTGGCCATGGTTGTGGATCGGCAAATTGATGTGGAGGGTGAGGTTTAGGGAAGAGTGGAGAGCAGTAAAATCAGAGGATGTAGTGCAAGGGGAGTTTAGATGGAGGTTGAAGTCGCTTATTATGAGCATTCAGAGCAGAGAGACAGGGGGAGAGGAGAGTGGAGATATCAGAGAGGAAGGAGCCAGTGGGTTTTGGTGAGGGTAGACCAGAATAATTTTAGTGAGAGAGGATAGTAGAGAGTGAGGTGCTCAAAAGAGGGGAAGCAGCCAGAGGAATAGAGGGAAAGACCAAGGGAAGTTTTGGCGGTGAGGGCCACCCTGCCACCGCATTGGTTAGGGTGGGGGGATGGAAGGTGTAGCTTGGAGGGGAGGCTTCAATTAGAGGGACAGGGTCACTGCAGGAGAGCCAAGTTTCTGTAAGCCCAAAAATATCAATGTGCTCATCCAGGATGGGGTCATGGATAGTAAAGGCTTTACTGGAGAGGGAGTGGACATTTTGAAGGGAAATGCGGATGGGTTTGCTGGTGGGGGGAGAAGGAAGAGAGAGTGGTATGGAGAGGATTTTGGGTTGTGTGGAAGAGTGTGAGGAGGGTGGAGAGTTGCCTTGAGGAATCGGAGATGTCTGGTGTACCAGAAGGATTTACGGGGTAAGAGACAGTTCGGGAGATGAGGGGGGCAAGGGAGTTGAGGGTGGAAGAGAGGGATTTGTAGAGAAAAGAGCAAAGAGGGTAGGTCAGTAATAACAACAGCAACTTACATAGCTCCTTTCATGTGGAGTTTCGGAAACCATACCAGCAGAGTCTTCTATTATCCACTTAGACACAAAGGATATCTGACTCCATGTATTATTCTTGAAGAATGTGGAATCTGACACATTGAGAGAGTTACAACAGCAGAAATGTCATTTGGACCTGTGTATGTAAGTGATGGCTGACAGGAAGTTGAAAGGCAAGTTATAAGTTCACTGAAACAAAAAGTGTTTACCTCCTGGATTAATACTACAGAATAAGCAGGAATTCTCATCTAAATTCTTACCAAACGGCTCCATTTGGCAATTTTAATCAATAACAAAATGATAGACAAGCCCTTGATTTAACATCTCATCTCCAAAAGATAACAGTGGAGCACTATTCCAGCACTGTCAGCCTAGACAGAGTTCAAAGTCTTGATGTGGGGCTTGAACTCATGACTTTCTGACTCAGGGGTAAGAGCTGTACCAACTGAGGTGGACTGACACTTCAAAGGGCATTAGAGATGTATAAGGCATTGATAGGTAGGCAGATTACTTATTCAATTTGTAAACACGTAGTTCAATTTGAAATGGCAGCATTGAACGTAGGTGAACAATGCAGTAAAATATGAGGTATTCCTTATTTTGTGTTTAACCCAACACAACCCAAACCCTAATTCAATCCCTCGTCACCTCTTGCCTCGATTATTCCAATGCCCTGCTCATCAGTTTCTCCAGGACCACCATTCACAAAATCCAATTAATTCAATATTCCACTGGTTTATCTTCACCCACATCAAACTCCATATCCCCATCACCCCAGTTCTTACCATGGTCAACTGGCTCCTTATTACAGAATGGATTAATTTCAGGATTGTCACACCTGTGCACAAATTACTCCATGCCTTGGCAACTCCCTATCTCTCCGACATGCTTAAACTCCACTTTCCCAACAACAACAAATTTACATTCATATAGCATCTTTCATGTCAGGAGGACATCTCAAGGCACTGACAAGCGAGGGTTGCACACAAGCTGAGGGTGAGGCCCAGGGGGAAAAGGAAAGGGGGGAGCTAAGGGAGGTGTTAGGATGAGGGGAAGGATGGCCCCTCCTCGCATGAGAGGAATCGTGAAAGAGGCAAGGGAGGGGGCAAGTCAGAGGGATTTGATGGAGTTCCAGAGAATGGGGGAAGATTGACTGATAGCCTGACCACCAATAAAGTTAAACATTGTTAATTAAACATGTTTATACCAAAACAAAAGCACTTTTCAAGTCATGTGTTTCAGGAGAAAGCCTCACCATCAGGACTCCTTTACATATTACATTGGTAGAGTGATTAACCAACATCCATTTAATTTCTAATTTAAAATTGGTGAGGAGCTTGGTGGTTTAAACCCCCAAGTGCTGATGGCATCATTGGATCCTGATCCTGACAATGTGAAGGAGCTGAATTCATGTATAAACCTGAACCCCTTAGGCCACTGACTATCCACTGATGTTACAGCTCCCTGAAAATCTCAGTCTGAGAATCTGATACTGTCTTTACTAGTCACTGTAAATAAATATATCCATAGAAATCATCTGAAACCTCCTAAAGAATGTTAATTAGAATGTTTTGTAACTGTGTGGTAAAACTATTCGGTGTTTCTGAGCGCTTTCACTTTTTTGTTTAAAGAACTTGAATTCCCCAATGCTCGATTTTTGATTAGTGACAGAGTACAAATCGGGCTGAAAGACCCAAGCTCCTAACAATACAACCTCCCAACTTCCTCTCTGCATTATTCACAGGTACTGAGTTCAGCCAGTATATCTCAAAAAAGTTCAGAGAGACCGAAAGCAAAAAATGATCCCTGCTGAATAAGAATCCAATATGGTTTTACGGTTTTGAATACTATTATTCAGAAGTTGTGTGGGTGATTTTTGAATGTACATTTTGACATTATTCCTTAAATAAAGGACAAAAAAATTTGACTCTCTATATGATTGCAAGAAATGGTCCCCAGGATGGTGGCTTCCGTTGCCGTGTAATCTCTCCTCTAAACGAGGGCAAGTTTTTGATAAAATAATTAAAATGTATTACTAGGCTACACCATTTTCCATCAAACATGCTAAACGAGTAGGTGGAAAGACTACAGAAAGTTACAACACAGAAGAAGACCTCAAAAGAAAGATGAAAAGCTAATGTGGGTGAAGGAAGCTTTGTAGAAAAATAAAATGTAAATGATAGGAACTATCTTCCTTCATATAATCTTAGCTAACGAGGACACACAATTGACTGAGTTTTCAGATAATCGCATTTTAAGGGGCTATGTACCTGGGTAATAGCTGACATCAATCAGTTAACTTCTCATAAGATGTTCCTTGTTTTCAACTTGCTACTTCAGAAGCAGGCTGAAAAAAAAACAATATGTCTTGAGGCACAGTGTGTGGCTGTCAGTTTTGCACAGAACTGCCCCTCATGTGACATCTGGACTGATTTGCTTGGTGAACAGCATTACTGAAGAATGCTGCCCCCAGCCCAAGGTCTGCAATTCATGACATCCTTAGGGCAAAGTGTCATACATGGTTGGAGTTCTATCCCGCAGTTAACAGGAGTCTGTTTCCATGTAGCAAATGAGAGGTGGCAAGGGAAGCAATTCCAGCTGCTACACAGCTAATCTTCTACAAGGTTGGGTCCAGCTTCTAAATTGGTCTCAGCCGAATGACTAACGGTAGGCATCAGCTTGCCAAACATCTCAACTTTTAATCTATCCCATGTGGACATACCCATCCCATCCTTAAACTTTGCGATACATATTTACAGGTGGAAATGGGTTAGATTACGGAGTATTCCTCATCAAGAGTGGGATGCGAGGCTGAACATCACCTTACAAGGAAAGCTACCAGTGAACTCCGCTGTGAGAGTCAAGGTTGGTGGGTAAACAGAACAGGTACAGGAATTCAGGTTTAATTTTGTGGGCTAGGCCGGATGCAGAGGTGGTTACTTCAAACCCTCCTAAACCCTTTCCCCAAAGCATCCAATCCCATTAGTGCCCCCAAACCGCATTGCCCTCCAAGACATCTGCTCCCTGTCAAACAAAGCCATCGCCATCCACAACCTTATCCTAGATGAGCAAATTGACATTCTAGGGTTTATAGAAACCTAGCTGTCCTCCTCACCAGAGCATACCTGAAGCATTGTGGAGTCTGTACAACGACAACAAAATTATATTTATAGAGCGCCTTTCATGTTGGGAGGACAGTGGTTCGAGCTCTTGCCTTACAAGCGGGAGACTTGGTTTCAATTCCAGGCAGGATGAAACCTTGGGCAAGTTTCCGTACTCCACACACCAGACAATAATCCCACAAAAAAAAATTGATCATTTCAATCCATGACTGTTTGTGGGACACTGCTGTATGTAATTGGCTTCCACGTTTTGCCCACAAATACACAGTTAGTTCACTTTACAGTACATTCTGTGAACCACTTTGAGATGTCTAGAAAACGTGAAAAGCGCCATATCAAATGCAAGGAACATTATTATTATCCTCCTCCTTAGCTATACATTCAACACACAAACCCTACCCCAAACATTGTGCCGGTGGGATGGCCCTCATCTCCAAAATCACCCTTAACCTATCCCCCTATTCCTTTGCAAAAACACAAAATATGTACTGCAGATGCTGGAAATCTGAAACAAAAACAGAAATCACTGGGAACACTCAGCAGGTCAGACAGCATCTATGGAATTTCAGGTCCACGAGCCTACGTCAGACTTCGAAAGGTCATGGACCCAAAACGTTGAATCACTTCCCTTTCTCCATAGATGCTGCCTGACTTGCTGAGTGTTCCCAGCTATTTCTGTTTTTGTCTCTTACTCCTCTGGTTGGTTCCCCTCTTTCGAGCACCTCACCTGCTTCCATCACTTCTCTCTCTCCTTCAAAATCCTTCTGTCTACCATTGATAAGTGTTCTAGGACCCGGCACAGTGTGGAGGGTGCTGTATAAATGCAGGTTGTGGTTGGTAAGTCCCATCTCTGCATAACTTTGGGAGACAGTGAATCAAAGCACAGTGTGCGGATGTCAGTGCACTTCTAAACATAACATTCTGCTTATGATAGGGTGATATTGTATAAAGGTAAGCATACCTACAGGAGACAAGCATATCCAAACATACAGTCTAATATTTGAGAGTGTTCTTATCTCTTCTCATACAGTTTAGCACCACTAGATCAATCCTATTATCCTATAAAATGTAAAGATTGCAACCAGTATCCAGAGGCAAGTCAAGTGCTTAATTAACAGTTGAGCTATAATAGAGCTGTCCCACTTGTAGAAATCCTTGCTGATGATTCTCTAATACTATGGATGACATGCCATCCCAAGATGTTCATTAATCATATGCCGCAGTTTCTCCTCACCGCTCCTGTCTCTGCTCTCTGGCAGCTTTTAGATGTCAATCATAATGTCACTGTTAGTCTAGCTCCTTTCAAAATGTTGCTTATGAACAAACACCTAACACATAAATAATCCTGGGAGGTCAGAGGCCACTGGGATACTCAATGACCTTTAGCGTTCGCCAGTCATTCGAGGAATATTGAATGTCAATGGTTACATCTTTAACGAAAATTGAAGTCACATTAGACACTTGATTATCACACATTATAAGGCACAAATATTGTCAATCTATTCTGCCGCAACGATTTAATGGCTTGCTCTGCACTTATTCTGGCTGCTGTAGATTGTACAAAAATACACAGTCACTATACTTTACAATTAATCTCAAAAAGCACTTTGAGATGTGCTCTTGACATGAAAAACGCTATTTCAAATGCAAGGATTTTTTTCATTTTGAATTTGAGCAATATATTAAATTTTATACATTCAAAAAATGATTGTGACAAAAATTAAAATCGGATCTAGGGAACTTCTGCCATTGATCATATAACAATAACAAAATTACATTTGTATATTGTCATTTTATAAGGTATAAGGGAAAATATTATTTTCCCACGTCCTATGATTGTTATTTCTAAGAAAGAATAACAGACAACAAAATATAACAACTTTATATCAGAATTTTTATATCATAATAAGAGTTGGGTGGAGCTTGGCTCATTGAAGCGCTAAACAGCTGATTGTACTGCTTCATCAAATATTCTTAATGTTTTCTCCAGTGACTACTATGAAGAAACATGGCACATTTTACAAAGAAACAAGTCAGTTTGCACCATTAATAAGAGTGCAATCAACTCATCAAAGGGGGAATGTCACTTTTCACTCCAATAAACATTTTCTGATATTACAATGGATTGAAACCATCAATTATACTGCACCAAAACTCATTCACTTGTAATACAATACACCTGAGTTTAGGTTATTCGGTGATTTGTGAAGAAGGTAGGTGGTGTTTTAGCCTTGTCTCCCACTGACAAGGTGACTGCAGGTCAATGAACACTTAGCATTATAACAGACTTGTCAATCCTAGGTACCATATTTACCAACACCACATTCAAATATCACAAAATACCACAGTCAATTTGTTTTACTATTTTATTTCACATAAGGAAGTTTGTAAAATTTTATGTTACACACACAATTTTTTTAAAAATTGGTGAAGGGGGAGGTTGTTGCTGATTCAGTATCCAAAGTAACAAGATCTCACTATCTGGATAAATGCTGGGTAAGGTGCTGTAGAGAAGACAAGTTCAAGGAATATCTACTATGTGTAGGATAGAGCTGCTGTTGACACTGCCATGCAACACCTGTCAGTCTGATTGTTCTCTGAAGACACTTTACAGGCAAGTAGTTGCATCACACTGTTTTTAATTTGCTTTCTGTGAACGTGCTTGATTTTAACAGTTCACCCTTCATGAAACTCACAATCTACATCCTTATCACATTCACGCTGAGGGTTGCTGAAATCAGATCAAAAGCATAAATCTGTCAAGTTCCCAACCTACCCTCAATTTGCCAAGCCACACACATTTCATTCACTACTGTTCTTGTCACGGTGTAAAGGAGACTTGTGCTTTATTTTATTTCATTATAAATGAAAGAATAAGACATCTCCATCCCTTCAGAAAGTATAATGAATTATTTTACATGAGAGCTAAACTAATACAGCTCTTACCAACACCTTCCTCCCCAACCACCACCTTCCCCCCCAGATCACTTGAATTAACATAAACAGCAATAAGCCTATTGTGACTGTCTCTGTTCTGGACTGATTCCTGAGGAACAGCTGGACCACCACGGATGGAAATTTGCAGCTCTACTTTGCTCAATCTATTCCCATTCAAATCCTGGACAAGGCTTGAATACTCTGCTTGAATTTAAAAGCTACACAAATCCTAAAAGGGTTATTATACTACTAATAATAGTCCTTCCTTTTGATACAGCATATAATGTCACAATTAAGCAAAGTGTAACACAGTCGTTTTCATTATGGGTAATTTCTTTCCAGTTTATAGTAGGTTTATCTAGTGAGTCATAGAAATCCAGATGTGATCACCAGTCAATATTCATTTAGTTGATCTCAGCCTTTGTTTTGGTGGTCAGCTGGGTGTAAGAGCATCCAAACCACAGGGGATTTGGGGTAATGCTGGAGTTACTATTAACTCACTAAACCCATGCAGCCTGCCATAGTGGTTTGATGTTAACTGTTTGTCCAGCTAAGACCACCCTACTTATCATGGCTTTAACTTGCAGAGATAACAGAAGCCGACTAGGAAGATTCCCTCTCCCCTCTGACTGGTCTTACCTTCCAAGTACCTCTGCTGATGCAGGCTGACTGGTCTGGCATGAACAGGGCCTCAGAGTACTGCCGACCTGCCTGACACAAAAGCTGGATGCAACTGCCACAGTGTATCCGATATTCCACTGTCAAGCAGATCATCTTGGACCCAATTCAGCCCTGAGGAGACCCTGCTTCTCCCAAAGTTCCCTCTAAGTTCTCTCTTAACAGTAGATAATAGTACAAGTGACTTTAGCATCGAATTCGAGAAGAAAAATTTAGCTAACGTTCCCATTCTTCATTCACACCAACAATCTCAGAGGGTGATATTTACCTGTTAAAACGTATCAATGTGGAAAGAAAGAGAAGCCTTCAAGAAAAGTAAAGGTGAAGGCAAAAGTTTGCCCCAAAACTGGTTAAAAGTCAAGCGACATCAAAGAAATGAAGGGTGCTTAACCTTAACTGCAGTCTTGTCTGCTTGAATCACTCTACACAAGTATAATCTATGTTGACTTGGCTGTTTATTGCTGACACTGTTTATCCATTAACAGCCTCAGCAGAATTCAGTCGCACTAACATCAATACTTGCTCAGTCACCAACCAAAACATTATTACTGTTTCATGTATTGGAAAGGAAAGGTAACTCTTATTTGAGAGAGAAGGGATTATTCTAACATGATGGAAGGCATTCATGAAGCAAGAACAATACAAAATTGCATTTTTTTTAATCTAAAGAAACGCTTGCAATTTTTGACACTTAATATACAAGGTGAAAATTATTAGCTGAATTATTACATAATAACTTGGGATTTTCACTCCCAGAGTCTTGTAAATGTACAATCATATATTGACATATCACCTCATCTGAAATATACTGAAATTGGTCAGGAAAGATCTGAAGCTATGTTACAATCCACACACACTGTGTTCTCAACATTTGCTTCACCATGTAATTAAGTGAAGTCCCTCTTGGTTGTAAAATTCGAGTGAGTTTCAGAAGGGAATAGTAATGCAGTTGATTATGCTCTGTAGCTCTTGTAAAACAAGGACATCAAGTATCTTTAAAACTGGTGTTCACAAGTATTGATTACCAGTAAATTAAATTGGGATCCAATTGAAAAACTAATAATTGGTCACTGTATAAATAATACTGAAGATAACTACCTAGAACCTATTTGCTATAGCTGCTTTAAAATGAGGGTTTTTACCAATCAGCCCCCTGCACTATCCAATTTGCAAAACACCGACATTAACAACAACAACAAAATTGTATTTGTATAGCTTCTTTCACATCAGGAGGACGTCCCAAGGCTCTGGACAGTCATTGTTTCAGACCCGAGCTGGGGGATGAGGAGGGTGGAGGAAAAGGGAGGGATTTGTGGTGACCGATGAGACCGTTAAAGAAGAGGTGGGATTTGAGGTGGGACTTGAGGGAGGCTAGAGAAGGGGTAAGGTGGAGGGACTGCGGGATGGAGTTCCAGAGGTTAGGGGCAGAGTGGCTGAAGGCTCATCACCCAATGGTGGGGCGGGTGGGTTGGTGGACACAGAGCAGGCCGGAGCTGCTGAGCGGAGGGGGCGGGTAGGTTGGTAGGGGGTTAGGAAGTCACAGAGATAGGATGGGATGAGGCCGTGGAGGGCTTTGAATAAGTACCAGGATCTTGAATTGAATCCTCTGGGTGATGGGGAGCAAATGGATTCGGGCAAGAATGGGGGAGATGGGGCCATGGAGTTTGGTGCAGTAGAGTACACGGGCTGCAAAGTTCTGGATGATCTGCAGCCTATGAAGGAGGAGTTGAGAAGGCCGACAAGTAGGGCGTTGGCGTAATCGAGTCTGGATGTGATGAAGGCATGAATAAGAGTTTCAGCAGCCTGAGGTGTGAGGTAGTTACAGAATTAGGCAATATTGCAGAGATGAGGGAAGGCAGAGCAGGCTACATTTTGGCATTGAGTTAGGATCCAAGCATGTGCCTGATTTTGAGATGATTGTAGATGATTATTCACAAATTATGGAAATGCAAACTGTAATTTGTGGAAACTAACACAATTGACAACTTGTTAAGCAAAATTGCATGTAAAACAAAGTTTTTACAACAACAAAAACTTCAATTTATATAGCGCCCTCCATGCCAGATGGCGTCTCAGAACACTTCAAATATGTGGGAAACCAAATAGTCATGTATGATAATGAAAGCAAGCAACATAAACTAGTTAAGAATATACACAGTTGGTGGGTGGAGCATTTGGTTCTTAGTTTACTGCATTACTGGATAGTTCTGCTGGTGGCAAGGAACACAAACATGGTTTGCTGCTAAACTCAGGCACTTGAATGAAACAGAATAACCGCTGTAGGTAGAGGTGATAATATCTTGGGTCTTCGCTGACTGCATGTAATATCGCTTTCATCGCATATCCAGGTATCATAAAATCATAGAATCATAGAATGTTACGGCACAGAAGGAGGCTATTCGGCCCATCGAGTCTGTGCCGGCTCTTTAACCGAGCAAGTCACTTTTGTTAACCGCAATCACCAGCTTTCTCCCCATAACCCTGCAAACCCATCTTCCCCAGATACCTATCTAGGTCTCTCTTAAAAGCTGCTATCGAATCGGACATAGGTAGACATAGGTACATTCTCCACTGATAAGACACTTGGTGTCAACCCTAAAGGAAACACCTCAGAATGAACAAAACTACAGCGGTCACCACTTACAAACTGAGAAACGCCATGTGGCTTTCTATAGTAACTATGTGACTCTGTATATCATTAAGTACTACAGCACATAATGAGTGACTTATTATGATGATGCAATGACAATGGTCAGAGCACCTGGCTTCCTTCTGCACCTTTCCCTGAAAGAAATGTTTGAAATTCAACAGCTTTTTCTCTGGGAAATGTCAGCCACAGAGCTATGTCCTGCATCTTGTGTTGATGCATCATGTTACTGCTGTCAAATTCTGTACATCTACAGGTCCCAGTCTGGCCCAATTTAATATTGCTACATTTAAGCCTCACTTAACAAATGGCATATCATGTCCATAAATCTGAATTACTGATCCTCGAGACAGAGTGTGTACTGCCATCTAATCAGGTCTATCAACTGAACATCAACAGTGAGGAATGCTATTGTATACACACCACCACAGGTATCTCTTACTAGACCTGTGGGTGTGTGGTTTATTGATGAGGTGACTACATATAATGTGGCTTATTGAAATAGCATCTGGGGACTCTGAAATGATTTCCTGGAGACAAATCGTCTGGGGCTGTCCAAGCCATGAATTTCACTTATTATAATTTGGTCGCTCAATCCACAACTGTTTTTGGGACATGCTGTGCTCAATTGGCTGCTGAGTTTCACCCACAAATATACAGTCAAATTACAATGTATTCTGTGAGGCTATGAGACATCTCAACAATGTGTAAAGGTGCTAAATCAAATGCAAGGATTCTATTATTGTGTTCTTATTATTTTATGCGTGAACAGCCAAGTTTATACTTTACATGTCAGCTTCTTGGGAGACTAGCTCATTATCTCGGCATTGAAATGAACAACAATTTGAAGTCATACAGCAATAACATAATATCCACACAGGTTGGATATTAGTTGGATATTTAGGATATTTTAGTGTAAATCTTCAAATGAATAAGTCTGCGATTTAATGTGGTTTCTTGTGTTGTGGGAAGGCAGGCTCTTTTCCACTTGAAATGTAGTTCTGACCTCTGAATTACAAGCCAGCTGGAATCTGTTTGACAGACACAAGCTTTGTTTTTGCAACATGAAGGATGGGAGAGTTGCGAATATTTTCTGTCACTTTTTTTCATCCAATGTCAGCATCAAGTACCACTGGGTTAACAATGACACTGCCCAGCCACAATGCAGTATTCCCCCTGTGTTATCCTGCCAATTCTAAGTTATGAAATTGTATCATTCAACAATTTCCATTCCCCACACTTTCAAGTGTGATCTCTCTGAGGAAGCCTGGAAACGCAATCCAAACTGCCTGAATATATATCATTTATAATTAATAAGAGCCTCAGAAAGGAGGCATGCCTCCCACCATAAGGGTTCCTAGGCCTATCGAAACCTAATCCTGAGATAAAAAAAAGTATTTTGATGTAACATCTCACCCAGTGATGCTTTTTCGACATTGATTAGCCATTGAAGAGAGGGTAGGATAGCTGTGAGCAGGAAGTTTGGTACAATACAGGGGGTTAAGGAAGCTTGAATTCCACAAGTCCAATCCAATGTAAAGTTAACATCCAAGCCTAAGTGTTGAACCAATCAATATACAGTAGTACAACAAAATATTATACTTAGAAACACAAGTATTCGGATTTCAGAAATATTTGGAAAATGAAATCAGGATGAAATTTGTGATGTGCGAGAACATGCCCACTGTCAACACCAGAACCTGTTATGAAGTATTGAATTTTTCACCCCAGTGTGTTTTTAGATTTATTTGCACTCTAATCCTGCCAAATCAGGCTGTAATTCAAAACTGCAATCTTTATAACATGGTATGCCTGCTGATAAATGTCATTGTCACAGTCTAACTTGTTATAATACTCATTCCCCTCTGCCTTGCTCTCTCTGTGCGAGGCTTCAGATCGCACCTGAAAAACGTCCTCTTCAACCGTGCTTACATTCACCTCCCTTTTCTCCTTGGCTCAGTGTCAAACTACACCGAGACATTAATCTGAGTGAAGGGTGCTATAGCAATGCAAATTGTTTTTTGTTGTATGAAGCACACTACACTCCTCACTCATTGACTAAAAGAGCAGCCAAAAAAAGTGCTGTGCTGCTCTATAGTGTTGTCTAGCCACACACGTTAAGCATTAGTATTCAAATCATAAATGATATCCAGTGAAGTAGCATTTGTTGTACTCAGTGCACTGTTTGGTATGCTTTGCAGGTCTGCTGGGAGCACATCAGGCTTTCTTGGGGTAGAGGTCATTGCGATGTGAATGCCACATTGGCCTTTTCTCATGCATAAAATAACCAGAACATCCAGAAAATCAGAGAAACCTTAGAGAGAGAAAGAATAGTGGCGGGGATTATTATTGGGAAAAACATCTTTAAGTTGAATTTATTGTTTCTGTTAAATGTGCAAAACAGCAACTGATGTCACAGAACTGGTGATCACTGATTTGTTCAGAGATTTTGTGCTTTTCCAGAAACATGCAGTGTAACCAACATTTGATTTAACCTCACTAAGTGGTTTATTAAGAACATTTTATCTATTGGGCTTCTAAATTTCTGCTGCATAAAATTAACGGAACATCATTCTGTAACAACATCAGCAGCTTTCAGGCTTTGAGAGATGTTTTATCTGAACAACACTGTATTGTAGTTCAGTGTCAGAAAGATGAATTTTTTAAGCAGAACACAGAACACTCAGACTATTTAGTTGGTGATTTCTTAAAATAACCAAGTGAAAAAAAATGCTAGTCTTATCATACTTAGTGATGCGAAGCAGAGCTACCATTGGAGACTTTGAGGAGTTACATAATGATAAACTGCTTGAATGCAGCAACAGCAGCAGTAGTTAGCATGCAGAGAGGCACAACCCTTCAGGTTATTGCATTCTCTGAAATATATATCATTGATTACAGTGTAGGAACCCAAATAGGTCCAATTGAAATAAGTGCAAGCTGTAATACATTTTTACTTGTATTTTATTGTGTATTTTATTCTGTATTAGGTTTGATAGCCCTGTAAATTGAACAGCTTCCTGACCGGTAGGCAGGCTGCTTTTTAAACATGGAGAACTGCTTTGCACGCCTCCAGGCAAAGAAGGATTTATTTCAAAGTAAGGCTATAGTCCAATGTTTCTGAAGCAAATCGTTCCATTCAGTTTCTATTAAGAATCTCTAACCAAGTCATTATACATGTAACTGCCATGGTGAGCTCAGGGTGATACCAAAATGCTTCAAAATGCTTTGTTCAGTAAACGATAAAAGGAATCCTGCAGTTCATGAATTTATTTACACAGTTACTTGCCGAGAATGCTAAATATGAATTATGTCAAGGTGGGAAGCTTTCTCTGGCTCAAACCACTGCATAATCATAATAATCATTGCATTTGAAATAGTGCTTTATCAATGTCTTTATCAATAGTGTCTCAATGCGCTTCATATGATTTTACCACAAAGTGTAGTGACTGTTTATTTGTGGGTGAATGTAGCAGTGAATTTGCACACAGCAATGTTCCACAAACAGGTAAAGAGCAATATTTGCAGATAGTATGAACTCCTGATTCCTAAGGGATTCTTACTTGTTTTTAGAATAACATCTAGCGAGATCTATAAATCAAATAGAATTAATTATATCTTGCAAGATCCTGTTGGGGGCACACACATATACAGGCATTTTGCAGTAACCCAGTCTAAAGCATTAAAAACAATAACTTGCATTTATTCATATAATGCCCATCACGCGAGGCAGTGTCTTAACAGTGTTGGAACCTGACGACAAGCCAGAGGGAGGGAAGAGGTGACCATAAGCATGGTCGAAGAGAAAGGACTTCAGTCGAGATCGAAAAGAGGGGAAGGAAGAGCAAGGTGCAGAAATTGGGGGGGTGCAGTAGTGAACAGTTCCAAGCTTAGGAGGATAGTGGCTGAAAGCTGGGCCACTGATGGTGGAGTGGAGGGGATGAGCAAAAGTAGGAGGTCAGAGTCAGCAAATAGTGGTGTGAAGAATACATGTCAGAAAGGAAGGGAGGTGTCAAGGCCCGAAGGGATATGTGGACAATTGAAAGGAGCAATGCTATCATTATCAATCATCATTGTCTTCACAGTATTGAACCTCACACTGCCCATCTGAACTGGTGTAATGCACTGCTGCCCCCCAAATAGCTGTGTGCTTCTTCCCCTTTCACAGGTAAAGACATCATGCTTCATTCAGAATCTTCCCCGCCACTGTCTGTGAGAGCTTTGCTGATAAAGAAATCACGTCAAAGTCACAATGTATCTGTGATTTGCAAAGTGCACCATCTTGCTGAAAATAATGAAGTCGATCTCAGCTTTATAATTCTGAATGTTAAATGTCTGATTTTTACCTCTCCAATTATTGTGTATTTCTGCCATCTAGAGGCAGAAAGTGACATTTCAGTGTCATGCTGCACACAGCTTCAGTAATGTTTCAACACAAAAAATAGGCTTGAAAAAAAATCACACAGCACAGAAGATCATATAACCCATCTGGAAACAGGTGAAATTTCTATCCCCAGGCGAGAACAACATATTCAAATTTAGGTTGCATGGTTAAGTGTGTAGTTTTAAAGTTATAATTACAACAACAACAAAATTGCACTTATATACCACCTTTCACGTCGGGAGGACGTCCCAAAGCGCTGAATAGTCAGGTCGGGACCCGAGCAGCGTGGGTGGGGGGTGGGGGAGGGTTGGGGTAGGGGGAAGGAGAGGGGGAGAGGGGGAAGAATTGATGGGGCAGCCAAAGGCACAGTTGAAGAGGAAGGTCTTGAGACCGGCCTTGAAGGAGGAATTACTGGACAGTACAATGGTCAATATCTCTGCATTTGTTACAATTCTACAATGTGCTGCTCAGTGAGCTTACAGGACAGTATTCTGGTTCTTTCTCCTTTCTCTGAGCTGTAAGACATTGTCTCAGCCTATCCCATATGCTCCAGGATACCTCCCCCACCTCCTTCAACCACAGTCTGCCTCAAGCTGCTACTTAGCTATAAAATGCCTTTTATAATATTTCACCCAGCATCATGTAGCTGAGGTCAACTTCAAGCAATGGATGGGCATACATTAGGGTGCACCTTCCAGAGAATAATCAATAGATATCTCACACAGCATGCATAAAACAATGCAGCATTTAATTCAAACGTATTTATCTATGATGTATGGCTTACATCTCATGTCATGTTCAGAGCACCAAGATTCTATTCCATGTGAAGGAATCCCATGAAAGCTAGATTTCAAATAAAATGGTGACTTCCACAGTAAATTAATGATCAGTGATCCCGTGGTTGCCTAAATATGTGCATTCTCAGCTTCTAAAACACGAATGAAAAATAAACCTTGCATTTCATATAAAGCCAATTACATCTCAAAGTGCTTCACAGGGAATTTCTGTAAAGTGTAGTGACTGTAGGTGAACTTGTCTTTATAAAGAATTGCAAGAAGCTTATTAGAAGAGGTGCTGTACAATTTCCTTATGTTCTAAAATAACAGACATTTCTAAACTATTGAGTTCATGGACAGTTAGAATACCTCTTGTCAAAGATAGGGTTTATCCCCACATTTGTTATTCCTCTCGTCCTTCGCAGTGCAGTGAAAGTACAAGGTTTCAATAACAATTTAATGTGACATTGAATCTGTTGTGAATCGTATCTTTTTTCCCCCCACAATCTTCCTTCCACAGGCAGGGTGAGAAGGGGGAGCAGACAGTCTTGAGTTTCATTGCCTTTATTAGACCTTCAGACACCAACTAAAATGGGACAAGGAGAGCAATGTTAGATTCTTCCATCGCTTCTCACAATAAAACTGTCTGCTTCCACACATCGCTGCATCCAGCAAGCCATCTGAGCACTGACAAAACCATCTGCATCGAGATAACAGAAACAGGATTTTAACCCGCAAACTTCTGGTTGCGTGGAAAGACAATATTTAAGCTGCCTGGCTGCCCTTCAGCCCGTCAGCATTCTGAAACATCACACAGTTTGATCAGGAAAGGTATTCTTCAAGTTATTGAAATGAGAAAGTGTCCATTGATGAACACTTTTGATAGACAGATGGAAAGCTCTGCAAAATATCCCTCAGCTGCAAAATTCTGCAAGGTGAAGCTGAAATTGAATAGAAAAACACCACATTTAAAAAATATATGCATTCAGGAACAAAAGGTGCAGTCCATTAGAGTACTATGAATCCCTGTCCTTTCATCTCTGGAGACTCCTTTCCGAATGCACTCTTGAGAAACAAGTGAAAAGCTTATTCCTCCATTGGCTGTCAGGAGTGAAATGAGTTCCTGTAGTTTTAATCTAGTTCAAAGTATTCATGAGTTTGCAGCAGAGAGATAACATACATAAGGCACAAAGGACTTCACAATCTCAGGCCTGAGATCCTCATAATTGGCAGGGGTGAATAGAAACATCATATACTGATGGCAGCAGGGAGTATGGTTCTTACATTGGGTTTCAGGGGCCAAATATTTTTTAAAAGATTGCCAGCAGCAATGTTGGCATTAGCACAGTAAGTAGCGATTAATTTAACTGAATTTTAAATGACTCACTAATGCAGTGGTCACAAATTAGATCATTAAAGCTTTTTCACCATTTCAACTCCGGGTAAGAATAATTAGCATGCAAAAGGTCTCCTTTCTTCAGCTTTGCTTCCAATGCCCTATCTTTATTGTGCCAGATGAAATAAACTCTGAAAAAAAGTGGCAAACTGAAGAGCATGACACTAAAGTTTCCAGACAGTTTGAAGCTCTGATTAACAAATGCGAAGATCCATCCATCACATTATTTTAACTTGGTATAGATCACGATATAGACGCACTTGGAATACAATATGCAGTTTTGAGGACTGAATTTTCAAAAGGATTTTAATGTACTTGGAGCGACTTTGGAGAAGAATAACAAGTGCAATTGTGGGACCGAGGATTAAATTACAGGGAGAATCATCTCTCAAATCATGGATCTGGCTGAATTGATTAACTCCTTCTGTTAGGAGGTGGATAAAACATGTGGTTGGAAATTGAGATGATTAATTGTGAATGAGTAAGGAAAGTTTCTTCATTCCTGAAAGGTGATGGAGTTGGGGTGGGGCTCAAATGGAAGGTAGATGATCACAGTGAACAGTGGGTATGAACACATATTTGTGTTTTAACTCAGTTCTGTTTGAGGTTCAATAAGTATTTATTTAGAACTTTTCCACCTGGAAAACACCCAGAAAACTCCCTATTTCTGTGAAGTATTGCCTTTGGGGATTTTTAATGTGCACCCGAACAAGTAGATGGGAGTTCAGCCTGCTACTTCATCCAAAGGACAGAATTATTAAATTTATGATTTCTTCTGATCTCATAGGTATAAACATCACATAACCGAGCTTCATCAAATAGGTTCAAAAAGTCAGGGTACAGATCAGCTATCTTAACTTCCTTCACTAACTCAGTTACATCCTCAAATCATTTCGACTTTGACAGGCATAACCTGCTTTATGTGAACCTGCATTGATTCTATTACCCTTCTTCCTGAATTGCTTCTACTCTTAAATGATTTCCTTCATAATAGATTTCATTAGTTTTCCTTTACAGTTATTAAGCTAATTAGCCAAGTGGTCTATAATTCCTGGAAACATCTAGCAGACTTTTAATTGGAATTACATTAAGGTATTTTCCAGTTGTCAGTACTGTAGTTCATAATGTTTTGCAGAAGCCCTGCTACAATGCTTTGCTACAGACAACTATATCCTCATTTAATTTAGCACTTGACCCTCAGACTGCAGAGTGTTTGGTAAATAAAGAATAATCCTTGCATTTAAAACAATGGTGTTCATTGTCGGAATGACATCTCAAAGTACTTCACAGAATTTACTGCAAATAATAAAAAATAATCAAATTGCATTTTATAGTTATTTATGTGTTGGGAAGACATCTCAAAACATTTCTCTAATATGTAGTGACTACACACCAATGTTCCACAAATAGCTATCAAGTGAATGACCAATTTAATGACCAGGCAGAATGTTGGCCAGGGTACTGGGAGAAACTCCTTTCTCTTTTCAATTAGTGCCATAGGATCTTCAATGACTGTGTTTTGTATGCGAATGAATGTACGTTTGCTTCAATTCCATGTTGGCCTTTACAAATGGTGGGGTTGGGGAAGATAGGCAGTAAAGAGAAATCAAGTCCTTTTTAGGTATGACAAATGAGGAAGCCAAAAGTGCTAGTAATTTAAGGAAATGATAACCAATATTAGAAACCTTAATTCACGTATACTCATAGCAGGTCAAATCACTTAATCTTTTGCTTAATAGAAATAATAATAATAATCCTTTTCAAGTCTCAAAGCGCTTCACAGAAAATACTGTAAAGTGAATTGACTGTGTATTTGTGGGTGAAATGTGGCAGCCAATTGCACACAGCGGTAACCCACAAATAGTCGTGGATTGAAATGACCAATTTATTATAGGTTTTTTTTGGAGGGATTATTATTAGGCATGTAGAGTAAGGATACTTGCCCAAGGTTTCGCCCTGATCTGGCTGGATTTGAAACATCGGTCTCATGCTTATAAGGCGAGTGCTCTAATCACTGAGCTACAGGGCTCCACAACCGTTCAATCACAATTCTTGCTTTATTCCTTCAAGAATGGTGCATTGCAGGTTAATAAGCAATACAAAAAACATCTTGCATTTATATAACGCCCCTTACCCAGGGTATAGTTTTTAATTATGGTCAACTGGAAAACGACAGACAAATGTTTCATTTATGTACCTCTTCTCCTGATCATGAACCTTTTCCCATGCATTTGTCTCCCTTGATTTTGTGACTTTAATAATAATCTTTGCATTTGATATAGCGCTTTTCATGTCTTCAATCTAGACGTCTCAAAGCGCTTCACAGAATATACTGTAAACTAAACTGACTGCATATATTTGTGGACAAAACGCGGCAGCCAATTGTGCACAGCAGTGTCCCACAAACAGTCGTGGATTGAAATGACTAATTTTTATTAATAGTTTTTTTGTGGGGTGGATCATTATTACTGAAGATGTGGGGGGGACGATTATGTCTCCATAAAATACAAAATTGAGGCACAATGCTTGATAATTGCGATATTTGTTCTTTCCAATATACCATCTTATTTTATTGATATGGATGCCATTCTTTAATATTTTGCATTAACACAATCATTTTTAATAAAAGCATTTTATCTGCATGAAAATAAATGAAATCATCCCAGTTGGAACACCAAGTCAGACATCTGAATTAGATTCTAGTCCAGATGCAACAAAAGCTCAAGTGAATACAGTTAAGGCAGCTTCCATGCATTTTCAATACAATGATACAACCTCGAAGCATCTGCCTCTGCCCTCAAATTCAAATGCAATTGAGCACTTTTTGCCGTGAAAGGCCATAAGGGCAGAGAGTTTGGAAATGTCACCTTGGTTTTGTCAAGAGTAATGTGAGGGGAGATAAAAGAGCTACACAAAATCTACTGGCACAGACGTGACCCAGTAAATGTGTGATTCCATTACTGTGGGTTAACGGAGTTTGGAGGCGGTTGGGAGGCAGGTGGGGAGGAGCCGCAGAGAGAGAATGGAAGAGAGCTGTCCTTCCCCAACGATGAATAGGAAACACATTAAATATATAAAACTCTAATGGTTAATGGTCAGACTACAATAATAATAAATAATAAAGGAATAAGTTTAAAATGTACTGTGTAAAAACGTAACTATACATAATATAATAAATCAATGGACAACTACAGTGCTAGATACATGGTTCCATAATCCATCACTAAACTGTGTACAGTTCAAAGCCCGTACCTGAATTATTTCATTCAGTGTGTATGTTGGGCATCAAATGTACACTTGTAAAATAAGAATCAAGTGCTGCAGAGTAATCTCACGGTGCAAAAGCAAAGTGCTTCCTGTACCTGCTGCTACTGCTCAGCAAGAAACCAATGATTGAAAAGAGAAAGCTGGTTGTTTAAAGACTTCTTTTTTGCTTTTAACTAACATCTGTGTTTCCCCAAATTGATTCTTTTTTTAAAAAAAACTATTAATGTTAGTGCACTGATGTGTGGCACCATTGAGCGATGAGAAGTGGTTCTTCCCAACTATTTCCCTGAGTGTAAATCCCAGATCTCAGCTGGTCGGGCAGGTGTTGAATCAAAGCCAGGGAAACACACAGAATCAACAACAACTTGCATACAGGGTGCAAAGAAGGTTTACTAGAATGGTACCAGGATTGAGGGACTTCAGTTATGGGGAAAGGCTAGGTTTATTCTCTTTGGAACAGAGAAGGTTGAGAGGAGACCTAATAGAGGTTTATAAAATCATGAGGGGATTTGACAGGGTGAATAAGGAAAAACTGTTTCCGCTGGTGGGCAAATCTGTGACTTGTGGTCACAGATTTAAAATTGTTTCAAAACAAAGCAGAGGGGAGCTGAGGAGAAATTTTTTCACTCAGCGGGTTGTTTGAATCTGGAATGCATCGCCTGAAAAGGTGGTGGAGGCCAATTTGATAACAGCTTTTAAAAGAGAATTAGATTTTTATTTAGGGAGAACAGGTCTGTTAGGTTATGGGGAGAGAGCTGGGCAGTGGGATTGAGTTGCTCTTTTCAAAGAGCCGGCACAGACTAGATGGGCTGAATGGCCTCCTTTTGTGCCGTAAAATTCTATGATTCTATGATACACAGGGTAGCGTCCCAAAGCACTTGACAGTGGTGGAGTCTGACACTGAACCAGAGGGAGAGGGATGGGGCAGGTGACTGTAAGCATGACTAAAAAGTAAGACTTTTCAGTTCATGGTGGAGCAATCCTTGGGAAAATGTCCTTACTCTACATGACTGAATAATCCATCAAGAAAAAAACAATAATAAATTGTCGCTTCAATCCATGACTGTTTGTGGGACACTGTGCGCATTTGCCTACTATATTTCACCGACAAATGGAGAGTATATTACAGTATATTCTGTGAAGCGCTTTGATATGTTTAGAAGACATGAAAAGCACTATATCAAAAGCAAGGATTATTATAATATTTATTAATGGTTCCAGGATACTCACATCCATGAAGACTTAAGTGCTGGTGGCAAGGTAAGCCAGGGTCAAGTTATCAGATGTAGTATTATTAGTGTATTATAAATAAATTGCTGTGTAGATATGGAGCAGTAAGTGAAGATATTGGGTAGATTGATAAATTGATGGGTGAAGGATACATAAGTACGGAATCCACATCCAAATAAAGTTCCTCAAGTATTTGCATTTTCGTCACTTCAAAATAGCAGTTTCGATAAAGTATTGTGAGGCTAGTTGGAGGTTTGGTGAATCGCTTAACTGGGTTCTTCACTCAATAAAAACTACTGATTTATAGCACAAAATGTAATAATTCCAGTCTACAACTGTAAAAATTCTCCATAAAATGAACTTGTTTATTATCAGTTCACAATCAGGTCTCCAATTCTCCAGCCTCCCTTGGCTCCCTTCCCCCTCATCCTTTTATGCACCTGCTTCTATCACATTGGCTCTTTCTTAACTGCTGTTAATTTCTTAAAGGGATATCCAACACACAACATCATTGCTTAAATGGGTTAGAATGTATAATTTGGAAATCAGAAATAAGTCAGTGGGTTAGGAAACAAAAACCTTAATAACCTACAAAAATCACATCCAGTGAAAATGTAAAGAAGATAGAAATAATGAGCATGTAAAGATACAGGAATAAATGCATTATATTCTTTTGATCTTATCAAAGCTGGAAACCAGCTCTTTAATCAGTTAGTGAGTGCAAGTTCTCGTCCTCCTATGTAAGGGAGTCATATACTGTGTTAATTTGAGCATTCGGTTTGCATGTGAGAGGACCTGGATAAGGTTCCCAGGCAGGATGAAACAGTAGACAAGATTCCTTACTCCATATACATCTGTTTACCAGCAGTAAGTAGGAACTCAGTTGTTGGTTGATTGGTGGGTTGTCATTTTGAGGTAATTATTCTATTTTAAAAAATTAATAATAATTTATTCACTCAATCCACGATTCTTTTACTCACAAAATATACAGTCAATTCACTTTAGAATATATTCTGTTAAATGTTTTGAGATGCCTCAACAACATGCTAAGGTGCTATATCAAATGCAAGTATTATCGTTAAGACTATCCCTTCACATTATTTTACAGGAAAACAATCCGCGCTTTTGTCCTACTTTTAATTCATTTCAGTTTCGGTTGCAGATTTGCAAGACATTTACATGAATTTTAAGCAGAAAGAGCGGAGAGCCACGAACACAAGTGTCCTGCTGCTGTCATTCTCACTGTGTTCTATTAACAAATGCCACAAGGAGGAAAAACAATTAAATCACCCAGGTAAGCCATCCAGCAGGGAACTTTCTCTCAAACCAATTTGTAGCCAATTTTGGGCTCCACAATATCCAACAAATAGTCAAGTAATGAATGATCATTTAATTAACTTGGGTGATTGTTGGCAAGGACAACACAAGAAACTACCTTTTCTTTTCAAATAGTGCCATGGGATCTCAGATGTCCATCTGAACGGGCAGACCAGTTGGGACCTTGGTTTAACGTCTCATCCACAGGGAGGCATCTCTGACAATCCAGCATGTCCCCAACACTCCATTCGAGTGTCAGCATTAACCATGTGAATTCAAAGTTCCAACATGGGGTTTAAACCGATAAGTTTCCTGACTCAGAGGAGAAAATGTTGCTTACCTGGGCGGCGGCAGCAGTGGCAGCAGCAGCAGGAAAAAGTCAGGGACTCAGCTGAATATTCCTAAATATTAGAGACTGTTTGGCGCTTAGTGTCACTTTGAACGAATCGGTGTTAATTGAAAGCAAATGGTTACCAACAACTAACTATTCGCGCTGACTTGTGCATCACTTTCCGCAACATTTGTTTTCGGACTCTTCTCTTTTTACCTTTAAGTATGGAAATTATACTATTCCATTATTGAAATTGACAGATTTCTCATGGATAAATGGATTAAGGGATATAGGGATAAAATACTACAGATGCTGGAAATCTGAAAGATGAAATTAGATTAGAAAATCAGCCATGATCTTATTGAATGGCGAGGCAGGCTCGAGGGGCCGAATAGCCTACTCCTGCTCCTTTTCCTTATGTTCTTTTGAATGATTTTAAGAGTAAAATTGTCATGATTTTATACAAGGGAGACGGGCAGGTCACAAGGTATTTCATTAAACTGATGTGACTACTAAGTGTGTGAGGGACAATTTGTTTTCAAGCGGTCTTGCATAGTAGCATTTTACCATAATTCTGTGTAGCACATCCACCAGTGACCAACTAGGTTCTCACCCAAACCAAACTTTGCTCCCCGATTACTCCAGTCCTTGCCAGACTTCACTGGCTCCTTGTCTCGGAGCGGATCAATTTCAAGATCCTCACTCTTGTGTTCAAATCCCTCCACTCCTCTGCACTCCCCTACCTCTCTGACCTCCTCTCTCCTCACAACATTCTGGTGCAAGTGAAACTAGGGAGACTCAGAAAGCATAACTGCCTGTCTTATTTACTGATTTGTTAAAGATATTTATACAGGATGTACGAGCTGCTGCTGCATAAGCTTGCTTAATATACTATATTCCTTCCTATAATGCTGATTTTGGCATTCAAACAAAACGGTCAATACAGCATGAGACATCCTAAATAGGCTGTATCACACAACTACTCTCTTTGTGAGGGAAACACACATAACACTTAACAACAACTTGGATTTATATAGCGCTAGCCATCAATCTACCGGGTCTGACCTCCTCCTTGTCCCATAAATCTTCCATTCCACCGTCGGCGGCCGTGCCTTCAGCCGCTACACCCCAAGGCACTGGAACTCCCTTCCTCACTCCCTTCGCCTCGTCCCCTCCTTTCCTATTTACAGATCGCGCCTGAAGATTTTTCTTTTCAAACGCGCTTTTGGTCGCCTTTTTCCTTCTCCCCCTGGCTCGGCCTCAGGATCCATTTTGTGAAGCGCCCTGAGACGCTGTCCAGCATGGAGGATGCTATATAAATCCAAGTTGTTAAGTGTTATGCGTGTTTCCCTCACAAATAGAGAAGTGTGTGATACAACCTATTTAGGATGTCTCATGCTGTACTGACTGTTTTGTTTGGATGCCAAAATCAGCATTATAGGGAGGAATATAATATATTAAGCAAGCTTATGCAACATCAGCAGCTCATGTATCCTGTATAAATGTCTTTAATAAATCAGTAAATAGACAGGCAGTTACATTTTCTGAGTCTCCCTAAGTTTCGGTTGCACTAGAATCAATCTGCGGTTATTTCTGAACAGCGTTTTCAGGATGGTGCTACCTGATAGTTAAATTGCATTATTATATCAACCAGTTTTACCCAAATTGAGGGAGCGATGCTTCACTTAGCAGTAACTTTGAGCACACTGACTATGATATCACTGCCAAGCCGTATCATGCCTTCACCCAACTTCCACATGTGAGTCAACGTTTCGGGCTCACAACACTTCATCAGTTCTGAAACGTTGACTCACTTTCCTTTCTCCATAGATGCTGCCTGACCTGCTGAGTATTCCCAGCAATTTCTGTTTTTGTTTCAGATTTCCAGCATCTGTAGTATTTTGCCTTTGTTTCCCCATACATGTGCACTTTTCAGCAGGAATCATACTTTATTTTTGTAAGGCTCAGTTTCACATTGAAGCAGTGACTTTATCAGCTTTCCATTGAACAAACTGAATCTTTGCTTCGATCTACCCCGCGCATTTTGACTCAGGCACTGTGCTGTTAATAATCCCATAATAATCCTTCATTTGATGTAATGCTTTATCACAGTTGAGACGTCTCAAAGCACTCCTCAAAATATACTAAAGTGGATTGACTGTATTTTGTGGGCAAAAACACAACAGCCAAATTTCACACAGCACTGTCCCACAAACCGTGGATTGAGTGATCAAATTATTAATATTTTTGGGAAGGGATTATTATTCCCGGAAAGCAATCCACCAATCGATAAACAACCACATTCTTTCTTATTGCTGCAAAGTGTGGAGTATATAAACTTGCCTAAATTTTCATCCCGTCCAGGAATTGGGCCCAGGTCCTCTAACTTGCAAGGTGGGTGCACTAGCCATTATGCTATGGGATTCCAAGGAATCAAATATTTTCTGCAGACAGCAGAAAGCAGTCACTGCATTTATCACAAATAAGGTTTTCTGACAAACATATGCAACACCATGATATGATGCAGCTGAACAGGCTGCTAAACTGAGTCTCGGGCACAAAGAAGCAGCATTCAACGCAATGAGATTTTCTAGTGAGTGCATGTAATCCAACAGCGCAAACAAAAGCTGATCATCTTCTGTGTGTATTTGGCTGGCAGCAATAAGGTTAAAAATAGAAAAAGGGAATAATAGACAACAGGGGCAATCAGAAAGACCAACCTCACAGCTGCCATTAGAAACCATAAGAATAATAACAATAATAATAATAATCCTTGCGTTTGATATAGTACTTCTCTCTCATGTCTATCACGAGAAGTAATAATACTTCTCTCACGTCTTCTATATATCTTCAAAGCGCTTCATAGAATTGAGTGTATACTTGTGGGCAGTTCAAGGAATTTATAAGCATTGCCTGAAACCTAGAACTAGAATGAGAAGATTGATTTTAACTTCTATAGAATACCTTTTACATTTTAGAATTTTTGCTGAAAAATGTTCAGGAATAGGTTTCTATTTCAGTTTAGATCCACTTTTTAAAAAAAATTATCTGCACCTTCCTGTGAAAGATACATCTCAAAGCGTTATTTTAGAATGAGATTACAGTAATAAACAATAAAGTGAATGTTGTGTCAGTAAATGTGTCAGCACTTTTGAACAACCGCAGTGGGAATCATCCCCAATTCATTTGAATTTATGGCGAAATGGATTCGGAAAGAACATAGGCAGTGATAACTAGCGAAAATCTCCAGGAGGCATCCACCTGAACAGAAAAGTAGCAGCAATACCAGCAGCAGCATTAACATTATTATTATTTCCCATTCCTTCTACATTTTTCGAGGCATTTCCCATTTCTGCTTGTTTCTCCTCTGATTTTCCAATTTTTCTTCATTTTCCTCTGGAAACACCCCTGAATCCACAATCCCTCCAACTTGTCCCCTGCCTAGCCTCCTTCAAGTCCCGCCTCAAGTCCCTCCTCTTCGATCGTGTCATCAGTCACCTCCTTCCCTTCCTTGCCGTCCACCCTCTCCCCTCCCTTCCCTCCACCCTCTCTGATCCCGACACCAGCAAAGGTCCAAAATACTGACTGTCCAGCATCTTGGGAAGTACTCCCAACATGAAAGGTTGGGAGGATGTCCCAAGGTTTATACAAATATAATTTTTTTGTTGTTGTTTTTATTGGTCAAGTTTCCTTTTTCCACACGCCTCTGTTTACCTAGCAGTAAGTAGGACCCCGGTTGTTTGTCCATTCACGGATCACTTTCCGGGGGGGTAATAATTCCTTAAAAATAAATAAAAATAATTTGGTCATTCAGTTCCACACTTTGTGGGAAACTGCTATGCACAATTGCATGCCATGTTTCATGCACAAAAAATAGTCAATTCACTTGACAGTATATTCTGTGAAGCCCTTTGAGATATGACACTATATCAAATGCAAGGATTATTATTATTTTATTATTAAAATAGGAACAATTTATTAATTACACTGTGAGAACTGCAGCAAGCATTTATAATATTGAAAGCAGTTGGAACCAAAGTCTAAAAATCAAACTTACTTCAGGTTTCAGCTCACCTAAACATTAAAAAATAGTAAACTTGTGGATAGAATGGGCAACCATTTATTGGTGCCTGGGCTAATGGTGATGTCAACATTGATCTTGCACAATATGTAACTCAAAGTGAGGGTTTATTTGGTAGCAGGATACAGAGTTATGTGGAGTTGGATAAAAAATTTCAATTGTTTATGTATTCATCCTGTCTGCCCCTATAGTGTCACTCAATTTCTGAGCTGCCAGAGTACTAGCCACATACACTGATAGATAAAAGAATCAGCCCACTAGGTGGAAAAGTACCTAGAAAATATTTCAAATTGTTGAAAATGGCACAAATCCCCTTGGATCCTACGTTGCACGTACTTCAATGCTTGAGTGTTCAATTTGATCAATACAATAATAAATTGTGGCCTGGCACTTCAGATATTCCACCATAAATTATGTGATTGTACAGCACCTACTCAGGGCAGTGCACAACATTGAGTTTGAAGTGCATTACGTGATGTTAGAAATTGTGCCAAATTATGACCTCTCCAAGTGTCATCTGAAGCAGTCCTTCATTTGCAGGTTTGGTATTAAACATTCACCCCGTCCATTAGCTGCAATGGCCTCTGATGACTTCAGGCCAGACATCGATTGTCATTCCCAAACCACAGACTACGTGGGATGGTTTTGAGAGTGACAATCACTAACTACGGTCTGAAGTCATCAGAGGCCATTGCAGCTACTGGACGGGGTGAGTGTTTAATCACTGTAGTCAGTGTCACTCCCAAACTATCCCACTGTAGTCAGTGATTGTGAAATCTCTTCTATGGTTTCTTTATAAATCTTATTGTATTGTATTGATATAGTGGTCCCTCCCTAAACAGAAGATAGTAGTGCAACATACTTTTATAATTGTAACTCAGTCAAAAGTAAATGAAAATCCCACTGTAGTCAGTGATTGTCACTCCCAAGCTATTACACTATTGTCAGCGATTGTTACTCTCAAACCACTGTCAACAGAATGGCCAAGCTAGGAGAAAGACTTGGCGTATGGGTAATTAACATTTTTCTCTACAAATACATTAAAACATAGATTTTGTTCCTATAAAATGGAGAATGTTAAACAAACACTGCCCTCTTTCTCCCCTCCCGCCACTCTTAAAACAGAGAAGACAATGACCAGTGAAATAATAGGTCGGCGTCATTTTGATATCATAATGCTTCTTTTTTTTTATTCTTTTATACATTCATAAAGTTCTGAACACCCCCAAAATACCCCCGAGTCCGTTGCAATTCCGGTGGAGAATTTTGCACTTGCAATTTTCTGTACGAAATATTGACCTGGAGTTCAGCGCCTTGTCAGGTCATACACCTGCCACTGCCTGGTGAGGTTAGGGGAATAGTAGCTAGTGTCCACTCGCAGACTGCTAGAAATGTGCTGCAGCCTGCAGTGAAGGGCTTCAGAGTTCAAAGGCAAGTCACGGTTGAAAAGCTCAGTCTCTGCCAGGCATATTTATAGTCTATACAGCAGGGTTTTGTAAAGTACTACAAAATTCATCCTGACAGGAAAAAAATGTTGCTTCCTTGCTCGTAAAAATCCCATCTTTTATTAACCATTAGAAATCGGGATCCTTAAAAATCCTACCAAAGCGCTACATGTAACAACCAAAACACAGAATCTCCTCTGTGGTTTCTTTATAAATCTTATTGTACATAATCTTGATAGAGGTCCCTCCCTAAACAGAAGGTAGTAGTGCAACATACTTTTCATAATTGTAACTCAGTCAAAAGTAAATGAAAAACGTAGCCCTCTGCGCAAGGTCTAGAAGCTCACGTAAACAGATGTTACAATGAATCAGGCTTCCTCATTGGCACTCTTTGGCTTTGGCTGCTTTGCTATTTTCTTAAAGAGAGTTTTTATTTTGGAGGGTTTTTTGATTTTGTCTGTCGTGTATTGCAGGTCCTGGGACACCGTATGTCTCTTTTTCTGATCTCTCACTGCATTATTCTCACTCGACGTGACATTCTCTGAGATGCGTCGTTCCTGGGTTCCCAATAGCTGTCCCATGCTGTAAGATTTTTCAATGCCATTGCGGGTGGGCTTGTTGGCCAACAGAGGGCTCACAACCATGCTTTTGGTGTCTGCTGGGCCTATTGAATCAGGTGTTCGACTGGAACGCTCGTAGGGCACGGTGGAATCAGCAGCGGATATGTTATCAACGGAACCATTCAACGCACTGCCTGGAGGGCCGAGGGGCGCCTCGCAGTTTGATAAAGGAGACAATTTTTTGCTGCTCAGAGATCCAAAAGAGGAATCACAGTCTGAAGGTACCTCAGGGGTCTCCCTGGATAACACAAAAACAACCAATTAGCAAGTAGAAAGATACAAAATACAATGAAGTAAACATTCCCTAGCTTCTAAGTTAGAACACTACACTTCATGGGCAAAAAGAGTTAGATGGCAATCGGATGACTGGAAAAGGGGATTCTTCAACCCACTTGGTTCCATTTAGCACGGCAACTCCCAAACCACTTCAGGTGGTTATCCAGTGGTATTGCTGGATAAACAGTGGGAAGTTTGCCAGACAATGGTCTCAATAGCAAGCTATGTGGTTTTAGGTTAAACTCCAGCCAACACTCTGAGGCCCCAATGATTAGGTGGGTCTCATCAACGAGCACCTAATATGCACTGAAATTAGGCAAGTTCCCCACTGCAGGGAGTGATTACAAATTCCATTACAGACACACAGAAATTTCCATGTGTAAGTCACATACATATGTGGAACTCTGACTGTTTGGGATATTTTACATAAGCATATGGGTTTCCACATGGGTCAGATACCCAGATAACCCCCAAATACCTGAGTCCACCTAACCGGTTTGGTTCAATGTGAGAGTTTGGTTCACCATGTTGGTGAATCATTTATTGGAGGGCATCAATTTAAGAAAGTTATCAAATAATCCAATGGGGGTTAGGGAATTATTTTCATGGAGTGGTTAGGATATGAAATGTCCTGCTGGGATTAATGTTTAAGACAGGATCCGTATTAACCTATCAAAAGGGAACTAAGAAAAGTCTAGAACATAAGAAAAGTTAGAAGGCAGAGAAAGAAGAGACGTGTAGAAGGGGTTTTCAGTTGTCACAGTTACAATGGGGATGGGAGGGAGAGGAAAAGAGAAATCATGTCATTTTAGCCGTTGCATGACTAATGTCTGAGTTTCTCCAATGTCTGAGTGTTGATGAATGTTAATAGTTCTCCCAATTTAGTTGGATATCAAATGAGTAAACTGCAGAGTTATGGGGAAAGGCAGGTAAATGAGACCGAAGGGATTGCTCTTTGAAAGAGCCAGGATAGACACAATGGGCAGAATACTTTTTTTTTTTCTGTGCTGTACATTTCTGTGGTTCTGTGTGTAAAAGTATGTACACAGTGGGAATTACTACCATCCATATTCATGTAATTAACAATGAAAGAAAATTATTATAGGCGATTCCTTAATCATCTTGGTTACATTTATAATTCATGAAATAATTGCCAAGGGCAACTCAAAAGTGCAATGCAATTCTTAAAATATCAAAACACATCTCAAAGTCATGAAAATGTCATGGGTTATGGAAATACAGAAGAAAAACAAAAAAATGTTTCCAACATATATTCTGGAAAAAAAAGTGAGAAAATGGTTCACAAGTATCCAATCAACTTTTGGTTTAAATGGGATGAACTGTTAACATTCATAGACACTCACACACAGACATCTGGTCTTGCAATTAAACTACACAATTTCTCTTCTGTCACCACCTCATCTCCATTGGAACATAAGAACTAGGAGCAGGAGAAGGCCATTCAGTCCCTCGAGTCTGCCCCGGCATTTAATAACATCATGGCTGATCTTCTATCCTAATTCCCTTTAATCGCCCTATCCCCATATCCCTTAATCCCTTTAGCTTTTAAAAAGCTGTCGATTCTCAGTCTTGAATATGTTCAATGACTGAGCATCCACAGCCTCCCGGGCTAGAGAATTCCATAAATTCATTACCTTTTGAGTGAAGAAATGTTCTCCCAACTATGTTTTAATAGGCTGACCTTTACTCCTGAGACAATAACCCCTAGTTTCGATGAAAACGTAGAAAGAACTTGAAGCTGCATTGGTTTCCATTGCCACATTCTATTGCCATGGATCAATTATTGTAGCCGAAACTCTGAAAATCCCTTCTCCATGACTGTCTGCACTCTTTGCCTTTAAAATCCTTTTAAAATGTATCTTTAAGTATTTCTTCAACTCTCTTTAGTCAACACCTTCAAACCCCCACTTCCTAGACTCGCTGCCACATGAATCTCATTCTTGTTTTGAAGTGTAAAGGAATCCAACGTGAAAGTCACTATATGAGTGAAAGTCACTGTATAAGTGAAAGTGTAACATTACTGTGTTTGAATGCAATTGGTTACAACCCAGAGAAATCCACTTACCAGTTCCTGTCAGCTGTGAAGAATATGGCCTCCTCCTCTTCCTCGGTGCGAAAGAGAGTTGACGAGCTGCTCATCGTAAAGATGTCAGGAGTGGAGGAGTGTGAGGACGTTTGGGACAACGAAACTGCTGAAGACATCACATTGGGTCGGCGGCAGCGACCCTGGTTGCTGCTTTTTGCTAAGCTGTAAGCAGCTTTACTGTAAGTTGCTGCTGAAAAGAAGAGTGAAACTGTAACCAATTAGAGGTTTGGATTACACCAGAGAAAGAATTTGAAGCTGCATTGGTT
Source organism: Hydrolagus colliei (assembly GCA_035084275.1). Lineage (NCBI taxonomy): Eukaryota > Metazoa > Chordata > Chondrichthyes > Chimaeriformes > Chimaeridae > Hydrolagus > Hydrolagus colliei. The sequence continues at coordinate 56,628,628 of CM068742.1, read as the reverse complement.
TCCATTGCCTCATTCTACTACCATGGTTTGTTGTCTCAATGAATGACAGATCAGGTGGTCTTAACAACACTGGTGAATTGCTAATAAGATCAACTACTTCCAAAAATATTCACGTTTTTTGGCCAAGTTGAAAAATATACAAATAATAATCCTCATTGTCCTTGCATTTGATACAGCGCCTTGTCACGTCTTTGAGGCATCTGAAAGTGCTTCGCAGAATACACTGCAAAGTGAATTGACTGTATTTTGTGGACGAAACATAGCAGCACTGCAGTGTCCCACAACAGCTGTGGATTGAATGACCAAATTATTATTAAAACGTTTTGAGGGATTATTACCCCCAGAAAAGCGATCTGCCAATTCACTGATAACCGGGTTTCTACTTCCTGCAAGGTGAACAGGCTTATGGAGTAAGGAAACATGCCCAATGTTTTGCCCTTTCAGGAATCGAAATCAGGCCTATTGCTTACGAGACAAGTGCTCTACCCATTAAGCTACAGGACAAAGAAATCAGATGATATTGCACTAAAGTTACACCACATCAAAAATTACACTTTCTCATGTTTTACATAAACAATGTAATTGGAACCTGTTATGCAGTTCAAGCAATCATTAATTTAAGCCTCTGGGCAAACAACTTACTTATTTTGTCACTCAATCTGCTTGGGTACAGTTTTTGCACAGCATTATGAATGGCTGGGAGGGAGTGTAGATTGACTTAATGCAATGTTCAGGCATTAAGAAATCAGCTGTGTTTCTATTAAAGAATGGGAGCCTGCCACAACTAAGCAGTGGCACACAGCACGGTACTGCGAGGCCCGACACACCCCAGAAGAACACCTGTGGCATGTCTATAAAACTTAAGAGATAAATTTAAAAAACATCAGGACTGAACTCAAAGAGAAAAATATATACTTCGGCAGATCTTTCACACTTGCCCTTTCTTTCTCTGTTCTCCAAACTGCTCTGATTCAAGCTGTGCTACATTTCCACAAGCACCAGCTATTTCTTGCTTGCAAGTACAGGCAATGAGAACCAACATAATATGCAGCTGTGAAAGGATTTTCCTCATTTGATGTCCATAAACATGTAATGGATTATTGAGGAGAAAGGTTGGGTGATTTGTACATTTTCTAGGCCAGAAGATCTGCAGTCAACCATCATATCCGTCCCACAAAAACCACAAAAATAAAAATTGGTCATTTCAATCCACTGTTTTGGGACACTTCCGTGCGTAATTGGCTGCTGCGTTCTCCCCCACAACTATACAGTCAATTCACTCCACAGTACATTCTGTGACGTGCTTTGAGACGTGATAAGATGCTATATCAAATGCAAAGTTTACGATTATTATTACATAGATGGAAGTTTTGCACACAAAATACAGTCAATCCTCTTTAGAATATATCCTGTGAAGCACTTTGAGACACCTCCACGACTTGATAAGGTGCTATGTCAAATGCAAGGATTGTTATTATTATTACAACAACAACTTCAATTTATATAGCGCCCTCCATGCCGGACGGTATCTCAGAGAGCTTTACAATAGCGGATCCTGGGACTGAGCCAGGAGCAGGGGCAGAAAGGTGACCAAAAGCGCAATCGAAGAGAAAGGTCTTCAGCTGTGACCTGAAACTGGGAAGAGAGGGGGCGAGGCGAAGGGAGTGAGGAAGGGAGTTCCAGAGCCTTGGGAGCGGAGGATTCGGGGGACATGGGGAGGCCAGACTCAGAGGAGCGAAGGCAGCGGGTGCTGGGTTGGGGAGAGAGGAGATCAGAGAGATAGGGGGGTTGCAGAGGAGTGGAGGGATTTGAAAACAAGGGTGAGGATCTTGAAGTTGATCCTCCCTGGGATAGGGAGCCAGTGAAGTCTGGCAAGGGCTGGGGTAATGGGGGAGCGAAGGGTAATGGGGGAGCGAAGGGTAATGGGGGAGCGAAGGGTAATGGGGGAGCGAAGTATTGAGTTACTTTTGTTGATATAATTACTCTGGCAAAGAAAATCTAACTAAAACAGATGGGAGCAAATGTGACACTGTCTTGGCTTGTGTGGTTCAGCCTCACATTGAGAAATGTCTGTAACAACTGATAGGATTTTTTTTGCATAGAAAGAGAAAATGATTGGACCACATGTGCTTGTGACACATCAATACAAAAGCTCATTGCCAATTAATTTCTTTTTTATGTATTAGTTGCCAGAACAATAAACTGAATAAGAGACATGTAACAAGGGCAAATGTCTTACAAATCTTTGCACATACAAAGACTAAACTGAAGAATTCCTTTGCTTAATCCATGTTTTAACAATTCCTCTAACAGGTGATCAGGGAGCCAGGGTAGTATGTAAGTTGTATATTGTGAGGTAGACGGTGGGGTTTTCTCCTGGGAGTGAAACTGATAGGCCTTAATGTCCCTTTTCACTCCTTCCAATCAATGTCTCTGTATAAAGAATAATAATAATATTTGCATTGGATATAGCGCTTTTCACGTCTTCTAGACGCCTCAAGGCGCTTCACAAATATACTGAAAGGTGAATTGACTGTATATTTGTGGGCAAAACGCAGCAGTCAATTGCACACAGAAGTGTCCCACAAAACAGTCGTGGATTCAGTGACCAAATTATTATTGGATTTTTTTTGGAGGGATTATTATTAAGCATTATTACTCTGAATGATGCAAGTCAAGCATGTGACTGTCAAGCAAAGTCAAGCCAAAATTTTGTTCTAAATTTATACTGTGATAAGTGCTGAGGTGCTGGCGATCAGTACCCCTCCAGATGAGATGGTGCTTAACGCTCCGACATTCTGCAGAATTCTGGACTGTCAGAATATTGAGTTGAAGCTTCTAGTATCGATGCTGATACAGTACAAATGTGGAGGTCCAGCAATTCTGGTGATGTTGCTTAGCCAAGTAGGGGTTAAAATAAAGGGGAGTAGGACTGATGCCTCAGTATGAACAAGCACCCCTCGATGTAAACCTTGGCTCCAATTGAGGATTGGGTTTGAATGGCTAGAAAGTACCTTCAAGTTACGATATCCTTAAATAATATTGTTAAAATGCCATTTAATCAGTAGTCTGTTGGCTTAGCATTAGCAGTTACGGCACTAATTCCACAATGTAGATCCAGAATCTCAGTACAGTAAAAGCCCGTTTATCCAGCACCCTCGGGAACTGGCCAATGCCGGTTAAAGCGCGTGCCGGATATTCAGCCGAAAACACACCAATTTTTTTTTTTAAGAAATAATACATTGTGCCAGATAAATTCCAGTTAATCAAATGGGGACCTTTCTTTTGAGGTGCCGGTTATACGGAAGTTATGGTTGATCGGGTCACGGATAAATGGGCTTTTACTGTATTATGCAATATTCTAATATACGGAGCACATGTTGAAATCTTCCTTTGAATTTCATCCAGTTTGCTGCCTGTGGCAACCTACTTAATGAAGAAATGCATAAAATGGTGCTTCCTACATCAATATCGAGTCTTAGCACATGATGAGCATCAATTATTAATCTTCGTAGCATTTCCATTGTCGTGTGTGTGTATATGTTCCATTTGTATAGTATGCTTGGTGTTTATAAGAGACAGAGAGAGAAAGAGAAATAGAAGGAAGCAACAGGGAATTTATTTTTGAACATGCTGAAAATCCACTTAAATGCATCCATATGTAACAGTCTAAAATTAAAGAGAAACCAAAAAATAGGATCTTAAAACAATGATAATGTAGTAAACTAGTTAGTCTTGTGTGTGTGTGTGTGTGAAAGAAAAGACTTACTATTATTGACTCCTTATTCTGATTAATTCCTATTTAGATTTGAAATCAATTTCAAGATCCTCACCCTCGTCTTCAAATCCCTCCACTCCTCTGCAACCTCCTACCTTTCTGACCTCCTCTCTCCTCAAATCAGCACCTGTTGCCTTTGCTCCACCAGGTCTGGCCTCCTCCATGTTCCCTGAATCCTCCGGTCCACCCTCGGCGGTCATGCCTTTAGCCACTATGCCCCGAGGCTCTGGAACTCCCTTCCTCACACCCTTCATCTCGCCCCCTCTTTTCCCAGTTTCAGGTCCCAGCTGAAGACCTTTTTCTTCCACCGCTCATTTGGTCACCTTTCTACCCCTGCCCATGGCTCGGTCCCAGGATCCGCTATAGTGAAGCGCTCTGAGATGCCGTCCGGCATGGAGGGCGCTATATAAATCAAAGTTGTTGTTGTTGAAATACATTTGCAAATTGGGCCGTTAAGTGACAGCTCAAAGCTATTCACTGGGCTGCGATGTTCTAATTTCTGGGTATTGAATAAGAAAGCTTTTAACCAAGCATCGAACTTCAAATGGCAGTGTCTCTCTCCAGAACATTTTCTGAAAGTACAATGGTCCTGTAACTGTTGGATGTTCAATTGGCAGAGAATTGACTCTAGGCAGCAGAGTAGAAAGCTACAGCCTATGTCTTCTGACCCTATCCTGTTCCTTCAGTAGAACAACAACAACAACTTAAACTTATAAAGCGCCTTTCACGTCGGGAGGACGTCCCAAGGCGCTGCACAGGAGGCGTGTGACCCGAGCTGGGAGGGGAGTGTTCGGGAAGGGGTGAAACACGTAGGGGAGGTTGAAAAATTCAGGGGGGAACAAAAGGCACGGTCGAAGAGGAAAGTTTTCAAACCGGCCTTGAAAGAGGAAAGGGAGGAAACAAGGCGGAGGGATTGGGGGATGGAATTCCACAGGGTGGGAGCGGAGAAACTGAAGGCCCGGCCTCCGATGGTGGGGCAGTTCAGGCGGGGGGCTTGGAGCAGGCCAAGTCCTGCTGAACGGAGGGTCCGGGTGGGCTTATAGGGGGAAAGTAGATTGGTTAAATAGGGCGGAGCAAGGCCGTGTAAGGCCTTGTAGGTGAGGATGAGGATCTTGAACTCGATCCTCTGGAGGATGGGGAGCCAGTGGAGACGGGCGAGGGTGGGGGTTATGTGGTCGCGGAGGCGAGTGTGGGATAGTACACGGGCTGCAGAGTTTTGGATGACCTGCAGCCTAGCCTGTGGATGGAGGAGCTGGGGAGGCCGACGAGGAGAGAGTTTCCGTAGTCCAGCCGTGAGGTGATGTACGTGTGCACGAGTGTTTCGGCAGCGTGGGGGGTGAGATAGTTGCGGAGCCTGGCAATGTTGCGTAGGTGGAAATAAGCGGTGCCGGTCAAGGCACAGATGTGGGGAAGGAAGGAGAGTTTATGGTCGAACGTGATGCCGAGGTTCCTGACTGGCTTTGTGAGGTGGAGAGTACAGCCTTGGATGTTGAGGTTGGCAGCGCCCGATGTGCGGAGGCACTGGCTTGAGCCAATCAGGAGGGCTCACGTTCAATTGGAGGAAGTTGTCCCTCGTCCAGGACTCAATGTCGGACAGACATGTTGTCAGAACATCGATGGTCTGGGGGTTGAGGGATGAGGTAGAAAGGTACAGCTGGGTGTCGTCCGCATACATGTGGAAATTTACCCCATGTTTGCGGATGACATCGCCCAGAGGGAGCGTGTAAAGGGTGAAAAGGGGGGGGCCGAGGACAGAGCCCTGAGGGACGCCGTGAGAAACTGTGCGGGGGTTTGAGGAGAAACCGTTGAAAGATACAAAATGTAAACGGTGGGTCAGGTAGGAATGGAACCAGTCAAGGACTGTGCCTTGAAGGTTGAGGTGGGAGGAAAGACGTTGGAGGAGGATGGTGTGATCAACTGTGTCGAACGCAGCAGACAGGTCAAGGAGGACGAGGAGGCAGAGGGAGCCCTGGTCACAGGCGGTTAGGATGTCATTTGTGACCTTAACCAGGGCAGTTTCTGTGCTGTGAATAGGGCGGAAACCTGATTGGAGGGGTTCAAAGAGTGAGTGAGTTAAAAGGAAGGAGCGGAGCTGGGAGGCAACCACTCTTTCAAGAACCTCAGATAAAAACGGGAGGTTGGAGATGGGTCGATAGCTTGATGGCTGCGACGCATCAAGGGAGGGTTTTTTCAGGATAGGGGTGATGGTGGCTGTTTTAAGGGAGGTAGGGACGGTGCCTGAGGAGAGGGAAAGGTTGATGGTGTCAAAAATGAGCGGGGCCAAAAGGTGGAGCTGGGTGCGGAGAAGGGGGGTAGGGATGGGGTCCAATGAACACGTGGTGGGTTTCATGGAGGTGATTATTTTTGTGACTGAAGACGGGGAGGTGGGGATGAAAGTATGAAAGGGGGGGGGGGGGGTGGGTGGAGGTTGAAATAACGGATGGAGAGGTGGAGGAGAGGTGGGGGGAGGAAACCGCAGAGTGGATTCTCTCTATTTTGGACTTGAGGAAGTCCAACATCTCCTCGCAACATTCGTTTGAGGAGAGGATCTGCGAACGTGAAGTTTAGATACTTACAGTGAAACTGTGGAATGATAGGCGGTGTGTCTTCATCCAGGTCATCTACTCCACCAGCTATTGGATATGGTGGCACTGAGGTACGTGGCATAACCACCCAACTGTGGTCAGAATATAGAGCGGAGGTTAGGCTCGGCATCCCTGCATTTTGTGCTATAGGAAAACCACAAATTTTCTCAATGTTCTGCCAGCGATGGAGCCTCTCACGCAAGGCTGCTGTCACTTCAGATAATGATTGTCTGAAAACAAAGGATACAGAGGAAACAAAACGGTAAATTTACAAATTGAAAGAATTTCTATTCTGATCATGTTAGAAACAATGTCACGTAAACCCTGTTATAATGGGGCTTACAACAGAAATAATGTGGCCGCATGAAGGTCAATAACATTTTGCTTGACACAATGTCACAGCAACTCTTTCGGAGTGTGAGCTGAGGCTCCAGAATTTTTTTTGTTTATTTCTGATCGGATCCTTTCTGAAGTGTTGAAGCTCTTCGTTACTCTCGTAGCCAGCTTCTCAATTACACCAGTTTTATATTTTTTTGAAGTATGAAAAAGTAATTTATAGGATTCATTTGTGGTAAGACCTTTCAAGACCTTACTTTCAAACCAGTGATTAAAGTTTTTAAATATTTCTCCAGCACTGATGGTGACCATCCAGTTGCAGTCAGCTAATTTGAATTTACACTGTGCAAATGTATTTATGCTGATTGCATTTTTAATGTAAAAACCACTAAACTGTAGAAATCTGAATTAGCTTGAATTACCTTGAAATGCTTGGATACTAACAATGGCATACGAGAGACGTTGCAACGATAATACGAGGATGTATTACAGAAATAACACCCCCCAAAAAATCAAACCATTTATGAATGGCAATGTGAATTGACTTGAATTTGACAGAGAACAAAAATGTTGTAGCTATTCTTTTCCCTCTGAAATTGCTTTTGAGGAGAGAAGCTCTGTGAGCACATGTTAACACAGATCTCTATATCAAACCAATTACTACTAAAAATGTAAATGATCAAAACTATGTGGGCCCAGCTTCAAAAGGCTACAATACCACAAAGTCATTTGTGAGACACGATTGTTGCAAACTGGACTCATTGTTGTTAAATTTCCTCAGTGAACAATTTCAGCCTTAAATCTCTAGGAACAGAAGCGACAAAACCAGGCATCTGAGGACCATAATCTGGAAAAGCAGCTTTTATTTTTAATTCACCCTGCTACTGTCCTGCAGAACAACCAACTTGTAATTTCAGAGAATATAACAAAATGGTGACAAGAGACAAATGTCACTTCACTTACTAGTCTTCTCTAATCCACAAAGCTAATCATATAATTTTTTTTAGAATATTTGCACATCAATTACATCTCTTGATATTCAGAATATATTTTTTAAAAACCTTACGACTGATGTAACATCTTTCTCTCTAGGAAGACACACCAAAGCCCTTCACCTTGCCACGTTTGTCTACAAACAACAAAGTCACTGCACTTTGTGTATTGTGCAGGTAACGCTTCAATGTCCTATAAACAACCATTAGAATAATAGAATCTTATGGCACAAAGAAAGCCATTTAGCCCATTGAGTCTGTGCCGGCTCTTTGAAAAGAGCAATTCAATCTCACTCCCCATAACCGCGCAAACCGTCCTCCCCAAATAAATACCTCTCTTTTCATTAAGTGAAAGATAAATGTTTTAGTTGTGCGATTGTTGATCAGGACAACAGGAGAAATTTCCTTCTCCTTTTGAATAGTGAATGGGGTATTTAACATCTATTTGAACAAGCAGATGGGTTCTGTTTAATGTTTCAAATATGATACCTCCAACTATACAGCACAATACAAGTTCTGCATTTGAGTGCCAGATTACACAATTTGACTTTGAAATCCTGAAGTGGGTTTGAACCCACAACCTTCTGATTTAAGAGGCAAGAATGTTACCAACTGAGCCAGACTGACATCTAAAGTCATAACTGATGGACTTTTTAAAGTAATCATGTCAGAAAATGAATGAAATCACAAGAACCATTCACATCTCCACCAACCAATCCAGGCAGGTCAGGGCAATACCTTGGGCAAGTTTCCTTACTGCACACGCCTAATAATAAACACTCCCAAAAAAACCACAATAATAAAATTGGTCATTTCAATCCACAACTGTCTGTGGGACACTGCTGTGTGCAATTGGCTGCCGCGTTTCGCCCACAAATATACAGTCAATTCACTTTACAGTATATTCTGTGAAGCGCTTTGAGACGTCTAGAAGACATGAAAAGCATATAAATGCAAGGATTCTTATTATTATTAACCAACTGAGCCTTAAAAATGTTAAAAGAACACACAAAATGCAGTATCTCAAGGTATGAGTGAATTGGACACTTACTTTGCTGACAGAATTTTGTGGTCAACCTCATCCAGGGAGGAACTGTGGGCCACTTGGAATGTTCCAAATATGGTGTTACGCTTCTTCTTGATTTTCTCTGCCTAGAAACAGCAGCAAAATGTTAACAATCCACCCAATAGAACAAACTTCCTCAATCAAAGTTTGAGAGGGAGGGGAGATAGAGCTCTGCTTTTAAAAAAAATGTGTCGGGGACAAAGTGAAGATAGACATAAGATTGTCTTCGTGTATTCCCAACATTACCTTTGGAAAAACAAAGTTAATATGAAAAATCTAAGATTCTGATTAGATTTAGTTTCAGACCATTTAAATTCCATTGAATGGAACCTTCGGTACAGCAGCTAAAATGACTTTGCTCCTAACACTGCCAAACTTCTGCATTTTTGTGGGGTTATGGCTATTAAATACTGCTACTACACATGAATATAGAAAACAAAAATATAAATACATTTTAAAAATACTCCTTCCTTTTTATTGGGACGAAATGGATAGCTCTAATTGGGAATGAGACTAGCCTCCTTAACAGATGGCCTCCTTCTGTGCTGTATGATTCTATGATTCTATTTCTAACATAGTGCTGGCATGCCATTTGTCAAAATAAGCGAGTCTGTCCATCGCAACTTCTGCTTATATAATAAATGACTTAATCAATTCTAATTAACTAACTCACGCTTTGGAACTCAATACAAAATTTAGCACAAAACACAATATCGCAACCAGAACTACTGCCATTTTCGACAGTTTATAAAAAGTACCCCATTAACTCAAACAGTAAGAACAGTTTTCTTCCCACACTGATCCCAGCCATACATTTGGCCAGGTATTTATTTTATTTTTCTGCACAGAGCGAAGCAGCTAAATAATTACATTGGCTCAGTGCCTCATTGTCGAAAGAAACAGCTGTGATGACCGTGTATCCAAATCTGCTCATTGCTTCCGGCACTTTTAAGAAAGTAGCTCCAAATAAGAAACATTGAGAATGACAATCCAGAGGTTCAAAACTTCTGTGTTATTTCAGCAATTCCCATTAATCTTTTTTAAAAAAAATTAAATTGATAGCACTTCCATATTCAGACCTAAACCAAAATGGTTACACTTATGAGAAACATCGGCATAATTATTCATAAATTGATCACTCATCAGTTAAGTTTTTCAGTATGTATTTGTGAAATAAATTGTTTTTGTCACAGTTTTTTCACAATACAGTATACAATTCACAATCTTTTCACACAGGATAATGTTTTGAAGTACTTCACACAAACAGAGTGTAAACTTGAGCAAAGTGGCAAACAGTGGTTGAAAACTTGGCCACCAATGGTGAGCCCAGGCCAAGTTTACGGAGCAGATGGAACAGGCTACAGAAGTAGATGCAGGCGTGAGACAAAGGAGAATTGTTTTTGAACATTGTTTTTGTTACGATCTGGAATACAATACTTGAAAGGGTGGTGGAAGGAGATTTGATACAGCAAAACCAGACTTCACTGGGTCCCTGTCTCGGAGCGGATCAATTTCAAGATCCTCACTCGTATTCAAATCCCTCCACTCCTCTGCAACCCCCTACCTCTCCGACCTTCTCTCTCCTCACAACAGCATCCGTTGCCTTCGCTCTAGTGGGCCTGGTCTCCTCGTCCCCTGAATCCACCGTTCCACCGCCGGCAGCCATGCTTTCAGACACTATGCCCCGAGGCTCTTGAACTCACTTCCTCACTCCCTTCGCCTCACCCTCTCCTTTCCTGTTTTCAGGTTGCGCCTAAAGACTTTTCTTTTCGGTCACCTTTTTGCTCCTCCCACTGGCTCGGCCCAGGATCCATTATTCTAAAGCGCCCTGAGATGCCGTCTGACATGGAGAGCACTGTATAAATCCAAGTTGTTGTTGTTGATAATCCAGCACGGTTGGGCCCAATCACCTGCTGGATTTCGGAGTTTGCCTGTATTTAGAAACTGACCTAGAAATAGCTGGGGAAGCCCTGCCCCATACACCATATGTGCTGAAAACACTGCACTGACGTGAAAAAATGCCACAGCTCCACCCACAGCACCGGATGACAGAGCGGCCATGCCAGGAACTACGAGCAGCTGAACTTCAGGATATTTGCAAGAAATCTGAAAAAAATTAATACTGTATGTATTCTGAAATCCTGCCAGTTTTAGGAAATTGCTGGATTATCCAGGTTTTACTGCAGTTGCTTTCACAAGGGGATTTGAATATGTACTCGAAAAGGAAACATTTGGAGCTATGGGGAAGTGGGAAACTGGGACTTGTCGTTAGCTCTTTCAAAGAGCTGGCACAGACAGAATGGGCTGAATGGTCTCCTTCTGTGCTGTTATTCTATGTAGAGTGAGTCAAGGGTGTGCAGTGATTTAAAGGCCAAAATCATAGAATCATAGAATTATACGGCACAAAAGGAGGCCATTTGGCCCATCTAGTCTGTGCCGGCTCTTTGAACAGAGCAACTCAATCCCACTGCCCAGCTTTCTCCCCATAACCTAACAGACCTGCTCTTCCTAAATAAAGATCTAGTTTCTTTTTAAAAGCTGTTATGGAATCTGCCTCCACCACCTTTTCAGGCAATGCATTCCAGATTCGAACAACCCACTGAGTGAAGAAATTTCTCCTCAGCTCCCCTCTGCTTTGTTTTGAAACTATTTTAAATCTGTGACCAAGAGTCACTGATTCACCCACCAGTGGAAACAGTCTTTCCCTAGTCACCCTGTCGAAACCTCTCATAATCTTATAAACCTCTATCAGGTCTCCTCTCAATCTTCTTTGTTCTAGAGAGAATAAGCCTAGCCTATCTAGCCTTTCCTCATAGCTGAAGTCCCTCATTCCTGGTACCACCCTAGTAAATCTCCTCTGCACTCTTTCCAATGCCTTAATATCCTTCCTAAAGTATGGTGACCAGAATTGTACATAGTACACAGTACTCCAGCTGAAGCCTAACCAAAGTCTTATAGAGGTTAATCAGCACTTCCTGACTTTTGTATTCTATACCCCTATTTATAAAGCTTCGTATTCCATATGCCTTCTTAACGGCTTTGTCTACCTGTCCTGCCACTTTCAAAGAGTCACTAACACAAATCCCCAGGTCTCTCTGTTCCTTCACACCCTTTAAAATTGTACTATCTAGCCTATATTGCCTCCCCTCATTTATTCTCCCAAAGTGTATCACCTCAAGTCCTAGGACGTCAAAATGACATCCTAGAATCTGCTGTGGGCAGAAAGCCTGGCAAGGACGGAAATGATTGGTACATGATGAAGAGGTCCTGGATTGAGAAAGGGAGGCCAGCAAGGAGAGGAACTTTGGAAAAGAAATCTGGAGATGACAAAATCATCGAGGATTTCAGCTGCTTTGGAAGTGAGGAGACACATACATGATCTCTCGATCTATTGTGTTGAGAACATTCTATTTTGTAATGATGTTAATGGGGTTTCACTTTGCTTCAAATATATAGGAAAACATCATATAGAGCCTAGTGCAAACATACCTCTTCTTTAACCGCATTGAGCTGTAGCTCTGCATTCTGTTTCTTAATATTGTAGTACTGGATTTCTACCTCATGGGTAAGTTGTAACCATTTCTGAAGAGTTTCTGGCAATGCCCAGACACTTCGACTCTCCAATTCCTTCTCGGCATTCCTCAGAGCCATACGGACCTGTAAATTACACACATACATGTAACATTGGTGAGTCGTACAAAAAGGACGTTACAGCAAAAAAAATGCAGAGCAAGGATTCTTCATTACTACCCAGGTTGACGAGCAGAACATTTCTTAATACACAGAATCAGAAATTAGATTTTCTGTTTATACAGGGATATTTTTGACTTGGGAGCAGCTGGCTATTTGCAGAGTGCTTGTTCATAGTGAAAAAACGTGAAGCAACCCACATTTGGTAGTTTTCCCTTTTGCTTGAATGTAGTTTATTCATCACAAGCATTGGGTAAAGCCCACATTCAGTTGACTGGAATCATATCCCATACAACAAGAAAGCTCCAATTGGAGAATTGATTCCAGTTCTTTATAAGATCAGTCAGGCCATTGTTATCAAAACAATTGTTGCAAAAGAGACATTACTTTCCAAGCTCTGCAAATCCAACAGAAAAACTACATAGAATTACACAGTAAAACAATGGTGTAATCATAAAGGCTACTTATCCAGAGGATAAATTGCATCCAAAGAAATGAAAAAAAAACAAATGTAGGTAATCTCATGGTTTTCTCATTCATTTATCCTTTGTGTGTGTTGGTACAAAAACCAAATAGAAAATCAAGACAACATGGATTTGCTGGGATTTGATCTTCCTTGACAATAGATAGTGTATTATAGAAAACACACTACATTTGAATAAGTCCAAGACTGCATGATGTCTTGGTAACTTCAGAAGCAACACTCACTTCCAATAGAGATATAATTTGTCTGACAAACAAATCACAAGATCTGCTCAAAAGTTGAGAAACAGTGTCTGAAGGTAATACTTCCTTATTTTCATCCACCCCCAAGCATTCAGAAGAGCTCTACGGTCCAATTTATGTCAGCGTTATGTGATCCCCGGAAAAACTAAAGATCTCAAAGCATTTCAACCACAACAGATGGTGTTCTGTTGGTAAGAGTGGCGCCAATATCAAGTGGCACTTCAGGACACCAGCCAAGGCTAGAGAACCTTACTGAGGCTAAACTGAGGCTAAAGCACAAGCCTGTGTCCTATTGAGTAACATAAGTATATGAGAGGTTATGTCCTTAGCAGCTCCTGATATTAGGTAATGTATTGCATTAGGGGGTAATTCATCTGAAAGATGTCTTCCTTGCCCAAGGTCTTCTCATTTCTGTATTGCCAAGGAGCCTTGCCAATAACAAACATATCAATGAGAGCGAAGGCATTAACCAACAATTCATGAAGCACTATAGAAGTAGGAGTGTGCTCAAGGCAAATCATATGTCTTAGTCAAAAGTTCCTGTGTTGAGAGATATTCTTCAAATGTCAGAAAGATTATAGAATCATAAATTTACAGCATAGAAGAAGGCCACTCGGTCCATTATATCCATACTGGCTCTTTAACAGCAAACCTATCAGTGCCATTTGCCTGCCCTTTCTCTATACATGTGTGATTTAATGACAGATGCATACATACACACACAGCTACATCAATGAGAGCGAACGCATTAACCAACAATTCATGAACCAGTTTATAAGCAGGAGTCTGCTCAAGGCAATCATATATAATATGAATATATTATAATATATTAATATATATTTCAAACGGATATATACCGTATATCTCCGCGTATAAGGCGCACTTTTTTTCAGGTCGGAAGATCTCGAAAGTTGGGGGTGCGCCCTATACGCAGGTACAAGCAATTTTGAGCCTCGGAGATACAGTAAACAGGGGGGGCGGCCGGCGCGCTGTCAGCCGGGGTTTGGTCAGTGTCCGGCGGAGATTGGGAGGAGTGGGTGACGGGGCTCCGGCCTCGGCCGCCCGGGCAGCGGCAGCAGCAGCGGACTTCAGTGCTGTGCTTACCTTCTGCCGAACTCAGTCTGCCTGCCTCACTCCCTGCCGCTCTCCCTCCCTCCCTCCCTGCATGCCTGCCTGCCTGCCTCTCTCCCTCTCTCTCTGCCGGCCTGCTGCTCTCCCTCTCTCTCTCCCGGGCTGCCGCTCTCCCTCCCTCCCTCCCTGCCGGCCTGCCTCCCTCCCTGCCGGCCTGCCTCTCTCCCTCTCTCTCTCCCGGGCTGCCGGCCTGCCTCTCTCCCTCTCTCTCTCCCTGCCTGCGTGCCTGCCTCCCTCTCTCCCTCCCTGGCTGCCTGCCTCTCTCTCTCCCTACCTACCTGTCTCTCCTGTCTCTCCTCCCTTCTGCCGGCAATATCATTGAAAATGCTTCCGGTTTTTTTCACCAAGAAAAGGTCAAAAACGGGGGTTGCGCCTTATACACGGAGATATACGGTAATACATATACACTAATCCTCGCTTAACGTTTCAGGCGTGTTTGTGAAAGTTCGACTTCAAGTGAAATTATGTTAAGCGAACTAACGTGCGGATGCCGGATGTTTGGCATGTATGTATGCCTACACTACCCAAAATCATTTGTTTCCACCCGCACGAACAACGTAATAGCGAACGTCGCAATGTTAAATGAACACTTATCGCCTATGTATTAGCAACGTAATAGTGAAACAATGTTGACCGAAGCAATGTTAAGCGAGGTCTGCCTATATATATATATATATAAAATGTAATACGGTATACATTAAAGACTGTAATTAAAGTAATTGTTTTAAAAAAGTCAATTAACTTTACAGTATATTCTGTGAAGTTCTTTGAGACATTCCAATGACTTGAGAAGGGACTAAATCAAATGCAAGGATTATTATTATATACTCCTTTTTAGATATCTAACTAGTTCCCATTTAAAAGCTAATATGGATTCTGCCTCAAACACCAGTAGGGCATTCCATATCCTAACTATTCAGTGCGTAGAAACATTGACCTAAACTCTCCCATTTCTCTGCATCTTAAATTGAGGCCTGCAGGTATCTAATCAGTGGAAATAATTTCTTCTTGCCATTGACTCGATCGACACCTCCAGTAATTAAATAAAACCCTATCAGGTCACCCTTCTGATAACACTTTCTACCAGGACAGCAAAAACAAGACAGTGCTGCCAAGAATAAGAGAAAAACTGAAAGGCTGCCGTGCAGCACAGGAATATGGAATGATCAACATAGTCCACAATCCGATCCCATTTTTGCTTATAGTGATAAGTCTGGTAGTTATGAACATGTCTTTATATGGCTAAAAGCAAGTAATTTGTTATGTTTTATAATCATAATAATCCTTGCACTTGATATAGCGCCTTATCACGTCTTCGCACGATATATTGTAAAGTAAATTGGCTGTATATTTTGTGGGCGGAGCGCAAGGAAACTTGCCTAATGTTTTGCTCTGACCACGAATCGATCCATATTCTCTCACTTGTGAGGCGAGCGCTCTAACCACGATGCTACAGGACAGACCAATACAACCATAACCATAAAAGTAAACCAGAACAGGCAATATGCACAAGTTAACTCGATTTTATTTCTGGCCTTTAACTTGTTTTTATTTCTGATCTGGGAGACATTGAGAAAAAATTATTACACAACTATCAAATTGCCAGAGACAGTTAGCAAGTATTTTCCTAATCGCAAATAACATTCAAGCCACTAAAAATTGTAATCACACAACAAACCTGAACAGATAGATCGTTGAAAAAACATTTTGTGCAATGCGTTTTTTTTAAATAACGCAAATATAAAAGATGCAAAAAATGGTTCGAGTGCTGTATCACAATTTAGCCATGGTGACTTGGGACGTCCTCCCGACATGAAATGCACTATACCAATATAATTTTGTTGTTGTTAATTAATCTCCCAGTAATTTAGTATGTGCTCATGCTTCTTTTGTGAAAGAAAATCACATTTTTAGATCAGCTGCTAATGATTCCACAGTCCAGCGCAGAAGAGTACGTGTGCTGGTGTGTCTCCTCTCAGCAGCATAAACCTCAAGGACAGGCACAGAAGGCAAGAGAGAATAAAACACTTCCAGCAGCATATTTCGCTCTATTCTCCATCTAGATTTACACAGTAATAACTTGAAGTAGAAATAGAGCATTGATCTTCCTTGTCAACCCATTGAATTGTCAACAAAATTGCTTCAAAGCATTGATTGCTCAATCTAATATTGTTGAATCCTTTTAATTGACACCAGCATGTCCAATTCCCCTTTGAAACCCTTTGTAGATTTACAGATACTATTTGCTCTAAGATATCATGTGGGTCATTCTCCATGTAAGTGTCTTCATTGATGTGGTCAAAAACGCTTTTCTCTATTTACCGTCCTTTGTAAATTTATTCCTTGTGAGTTTATAGATGACTCCAATGCAATTTCAGAATTTAAATGGCATAAAATGAAAGGTACAAAATTAAATTGCATTTGAGTTATTTACAAGTGCACAGGGACAAACTTTTAGAATGCACCGGGCAGCATATAAGAGATTAGTCCATATTAATTAATGGTATATCTAGAGTACACAGAACAGTATATCCCAAACCCCCACTAGTCCATAAGGGAGGCAACAACTCCCATATTTAGGCAAGATGTTATTGCTCTTCATTCAAGATAATAATGGGGCAAGACTCATTATATGTGGAGTCCTGTAGCTCAGTGGTTAGAGCACTCGCCTTATAAGCATCAGACTTGTGTTCGAATCCAGACAGGGCAAAACCTTGGCCAAGTTTCCTTACATCACATGCCTAATAATAATCCCTCAAAATGTTTTTTAAAAATTGGTCATTTCAATCCACGACTGTTTGTAGAACATTGCTGTGTGCAATTGGCTGCTGCCTTTTGCCCACAAAAAATATACAGTCAATTCACTTTACAGTATATTCTGTGAAGTGCTTTGAGACGTCTAGAAGACCTGAAAAGCACTATATCAAATGCAAGGATTATTATTATTTATTATTATATCAGTATAGTAAATGGAAACAAATAACATTCTTTAAGCCATCATTTTTAATTGTAATGATAATCCCCCTGCTCGGTTCACAATTAATGAATAATTCCAAATGTGTTTTTTTGGTTAAGATTCAATAAGCAGGGATGCACTGTCAAAAATCTTCCCATTGAAAATCATCTACATTTGACCACCTGATCACGGGTTACCTTTCTCATGACTCAGAAAAGTGATCAATTGGCCTATTTTCGCAGCAGTGCATTTATAATTGGGTCTACTCTTTCAGTGTTATCAGTCACAGAGACTGAAATAAACATGAAACATGCCTGGGACGCATAAGAATAAGATCTGATTTACAAAGTGAGAAATCAAACTGTGACCTTCAGATAAATAATAATCCTTGCATATGATACAGTGCTTGATCACATCATTGAGACGTCTAAAAGCGCTTCACAGGATATATTGTTAAGTGGATTGAACTGTATTTTGTGGACAAAATTTGGCAGCCAGTTTTGTGCATAACAATGTCCCAGAAACGGCCATGGAGTGAGTGAACAATTTTATTAGGGAGATTTGTTGGCCAGGACATTGGGAGAAACTCCATTCTTTTTCCAAATAGTGCCATGGAATCTTTAAAATCCAGGTAGAACAGGTAGGCTGGAGTTTGGTTTAATGTCTCATCTGAAGGATGACACTGCATTGAAGGATCACTTTATTCCATGTGATTCCCGACGTGAGGCTTGATCCCACAACCTTCTGACTCAGGGGTGAAAGTGCTGCCATTATGCCAGGCGGTCACACACTCTAAAGTGACAAGATATCAGGGTTGTGGAGGGCAGTTTGAGGACCGACGCCATAGAAGTATTCCTTTATACAAAGGGTAATTAATGCCTGAAACAGGTTACCAGGAAGAATGGTAAAAAAAAAGGCACTGGATCCATGTAAGAAACAGCGTAATCAAAGTAGTGTAGAAACCTAAACAAAACACAAAATAACCCTTCGAAGGGTTGTAGACCAGAAACGTTGACTCTTTTTCCTTTCTCCATGGATGCTGCCTGACCTGCTGAGTTTCCCTAGCAACTTTTGTTTTTGTTACAGTAGAAGCCCGTTTATCCGGCACCCGCGGGACCTGGCCAATGCCGGTTAAAGCGCCTGCCGGATATTCGGGCAACCCGAGGCCGAAAACCCACCACAAAAAAATTAAAGTTCTTTTAACACAAACCATACACACCAGACTAAGTAATGGCAGATAGTGACAGAATGTTGTGTTGATGCTTGTTGTTGGGGCTGCTCTCTTGCGCTTCTCACCTTTGCTAATTGGGGTTTGCAGTCCAACAATTCTTTTTTGAATGGGGGGCGCTAGGCGGGTGAGGGAGGCAGCAGCGCGATTTTAAAGTCGCACGACTTGACTTTACTAGCTGCAAGCCGAAGACCTAGACTCTACTAGCGGCAAACCAAAATACTGCACCTGCGCGACAATGTGGGTTTTCAGCTAGCGTTATCGGCTTGCCACTAGTATGACTTTGAAGGAAGGGGTGGAGGGCGCAGGAGAGTAGTTTTGATGGTGAGTGCCAATACAATGTTCGGTTATTATGTTATTATTTATGCACAAATGCTCCACTGCTATTGTTCCGGATAAGTTCTGGTTTATCGAATGGGGACTTTTTTTTTGGTGTGCTGGTTATACGGAAGTGCCGGTGCATCGAGTCACAGATAAACGGGCTTCTACTGTATTGGGAAACATAATTTGTGATCTGGAAAGATGAGATCAAATGGATTGAAGAGCCTTCTTTACCTGACTCTCTCCTTTAATCGGTATTGATTTTAGAATTGCACATAATGGCATTACAGAAAAAGCCATCTCACAGCTTTGTCATTTATATCCATGAGTGTCAATATATTTATCTTAATTTTCATTGCCTGGAGAATTAATTGTAGACCTACATCCACAATAAAAGTGGTCCCAAGCAGTCCCAAGTGGCCTACATTATCCAAAGTGCTGGGTTGCTAAATACTGTTGCAATACATACTTTGTATAATATGTCCCATTTGGGACTATTATTACTGGCAAATGTATTCGTAATTAAATCAGCATGCACACATATACAGTAGTAAGCAAAGTGAGTCTCGTCTCTGGGGCAATGGGTGGATACAATATTATGAAATAGTGCACAATTCAGAGCACTGGGTGAAGAATTAAATTCACAAGCAAATTGTCGTGCATATTATATATTCTCGCAAAGCAGAAAAGTTCACGGTAATGGAAAGATATTGTCTATTTTCTGCTAAGTAAACAGTAACCCAATGTTGGCTAAATATAAAGTTCTATTAAAATATGATCTATTTTAGAGATAATATTAAATGTGTAATTTGGATGTTTGCTGAATTTTTGTTGTTTAAAGAATTGAGTTTCCCTTTTAAACACCCAATAAACATAAGCTCACTTTTAACAAAACCTTGTTTGCAAAGCAAAACAAGGCAATGGGTACTGGCATATCATTCAAAGAAAGAATGTATATTTTTATAGCACACCTTTTCCATCATAATAATATCTCATAGAATGCTTTAAAACAAATACTGTCAAGTAGGGTCCGGCGATATATCGATATATCGGTTATATCTGATATAATTTTCATATTGATACGCCGATATTGGAATTTAAAATATATCGATATATCGAAAAAATTCAATATATCGGAAAAAAATCGGTATATCGTAAATATCGATATATCGTTTCTGGCATTGCAACCTCCTGGGCCTAGAGCATGGAATGCGCGCGCACATCTGAATGCATGAACACCCCGAATGCGCGCGCACTGAACTACAAGACCCAGAATGCTCATCTCTATACACAATGCACAAACCGAGGTGCTAGCCGCCATATTGTATTCATAGGGGGGGGGGGGGGGGGGGGAGGGAGGGAGAGACGGGGCGGGGGGGGGGGAGGGAGGGAGAGAGAGACGTGGGGGGGGGGGGGAGGGAGGGAGAGACGGGGCGGGGGGGGGGGGGGGGGGGAGAGAGAGACGTGGGGGGGGGGGGGGAGGGAGAGACTGGGGGATGTGATAATGTACAGTATATTAGATAGACAGATATAGATGGGGGGGGATGTGAGAGAGGAGACACAGAGACACAGACAGAGAGACACAGAGAGAGAGAGAGAGAGATGGAGAGAGTGAGTGTGAGAGACACATAGAGAGAGAGATATTTACCTCCGAATGCGCGCGCATACGCAGTATAAAAAACCCGAAAATATCGATATATTGGTATATATCAATATGAGCCCATCGATATATCGAAATCGGAAAATTTCTATGTCGATGAACCCTACTGTCAAATATAGTGACCACTTTATGGACAAACATGATAGACATTTTGAACACTGCATGGCAAAGCATTTTGGCTGACCAAGCTCATAGGCTCTTTAAGGAAGTGACATCTAAATTGACTTTGGGATCCATACAAGAGTAATTTTAGGGTAGCAAGGTCAAAATAGGGAAGGCACAGGCATATTAATTGAGGTGCCTCAAAGGACCATACTGGGAACCCTTCTCTTCCATATAATGCATTAGTGACCTGGATTCACAGATTCAATGCCAAGGTGACAAATTGAGTAGAACTGTGGGATCAAAGTAGACAACAAATAAATTATAGAAAGAGCTTAGTAGGGTTTGCACATAGGTTGATGACAGGCAAATGAAGTACAATACAGATAAATGCAAGTGTTCCATATAGGAAGGAAAAATAGGAGGTACACATCCTCCACCAATAGAAAACTTGCAAACAGGGAAGCTAAAAGAGTCCCAAGGGTATACATTAAAGATGTAAGTTGACTCATCGCTCACCATGTCAAAATAGTGTAAGGCAACAAGAAATAAGGCAAACAGAAGGCATGACTACATTGACGAATGAGTTGAATTTACATCCCCAGAAGTTGCAGTCAAGCTGTGCCATGCTTGGATTTGGCCACACCTGCAGTATTATGTACACTTCAGGTAGCCATGACAAAAGGACACGTTAGCCCAGGGCCTAGAGACAGCCCAAAGTTCGAGCAATGAGTAAGGCGCAATGATTAGACAATGAGACTATCCAGGCTTGAAAATAATCATATCAGAGAGGACTTTATAGAGTGGTATAAGATTTGTATATCAAATTGAGAAAGTAAACCCAGAACAATACTTTCAAATGTCCCAAGGTAGCAGAAGAATTGGACACGGAGTAGCAAAGGACAGTTGTAGATTAAGAAAAACGCACAGGAGTATTTTGTTATCTAGTGGATAATTAATGACTAGATAGGTTAGTAGGAAGGACTGTTGGGACTAGAAACCTGGACCCAACGCCTTGGGACATCCTCCCAACGTGAAAGGTGCTGTACAAATATAATTTTGTTGTTGTTTAAGAAACAGCTAGGTGTGGTAATGATAGGGTGGATATTCTGAAAGGTTGAGATCAACCCTAAAGTCAAAGGAGCTTCTCTATCGATATCTCTTTGTGATCTAAATAGTTGTTGACTGCCTTCACCAAATTAAACCCATATACAGTAAAAGCCCATTTATTTGGCACCTGATCAACCGTAACTTCCTTATAACCGGGATCGCAAAAAAAAGGTCCGCATTCGATTAACTTGAATTTATCTGGAAAAATGCATTGAAATTTAATTCTTTTAAAAATTGTAATTTTTTTTGCGTTTTCAGCCCAATATCCAGCACGCGCTTGAACCGGCATTGGCCAGGTCCCGAGGGTGCCAGATAAATGGGCTTTTACTGTATATTCAAATTTCTTCAGTCAGTTCAACGCATATGTTTTTGATATACTGTGAAATCTGACACATAACAGGATTAATTATTGAGATTCTCTCACCTGGACAAGCTCCTGTTCTGCATATTTCAAGCGGCTGAGCTCAGTCTCTGACCCTTCCCTTAACTCTCTCAGACGCTGCGCCTCTCGTTTGGCATCATTTATTTCAGTTTTCATTTTCTGTTCCAGGTTTTGTTTCTCCACCTCCACAGTTCTGTTTTCTTCTTGAGCTTTTTGAAGTCTTCATGAGCACCAACGTATATATATTTTTAAAAAAGCACAACATGTAATTTTTTTCAACGGATAGATTGCATTCCATTTTGTAGGCTGCACCACAGTAATTCTAGTTGGGGATCAAAGCCACAAACCTGTGCCAAGCTAAGCAAATTCAGTTCTGCTCATTTGTTACAATCTTTGACCCGAATCCTAAAGGTTGGTTTAGTTACCATACAATAAACTTGGCAAAAGTTGGAATGACATCGATATTCAAAATTAAGGTGCAATTATTGGCATGTTTAAAAGAAAAAACAAATACTTCAGATAGATAGATGGACCTGCATCTCTGGGTACTTAGAAAGTCAAGATAGGGGATTTGCAAAACATGAACAGACGTTATGAGTTACTTGCAGTTTAAGATGGTTACTGAGGAAAGAGATGTGGCTGTGAAAACATGTTTTAGTGAGCACATCATCAAACTCAAGAAGGGAAACAGAAGAAGGTGAGCAGAGTAAAAGGGAACATCAAAAGTCACGTCGAAGAGAACAGCAAAACTTCTTCAAGGTAGGCGTTCCTAGAGAATCTGCAGAATTTTGCTTAGCATCTGCAGTATTTCTCATTTTGTTTATGAGAGTTAATCTCCACTGAAGAAGTTCATATACACCGGAAGCATCTTATATTCACGAAAGTTGTCAGAACCATAATCGGGCAACTATAGATCTATTATAATGATAAAAATCATAATCCTAGTTTTATATATAGCAACTTTAGTTAAATATAGCAGTAGGTTTTAACATTTGTGTTTGGCAAAAAAAAAAAATTTGATACATCAAATGAATTGCATCTTTAAGATATAAGGGAATTCTAAAAAGCTGGTTTGGATTTTGTTGATCCATCCTTTTCGATCTTACCTCTCTTGCAATTCCATGAGACTTTCTTCTGCTGTGTGCAGACTGTCCAGCTCTTTCATCATCTTTGTAACATGTTCCTTTGAGTTCCTGTTTTGCCTGTACGCAAACCAACAGCCGCCAATCCCAACTACCATTGAAACCGTTAGAATAAAGTCCTTCAACCAGTTGTGAGGGGGACCTGTAAAGAAAATTCCAATTCCATAAAGTTTGCTAAAATCTAATTGTGTTGTTTTTCTTCCACTGTTCAATCTCCTTCTACAGATTTACATGCAGTTTTTCTAATATCCTGAGGGATTTGTCAGGAAACATTACAAATACCTTTGCTGCTGTACAAAATTTCATTTGTTTAGAAGACACAAATTGATTATTCAGTGGAAAAAGAGAAGTTCATAATAGCCCAAAGTTTACTATGCTAAATTTGTGCCAATTTACACACAGCAATATTCCACAAACAGCCATGAAATGAGCGACCAATTTTTATCTGATGGAGCGTCAAAGTCACAACGTGTGGCTTGAACCCATAGCCTTCCAACTCAAAAGGCTAAAGTACTACCATCTGAGCTAAGCTGACAGCAGCTACATTTATATGTAGAACATGATAGAGCCCCAACTCTTGAAGGCTAATTTAAAGAAAGAATTTGTGATATTAACGGTTTATTAGAATTTTGAGCATGTCATCACCAGAAGCTACTGAAGCCAATCAATGACATAATTTAAAAGGAAATTAGATAAACACTGAAGCATCAAAATATAAAAGGTATGGAGACAGAGCACGGAAATTGTATTGGAGTATATAGCTCCAGTGGGAGCTACCATAGCATAGGCATGGCTGGTTAAAATAATTTCTGTGCTAAAATTTCCACGATGTTTTCAAACACATTAGTTTTGTGGCCACGTAATTAGATGCAACATAAAGTACATATTAGTGTGTCTCTTAGCTAGTGATTCAACTGGCATTTCCTTGTCTGATTGTCTACAGAATGTTTATCTGTAGATGAACAGAAAAGTTTGGTCTAATAGTTGCTGTTGACCCGAGTACAATTGAAAATATAGTGGTGGCAGAATTAGCACCATTACAATTTATAGTTTGAGATTTATGCCATCCTGATCAAAACAGAAGGATTTATTAATCTCTATTGTTTACAGCAGCAAGGATTCAAGCAGAAGCAATCAATCCATTATATCCCATTGACGGAACTGTAATGAAGCATAATCCTGTTTTATTGTTCTAAAGAAATCCATCTTCAATAACGTTTGAGTTTTCAGCATTTTTTGCTGGAGCTCGTTACATTTGTGAATACAAACGAGAGGGTGCAGCCCTGACAGTTTACTTAATAAGTAAAATGGGAATGATTTAACATCATTTTGCAGATAATAACATGATGGTTCTAACTTTAATGTGCCATAACTATAAAACTATGGTCTTTCTGAAATCTCACGCGTGACAGCTTCATTTGTAAAATTATAGGTTTATTGGTTTTCATTTCTCGGGATTGTGCATTTCCTGAATAGTTTCAACAGTTGAAATCGTTACCAATTATAGCAAAAACAATTATAACAAACCAGGGAGATAGAAAGTTGCCTTGCGTGTTAATGGCACAATTGCTCACAATGCATTATTTGAATGGATAGAAGGCCAAGCGGGTTATTGATGTTGGTTCGAGTGAACTTTTTTTTCATTCCAATTTTCTCTTCTTCCAACACCTTTTTCTTTGATGGAGTAAAGTTTAATAGGCAACTCTGAGACACTGGGACCTCACCCTAGTGGTAATTAGCATTGACAGGCTACTTATTTGACTGTGTGGGATATCACCATCAAGCCTAATGCTGTCCATAATGGATCTTTCAGTATAGGGCTCTAGATCATGATCACTAGACTGTGATGGGCTTACACACTTTTCCAATGCAGGGGCAGGAAGACAAATTAATAGTGTCCCCCACTACTGCCCAGAGTGGAATGAGATTACCCCATCTTTGATTGGGATTCAAATCGACTACATGTATGCCCAAGTACTATACAGAGTGCAATGTCTTGAACCAAGGAAATTCTGATATTTGTTAATTATCTATATGCTAATAGTTTTATTCACCATATAACATGTTAATGAAGGTTTTGCATAGCTGATTTTTTTTTTTAAAAACCCTTCTCTAGTGTAAATTAAATTACAATTAAATTCATTGTAATTGTTCTACTTGAAAGGAAGAAAAAAACACAGCAGACAAAGAAGTACAGTGTGACAAAGTGCAGTTTGGGAAAACAGAACCGTTTTCACCAGAACCAGTGTCACATTTTACTAGTGAAAAATATTAAGCTTTCAACAATGCTAGGACTCTTTCATCTTCCAGAGAGATGTCTCAGAGAAGACTTTGTACAAGATGGAAAATGAGAGTTGGTAACCTATGACAATACTTTGGTGCTCAAAGTACAAGATAAGTTTCTAGCAACCTTTAGGTCAGACATCAGGGTATAATTATTTACAGAGGAACCAAAAGCTGGAAACATGCTGACAGGAAAAAGGTGGTTTGGGCTTGGACACTGAATTAGTTTAAGAAACAGACCAGTGCTCTAATGAGAGCAGAACAGGATTGGTGGTTCTGAAAGGCTGAGATCAAATGAACTCAAGGGTCTTCATATAAACCTCTGATATATTCCATTAATAGGGTCCAACTAACACGATTGTATTATTAACCGTGTTACAACAGTGCCACCTAAAGGCTGAACGTATCCCGACAGTCAGAACAGTGCCTTTTTGTGTCACATTTGAATTGTAATCAAGGTTAGAGTGGTGACAGCGAAACGTCTACACAAGATAACCAGACTCTCTCGCAAGCACCTCAGTTTGATGGATATTCAACATCTGTAGTCTGAAGTCTCGAGACTATTGCCTTAAAACTAAATGTAAGATTTTTGTAAAAAATTTAAGGTCTGTCTTAAATTTCCTTACGGGCGAGGGGTGGGTAAATAGAAGAGGGGGTCATGTTACGTTATAACGTTCCACATAAAGTCTAGACAACTTGCCACATTTTTGAAATTGTACATACAAATTCTAGAATGAATCCCACAACATTGCACTAAGCTATTTTTTTAATGACCAAAATTTAAGATCATGCAGAATTTTAAAAACATTCACCATCTGGTGATTTCAAGAACTGTGAAAATAAAACAGCTTCAACATTACGGCTGAATTTGAGTACATTGCAAAATTCTGCAGGATTTCAAATCTTAAATACCCTTAATACTAAAATAATGAGAAGTTTCAGGTCTCTGATAAATAAATAAAACATGGATCTAAGCATATTCTCAACCGCAGATGTAAAATGCTTACTTGCAAAATTATAAACAAAACTTTATGTGGGAAATAACAAGCAGCCAAAGCTTATACTAACGTGTTGGAGGTCCAAACAGCACTGCATCCAATGCCTTCAGTTGAAGTTTCTGTCTGTGACTCCGATCAGTGATTTTTAGATTTGAAATCATTAAAGAAGCCTCATTCACAGCTATCCTGTAAGACAGATACAAGGAGCTCAGGAATTTAGCAGTTTTAACAGTAGCAAGAGGACAACAACACAATGTTTTATTAATATAGCGCCCTTCACGTGAGGTAGCATCCCAGAAGGCTTAACAATGGTGGAACCTGACAACAAGATGGGAGGAAGGAGGTTACCATAATCACGATCAAGAGGTCATCATGATCTGAAGATGGGAGGGAGGGGGCAAGGTGGAGGGATTGAGGGAGCGTTTCAGGGCATAGTGGCTGAAAGCACAGAGCTGATGGTGGAGAGCACGGACAAGCAGGAGGCTGGAGTCAGCCGAGCAGATACGATGGGTGGTGGAGTGGGGAGTAAGCAGGTCAGATAGGCAGGGAGGTGCCAAGGAATGAAGGGAATAAGCACAATAATAAGATAATTGATTCGATCAACTAAATTGTCTGGCTGTAAACAATAAGAACGGCAAGCTTTTCTGTCTGCACTTGTAATCCAAGCCCCTGACATCAAAACCAACCTTTACAAAATAATGCAATTCCTAAAAAACGTCAGTTTATTCAACTCAGAGCAGACTGCAGTACAGCAGATTCCTGTATATATATATATATATATACACACACACAAACACATATTCAGTTATTGTTATGAATCATTACATATTGTGTTTACTGACGTCTTATAGGAGACCCCATTAAAAGCTCAAACCAAAAGGTTTTGCAAATTTTGTAGCATATTTCGTACTTAATTAAGAGATGTTGTTAACAGTAACAAAGAGCTCTCAGGAAGCTATTGGGAGATATTGCACATTTGCTCCATTTTGAGATTAAAAAAAACAGGAAGTGGAATTACAGAAAGTGGGTGGTAGAATTCTCAATGATGTGGAGAAACAGAGGGATCCGTGAACAAATGCTTAAGTTTGTTCAAGTGGGATTTCAGATAAGAGATGCCATTAGTGAATGGCATGCAAGACTCCTGATTTTCTGTAAGGGCCATTGAGTACATCATAATATAATATATAATAACTTGCATTCGATATAGCACCTTATCACATCTTTAAGACATCTCAAAGGGATTCAAGAATACATTGTAAAGTGGATTGTGGATGAAACGCAACAGCCAACTGTACACAGCAGTGTCCCACAAACAGATATAAATTGAGTCAATTTATTTTGCCCTTTTTGGGGGTAGGGGTTATTACCCCCAGAAAGCGATCCACCATTCGGCTAACAACCGGGTTCCTACCTACTAGGTAGACAGGCATGTGGAGTATGCAAACTTGCTTAAGGTTTTGCCCCACCCACCCGGAAATCAAACCTAGGTCCTCTGACTTGCGAGGCGAGTGTTCTAACCAATGTGCTACAAAATGTTGAATCTGTAAACGTGGTTTCAACCTACAACCTTCTAACTCAGAGGCAAGAGTGCTACCAACTGAGACAGACTGTCACTATGAAAAATACATTCGGTGCTGAAGAAAATGCATTGATTTTCTTCGCATACACGTTGGCATAATCCTACAGAGTTAACCGGTCGCTGCAAATGACTCCATGTAATTTTTGTCAGCTTCACGAACATTGCCATTTACAGTATTTGCAGAAAATAGCCCATTTATCATTACTAACCTGGGCAAGCTAACTCCTCGGATATTGTTTTCCTGGAAATTCTTGGCATATTGTGGCAGTTCTACAAAGTAGATTAACCAGTTCACCGTTTCGTCCACTGTCCAATTGTGTACTGCAAGGAAGAGGAGAAAATCTTCATGAAAAAATTGCAACTTGGCAACAAAACAACAAGAGGCTATTCAGCCATTCATGTCAGTTAGCTCTGAATTTTGGATCCAATCACATCTTCCTTTGATTGAGGTAATTGAGGGAAAGTGTTCCAGAGTTTCGGGGCTTTAGCAGCTAAAAGCGCGACCTCTGATAGCAGGGCAAAGGGTGCAAGAGATGAGCAGGAGGCCAGTGCCAGTCAAGCTGAGGCCCTGGATGGTGGATTGGGGAGTGAGGAGGTTGGAGAGGTAGGGAGGTGCCAGAGAGGGAAGGGATTTGAACACGTGTGTGAGGATCTTAAAGTCAATCCGTTCAGTGATGGGGAGTCAGTAGAGCCTGGACAGAACTGGTGAGCTGTGGGTACAGAGTTTTGTCCGGGTCAGTATAATAGTAATCCTTGCATTTGATATGGTGCTTTCCATGTCTTCTAGACGTCTCAAAGTGCTTTACAGAATATACTGTTAAGTGAATGACTGTATATTTGTGGGCGAAACGCAGCAGCCAATCGCACAGAATGTGAGCAGCAGAGTTATTGAATGTATACAATAATAAATTGGTCATTCAATCCACAACTATTCATGGGGCACTGCTATGCAAAATTAGCTGCCACATTTCGTCCACAAAAAATATACTTTAAATTCACTCTACGGTATATTCTGTGAAGTGGCTTGAGACAGCTTGAAGACATGATAAGGCACTATATCAAATGCAAGGATTACTATTATTAACTATTTGATCAAAATAAATCACAGTACTTGCATAAAATTCAAGCATTTTCTAGTGCTAGCAAATGTTGGCCTTTGATCCAAATTTAAAAACAAGTTTTGATAAGTGTATAAACTGTTGATAATAGTACAAATGTGATAATGATGCTGGTCCGGACTTCAAACTACCAACAAGCATAGTTAACGTAGACAGAAGCAAACTATCTGACTTTAACTGCAAGTGTAGAACTGAAAGAAATGCACTAAAAATTCACAATGGCCAAACATGTCGAAAGATTTTTTTAAATATAAAAATCCCACAGATTCCCACGAAAGATTCTTCAAGCTGCCAACTATCATATTCAACAAGGAATTACGTAAATAAATATTTATCTTGGAATGAGATTGGAGATGAAGATCAATAAAAATACACAATATAGCCTGATAGTTCTTTTGTTGTGTAAGTGGTATGTGGTTGGGGGGGGGGGGGGGGGGGGTGAGAGAAGTGTTTGTAGGTCAGCTGCCTCAGAATCGAAGAGTGGAGATGAGGGAATGAATGAATATTCTCTAATTTAGCTTGATGAAAGAAATGTTATCAGACAATGCAGATCTTTCTCTCAGGAGGTTAAATGACATTGACCACTGACGTGATTAACTTTATCCAATTAAATACTGTATTATTGTGGTCAATGGAACTGGTGGAACAGATGGGCCTGGAGCAATTTTCTTACATTCCTAAGTTGCAGTGTAACAACCGACCAGCAGATGGAGCCGAATTCCTATAGAAGCATGTCCATCAGTGACTGATGTCCGCATTACAATTACAAAATAGACATGAAGGTAAGAAATGGCTTGTTTTCCTTTCAAAGCAGATTTGCCGTAGCTGGTGACACAAAGAGACCACATACTTTTTTCCCACCATTGCTATTGAAGCTATCATTCACAATTTCAAATGACAGAATGCAATATCTCAGCAAATCTAGCTTTCAGAGAAACGTTACCACACTTTCTAATCTTTTGCAGAATTTATAAATAAGATGACAGAAGCACTATGGAATTTGTTTTATGACTGTTTTAATTCTTACTTTCCTTATTAACTCTCAACTAATAAAGCAGATTTCAGTTATGTGCAACCTCATTATTAAAATTACATGAGAGGGCTGTGAATTGAAGCCCCACATCAGAACTCACAATCTAGGCTGACAAGTCAATGCAGTGCTGGAAGCAATACTGAATTGTTGGAAGTGCCTTCCTTTGGATGAGATGTTAAATTCAGGTCATTTCTGCCTCTTCAGGTGGATGTAAATGAAACTATAGCTTTATTGGGAAGAGGAGGGAGTTTCTCCAGGCAATCTCACAGGTAAAATATTGGTAATTCACTTCATGACTTTGTGGAAAATTACTAGTGCAATGTGGTTGCCTGTTTGCTTATAAAATAGAGGACATCCTGTTATTTTACAAAAATCACGTGAAGCACTTTGAGATAACATCCCGACATGAAAGGTGCTATAACAAATGCTAGAATTACTATAAATATTATTGTTGATGATACAGATGATGCATTTATACATTTACAAAGTATTTTTCATGTTAAACGAGTTTACAAAATATAACGTGGAAAAAATTAAGTGAATGTTGTTATACTGGTGAACAACAAAAACAACTTTAATCATTGCATTTGATATAGTGCTTTTCTCATCTTCTAGACATCTCAAAGCGCTTCACAGAATATACTGTGTACAGCAGTGTCCCACAAACAGTCATGGATTGAAATGACCAATTTATTATCATTTTTTTCAGTGATTATTATTAGGTGGGTGGAGTAAAGAAACTTGCCCAAGGTTTCGCTCTGCCTGGAACTGAACCCAGGTCTCTTGCTTTGTAAGGCTGGTGCTCTATCCAAGCTACAGGACTCCACTTGCATCTATATAGCGCCCTCCATGCCTGGCAGCTTCTCAGAGTGCTTCACAATGGCGGAGCCCGAGGCCGAGCCAGGGGAAGGGGGAAGGTGACCATAAGCGCGGTCAAAGAGAAAGGTCTTCAGGTGCGACCTGAAGACAAGATAGGAGGAGATGAGGCAAAGGGATTCAAAGGGGGAGTTCCAAAGATTGGGGGCGTTAGTGACTGATAGCAAGACTGCCGATGGTGGGGTGGAGGAATCGGGGGACAAGGAGGAGGCCGGACCCAGTAGAGCGGAGGCAGCTGTTACTGCTGTAAGGGGAGAGGAGGTTAGAGAGGTAGGGGTGTGCCAATGAGTGGAGGGATTTAACCACAAGAGTGAAGATCTTGAAGTCAATCCACTCTGTGATAGGGAACCAGTGCAGTTTGGCAAGGACTGGGCTAATCAAGGTACAAAGTTTGGTTCGGGTGAGAATGCGGTGGCGGAATTTTGAATTGGCTCAATTTTTGAAATGATGGAGGAGGGGAGACCAGCGAGGAGAGCATTCGAGTAGTCCAACCGAGAAGTGACAAAGGCATGGACCAGGGTTGAATGCAGTTGTATAACAATAATATACTCTTTTTATTCTTTATACTACTAATAAAAAGAATCATTGCATTTTATATAGTGCTTTCCATGTCTTCTAGACGTATGATACAGCAACCGATGATACAACCACAAAATTATGTTTATAATTTATATATTTATAATATATTTATATTAAATTATATTTATAGAGTTCCTTTCACATCGGGAGGACATCCCTAGGCGCTGATACAAGATGGAAGGAATAGGCTGCACCATGATTAACTCAACACATTCATTTAAATACTGCCCTTTACATGGGGTACTGTCTTGGAGTGCTTAACAGTGGCAGAGCTTGACACAAGAGTCTATGGGAGGTGACAGTAGACATGGTTGAAGAGGAAGGTCTTCAGGTGTGATCTCGAGTAAGTGAAATGGAATAACTGTGGTTTTGCAAGTAAGTACAGAAGCTCAGCTATGCTCACAAACAGTTATAAGATGGTGTGGAGGGCTCAAACCCACAATCTTTAGACACAGAAATGAGTGCTACCAACCAAACCATGTCCAACATCTTCTCCATGATCTTTCTACTACACTTGGACAGCGAAAAGAACATAAGACATTCTAACATTGGATTGATATTGTGCCAGATCAATGGCAACGTACAGTTGAATACTGTCTGAGGTTGTTGATCAACTTAATCGGTCTTCACTAAAGTCTGGATCCACCCAAGTACTGTAGTTTAAGAGACCACATAGCTAGTAATACAAATCCTATCATTGTTGGGGCTGCTAAGAAGCTGGGAATGTAATTAGTTCTTCAGTAACATTTACATAGATTGTACAGCACGGCAACCGGCCACTCGGC
Organism: Hydrolagus colliei; assembly: GCA_035084275.1. Classification (NCBI taxonomy): domain Eukaryota; kingdom Metazoa; phylum Chordata; class Chondrichthyes; order Chimaeriformes; family Chimaeridae; genus Hydrolagus; species Hydrolagus colliei. The sequence goes on along the minus strand of CM068742.1, from coordinate 56,596,172 downwards.
CCAATACTAGTAATGCCCATACAAGTGTTTATACTCCACCTGAGTTTCCACTTTCCGTTCTCACTTCCATATTCTTTTACCGCATACGTATGTCTAACATTTATAGATGTTAAGCGGCACTTTGTATCCATTACTGAAGCCCTCCAAAGCAGCTTAATTGTGAGTGCACAAAGCTCCCCTCACCCCCTGTCGGGGACGTCCTCCCGACGTGAAAGGCGCTTTATAAGTTTAAGTTGTTGTTGTTGTTGTTGGCAAAAGCCACGGATTACAATATGTGGCCCCCCCCTCCCAGGTAAGTATAATCAGTTCTCTCTCTCTCTCCACCTGGAGTGGATTGAAGAGTCAGGAGTGGGATTGGTGGGAATGGTGGTGGGGCAGTCCGGAGGGCAGTGGAGGGAAAGCAAAAGGAAAGCCCACCTCCCCAAGACCAATGGAAGCATAGAAATAAAGGCCTTACCGTGAGCATCGTTCGCAATTAAATTTAAAAAATTGCTTTATCCACCAGACCCCCTGACTGTCTCCGTCAGTGTGTGACAAGGGCAATCAGAGGCCCTGATGAATACAGAAAGGCACAGAGGGATTTTTTTGTTTAGTTTTCAAATGTTCCCACTGTTCCCAGCATGAGGATATTAGCATCATAACAAACAGTAGGATATTTAAATATATGCCCAATATTATTTGAACTGATCAAGTTCTAGATACATTGATTAGAAAACACCCAGGCGAGCTATTTTTATTCTCACTGTGAATCTCCTGTGAACACATTCAGCAAATGATTGATGTATATGTATCTATGCCGCAAGTTTTAAGACTTATTATTGATTATGTTATTATTTTAACATTTTGCTGTCGTTTTCTTTGAACAATTTCAAAAGTCTTAACTTTTTGTTAATAGACTAACATTTTATAATAATAATAATCCTTGCATTTGTTATAGCGCTTTTCACGTCTTCTAGACATCTCAAAGGGCTTCACAGAATATACTGTAAAGTTAATTGACTGTATATTTGTGGGCGAAACACTGCAACCAGTTGCACAAAGCAGTGTCCCACCAACAGTCGTGGATTGAAAAATGACCAATTTATTGTATGGTTTTTTTGGAGGGATTATTATTAGGCCTGCGGAGTAAGGAAACTCGCTTAAGGTTTCGCCTTGACCTACCTGGATTTGAACACAGGTCTCATGCTTGTAAGGCGAGTGCTCTAACCACAGCTACAGGATTGCATGTTTTGCTTTGTAATAAACGATGCAGGTTGGAGTTCCCCAGTGAAATGCTGGATCCACGCCTGAGGGTGCTATCCTTATCATTACTTCCTCCTTAGAAGTATGTGATAAATTTTACACAAATATTTTGTATTGCACAACCCTCAGAGTGAAGGGCTGCAACTTCAAATCAGAAACAAGGCTCCCGAAACCAATGACGAGAACCTCATGATATACAACAACTTGTTTTTACAATATTATCCAAGTGTTCACTTAAAATTAGGGAAAATTGAATGCTTTTTTTTGATAAATCTGCAAGAATTTTTAATACTTCTTAAAACCTTAAACTTTAAATTTTATTGAATCCTAATCCTCCAAAGGCAGGCAGTTCAGCATTCAGACCCCATTTGAATTTGTGGCATTATAATTATACCAGATTGAGGATTAGATCAAGCAAGCAATCCCAAGGCAGCTGCATTAGGAATCCCCAATCATATTGTTGAGATAGAAATCTGCTCTGGACCCTGCGCAGTACATGATAACTGTCGGGAATGCTGGCATCTGGCCAGTTTAAACTGAACTCATCCAGACTCCATTCCCTGATCTACTGAATAAATTGCCAGTACATTCAAAGCATTGAGAAGAGATAGTGTGTGTGTATATATGGTGGGGCTGGGAAGAGATCCAATAACAAGACTGACAGACAAGACATTAGAGTAGACAACAGAATCAGATATGGGAAACTGGCTGGACATATCTATGGGGGTGTACGAAGAGCATTTTTAAAAAATTTACTCTAATCTCGTCAGAGGAATAATATTTTTTGTGGGTCCCATCTCTGACGAGATCAGTACAAGAGGTTATTCCATCACCCAGTTTATCACATCCAGATAAATTCAAAGAACTTAAAATTGTATTATGTTTGCTTTTTTGGCATAAATTGGCACTAAACAGTTTAGCCTTGGGGCATCCTCCTGACGCAAAAGGCGCTATGCAAGTGGAATTTGTATTGATTTTAATGTGTTTTAAATAATGATAATAATCTTTGCGTGTGATATAGATACATGGCATCAAGTCTTCGCGACATTTCAAAGCGCTTCACAGAATATGCTGTAAAATGAATTGACTATATTTTACGGGTGAAACACAGCAGCCAATTGTGTATAGCAGTGTCCCACAAACAGTCGTGGACTGAAATGACCAATTTATTATTGTTTTCTTGAGGGATTATTATCAAGTTTGTGGAGTAAAGAAACCAAGGTTTCGCCATGCCTGGAATCGAACCCAGGTCACTTGCTTGTAAAGTGAGTGCTCTAATCACTGAGCTACAGGACTCCATAAAGTCACGATTTTATAGCTTTCAAGAGTTAATTAGATGGAAAAATTTCCAGAGGTATGGGGAAAACACAGGAAAAAGGATTTCTATGGATCCGTGTTTTTAAAGGCTAGCACAGATACAATGGTACGAAGAGCTTTCCTCTATGATGTAAAATTGTATGGAATTTACCTGATATTCTTTGTGAACCCTCGGCCATGGACAGTAGCAATTTGGGTGAAACATTGGAAGTCAAATGACCACCTATGGAATAACACTCCAGTACAAGGGAAAAAGGAATCGAAACCTTTCCAAAAAGAGTGCGCGAGAGAGGAGAAAGTTGTTCGGTGGGGAAAGTCCACTAAATTATAAACCCTGGGACCAGTCAAGAATGACTCAATTTAGGTTAATATCCCATGGTAGGCCTTTAGAATGCGTCTGGTGCTAATTTGGAGCATAACGTCACGCAACCTGAACGGTCAAGAGGCTATCAAGCTTGACCTCCAAACTGGGTCAAAGTATCAGTGATAGTTAAGAGCAGGTGGAATGGCTCTAGACTGCACCCAGCCCCTCCCTGAAACATTCCTCACAAGGAGAGGCCCAATAGTTGAGAAAATGGAACAAAGGAAAGCGAAGATTCAAATAACAGATAGCTGGAAACCACCATGCAACAAACATAAAATCACAGGAGCAAACTGCGTCAGCTCTTTGCGACGTGCCTTGAAATAAAGAGGATGTGTAAACCAAGGATCAAACTACAGCGCAGTAGATCAGGGTTTGGGATTTGCTTGGATCAGCATGAATTTTCAACGGGAATCACTTGAAACAAGCAATTGCTACTAATAACTGTTCATTTCCATGAGTAAAAACCAGCCACTGGTTTATGTTGACTATCGCTTTAACGACATAAGTGGTAATTGATTATGGATGGTGCAAGTTTGAAAGGATTATGAGAAGAGTGACTCGCAGATTTGAAAGAGTGTGAAAGAGGTTGATTTGAAAAAGGGTGACTTGTAACATTTAAATAAAAGGACTGAGTAAATCTACATTGTGTTTTTGTGGATTAAAAAACATAAATTTATCATTGTGGCAATCTGAATATCTAGTGCCTATCCTCCTTGGGACAAGGTAACCGATTGTCTGGCAGACAATGTCCTGGATGAGTTCTACCTTTCCACAGCTGAATGTCGCAAATCTAGATTGCATCGAGCTGCAATTCTAAATTCTGTGGAGTCTTGTAGCTCACTGGTTAGAGCACTCGCCTTGCAAGCGAAATACCTGGGTTCGATTCCAGACAGGGCGAAACCTTGAGCAAGTTTCCTTACCCCACATGCCTGACAATCATCCCTCAAAAAATAAGTAATAAATTTGGTAATTCCAATCCACGACTGTTTGTGGGACACTGCTGTGCAAAATTGGCTGCTACGGTTCACACACATATATAACGTGAATTTACTTTACAGTATATTCTGTGAAGCACTTTGAGAGTCTAGAAGACGTGAAAAGCGTTATATCAAATGCAAGGATCATTATTATTATTATTATTATCCACACCGAGGCCAGTCCCAATTAGTGCAGAAACTGTAATAGGCTTTCTACTGCAGTGTATTACACTCCATAATCTAGCATTTCAGAACAACCTAGAGATATGGATTCACATAGTAATATGGGTTAATGATCAAATAAATTGAATTATGTACTTGTTTTCCTTGGCCAACACCTAATCCTGCATATAATCAGAGCCACGGGTTATTTTCAAACCAATTAACCAGATGACGAATTTGCCAAGTAAGATTACACTTGGATCAGCAGGTCTGTGTGCCAAGCGTCAATAGAAGTGGTACATCAGGTTCTGTGTACGGAGCTGGTATGGCTCTATCCAGACAACTATATTGCTGAGTTATGTGACTGAAGATTAATTAATATCAACCTCACCTCATCTATAGGGTCATGCACTAAATATAACTCCTCGGTAATGTAACCAGGAATATCAAGAGACAGGGAGTGAATAAGGCACTCAAGTGCCTCTGAGGAGTTTGGAAGGTTCCTGCCAATTCAGCTGACTGACCTTGGTCATCACACCCTATTAGGTCCAATTATTTTACAAATTCCATTGTGGGGTATTGGCACAACACCTCTGCCAAGCAGCAAGGCTTAACTCAGTTACAAAGAACTGCAGCAAAATAATTAAATAATCTTGCTCGGAATAGCTCACGGCTTTGGATAAAAAAGCTAAGCAATGAGGAAGTACTGTATAAATTTACACACATACACCACTCCCCCACCCCACTTCACCACACACATATATCTGCATGTAAGCAAATATACACCAAATATATTCAATGCTGCAAATGTCTTTAGAGAGAAACCAAAACACTTTAATGCTAAGCGTTTTGCTCTATTGCGTTATTTCATCCTCTTCACCTGCCTCTTGCGATTTACCACCAGTCACAGGATCTCTTCTCTGCGTAGGGGATAAAGAAATAAGTCGAATCCACAACTATGCAAACTTGATACCAGCAAACTCTCACTGCAAGCACATTTTATACTCGTGCTAGTTCGTTCCTGAATTAGCCAGTCGCAGTTCCTAGATGCAAATTCTCTACAGGAAGCTCTATTGCAAAGAACAATATTTAGCTATGCACCTGGCTCAGTTGAAAGCACTCTCACCAGTGACTGACCAGAATCTTGATGTCATGCACAACACTCACTTCAGCAATATCAACCACCTCCAACACTACATCTCCCACCCAGTGCTACCAAGCCTCTCAACATGCTGGCAATACACATAACTGTTCCATAGTCCTGCTTGCTGGACTCTCCAGTTAATAATAATTTTTTTAAAACATAATAATCCTTGCATTTGATACAGTGCTTTTCACGTATTCTAGAATATACTGTAAAGTGAACAGACTGTATACATGTGGGCGAAACGCGGCAGCCAATTGTGCACAGCAGTGTCCCACAAACAGTCATGGTTTGAAATGACCAATTTATTATTGCGTTTTTTTTTGAGGGATTATTATTAGGTGTGTGGAGTAAAGAAACTTGTCCATGGTTTCACCCTGCCTGGAATCAAACCCAGGTCTCTCGCTTGTAAGGCGAGTTCTCTAACCACTGAGCTACAGGACTCCAGGGCAGTTAAGAGAAAATGTATGTATATGTGAAGAAGATGGGAACAGACGGGTACATGAAAGGGAATAGAGAGGTGGAGCTCATGTGGAGTTCCATCACAGGCATACACCAGTTGTGCAATGCCCATTTCCAAGCCGTATTACTATTTAATTCTACGTAACTGAGAACACAGATACCAGCCTCTCTCAAAGAGGTCATTCTTTCTATCACCACCCAAGAGACACGGAAACTGAAGTGCACCACTATATTACATAACAGACATCATTAGGTTGAAAAGCCAGAAATTATTCAAGATTATTTCATAACTACAGGCATTTTCTTCCACCTATCCTTATGCGCACTGACAGAATTAAAAAAATTTAAAAGTGAGATCTGCAGCCAACTAAAAATTTGAGTATTTTTTAATACTCAAATACAATTATGACTTAAAATCAATTCATATTTCTCATTACAAAAATTATTCTACGTTGTCTATTGTGCTGAAAACTCCAGTTTCCTGTTTATTCAGCACGGATAATGGTTGTACCACAGGAATGTAGAGGCTGAGATTGGACCACTAAAATCAATATGTGCAGTTCCAAAGTAAATTACCCAAGTGCCTAAAAATTTGTGTCCATCACTAAATAACTCTTCCGACTTTGGAAAGTGGCAGTAAAATCTGGTATTCTCAGAATAATTAGAGAATATTCTTCCCCTGACTCCTAGCAGGACCAGGAGTTTGGTTACAGGAAGAATAAAATCATCCTTGCCAGACTGCACTGGCTCCCTTTCCCAGAGAGGATCAATTTCAAGATCCTCACGCTTGTATTTAAATCCCTCCACTCCTCTGCACCTCCCTACCTCTCTGACCTCCTCTCTCCTCACAACAGTACCTGTTGCCTTTGCTTCACCGGGTCTGGCCTCCTCCTTGTCCCCCGAATCCTCCGTTCCACCATTGGCGGTCGTGCCTTCCGCCACTAAGTCCCAAGGTTCTGGAATTCTCTTCCTCACTCCCTGCGCCTCTTCCTACCTTTACGTCTCGGCTAAAGATCTTTCTTTTCGACTGCGCTTTCGGTCACCTTCTTCCCCCTCCCCCAGGCTCAGCCCCGGGATCCGTTATTGGGAAGCACTCTGAGACGCCAGGCAAAATGCAGCCAGACGGGCACAGCAGTGTCCCACAGACAGTCATGAAAAATGACCAATTTATTATTGTTTGTTTTGAAGGATTGTTATCAGGCATGTGGAAATTTGCCCAAGGTTTTGCCTTGCCTGGAATTGAACCCAGGTCTCTCGCTTATAAAGCAATTGCTCTAACCACTGAGCTAAGTTATGAGAATGGAATGAAAATTGTACGCTGTACAAAGCAGTAGATATTCCAAACTTCAAACTGATCCAAGGAAATGTCAGGCATGATATCTAATTAACACACAGTAACATACCACTTAAATCCACTCTTACTGCCTCTGTTAACACCAATTGCATGGTCCTGTAAATGTCTATAAATCAATGAACACAGCTGCTTGATACAAGCCACACCAGTAATCAGAGCTCAAAATGGGTGCTTATCATACCCATTTTGTGTTGTCGTGACACATGGTACCTTTGAAACTGTTTCCGTGTTTACTTCGCCAAATCCCTACCTTCCGAGCTTTTCCAGAGTATCCACAGATCTTTTACTGTAATGTGCTTGTCTTCTTTATGGAAGGTGTTGCCTTTGCTGGTGGGATCTTTGTATTTCATATCTTCTTTAATAAACTGCAACAAAAAAAATCACACAGGATAAGTTTAAAATCAGACACTATAAAGCCAAACAGTCCACATAATATAGCATAACTGTTAGAAACCTAATCCATTAGCCCATGATTGTAAACCAAAATAGTGAAACAAGTGCTTTTTGTTTCGGCCATACTCGAAACTAAATAAAGCAGACATTGATACAAAGCATAGGAATACTCTACTATACATAGGTCAACTAAATAAATAACAGTGTCAACAGCACCCAAACTCAAAAAATATTTACAATTATCTCACCACATGAGCACTTTCCAAGAATAATATATTTTACATATTGTGCATTATGTATGGGAGCAGGGATTGTTCTAACTCAATAATTTGTTAATCTTACAAGCAAAATGGGTAAGGTGCGCACCTTTAGATGGTTAAACATCAGCAGTAACCCAAAGTATAGTGTGTGGTCTCCCAACTTTGGCACTTGCCAACCCGCGACCAACACTCTGAACTTAGGTAAGCGCATTCCTCCAGGGAGAGAGTGTACAATCCATACCAGACACAGAGAAATGTAGGCATGGAGTTGCCCTCTGTGGTGGTGTCGTAGTCTAGATCCTGAGGGAGGCACAGCACTCCCAAGACACAATGGATAACAGATTAACTATCCTTGATTGTCATGAGTGCTTTGGAGGAACAGACCAGGAATTTGGTGAGCAGCAAATTTCCATGCATGGTGTCATTCATATATGAATATCTCAGTTGATTTGCTAATTTGGGTACTCTCAAGCACAATGAAGGGCAAGTCACGAGCCACTCCAAAGAATGTTCTTTTACTAATTTACTAATCCCTCCAAAAAGCCCACAATAATAAAATTGGTCATTACAAACCACGACTGCACGTGGGACACTGCTGCTGCGTTTCACCCGCAAATATACAGTCAATTCACTTTACAGAATATTCTGTGAAGCAATTTGAGACGTTTAAAAGATGTGAAAAGCACTATATCTATGTTTAAGGATTATTACATTATTATAAAGTGTAAATAAGTATGAGATAGGAGAGGAGACAGATACAAGATGGAAACAATTAAGCACTTTCAGTAGACAGGTGTCAAACATTAAAATATAATTCAAATTTGGGAACCATTTGTGCTTAGAACCTCATGCTTATGAAGTTAACAGCTGATAAATTCATGGGGGTTGGGGGGGGGGGGACTTCAAAAACCTGGTAACCTTGGTGGCAGCTTCAATCCCCAGCTCTCTTTTCCATCTTGTATCTGTCTCCTCTCCTATCTCATACTTATTTACTGTATATTTGCGGGCGAAACGCAGCAGCAGTATCCCACGTGCAGTCGTGGTTTGTAATGACCAATTTTATTATTGTGGGCTTTTTGGAGGGATTATTATAGGCGTGTGGAGTAAGGAAACTTTCCCAAGGTTTTGCCCTGACCTGCCTGGATTCGAACACAGGTCTCACACTTGTAAGGCAAGAGCTCTAACCACTGAGCTACAGGACTCCATTACATCCCATTTAGACTTTTTCAAAGAACTCCTTGATGGGCATTGTGCGTGGAATTTCCGAGACTGATTCTTTACAATTCTACTCTGAACAACAACAACAACAACAAATTACATTGTATAGTGTCTTTCGAGTCAGTACAATGTCAGATGTGATCAGGAGGGGTGGAGGGCAGGGAGGAAAGTCTTGAGATGTGCCATAAAGGAGACAAGAGAGGGAGCAAGGTGAAGGGACAATGGGATGAAGCGCCAAAGGGTGGGGATAAAGACTAAAGGCCCGACCGCCGATGGTCAGACGGGACAGACGGGACATGGAGCAATTAAAAACAAATAATGAAACAGTTTCAGTCACAGCTATCTATCTGTATTGACATTTAGGAACATCAGAAAAACAATTAAAACAATAATAAAGCCAAACTTAGGTGAGGGTTGCAAAGCTAAGAGGTTTGATGCTTGAGAATTGTACCTGCCTGAGGCTGAGTCAGCTTCTGAATGTCATTGTTTTCTACCATTGTGCAGGTCATGCATATCTTTGGTATGGATCATGGAAAAGGTCACTGTACTGCTGCTAATAACAAGAATCAGACAGCAACAAGCATCGCTAAATGACCTACTTGTGCACTGAGCACCGCCTTTATCTCTTCGGACAATGGTGGAATTGGAGATTATTAAAACTTAAGCATAAACACTCATTTGAAAAATATCAAATTGAAACTTAAAACATCAGTGATCATAATCTTGCTTGTATGAAATCCTGGGCAAATGAAAAACAATCCTGGCATTTGATGTAGCACCTATAACATTCAGTTTCTGAAAAGTGTCATGACAGTGTTTGTAGGAAAATCAATTTGGGGAAGAAAAACGTCCCACAAACAGCCACGAACAGTTAATGATAAATTCATAAATTTATCCGGAAGATTGATAGGCAAAACTTCTCTCTCTTTACAAATTCTACAATGGCATATTTAAACATCCACCTGAACAGGCAGGCATGACCTTGGTCATGCCAAGAATGTCTGTATTCTGGCAATGGATCACTGCAATATCAGCCTGGATTATAAAATCACAGTCCCAACATGGAGCCTGAACATACAATTTTCTAACCCAAATGTGAGACTGCACCACTGAGCCAGGCTGACAACCTGGATGAACTTTCTAAGACACCTTACAAAAGGCCCTCTGTAAATCCAGGCACTCGAGTGAATTATTTCCTGCTGAATGATTCGTATGAACTGCATGTCCCCTAAACTTATTTGGGTTTTTAAACAAAATCTTGCTTCCAACTAGCACAAATCAACAACATTCAAAATTGGGACTAAATGTTGACTGAAGCCACAGAGCACCAAGTGTAACTTCCTGTAATGAATTTGTGTGTCTATAAATAAACAGTTTCTGGGTCCAAAACAGAAAGGAAACTACAATAAACGGAAACAATTGAGTACTGTTTTTAGTACTGACAATCCTCTTACCACAGATACCCCAAGATAACAAACATTAGCGTAGGCACATATACAAAACCACACATCACCTACGTCATCAGCAGTATTTGCAGCTAACTTGTCATGGCTTGTCGAGCTTCTTAGTTCCACCATAATACAATGAGCTTCTAACAATTTGCATTTTTTGTTTTGAAATGGAGATTTACATACATTTATGGCATAAGTATAGGAGAAACAATGCTGGCGTGACTACCCTGGTATCTTCTGAACGAAAAATAAATGCTGCGTCTAGCCTAGATCTGTTTATCTGCACGCAGAGGCAGTTATTTTACATTGACTTTCAAGTCAGTGTTAAGACGGGATTTTAGCTTCAGGACTATCGTCTTTGGGATGCGGGCGGAGTAAGCAAGGTCTCCTTGAAGCTGAACTGGCTCCCACAAAATATCATAAAATTCACTTTTAAAAGAGAATTCAATCTTTATTTAGGAAGAACAGTTCTGTTAGGTTATAGGGAGAGAGCAGTGGGATTGAGTTGCTCTTTTCAAAGAGCCAGCACAGACTAGATGGGTCGAATGGCCTCCTTTTGTGCCGTAAGATTCTGTTTCTATATATACTTTCAGGTCTCGAAGACTTGGAAAACACTATATCAAATGCAAGGACTATTATTATTATAGATAAGTACGTAAAATTATAAACATAAGGGGGAGCGAGAGGGAAGGGCTAAACCCTAGCACCAGGTGAGGGTTGAATTCGAGCCCCAGGATTCACACTCCCCAGTTAATGAGGGGCGGAAGTAACCGGAACCCCAGCGGACTGACCAAGCCATGCATCACTGGCCCGATTCCAACATGGCCACCCGGGAGCAGTAGAAAAAGCACCTGAAGGCAACATCGCTCAAGGCTACTTGAACCTCACCACCGTCAGACTTTGTCTGAGTGTGCGCGTGCTGCTCCATGTTTTACACACGTTCCCATAATGTGTGCAAGATTATCAACTCCAGCATTACACAAGTCTACGGATGTAATTTCAGAGAGCACAGGATCTTATGCTCGAGGGTCAGAATGGTTGCAATAACTTGGGGACAGAGTTGTAATAACTAAACTGATTTATATTTGCAAAGTAAGAGAAAAATCATAAAATTGCTGACATTATTTTCTAGTATAAGAGATATCTTTCCACAATAAGGTGGTTAAATTTGCATCTATATTAAGAGAGAGAGAATGGAATAAACTATCTCCAGGACCCTTCATGTACAAGTGCAGCACTGTAGTTTAGGGTGCGAGCAGAAATCAAATATACAGCTCAGCAACAAACTTGACTCGGATTACAAAGCGCCACTTCACACTGGAGCATTACTTCCTTGTTGTTCTGTGATGCAGTTGCTACCTCAAAGTGCATCTGAACGGTTTCCTCCAGTGATGTATATCTGCAAAGATCATCTCCAGTCTTTACCGTAAAGCTACGCTTCCCTGCGGTTGTTGCATACTTAGTTCAGGGTGCTTTGCTCACTTCGACTGTCTCTGGGTCAAAGCTGAAGACTCCTCTCTGCTGTGGAGTTCAGTGCATTCTTCATGCTGTGCATTCCTCAGACATTCAAGGTTTTCAAATAAAACGGAATTGTAGGGAGGTTTTGTGGAATGTCATTCCAGGGCTTCTGCCAATCAGATTGATAACCCAGAAGCTAAACTCAAACAACTGCAGTGCGCAAAAAAAAAAAAATCAAAATTCCCCAAAGCTTCAAGAACTTACCCTTACGACCATTATCTTGGAACTTTAAAATCTTGCAGAATTTTGGAAAAAATTTCTGAGCTGTTTTAGTTTCCACAGTTTAAAAATGTTCTATAGGTTTCTACATTCACAAAACTTTTAAGACCTTGGATGTAAGGCTAAGACAGTTAAGAAATGTTAAGCCCAAAATTTCCTAAATCTGCTCTCTGCAAAATCCCCAAAGAATGTTTTTCCCAATCGGTAAGTCTCTTTATACGAGAGAGAGAGAAAAAATATAGTGGAATACAGCCCCAAGTGATAGTTTAAAACAACCTCCTCTCAAATCTGATATCTTTCATTTCATGCTGTTCACATAAAAAAATACTCAAAGTAAGCAACAGCCAGAAGTCTAAACATCCAACAATCGTCCAAATTCAGAGAGCTTTACATAATTAATCTATTATAGCAATGTCAGGATCATTCCTACATTTGACTTTCACCTTTTATCAGGATGGCACCATTGGTAACTCTCCTGCCTCACAGTCAGAAAGTCGTCCCACCGCCTTGGGACGTCCTTCTGACGTGAAAGGTGCTATACAAGTGTAATTTTGTTGTTGTTGTTGTTGGTGGTTTAGGACCCACATTGTGAACTATAAAATCATCCAATTTTACAGCACAAAAGGAGGCCATCCGGCCCATCGTGTCTATGCTAGCTCTTTAAAAAGAACGATTCAAAGTCAATCCAACTTCCCAGCCTGAAACCCATATAGTCTATGCTGACATTGCAATGTAGTGCTGGGGAAGTGCTGCACAGTTGGAGGTCCTGTCTGTCGATGAGTTATTAAACTGAGACTCTATCTGCCTCTCCAAGTGGATGATAAAAATCCCATCACATTATTTGTCCTGGCACATTGCTGTGTACAAAATGGCTGACTCATTCACCCACAAAATACACACAGTCACAACACTTTACATGATATCTTTGAAGCACTTTGAGAAGTCTTGACGTGAAAGGTGCTATATCAAACACAAGTAATATTATGTATTATTATTTCTACATAGCTACCAGTTATATTGCATTTAGCACAGACAAGATAATTTGGTACTACATGAAACAAATTTGTTGCTGGAGCCTTTAATGAGGATTCAATCCCAGCCATTCACTCTACAGTAAAGTCAAACACAAAGCTGCAAACATCGCATGTTCAATTGGTCAGATTAACTTTAAGAATGAGGTTCAGTTATTTGCCAAAGTTGACCTGAAAATGTATGTGAAAACCCAGGATGTCAAACCGTTCTGTGATACATACAAACATTTTGCAACAACCCTGCTGCACCAACAACAATGTTTGGAAATGAAACCACTTTCAATTCTAAAGTTCAATCTGCCAAACTGGATATGTAGGGACTGGCTTCAAATAAAACATTCTGCATTCTTTTAATCGTCATCGGACCATAATCCCAAGGAAACTGCATTGCAGCATTTGCAACAACAAAACATAGGCAACCCCATAATCCGAAGATATCTAATTCAGGACTTGAATGATGTTGATGAAACCTGCGGGCCAATGGAGTACGTGCGTGTTTGGTAGGATTTCGCTGGAATGCACATTGTGAAACGGTATAGCTTCATTTGTATGCCAAGTCTTTACTCCAATCACAATTCACAAGCCAGTGCATGACACTGAAGCATTGTTTGATTCAGACGTTCATTTCGGGCAGCACAGCAGCCTGGAATAAAGAGGTCTTTGTAAAGAGCTGCAGCTCCCCCACACCCCGACTGATTCACTATAGGGAAGATGCATTTAAAGCTGGCATGTCTCTCCTCACTCCAAATCAACTGTAACAGCAGTCGGATCAGTGAGTTTATCAGGTCTTTCGCTAAACTATGCACCATCTGGACAACAGGATTAAGACTGCTGCCATAGGTGCACAGACATTTGCAGCTCTGGTCTGCCCGCATTAAAATGGCAGCACAAGAATGGTGTGTAAATGACTTTAATAGAAATTAAGACTTTTGATTAGAAACAATTAAAATTATTAATCATTAATTGCACGGTTATTCATTCTACGTCCCACAATAGTAACAAAAGCTTTGTATTCCTCAAAACATCGTATGATATGAGAGGTTTTGCAATGTCTGCCATGTATTTAAACCACTTTCAAAGCTTCTTAATTTGGGCTAAAATTTCCAATTACTGGACGGTTAATAAATTAAATAGAGAACTATAAATTCCTTCAAAAGTTGAATCATTCTAGAAATAAACATACACGTGTTAGCTGAGAGATTTTTAAACTCAAATAATTGCAACGATACCAGATGTACAGATTTACATACCAAGTATGAATTATTTGCCAAGTTATCATTTTACTTCAGAATTACTGTGTCAGCCACAAGCATTTAATGATAGATTCAGAAACCAGATTGCCCTACATGTGCATCTGTTGGACTGTGCAATGGCTCAGGGAACACCGCACATCCCTTCAGACACGATCAAAGTCTGCAGAATGTGAGAACTGTATGTCGAACCAGACACACTGTGCCCCCAGCACCCACAGAGCACGCACCAATAGGATGCCATAGGCACTTAATCTGCTGCTCAGCTTCTGCAGCAACACGCAGGCTTCCACTCACTGGACACCCCCCACTCTCTTTGCAGCAGTAGAAAATCCTGCGGCAAATCTTTTAGGTTCTGCCAAGAGAAAGCTGCAGCATAACTCCTAGCAAAAGTACTTCATGCAGTGCCAAGTAATCCTTTTTTAAAAAAAACCCTGCATTCCCATTTGTTTGGGAGCAGTATGGGATGCAAATGAGAAGTATATTTATTGTGATATAAGATACTGAGCCTCTGACGCAATACTGTATGCTACAATTTTTACTGCTCCTTATCCTACATGCATCATTATCAAATGCAAGGATTATTATATTTGAGGTTTGGGGGGCAGTTGAACAGTTTGGCTGAGATTTTCCAAACCAGTATTAACGACACTTAGTCGTCGCTTAACGACGCAATTGCATTCACGGAAAGTGTAACTTTAAGCTAAACAATGTTAAACGAACCCGCGCAAGAATACAGGACGTTCAGAGTCTATGTACAACTATGCTACCCAAAATAGTTCATTTCCACCCATGCGAACGATGTAATAGTGAACGTGACAACATTAAATGAATATATGCTCCCCTATGTATCAGCAACGTTAACCAAAGCAAAGTTAAGCGAGGTCCACTTAACATGTGGGACTTCGCTTTAACATTCGAAGAACAGCACCCCAGTGCCGCAGTGAAATACCAGCCTAGACTATATGTGGTCAATGCTGTGATTTGAGAGCATTGTCACCACCTTCCTGCTCGGCATACCAATCAACACGGATTCCAAGTTCAAATATAATGAACTTATATTTGCAAATCTGAACTCTAGGTAATACTTTCCCAAGGCTCAGAATTTCCTCATCAGGTACTTGGCAGACATCTGATGTTCAGTACAGTGGGAGAACCTTTACATGTCAGCTTGTGACATGGCAGCCACCTTGTGCTAAAGGTCCAAGTCCAATGCTGGACACCAGGCTTACTCCAAACTAATTGCATAATAGTTTTATTAAATAACTGTGTTCACTGTGAAGTTGATAACTACCACTCTTACGGTGTTCAGCAAAGTATAGGCCGGAGCCCATCTTCCCTGCATTCCTCCCCTATTTATCACAAATCCACCTCACAGTCTGGTCCAGGATTTTATTAAATGTGCTGGAGGAAACCCCTCTACTGCATACCCAGGATCTCAAAACTACTAAGAATTGTTTGGAAACAACTTAAGCTTAACCTGCATTGGAACCATGCTGAACAGTTTCCTTCTGCAATTTCCTGTACAGCACAGAGACACCATCTATCCTAGAAGGTATTGCCTAGAATAAAGCTCTCTTAGCAACGGGGGCTATATAACAATGATGCCACTGGAGAGCTTTTTAAATGCTAATCTACTGTACTGCAATGCGATTTTAATGCAGTGTATAGAAATCAGTGATTTATTAAAGCAGAAAGAGATCGATTATCATTATTCATTAAATAAGTTTAAAGTAAAATATTACATTTTCTGGCATTATAGATTGCTGGGGAAAGGGGATCAATTTCCTCCCCCCCAATTATTTGCAATAGAAAGAGATACTTCAAAAGGTAAATCAAACCACTGTGGGCAGCAGATTACAACTACTTTTTCAGGCATCTGGCTATTTAATTGAGGAGTCCATTCTCCAGATTAAATCATCTTGAATAGACAGAGCAGTAGAAACATTGACCTCTGGCAACACATTTATTAAAATTTAATGAACATTTCAGAGAACTCATTATTCCAGCATCTCCATTCTGTTTAAAATTCATATTTGTGTTAATATTTGACAAATTGAAATCTATTAAAACATTTTAAAAAATCCAAATATGCTCATGCAATTGTTTATTATGCAAATTAGAAAGTTGGATTATTTCATGGTTTCAAACTTTGTGCATCATCATTTAAGTAAAAATAATAATCCCTGCATTTGATATAGCACCTTTTGTATCAGGAAGAAATCCTGTAGCTCAATGGTTAGAGCACTCGCCTCACAACCAAGTGACCTGGGTTCGATTCCAGGCAGAGCAAAACCTTGGGCAAGTTTCTTTACTCCACACGCCTGATAATAATCCCCCCCCCCCAAATCATAAAATGGTCATTTCAATCCACGACTGTTCGTGGGACACTGCTGTGCACAATTGGCTGCCACGTTTTGCCCACAAATATAGTCAATTCATTTTACAGTATATTCTGTGAAGTGCTTTGAGATGCTTTGAGGGCTACATCAAATGCAAGGATTATTGTTATTATTAATCACACAGGAAGTATTACAGAGGATTTACTGTACAGTGCAGTAACTATTGGTGAACATAGTAGTCCATTTATGCACAGCAATATCTCCCATCAGTCAAAAGCAAATAATAAATTTTGTCTGGGGGATTGTTGGCCAGGTCTCTGGAAGAAACTCCCTGCTCTATGAGTAGTGCCATGGGATCTTTAACGTACATTTGAACAACAACAACAAAATGGAGCGCCTTTCACGTCGGGAGGACGACCCAAGGCACTGAACAGACGGTATACAATGTTTAACATCTCATTTGAGATGGTTATTTGGGGAGGACAGGTTTGTGGGATTTATGGGGAGAGAGCCAGGGAGTAGGATTTAATTTGAATTGCTCTTTTTAAAGAGCTGGCACAGACTCGATGGGCCGAATGGCCTGCTTTTTTGCTGAAAAATTCAATGATTCGATGAATGGCACTCTGACAATACAACTCAGCCCAGCCATGCATTGTGGTGGCAACCTAGACTATGTGAATCCAAAGTATTGATGTGGAGCTTGAACCTTCTGATTCAGAGATACGAGTGTTGCCAACTGAACCAGGCTGACCCAATATGTAAATATTAAGCCTAAATATTGCAGATTTGTGACCCACATGTAATAACAATATTGAAAGATAAAACTACAATTTACCCAGCTCAGTTGCAGTCAATTATTATTCTGTTCAGAGATTCTGTTTCACAACACTTCTCTCACACAATGAATACCTTGTCTCTTCTATGGTGTTTGTATCCCTGTTTCAACTGATATTTTCTTACGGAATAAATCCCCAAATTCCCTGACTGATTGCCAGCACCCATGGGATTTACATAAATGGCTGCTGGGATTCAGAACAAGCTACACAAGATTGTGTACTTTCTTCAAGAATTTGGGGCAATTTGAGGAGACATTTGACTGTATCAAGTTTCAATTGGTACATAGGTCTGAGGTATCAAATAATATTAAAGATACTGTACTAAGAAATAATAATCCTTGCATTTAATATAGCGCCTTTCATGTTGAGCTATTTCAAAGCCCTTCACAGGATTTACTGTAAAGTAGTGTCTGCAGACACGGCAATTAATTTGGGCACAGTAACAATAATAATAATCCTCATTGGCTCATGTGGAGCATAAACACCAGCATAGATCAGTTAGGCCGAATGGCCTGTTTCTGTGCTACATATTCTAATGTATTCATTGCATTTGATGTAGTACCTTTCATGTTCGGAGAAAATCTCAAAGAGCATCACAGGAGTTAATGTAAAAATACCTGCAAAAGGTGTAGTGACTGTATTTTATAGACGGATATGCCAGACAATTTGTACACAACAATGTCCAATAAACAGCCATGAAATGAGTGACAAATTTTATTTGGGCACATTGCCCAGGACAAATAGAGCCATGGAATTTTTATTATCCACCTGAACAGTTTAACAAGTTCAGTATCGATGTAGGACTTGACTACAACCATCTTCCTCAGAGGCAAGATTGCTACCAACTGAACTGGGCTGCCACCAAAATGGAAGGAAATAGAGAAAAGTAAAAGGGGAAACAGGAGAGAAATCACAAGGGATAAAATCAGAATATAAACAGAAACAAAAAAACAAATTAATTATAATCATCCTTGCGTCTGATACAGCGCTTTTCACATCTTCTAGACGTCTCAAAGCACTTCACAGAATATTCTGTAAAGTGAGTTGACTGTATATTTGTGGACAAAACGCGGCAGCCAATTTCGCACAGCACTGTCTCACAAAGTCATGGATTCATGGATTGAAATGACCAATTGTATCATTTTTTTGGAGGCTTCATTATTAGGCATGTGGAGTAAGGAAACTTGCCCAAAATTTCGTGCTGATCTGCCTGGATTCGAACACAGATCTCACACTTATAAGGCGAGTGCTCTAACCACTGAGCTGCAGCACTCCTATGTCCTGATTGAGAAGAGATGTCAACATATTTTATTCAGGACAGTAAATGAGCTATTGCTCACTATCACCCTACCTCATCCCCCAACACACCCAAAACCAGCACCTCTGCTTTCACTGCAGTAATTAACAGTAAATAGTGTAAACTGTGAAATATGACATTTCAATGTGAGAGGGTGCTATAAAAATAAAGTTTTTTCCTTCAGCTCTTCTATGAAATATAGATTTTCGAACATTTAAATGTCCAACTGTTGCAGCATAATGATTGCATAGGAGAGTGGATCCCAACCTGCTTACTGCCCTCAACTTTACTGCTCTGAAATGTTCACTATGCTAACATCTTAAGTCTCCAAAATAACAATAATGCTTGCACTTGGCAAAGAAAGTTTCGTGTTTGGAAGACATTTCAAAGCCCTTCGCCGAATTTACTGTGACGATGTTTTTGTAGGCAAACAAGGCAGCACAATTGGGGGATTGTGAGCCAGGATGCTGGGATGACTAACTTTTCTTTTCAAATAGCACAATGAGATCTTAACACCCACCTCAGCAGGCATGTTAACATCTCATCTAAAGGATGCCACACGTTATCTAAAAGATAATGCCACACAATGCTAGCATTGCACTGGCACGATGTCTCGTTTGACATTGGTCGACTATTCACATTGATCGTTGCAAATATGCTACCATAATATGTTTCCGTTTAAAATGCAGTATTTCTTTTACCAGCCCCTCCCCTGTAATTAAATAATGAACTGGGGGGAATCTGAGATGCTGAGAATAAAAACAGCAGAAAGACATTTGCAGGCATTTTCTTTTCTGTCTAAGGTATTGGTGCGATTTTCTTAGTCAGCAGGCAGATACTTGATTTGGATACAAAACTCTACTGAATCCAACAATGGTAAACAGGAGACAAAATGTTTGTCCAGCTAGTACCAACCTACCCACTGGCTTTGGCTCACGTAATAATAATAATTCTTGCATTTGATATAGAGCTTTTCGCGTCTTCTGGACGTCTCAAAGTGCTTCACAGAATACACTGTAAAGTGAATTGACTGTATATTTATGGGCAAAACGTAGAAGCTAATTGTGCACAGCAGTGTCCCACAAACAGTCGTGGACTGAAATCATAGAATCGTAGAATTTTATGGCACAAAATGAGGCCATTCGGCCCCTCTAGTCTGTGCCGGCTCTTTAAAAAGAGCAACTCAATCCCACTGCCCCGCTCTCCCTCCATGACCAATTGTATTACGACCAATTTTTTTTTTTGACAGATTATTATTAGATGCGTGGAGTAAGGAAACTTGCCCAAGGTTTCGCCATGCCTGGATTTGAACACAAGTCTCACGCTTGTAAGGCGAGTGCTCTAACAACTGAGCTACAGGACTCTTTGGATATGAACTGAAGATGTCAGAATCGAGCCAGCCTTTTGGCCAATTTCTGAGCCAGGTAGGTCCACAGTACAGTAAAACCTTTGTTATCCGGCACCCCTGGGTCCTGACCTGTGCCGATTAATCAAATATGCCGGATATTCGAGTGGCATGTTGCTGAAAATCCCACAAAAAAATTAACTCATTTTTAAACATACCATATTAATAATAGACTAAATAACAATAGAATATTGTATGAATACTTACCAATAAAGCATTCCAGCACGCGGTAAAATGATCAGTAAAAAAGCATTCCAATGTTCGGTAAGTCTCATAAGTTTAGGTAAAACAGGATGTACCTTTCCAGGGAGAGTGTTTGCATTCCATTCAAATAAATATCTCAGAATTTCTACATTTAGGTGGGATGCATGGAACCCTAACTTGGTTTGGATCCTCTTAAGCACAGTGATGGGTTTCCAAATATGTGAGACACTCAGCTAACTTCCACCCCCCAAAAAAATATAATTTGGGCTCACAAAGTTGAGAAGTTTATATTTGCAATCTCAAAGATCAGCAAAATGTTCTGGTTTATCAACAATGCTTTGGTTTACTGCAGGCATACTTTTGCCAGGCATAACTCATTAGAGGCAATGCCCAGAAATTTTTTAGAGCAATTCATCACTTTGAAATGTCTCAACTTTGTCATAATTGTTTTATAAGTAACCATGGCAGCCATTTTGCATACAGCAAGATCACACAACAGCCTTGAGGTGAATGACAATTTATCTGAAGTATTGTTGACCAGGACATAAAGGAGAAATTCACTACCTTTTTGGCTAGAGGTCTTGGGGGTTTTTAAACAATATTGTTAACATACTCCCAAAATATCAGGCATCTTATTTTAATCTCTCAACTGCTTCTGAGTTTCAGCCTAGACTTCACACAAGCAAAGATAATTTCCACAGGCTTGCTGACACAATCTGGCATAATAAACTAGTAAAACCAGTTTCTTTGAATTCCGCTCTTGAAAAAGCATGTTATGTCATTAAACATAATGCATAATATTCTTAGAATCATACAGTTAAATATTTGAGAAGTGAATTCCTAACACTGGGTAGGAACATCCAATAATCTTGTACAAACAAGTTTCCAAAGGAGAAAAACAAGTGGATTACCCATGCACCGAATCGCCTGAAGAAACTATTTGAACGTTTGACATAAACCAAACAGAAATTTAAATGATACTGAACTCTGAGTAACCTTCCATATTTATCGAATGTAAATTTAGGTAAGTGTCCTTTCAAAATACCCCTGGGACAAGATCATCATACGCACTTTCTTATTGCCAATGAACTTTCTTGATGAACAGAGGCAAAGATTTTAAGCACCCAGTGATCACTGCCCTGCTAGTGGAGTCATAAGGCTTGTTGTGAAATGTGATATCAGTCTTCACCTCAAAACAACTTTTTTGTTATTAAACTGAATACTTCAGTGGGATACAATGAGTCAGCTTGAAAAATAAGACACTATGAAGGTGGTCAGTCATTTGCTTCCTGGTAGACTGGCTACTATCCTGCACTTGCTTGTCAAAATAGTCAATTATATTTAAAGTGCTCTGAGATTTTTTTTAAAAAACCATGGAAATGCCAGTGCTCTTTTGTTGTCAGTAAATATCCAAACAATTCATCAATTACCAATATGTCCAGTGGAAAAATTCTTAACTTTCAGGATTTCTGAATCAGTATAGAATTCTGACAAGTACAGCTGTTGCAGGTTCTACATACGAATAACAAAAATAAGACAAGTTTATTATTAATTTCACCTGCCTGTAATCAAGATACATATTTGAAGTCATTAACATAATTTGTGAACAGTATGAATTGTGCTTCCATCAAGCCTCTGGCATTTATTCACATTTGGTGAGTTTAGGGAAGTACAATATGCAAATTTGCAAATATTGCACATTAAATGGCATCCTGTAGCCCAGTGGTTAAGAGCACTCACCTTACAAGCGTGAGACCTAGGTTCAATTCACTAGGTAGGGTGAAACCTTGGGCAAGTTTCCTTACTCCACATGCCTGATAATAATCCCAAATAGAAAACAAGAAATAAAAACAATAATAAATGGATCTCTTAAATCCACAACTGTTTGCGGGACACTGCTGTGCATAATTGGCTTCCGCGTTTCGCACACAAATATACAGTCATTTCAATTTACAGTATATTCTGTGAAGCTCTTTGAGACTTCTAGAAGACGTGAAAAGCGCTATATCAAATGCAAGAATTATTATTTTGTTATTGTCCACAAATCACAAATAGAAATTAACATTAGTACGTTTCCTCCCATTTACGAAGATCGCAAATTAGACCTAATTTCTCCTTGGGTCTGTTGTTGCTTCAGTCAAGGTTCGGTTTGATTACATTGCACAAGACTGAGTTTGTTTAATATTTCTGAAACACGTTGCTATAGGCTGAGACGACATTAGAGTAGTTTCCGTTGCTGTAGGCTGCACAGCTGTGCTAAAACATAGAATCCTTGCACTTGATGTAGCACTTCAACATGTCATCGAGACGTCTGAAATACTGCGCAGTAAAGTGGTGTGACTTGTGTATTTTGTGGGTGAACACGCGAGTATTAAACAATTGTTTTTCTGACTAAGGAAAGTGTAAATATGTGTTGTATTTGTTTACAAATTGAGTGAGTATATGTGGCTACATGCTGCATTTATGCACACAAGCCCATGTTCCAACACTCACTGTTCCAGCAATCACAGCTGAGTAGTGCTACCTCACGTGGAACCGTTCTGTAGCAGCCACGGTGGCAATGCTACATACACATACTGCAGCAAAAAAAACGCTCACAAAACTGTTAATCAATACCACGGTTTGCAGGGAACAGTTCAAGGCCTACAAATCAGATTGATGAGAATGAAGTTAAATACTAAAATACCTGCTAAGCAAAGCAAAGCAATTTAGAAAGGCCAAGTATTGATAACAAGCTGATTTGTACCCATGGGTACATTTTGATGTTGGGAATCCCAAATTGGTGAAAATATTTGTAGTTTCTTTCAGCAAATTAAGGCTAAATTTAAAGAATTTTCTAAATATTTGGCATTGATTTTAAACTTTAGAAAAGCAATTCTGACAAATGGCGCACCCTGATATTGTTGTACTGGTTCAGATTGTGAAGAAGGCAAGGTGCCTGTCTCTCAGCTTTCGTCATCTCCCTCTTTGAAGAGTTTTACTACTTACTGGAACACTTCAAAGTGTTTAAGTGGACATTAAAGTACTTAATAATGATTCTTGCATTTGATATAGCGCCTTATCACATCAGCAAGGAGTCTCAAAGCGCTTCACAGAATATACTGTAAAGTGAATTGACTGCACGTTTGAGTGAAACATATTGTGGAGTCCTGTAGATCAGTGGTTAGAGCACTCGCGTTACAAGCGAGAGACCAGAGTTCAATTCCAGACAGGGTGAAACCCTGGTCAAGTTTCCTTACTCCCACACGCCTCATAATAATCCCTCAAGAAATAAAATAAATAATAAATGGGCCACTTAAATCCACAACTGTCTGTGGGACACTGCTGTGCGAAATTGGCTGCCGCGTTTCGCCCACAAATATACAGTCAATTCATTTTACAGTATATTCTGTGAAGCGCTTTGGCGAGACGTCTAGAAGATGTGGAAAGCGCTATATAAAAATGCAAGGGTTATTATCATTATAATACTTAAGAGAAGAAGAGGAAGGGAAAGGTAATCACAGGTACAGCCGAAGAGGTAGGTTTTAATGTCGAATATGAAGGTAAAGAAGGGGGACCAGGCAGAGGGTTAGAGCAAAGAGTTCCAGAGGTTGGAGAAGTTGTATACCATTCGGCCACTAATGGGTGGGAGACAAACAGCCGGCCAGTGTCAGCTGAGAATGGAGGTGGGCAGAAAGGTGGGGTAAGAGAAGATCGAGAATTCTGACGGTGTGGCGGGATTTGCAAGAGTGATGACCTTGAGGTTGACCTGTTCAGATTAAAGATCTCTATTGGACTTTGTCCTGTACTGTACTTTCAAAAATTGCAACAATCTTGTTCACTAATGTGGATGGTATTTTCCTTCAAAATTATCTTTCTAGGGAGCCTGGAAATGGGCAGCAATATTACTAGAGGCACTTAAAATGAATTCCTATTGCAGCAGGTCACAGTGGGTTACAGACTGTGCAGGAATGAAGCTGAGAAAATCCCATTACAGTATATGCCAAGATCGATAATACTACAAACCACAGAATGTCAACTCATAGATACATTATTAAAGCAAGAATTTGTCTTTGGGTACACTGATATTGTAAACATACACATTGGCTTGGGTAATATTAATTATTATCATTGATCGGGCAGTCCTGTATCTCACAGTGGTTAGAGCACTCGTCTTGCAAGCGAGAGACCTGGGTTTGATTCCCGGCAGGACAAAACCTTGGGCACGTTTCCTTACTCCATACACCTGATAATAATTCCTCAAGAAATAAAAACAATAATAATTTGGTCACTTCAATTCATGACTGTTTGTGGGACACTGCTGTGAGCAACTGGCTGCCACGTTTTGCCAACAAATATACAGTCAATTCACTTCACAGTATATTCTGTGAAGCACTTTGAGACGTCTAGAAGACGTGAAAAGTGTGATATCAAATGCAGGGATTTTTATTTACTACTTCAGTAATCCATTGTGCTGAGTCTGCTGTATAATCACTGGTGATGTCAGACTGTACATTTATATAGTGAGTCACTTTGGGTGTTAATTCTGCACTCTTAATATTTTAATTTCTACAAACCTCCCTCTATTAAATCTATTTAACAAATTGTCCCTTGAATTTGTCATTCATTACTAGGTGCTTGTTATGCCTACATACTAGAAAAGCAAGAGCGGAAGCTGACAAGAGCTCATTATCTTGCAAATAAAACCATAAATGGATGTTTTATCTTTATTAGTAGCTGAGCAGTTCTTCAAGCAATTGACTACTGGATTTGCGTTCTGCAATCTAGAAAGATAATATGGGGATGAGAATTGGCTCCTCAGGAAAACAGTATTGTTACTGGCCAACTTCTTGCCAGAAACATCACCTTGCGGCATAAACCAAGACTTTTGCAGAGCATCAAAGAATCATAAGACCTTGGCTCCAGTGAGATTATGGATACCTCTGAACTTCCATTTACATGCAGTTGATTTGCAGTAACCCAATTTGTGGTTACTTCATGTCCCCCGCACCTCCCCCTCCACTATTGGTGGTCGAGCATTCAGAATCTCTCCCCCCACCACGCTCTGGTACTCTATCCCATAATCGCTCCCTTCCCTTCACCTTCCCTGATCCCAGCTCGGGTCTGAAACACTGAATGTCCAGTGCTTTGGAACATCCTCCTGACATGAAAGGCTCTATACAAATGTAATTTTGTTGCCGTTGTTGTCTAAAGAACTTATTCTTCACCTCCACCCCTCCTGACCCCGACTCAGACAAAAAACCCTGACTGTCCAGTACTCTGGTTCGTCTTTCCGAGATGAAGAGCACTGTACAAGCGTGATTTGTTTTTGTAATGAGGATTGAGTTATTCGGCTGCAAGATAAAGCATCACTCTTCCACTTGACCAACTTCAAAATGGAATTGAGTTCACTTTGAATTCAGCTTGTGTAACAACGAAGTCTGAATCAAAATGGTTGTGTAGCACTACGGTCTTACGTGGCACACTTACAAATCCAACAACCCTTTGCTGTCCATTAAACAAAACAAACCAACAAGGAATCAGCACTGTCATTGTCTTACAAGAAATTTGATCCAGATTCATTATTGAATGCATCCTGAGCATGTAAGACAGGAAGGAAAGAAGGAATTGCAGTGTGTTAACCAAGTTGAAACTCCCAGATTAACTAATGCACTACCACCATTAAACAGTCTGAACATTATTATCTAATCAACAAGTGTGTTGGAGCTGCCCATACCAATAAAGCACAAACTTCTTAATGCAAACACACTAGTAGTGGCCCAAATGCTTGGATTTTATTAGAGCACTTTTCACATCTTCTAGATGTGGCAAAGCTCTTCACTGAATACACTGTAAAGTGAATTGGCTGTATATTTGTGGACAAAACACAGGAGCCAATTGCACACAGCAGTGTCCTGCAAATAGTCGTGGATTGAGTGACCAAATTACTACTGCTTTTTTGAGGGATTATTAATAGGTGTGTGGAACAAGGAAACTTGCCCAAGGTTTCCTTCTGCCTGGAATCAAACCTAGGTCTCTCACTTGCGAGGCAAGTGCTGAGCTACTGAGCTACAGGACTTCAGTGGACACTTTATAGAGTAATCAAAGCTGATCTTCTTTCCCAATGTGCACTCGTTTATTAAATCTAAATACTGATGGATAAATAATTTGGGAGTCTACATTAACTAAATGTATGTTAAATCATTTCTTGGGAAAGTGCTATCAAGTGTAATAAATATTCCATGGGACAGAGTATCAAAGCTAGCTTTCAGATATGATTTATTATCCTACAAATTGATAGAGATCATATCTGTGCTATATGCTTGGCACAGTGACAAACATACAAAAAAGATACAATATTACATTAAGATATACTAAGTAGATAAAGCAGCATATTTTAGTTCTTCTACTAAATTTACGTGCACCTTAATGATGCCTCTGCATTCCATAGGATGTCAATGGGATTAGAGATAAACTGTAGTGTCAAAGCTATACGAATAAAATCACAAAACATCTTCTGATGAAGTTCAAGGGTGTGCATCTTTCACGAAGACTTTGACTTCAAACTATATTCACTGTAAAATATTCCTGCATGCAATTTGCATACTTTTTGCAATAACATATTGATGTGTTGTCTTCATGAGTGTCAAAAGTAACTACAGTAAAAGCCTGTTTATCTGTGACCCAATCAACCGTAACTTCCGTATAACCGGCATCTCAAAAAAAGTCCGCATTCGATTAACCGGAATTTTTGCGGCTCTATGTACTTTTCTTGGGGGGGGGGGGGGGGGGGTTCGGCCGAATATCCGGCACGCGTTTTAACCGGCATTGACCAGGTCCCGAGGGTGCCAGATAAACAGGCTTTTACTGTACTTGGGGGAACTATTTTTAAAAAAGCACTTTTGCAGTTCAGTAATGTTATATTTGATATAGTTAACTCTCGTCGAGGGCAACTTTATTGATTGCAAATTAAAGCATATGCGACTAAAAAAAGTGTCACTTTTTTGCTCACGGTGCGTAAAATTTGTGTAGATGCGCTGGCTGCCCCCGCGCGCATGCGCACTTGTGATGCGCCAGCAGCTCCCGACTAAATCCAATGATTCCTCGGATTCCTCCCTAACCCCCCTTTTCCCATTACTTGTTAACCTTATCCAATGCGATTTTACCGATTGCGCAGTTTTCCAGGAAAATAATCCCCATGATCGACGAGGGTTAACTATAAGATATTATTGCAAATCCACCACAAATATGTTTGAACACAATTTCAATTTTCTAAACATATTTTGCAACATTTCTTGAAAGGGAAAAAAATATCTTCAGACCTCCTCCTGCCTTGCAATTCAATGGGCTATGATGCAAAGCATCTTGTCAGATAAACATCATCTTCATTTGAATTAATACATACAGTATTTCCATGAAGCACTTGCATCTTGTACTTGATATGGTTTTCCCCTCGAGGGATGGGAGGGTATTTTACATTGCAAAATGAGGGAAGTCAATGTTCACAGATGGAACACTTTTTTAAACAGAAAATCACCCCAGAACGTCACCAAACGTTCAGACAAGTGGTGTAACATAGGGAAAATAATGCTAGGACTAGATTAAAACTATTCAGCAGTATATCAACTGCACCTTCAAAAGCATAATTTTTAAAAATTAACCACACAGCTATTTTGTGGTCTTAACTAATAACACTTTAGCGGCATTAGTGCATAATTCTCAAATTTGTCTTGTGGACTCATGTCAACTCTAAAAATAGATTGAAACTGCTCCCCGGCTCCCTTTAGTCGAAATTTTTACTGATGCAGAAAATCCGTCAATCTGAGCTGGATTTAACTCCAGGTTCCAGAAGTAGTGAAGCTAAAAAGGGAAACATGCTGATAATTACTTAAAAAGAACACATTGAAAGATATCAAGTACTTTGAAAAGCTTGAATATTTCCATTACAAAAAATGTTAGCCTGAACATCTCCAGAACTAGTATAAACCA
The DNA here is from genome assembly GCA_035084275.1 of Hydrolagus colliei. Classification (NCBI taxonomy): domain Eukaryota; kingdom Metazoa; phylum Chordata; class Chondrichthyes; order Chimaeriformes; family Chimaeridae; genus Hydrolagus; species Hydrolagus colliei. Next base: position 56,567,758 of record CM068742.1, on the reverse strand, counting down.
GCACCAAAGCCCAAATACATTCTTGGCAACATCTATTCCACATGTATGCAGATGTCACCCAACTGTATCTTTCTGCCCCTACCCTCAACTCCAGGACCTCTGCTGCCCCGGCTTCAAGACCAGCCCCACGACCAACGGCTTCGTGAAAAACAGTCCGGCTTCAAGACCAGCCCCACGACTTCGTGAAAAACAGTCCTGGCTTCAAGACCAGCCCCACGACCAACGGCTTCGTGACACACGGCCCCGGCTTCAAGACCAGCCCCGCGACACACAGCCCCGGCTCCAAGACCCACAGCCACGAGGCTCACGGCCCTGGTCCCGGCTCCAGCCTCGACGCGGCGACCCATAGCACGGACACACGCAGCCCCGGCGACCGGACCTAAAACCCACAACCCCAGCCTCGGCCGCAGCCCCGGTCAGGCTCCAGACCGCAGCGCCTCTGCATCCCCCAGCCGCGGCCTCATATCCCTTGAGATGATGCCGCCCCATTGACCCCCGCTCCTGGTCCCCCGCGTGCGCAATATGGCTACCGCCACGACCCGAGCTTACCTCCCCCTATTCAAGCTTTTCCCCCCAACCCCCCGTCTCCGTTATTTTTTCTCTACCCTTCTTTCTCTTCACCCTCCTCGTTTACTGTCCCTGCTCGACCCTCCCACTGCTTCCCTCTGTTCCAGTATTGGAATCCTCCGTCGGGCTCACCGTGGCACTCGGCGCTGGGTGTCCAACAGCAGTCACACCAAGTGCCCTGTCCCCCACCATCACCGTCAGCCCCACCGGACACAAACCCGGGGGGGTCAACCTCTCCTCCCTTATTCAGATCCCCACCCTCCCCGCCGACCATCCCAGCACCCCCTCACACCCCTCGGCCAACTGCTTTTTCCGCATCGGCCTCCAAAATGTCCGCTCTGTCTGCAACAAGACCCTGGTCATCAACGATCTCATCCTTGGTGAGAACGTTGACATCATGGCCCTGACGGAGACTTGGATCATCCCAGGCGACACTTTCCCCCTTGTTGAAGCCACACCACCCAAGTACACATTCCACCATGCTCCTCGACCCAACCGTCGTGGCGTTGGCGAGGCCCTCATCTCCAGGACATCCCTCGCCCTATCCCCCTATTCCTCCGGCTCCTTCCCCTCTTTTGAACATCTCACCCTTTCTCACTCCTCCCACAGTTCTTTCAAAATCCTACTAGTTTATCGCCCCCCCAAACCCTCCCCCACTTTCATTTCAGACTTTTCTTCACTTTTAGTTTCCCTTTGTGCCTCCTCTGATCGCCTTATTATTCTTGGCGATTTCAACCTCCATTTCACCCCCTCCTGCCCCATTTCCTCTGAATTTTCCTCTTTACTTTCGTCTTTCAACTTCTCCCTTCATATCAACACTGCCACCCACATCCTCTCGATCTGGTGATCACCCGAGGCCTCAACGTCTCTGGCGTCACCATCACAGACAAGGCCATTTCTGACCATTTTTTCATTTCCTGCAACACCTCTATCCCTCCCCCCTCCACCTCCAAACCCACCACCATCTTCTACCGGCCCTGGAAGAAGATTCCCCCTCAAACTTTCACCTCTGCCCTAGAAACCTCCGACCTCCTCCCACAATGGCATTCTTTTTGTACAGACCCATCCTCCGTCTCCACCGCCCTCTCCACTACCCTTGACACCCTGGCCCCCCTCACCTCCAAAACCGTCTCCCATTCCCGATCATCTCACCTCCGTTCCCTCAAAAGCCAAGTGAGAGCAGTTGAACGCACCTGGCTCAAATCTGGCCTCACGGTCCACCGGCAAATCTGGCTGGACCGCATCAAATTTTACCGCTCCGCCCTAGCCACCGCCAAATCAGCCTTCTACTCCAGGATAATCCTGGAAGCGAAGGACAACCACCGCCTCCTCTTCGCCACCACCAACCTGCTCCTCCGCCCCCCCCGCCTCACTTCGCAGATCCTCTCCTCAAACGTTCGTTGTGAGGAGATGCTGGATTTCCTCGAGTCCAAAATTGACAAAATCCGCTCTGCGGGTTCCTCCCCCCACCACTCCTCCACCTCCGCGCCCTCATCAGCTACCTCAACCCCTGCTCACCCCCCATTTCACACTTTCAACCCCACCACCCCGCTTTCAATCACAAAAACAATCACCTCCATGAAACCCACCACGTGCTCATTGGACCCCATCCCCACCCCCCTCCTCCGCACCCAGCTCCATTTGTTAGCCCCGCTCATTTCTGACACCATTAACCTTTCCCTCTCCTCAGGAACCGTCCCTACCTCCCTTAAAACAGCCACCATCACCCCTATCCTGAAGAAACCCTCCCTTGATGCGTCGCAACCATCAAGTTATCGACCCATCTCCAACCCCCGTTTCTATCCAAGGTCCTTGAAAGAGTGGTTGCCTCCCAGCTCCGCTCTTTCCTTTCAAATCACTCACTTCTTGAACCCCTCCAATCAGGTTTCCGCCCTGCTCACAGCACGGAAACTGCCCTGGTTAAGGTCACAAATGACATCCTAACCGCCTGTGACCAGGGCTCCCTCTGCCTCCTCGTCCTCCTTGACCTGTCTGCTGCGTTCGACACAGTCGATCACACCATCCTCCTCCAACGTCTTTCCTCCCACCTCAACCTTTAAGGCACAGTCCTTGACTGGTTCCACTCTTATTTGACCCATCGTTTACATTTTGTTTCTTCCAATGGCTTTTCTTCAAACCCCCGCACAGTTTCCCACGGCGTCCCTCAGGGCTCTGTCCTCGGTCCCCTTCTTTTCACCCTTTACACGCTCCCCCTGGGCGATGTCATCCGCAGACATGGGGTAAATTTCCACATGTATGCGGATGACACCCAGTTGTACCTTTCTGCCTCATCCCTCAACCCCCAGACGATCGATGTTCTGACAGCATGTCTGTCCGACAGCGAATCGTGGACGAGGGACAACTTTTTGCAATTGAACGTGAATAAGACCGAGGCCCTCCTGATTGGCTCAAGCCAGCACCTCTGCACATCGGGCGCTGCCAGCCTCAACATCCAAGGCTGCACTCTCCACCTCACAAAGCCAATCAGGAAACTCGACATCATGTTCGATCAAAAACTTTCCTTCCTCCCCCACATCCGCGCCTTGACCGGCACCGCCTATTTCCATCTGCGCAACATTGCCAGGCTCCGCAACTATCTTACCCCCCGCGCTGCCGAAACACTCGTGCACGCATACATCACCTCTAGGCTGGACTACGGAAACTCTCTCCTAGTCGGCCTCCCCAGTTCCTCCATTCACAGGCTGCAGGCCATCCAAAACTCTGCAGCCCGTATACTATCCCGCACCCGCCTCCGTGACCACATAACCCCCACCCTCGCCCGTCTCCACTGGCTCCCCATCCTCCAGAGGATCGAATTTAAGATCCTCGTCCTCACCTACAAGGCCTTACACGGCCTTGCCCCATCCTACCTAACCGATCTACTCTCCCCCTACACGCCCACCCGGACCCTCCGTTCAACAGGACTTGGCCTGCTCCAAGCCCCCCGCCCGAACCGCCCCACCATCGGAGGCCGGGCCTTCAGTTTCTCCGCTCCCACCTTATGGAATGCCATCCCTCAATCCCTCCGTTTCGCCTCTTCCCTTTCCTCTTTCAAGGCCGGTTTGAAGACTTTCCTCTTCGATCGTGCTTTTTGTTCCATCCCGAACTCTTTTACCTCCCCTTCGGGTTTCACCCCTTCCCAAACACTCCCCTCCCAGCTCGGGTCACACGCCTCTTGTTTAGCGCCTTGGGACGTCCTCCCGACGTGAAAGGCGCTATATAAATGTAAATTGTTGTTGTTGTTGTTGTTGTCCTGACAGACTGTCCGTCAGATATCAAGTCCTGGATGAGAGCTAACTTTCTACAGTTGAATGTCAACAGGACCAAGGCCCTCATGATTGGCTCATGCCAGTGCCTTAAAAAGCAATAGAGCTTTGGAACTTTGTGAGTTTGTGCGAAACTAATGCAAGTTTGACAAATCTTTGATAGAAAAGGTGAACTGAAAATGGGACTGGTTCATTGCCAATCCAAATAAGTCATTCCCATTTTACATTTGGAGGAACTGAACAGCAAACACAATTGTCTGGCGAGTTAGCCATAGACCAGAAGATTGTAAATTAGACTGACATATTAGTGAGTAGTCATAGCTGCAGGATCAGGATTACTGGATGACCAATATTGGACTCAGCATCTCATGGGCAAAGCAGAAAACAAGTTAACAGGGTGCCTAGTTCTGACTAATATCCAGAGCTTCCTCTCATAAAGCATTTATCTATGACTGTTTTCACTGAGCTCGACTGTGATGTTACCTCGAGTGGATCACACTCTAAGCAAACAAATGAAGAATAGCCACTTTTTGCAAGGCTACAGGAGTGCTGATGCCCGTGGAACTATATGCTAGTGAAGAGTCAGCACCTAGAAGAGAGGGGAGAGAACAACTAAATATACCCTCGAGATCAATTTCCTTGCATAGATTAGATGGCTATCAGTACACTAATGGGAGGTGCAGCATGAGTTTTTTTTCGTAATTGTCAGAAATTATCATCGTTAAGCATGAGGCAATATTCATATGTATATGCAGACACTGTGGAACATGGGAGAAACACTTGGAAAAGGTAATATATATGCTACACATTTTTCTTTTGATCAGTCTGTTTTACTGCTACTTTTACTTTTATCACCTCTTTTACTGCTACTGGGACGATATGTAGTCTGTGCTGAATTTGTTTTTTGAAGAGGCAGCAGATTTGCTGCAGCATCAGACCCGCGACCAGGCTTCAACTGTACAAGAGCTAGCCTGAACCAGTAACAGCCAAAATAAAACTTTACTGGAGTGCACATTGCCTCACTTATAATTGTACCATGGCAATTTGAAGCAGAGGTTTCTCCCCACTCTACTGCCCTCTTTACACTTATATTAGGGAAAGAATCAATACAAATAGTATTTACCTTTTCGTTATTTGTTATATAATTAATTAATGGGTAGATAAAACCCTCAAAAGGAAAGCAGTAGTGTAACTACCACAATCCTGCAGGAAAAAGTGTCCCTCGGTGTAAATATTAATTCTTACAATTGATATAGAGCCCCTAACATAAGGAGAATGTCTCAAAGCATCAAAGTTTACTGTAAAGTGTAATAACTGTACTTTGTAGGTGAATGCAGCAACCCATTTGCACACAGCAATGTCCCTCAAACAACCATGAACTGAATGACCAATTTTATCTAGGGGACTGTTGGTCAGGGCACCAGGAGGAACTTACTTTTCTTTTCAAATAGTGCCACGGGTTCTAAAACATCCACCTGAATAAACAGATTTGTTTTAACTTTTCAGCAAAGGTCAACACCTCAAGCAATTGAGCACTCACAGTATGGAGCATTTGCCCTAGACTATGCTAGCGCAAACCCTGGATATGGGACGTAAACCCACAAACTTCTCTCTCGATATTTCCAGCAAGTTTACCCATATATGTCACACTGTGAGGCTTCGCCTCCATGGCGAATTCGGGCTGGAGTCAAGATCTTGTGAGGGCACATGGGTTTCCCTGTCGACATCAGCCAACATTTGAGGTTGTTTTATGAACGGTAAGATACCAGTAATACACAAGCTTTCCTAAGGAGCACTTTTTTCACCCTCGTAACCATGATCCAATCTCAAATTAGTTCATAATAATCGTTGCATTTGATAATGTAACTCCCTCTGAGGTACTTTCAATCAATCGTCAATTACAGAGGAGAGGGTCCTCGTTCAGGCAGGCTAATAAAAAAACATGTAGTAAACTACTTCTTATTGGTCAAAATAATGTATAAATATTGACAAATATGTAAATCAGTTAATGCAACTATTTCTTCAAATTAACATAAAAGCTAACACATAGCAATACACAGTAGTAACCAGAAGAACTCTCAAGTCTCTCTCTCTCCTTCTTAAAATGTCAGACCTCCTTCATATCTAAAGTCATAACATTGGAGTTTCCATGGTCATGGAAGCCAAGGACTGATTCATCGGTAAATATGCTCATCCTTCAATGCAAGTTACTAATTGGAAAATCTCACACATTCCAACCTCACACCACTAAGGTCAGCAGATGTAACACAAAGGCAGATGTACGCACTTGCCAAGGTTGATATATTTACCAGTGATCAAAGAATACCCTTCACCACCCACCCACCCCCACGCTTCAGCCCAGGAATTCAATATCAATACCAACATAATTAGAATTTTCTTCAAAACACGATCCTCTAGATTTTTGACAAGCACTTAGTTCCCTGTGCATTAACACCTTTGTTCAACTTTTGCAACCAAGGTAGTTTTAACTGACCAGCATTAAATTACAAGCCTTTGACAGTCTAAAAATATTGAAAATTAAATAGGTTAATTTCAATGGTCTGTCGGTTACTTATCACAGTGGTGCAAGACACATTTTCCAACCCACCTGACAGTGCTCTCCATACATAAAACGGATGATCAATTAGGTTTGGCTGAACACAGTAATCCTCCCCAAATTCTTAGGTATCTCATTTCAAGATCAAGTTCCTGGAATTTTCCTACAGTGCCAGATCCTAGACTAGTTGGGAACACTGCCCTCAAAATAGCGGCAGCCACAAAACAACTCCAAGTCTCAGAGGATCTTGGAGAATAGCGTTACAGATTGGACAACAGAGCTGGTGAGCTGAGCGTGCAGGATTAGTTAAGCCATACTCTTTGGCTCTCATCAACGTCTCCATTCGCATGGTTCTCACCTCCTCCACCTTTCCGGTCTCCCCCTGAAACTCCGAACCTGTGCGCAATCTTGGCATCAGGTTCGACCCCCAACTGTCCTTCCTCCCCCACACCCGGTCCCTCACCAGCACCGCCTTCTTCCACCTCCGACGGTTCGCCCGTCTCCGGCAATACCTCACCCGCTGAAGCCGCTGAAACCCTGGTCCACGCCTTCGTCACCTCACGGCTGGACTATTCAAATGCCTTCCTCGCCAGTCTCCCCTCCACCACAATCCATAAAATCCAACTCATCCAAAACTCTGCCTCCCGCTTATTCACCCACACCAAACTTCGCACCCCCATTACCCCAGTCCTTGCCAGACTTCACTGGCTCCCTATCCCCTTGTTTTCAAATCCCTCCACTCCTCTGCACCCCCCTACCTCTCTGACCTCCTCTCTCCTCAAACCAGCTCCCGTTGCCTTCGCTCCATCGGATCTGGCCTCCTCCATGTCCCCCGAATCCTCCGCTCCAACCTCGGCGGCCGGGCCTTCAGCCACTATGCCCCGAGGCTCTGGAATTCCCTTCCTCACTACCTTCGCCTCGCCCCCTCTTTTCTCAGTTTCAGGTCCCAGCTGAAGACCTTTCTCTTTGACCGTGCCTTTGGTCACCTTTCTACCCCTGCCCCTGGCTCGGTCCTGGGATCCGCTATTGTGAAGCGCTCTGAGACGCCGTCCGGCGTGGAGGGCGCTATATAAATCAAAGTTGTCATTGTTACTTACAACAACCACAACATTACATTTATAGAGCATTATAGTGTGAGCAAACTGCCTAAACTAGATAGAGGTTGACTGGCATACTTAGTTGCTTCTGCTTGAAGCAATATGTTATTGGTTCCAGACGTACAGCTATTTGATTGATACGCACCCATGGCCAATTGCCTAAGGATCATTATGCGACCATTTCTGCAGAACAAACACCCAATCGATTCACACACTGTATACAGTGTGATTCGGTGCACAGCTGAAATCTCTTCCTTCATGCTGTCACCAGGCATTCATTCACCATCCTTTCTCAGGCCAATTGACTACAAAAATCCTAATGTAAAATGGCCATCCAACAGCCATGCAGTACTAAGTACATGTGGGGCTGCTGAAGACAAAGAAGCAAAATATACACAATATAACATTCATCATTGTAGCTCATATTACTGCATTTGTATTGGACTAGACTGCTTGAACTTCACGACACAACATATCGCAAATACAGTATAGAACCATATATGGAGTCTCACAGGAGTCAATATACCACAGGATGACCAAAAAGTCATGATAACTTCCCTATGATCTAAAAAAATCATCATTATTTTAAAGATTGAATAGACACTGTAATGGTATCTCAACTTTTGGTCACCCTGTAGAATGGCAAAAAAAATACATTTACTAGAATGACAAGGGGAAGCAATTGAATTGAGGAAATCATTCAGTTTATGCCCACATTAAAATAACATTTAAATCTAAAATGGTTTATCTCTTCAGCTTAGTTTCCCAAGGCTTTGCAACTCATTGATTTGCTGCTAACAAATAGTATCCATCATCTATACCATCAACACCAGAATTGGAGACAGTATAAAACTTCAGATCACACTAGGCATAAACATACACATCAAAGGATTTTAGACATAGCACAGCCATATCACCACCTTAGTGTTGATAAACCAGGGATAATTTCCAGTGCTTTTCACCATTCCAAATAGACCAATCTGAAACAAAAACGGAAGTCGCTGGGAACACTCAGCTGGTCAGGCAGCAACTATGAGAAAAGGAAAAGTGAGTCAACATTTCGGGTCCACGACCCATTGTCAGAACATTGGTTTGTTCATCAAACCAATCTGAAGTTGTTATATTTAATGTTAGTTTCCAAAATTTAAATACAAAAAGACTTTAATCTATAAAGACATGTATGTGAAAATAATAGAAATTGTCAATTGTCAGACTTAATGTTTGGATAATATTTTGTAACAAGAATGTGTTCAATATTCAGTCCATCTTTCAAATTATTTCAACATTAATTTTAAAATAAAAGGCTTCAAATGAATATGAACACAGCAGTAAAGTGAAGGGGACATGATCTAGGCTTTTTGAAATCACAAAAAAAAACTAGTTGTACAGGCAAATATCTCATTCCTGCAAGTTGTATAACTGAAATGTGCACTCAACCACAAAGCAGCTAAAATTACAGAAGTAAATTTGTGCCCAGAATCGTACTTGTGCGTGCATGTATTCTCTGTGCATAGGCAATACAACCTATTTTTTCCTAGTCTATGCATTATCGGTAGTAGCTTGTTTGAATAACCCAAATTTAATTTTCAAGGAAGTTGCTGATGTCAAACTCTCTTTAGCTCCTTGTTCTAGAACCAGTAGTTGTTCCACATGCCTATCATTCTTGACTAAAATTATTTTGCTGCACTTCCTCTTCACTTTTGTTACCTTAATTTTGAAGCTATGGGCTCTTGCTTTCAAATTTTATACATGAAAGAGAAAATGTACACAACTTCTACAGTCGGATTTGCTCAATATTACACTCTGTGGGACAGGACAAAATTCTAATATCATATATACTCTGCAGCTCGTACCCTCTCCTACTCGTACCCTCTCCAAGCTGTGTGTGTCCATCCCACAATCCCTTTGTCTTGCTCCCTCCCTTGCTTTCAAGACCGTGCTTTTAGCCGCCCTCCTACCCACTCTGCCCTTCCTCATCTCAACCATGCCACCCCCACCTGCCTCCCATGCTCAAGTCCTGATCCCTGACTATTCAGCGCCTTTCAAGACTGATATGTTCTTGGGTGGCCAATCTTCTCTCATAACTTCTTCCCAATTTCCAAAATTAATCTAATGCCGTCCACTGTACTCTCTTTAAAGAATGAGCATTTATTTTCAAATAGGAACACCAGAAATTGAACAACTCTTCAGGTGACCTCCCACAAAGGCGAGCTACAATTTTACTATTTCAGTATATTTTGCCTTCAAAAGTACAATGCTCCCCCAAATACATCAGTCAGGAAGCCATTGTCAGGGAATCTAAGTTATGCAGAGTGGGAAAAGTCCCAGGCTTAAACCATTGCCTGTGTCAAATTAGTTGATCTCAGCTGTGAGAAACACTATAATTGGTCTTAAGCTGATCTGGCAAAGAGGGATGGAGATCTCTGCTTAAAAGTACGGCCAGATGGACAGAATAGGGTTTAGCTCCAGATTGAAAAAGCTGATTAGTGGAGGGAGGTAATGGAGGATGAGCAATACCCATAAAATTGTAGCTTGTTCCTCTAACACTTCCTCTAAAACTGTTTGTGGGACACTACTGTGTGTAATTGATGGCCATGTTTCACCCACAAAATACAGTCACTCCACTTTACAGTATATCCTGTGAAGTGCTTTGAGACAACTCAATGGCATGATAAGGCACTATATCAAATGCAAGGAGTATTATTAAATGGTACCTTATCCCATGTTTCTCCTTCAGGAGAGGATAGAAAATGAAACTGGGAGGTTTGTATCAATTAAGAGCAATAGACCTTTTAAAAGTCACATTGGTTGTGTAATTTCACTGGAGCCAAGAAGCCTGCTGTTCTATAAACCCTAACACACCTGGTTAAAGTGCTTTTATGTTCTCAACAGACTTTATTGACATGTTCATTATTACCTTGCGCATCAGCCTTCCATGTGCATCTGTCATCTCTATAAGAACTGGTCACTTTGAAACACTCACAGCATACTATGTGCCACACAACTACAGCATGCACAGACCACAAAATATTTTTTCAGAAGTGTTTATCGCTGTCAAAACGAGAGTCAGGTTACTTCAAGCAGCGAGACTCTTGAAATAAGCCAGCCAAATTACAACATTTCCTTCATAATTTAAGGAGGCGTCACACACCCAATAAAAGGCAAACACTACTCAGAGCCCAAGTCAGTTAGCACCCACATCACACAGGAAGTATGGTGTGCGTGTTCAAAGATAAAAATTAAACAAGCACCAGCTAACGTTTCCAAATATATATTTTATATATATATACACATATATTATAAAAGAAGGCAACGAATGAATCAATTTGCTGCTCTAATGCTACAAATATTTAAAGCTGTAGTATTGAGGTCACACAATGAGTAACTCACTAAATTATTAGTCACTCTACCTATGTAGGCCTCAAACCACTTTCACACGTCATTAACTGGTACATTCAACAACTGCTTTACAGGACACAGTTTTATAAATACACCAGCATTTGCCTTAAAAGGTAATCTGTTGGTTTGCTTTAACTTTCCCAACAAGGCGGTATTTGCCAACTCAAAAATTCTGACAAAAGGAATAAGAGATCTAAAAAGCCAATTTAAAATAACCATCGTCAGAGAATTACAGAGAATGTGACAACACAGAAACAATCCATTCCATTCAACTTGTCCATGCTCAGTGTTCACGCTCTATATGTGCCTCCACCACTCCTATTCCCTTCTCCTTAATAATCCTTATCAATAAGCATTGCTTTTTACTTCAAACATAGTATCTTCCAGCAGTAGCTTCACTAGCACAACAAATTCCATTTGTTTAGCACCTTTCACTTGAAGAGCAAATTAAATGCTGTTAAATGGATGCGGTGACTTGGTGGCACAGATTATAATGACCAATGCACTATGTCATGACAATGATATATATACACTGTATATCAGGACATGATATATAGAACGCTTGCTCAAGTCAAATTCTAGCTCCACAAACTGCCAGAATAATAGATGAGCTTGTTCGCTATTTGGGTTCTTTCGTGACCTGTTTTATCAGAGCTTCGACTATTCTCCAAGAAAGCTTTGGGATTTAGTCCACCAATTGTTGAGAAAGAAGGCTTCTATGAATCAATTTCTTCCATTCGCCAGCATATAACTTGCATGAAAAAGTTTAAATTATGGTGACAGCGCCAATCATGCTAAGCTATAATTCATTTCTAATAAACAGTCTTCTAAACGGACAATTTTTTTTAAAAAAAGAACTGTTTTCTTGTTATAAACTGACGTCAGTTGTGTACTTTTAGCTGCCAAGGTCTGCAAATTAGCAACAAGCAGAGACACTCAAGATGAAGTAATTGAGCCAAAAAGTATTACAGTACTTGGTAAATAAATGGAGGCGCTGCAAATAAAGGAAATAACAAGAAAGAAAAATAACTGAAGAAAAATAACAAGATAAAGTGTTGGATGTTCAGGTCTCAATGCTGCAAATCCTAACAGGACTCCTTAACAAGAAATCAGAGCAGGACTCCTAGCAACCAGAAGTAAATCACGCTGATCTACAGCAACTTAGTTCCAAAAGTTGACTGTCGTTGGTCAGCATGACATACTATCAGTTGGTTTCCTTATAAAGGAAACCAACTATTGGAGTGCGTAGCCAAATATTGGACTTCGTAGCCAAAAACAAGGTACAGCCCACATAACTTAAAAAAAAAAAGGAATTCAAAGCACAAACATTTTAGTTTCTTTCTTCCTAGTTTAATTAGTAGTTTACCCACGACTTCCAAAGCATAAATCAACCAGGCAAATATCATACACAGGTTCAACAGCTTATTATCTGTGCAATCGGCACATTCTGAATATTTTTCAAATAGAAAATGCATCATTGCTGCAGCTTGAATCATGAGAAAGTTAACATATTTTGGCTCTTTAAAAACTTCAGCTACAGTAACTGAACAAATCTTTAAGGTCAAAGAGTTTCAATAACAGTTTGTCAGATTTTATATTTTAAGCGTTTAAAAACTAATTCTGGAATATTTAACTACAAGTGCAAAGTTTCACAGGAAAAATGTTATACAATGAAGCCTAAAGCCTTATCAATGGTGGCCTTAGAACTCAATGGCAATACCATGTGTAATGCCTTCCACTTGGTACTAGTTCCTCTGGATAATAATAATCGATATAGCATTTGATATAGCGATTTTCACATCTTCTCGACATCTCAAAGCGCTTCACAGAATATACTGTAAAGTGAATTGACTGTAAATTTGTTGGCGATAGGATATACGGTAACGCACATTACACCCAGAAATTACAACAAGTAATGATTGATTTACCTCATGACTTTCCTCTACGTCAACATCCCCATCATTGTCATCATCCATCTGCTTGTGAATCGTATGAATAGCCTCAAGGCTAAACCTATCATCCTCGTTCAGGCACGCTGGGTTCAATGTACTGCAGTTATCTATAAATGAATAGTTAAGAGGTTAGAAATTGGTTCAAAACCTGGAATAGGGTTATACATAAGACACAGTAGACATATTGTACTTAAGAGATTCTTTACTGATTTTCACATGATTGATAATTGACGGCATTTCTTAAAATCTAGAAACTGGAAATCTTCTGAGAATTTTCCAGTGTACCTTTTCCCAATTGTAAATGGAAATAATTGGGATAATTTTAAGCAGGCTTTTCACTATGCCTTTATATTGACTCAGTTGGTAACACTCTTGCATTTTAATCAAAGGTTGTGGATTGAAGACCCACATCAGGACTTTGAGCTTACCCTCTAGGCTGATACTTCATATTGTTAGCCAAGACACCAGAAGAAACTCCCTTATCTTTTCAAATACAGCCATAAAGTCATTAACATCCACGTGAACAGAGCTCATCAATGGATAACTTAACAATGGAGCATTCCCCACCTAGACTGAAGTCAGTCTTCATCTGGTGCTTGAACCCATAATCTCCCAACTCAGAAACAAGACTACTACCAATCAAGCCAGGCTTACACCTGGTTGCGTAAAATTATAAATATCTGCAGACAGGTAAAAAGATGCAAGAAAAGTGCGATACAGTAAAAGCCTGTTTATCTGTGACCCGATACGTAACGTCCGTGTAAACACTGAGCTCCACATTTCCGAAGGACACGTTGCAAATGCCCCACATATCGTGCGAAGAGAACCTATTTGGGGGCATGTTCACCAAATAATAAGTCTTTGAAAGAGGCAATTATAGTGAACAGGAGAAACTTGAATGCACTATAATTTCCAATGGTGTCAATCTATTGCTGACAGTAAATTTGTTCCACACTGTGAAAGGCAATAACTGGCATGTAATAACATTTAAAATTAGTGAAATATTATTTAACAGTAAAAAAAATTGTAGTCACATTTTATATAAAAAAAGTATTGAGCGACAGGAATGTTAAACATAGTGCTGAACATCTTGCAACACAAAAAACATTTTTGTGTGCTCTTCCTGTTTCGTGTGGGGTGCTGTAAAGAAGTGTGTTCCACCCTCTCTTCCTGTCACACGAACATAAGTAAACAAGGAAACTAACAAGCTCATTTGGTATATCAAGCCCATCCCTTGCACAAATCGAGTCTGTACAACTCGACAACTGTCTCTTCATATTTATTAAAACCAATTCCTCCCAAAATAATGGACCCCCAAGGAATTTATAAAGGATTTTTTTTAAATACAATGTTTTCATGTATTATATTAAGAAGACAGTTGTGTGACAGACCTAAAGAACAGTAAAAATGACCTGTTGGGTGACAAGATGTGGTGATCTACACATGATTTCGGAGGTTTCGCAAACCATCAGCCTTGCCACACTGCGCATATACAGTAAAAGCCTGTTTATCCATGACCCGATCAACCGTAACTTCCGTATAACCGGCACCTCAAAAAAAAATCTCCATTCAAATAACCAGATATTATCCGGCACTAGGGTCCGTTGATATGGAAATTTTCTGATTTAGATATATCGATGGGCTCATATCGAGATATACCGAAATATCGATATTTTCCGGTTTTTTGTACTGCACATGCGCGTGCGCGGCGCGCACATACCGAGCTCGCGCACATTCGGAGTGCGTGCGCGTTCCGGGTGCGCGCGCATTCGGGGCCTATCTCCTCAGGAGGTAAATATCTTTCTCTCTCTGTGTCTCTCACTCTCTCCATCTCTGTGTTTTTCTGTCTGTGTCTCTGTGTCTCTCTCACATTCCCCCCATCTCTGTCTATCTGTATATTATCACATCCACCCATCTCTCCCCACACCCCACCCGCCGTCTCTCCCTCCCCCCCCCCCCAGCCGTCTCGCTCCCCCCCACACCCACCCAGCGTCTCTCTCCCCCTCCCACCTTCCAGCCGTCTCTCCCCCCCCCCCAACCCCCCAGCGGTCTCTCCCCCCCCCAACCCCCCAGCCGTCTCTCCCCCCCCAACCCCCCAGCCGTCTCTCTCCCCCTCACCCCCCCCACAGCCGTCTCTCCCCCCCCCCCACCCCCCCAGCCGTCTCTCTCTCCCTCCCCCCAGCCATCTCTCTCGCCCGCCCACCCCCCCATCCATGTCTCTCCCCCTCACCCCTCCAGCTGTCTCTCTCCCCCTCCCCTTCCCCCCAGCCGTCTCTCTCCCCCTCCCCCGCCCCCCCCATCCGTCTCTCTCCCCCTCACCCCCCCCCCAGCCGTCTCTCTCCCCATCACCCCCCAGCCGTCTCTCTCCCCCCCACCCGTCTCTCTCCCCCTCCCCCCCAGCCGTCTCTCTTCCCCCCACCCACCCGTCTCTCTCCCACTCACACACCCCCAGCCGTCTCTCTCCCCCTCCCCCACCCACCCCCCATGAAAATTATATCGGGTTTTAGCGATATATCGCCGGACCCTATCCGGCACAATTGCAGTGACATATTTAATGAGTCGATTATCGCGCGAGAGTACTGTACGATTAGTTCTGAATGCTGCCGGTATAGGCACTTCCAGTTTTTCCTCTTAAAATGGCACTGTCGGTTTTTCCTCTCCCTCTCCTTTTTCTCTCTCTCCTTTTCCTTTTTCTCTCTCCCTCTCCTTCCTTCCTCTCTATCTCTCCCTCTCTCTTTCTATCTCTCTTTCTATCTCTTTTTCTGTCCTTCTTTCCCTCTCTCTCTGATGGATACTACGTATTGCCTGTGTAGCCTAACTGTATCGTGGGTTTATACTAGGGTCCAGCGATATATCGATATATCGCTAAAACCCGATATAATTTTCATATCGATATGCCAATATAGACATTTTAAAAATATAGATAAATCGAAAAATCAATATATCGAGGTAAAAAATCGGGATGCGCGCACACTGAACTACAAGACCCAGAATGCTCATCTCTATACACAATGCACAGACCGAGGTGCAAAGCCGCCATATTGTATTCATAGTCCTCGAATACAATATACAGGTATGCAAGGGGTGGGGGGGGGGGGGAGAGAAGGCTAGGCCCAGGGGGGAGGGGGAGAGAGACGGCGGTGGGTGGGGGGGGGGTGAGGGGGAGAGAGACGGCTGGGGGGAGGGGGAGAGCGACGGCTGGGGGGAGGGGGAGAGAGACGGCTGGGGGGAGGGGGAGAGAGACGGCTGGGGAGAGGGGGAGAGAGACGGCTGGGGGGAGGGGGAGATAGGGAGAGAGACGGCTGGCGGGGGGGGAGAGGGGGAGAGAGACGACTGGGGAGAGGGGGAGAGAGACGGCTGGGGGGAGGGGGAGAGAGACGGCTGGGGGTGGGGGGAGAGGGGGAGAGAGACGACTGGGGAGAGGGGGAGAGAGACGGCTGGGGGGAGGGGGAGAGAGACAGCTGGGGGTGGGGGGGGGAGGGGGAGAGAGACGACTGGGGAGAGGGGGAGAGAGACGGCTGGGAGGGGGGGGAGAGAGACGGCTGGGGGTGGGGGGTGCGAGAGAGGGACGGTGTGGGGGGGGGGGGGGGGGGGGGATGTGATAACATGCAGATAGAGAGAGATGGGGGGGGGGATGTGAGAGAGGGAGAGAGACACAGAGACACACAGACATAAAACACAGAGAGTGAGAGACACAGAGAGAGAAAGATATTTACCTCCTAAGGAGATAGGCCCCGAATGCACGCGCACCCAGAATGCGCGTGCACTCCGAACGCGCGCGCACATCGCAGTACGAAAAACCCGAAAATATCGATATTTCGGTATATCTCGATATGAGCCCATCGATATATTTAATCGGAAAATTTCCATATCGACGGACCCTAGTTTATACACTGTTTTGATGGGGGGGTGGAGTGGGAAGAGTAAGAGGCAGGGAGAGAGAGGGTGGGGAGGGGTGGAAAGAAAGGGAAAGAGGGAGGGGGGAGAAAGAGAGAGGAGTGGGAGGGGGAGAGAGGTGGGGGACAGGAGCGGAGAGAGAGAGGGTGTTGATTAATTTAGATGGAAAATTAGAGGAGTGGAGGGAGGTGGGTTTGGAGCCATTGAGATGCCAAACTGACTGAGTGTGTGTGAAAGAGAGAGAGGGGGGGGTAGAGGGAGAGAAAGAAAAAAAGAGAGGAAAAACCGACAGTACCGCTTTAAACCACTAGCTAACTTGTAGAAGTTTGCTTTGTGAATGTGTGTTTATAGACTGTAATCGATATTTATTGCTTTATTGGTAAGTATCCATATAATATTCTGTTATTATTTAGTCTATTATTAATATGGTATGTTTAAAAATAAGTTTAAAAAATGTGTTGGGTTTTCGGCAACTTGCAGCCCGAATATCCGGCATGCCATTTAACCAGCATTGGCCAGGTCCCGAGGGTGCCGGATAAACGGGTTTTTACTGTACTAAAGTCGGCCATGAAATGTCATTTGTGACTTTCCAGAAGAATTTAAGCACCCATGTATTCTCTACCTCCAGTAACTAGTGCCCTCACACTCAATGGCACAATGTGGAGGAACCATTCTGTCAAACAACCAAACCATTCAAATACTGGATCTCCAGTGTGACACAGAAGACTTTTGTACTACCAAGAGACGGCACTATACAGCACTGAAACATTGTTTTACAAATTCACAAAGGCCAATTTGGGTGAACACAATGCAATACTGTTCACGATCGGAGCTATGTTCAGTGCAACAGTTACAGTAAGCATCTCAAATCACTATCTTTTCAATATAGATTCTGCAACTACTTTCATTAAATAACTAAAAATAATATTAACAGGTCAAGAACATTAAATTAACGGTCTTAAAAGATTCTCCTTCTTTTGGTATTTCAGTAACAAAGTTAATATTTGCCAAATGTGAACCATTATTACTGCAAGCAATGAATTGATGGCGCATTTTTAAAAGAATTCACAAAACATTTGAAACTTCATTGACATTTGCAGCAGTTCAAATCTTTAATTCCACGAACAATTACAAATGGATATTACTCTCAAAATTAAGTCAATCGTTTCCTCCCCCAGGAGTATTTTTTTTAAAAAGATTTCTACAATCATATTTCACTCAAAGGTCAGGTAACCCAAAGATCTCATCAATTTGTAATATTCCCCCCAAATTAAAAAAAAATACCCAAACTTAGTCTAGCTTGTGTGCTGGCCCTCTCGCCTCCAAGTCAAAAGATTGTGAGTTTAAGCCTCATGTTGGGCCTTGGAATTGCATAGTCTAAGATGACATTCCAATGCAGTGCTGGATGGGGGGTGGTGGAACATTGTTGGAGGTCCCATCTGCCTGTACAGGTAAATGTTAAAGATATCATGGTATTATTTAATAATAATAATCCTTGCACTTGATATAGCGCTTTTCACATCTTCTAGTCGTCTCAAAGACCTTCACAGAATATACTGTAAAGTGAATTGACTGTATATATGTGGGCGAAATGTGGCAGCTAATTGCACACAGCAGTGTCCCAAGTACAACAGGTACGTAGAACTCCCAATACTTCCTTCTGATACCATTTCCTGCTTCTTCTCTCTTAACTCGGGACCATCCTCATAAATTACCTTAACTAGACGAGGAAATATTTTTATAAAAATGTTAATGAATTGAAAACCCAAGATTCCAGGGTATCACATATTAAAGTGAAACTTGCTCCACTACGGAATTTGTAACACCCATCAGCCTTTAACTCTGTCAATGTTATGGGTGGTTTAAATAGTTCTGTAAACATAATACATAATTCAACACCATTTCACTGAAAATCTAAAATGTATTCCACCCCCTGATTTGTTAATTTCCAACTCTTGTGGCATCAAGTGTTTTCGATATTAAGTTGTTTAGAATAGTGCATCCATTATAGAAAGGACGTCATAAGCATTGGAAAGGTTATTTCAAATTGGCAATTACTTGAAGAAAAAATAATATTAAGGCATATGGAGAAACAGCGGGAGGAAAGGATTAGGGAGATAGCTTCAGTAGGGTCTGTATGATCTACTTCGCTGCTCTGCAGCAGAATCTGTTGTCGGTTTCAAGAGGCAATTAAACAAGATATATGAAGGCTGAACTGAATCCAAGGTGACACGTTTGTCAACAGAATATTGGAAGTAAACCAACCCTCTGTGGCAGTCTTAGTAGTCCAAATCCTGAGCCAGGCAGGTACACAATACTCCAGCACGGCCAGCCTGGCTAATCAGCAGGACTTGGAAGGGCAGACCAGTCACTGAAGACAGGGATTCTGCCCACTCAGTTCCTGTTAATAACCCTGTAACCCTAACCAGGCATGGTGGCCCTAGCTGGACAAACAGTGGGAAAGCTTGCTAGCCAATGCTCTCAATGACAAGCTATCTGGATTTGCCTGGTTAGAATCCAGCAGTGCCCCAATATAAATTCTGGGGTCCCCAAGCCTTGACGTTTGCCAAGCTGGGCCTCATACTCACTGAAATTAGATAAGCAGGAAGTCTCCCTCCCATCAGACAGTGTGTATTCCATTGCAGTAAATATCTTGGTGATTTCCATGTTTAGGTGGGATGCATGAACTGGCAACTTGATTTGGAGAATCTTAACAACATGCATGTATTTAACACCCTTCAAGCAGGGGTAGCATCTAAAGCATGGTGATGAGTAATATACCTTAATACAGCGACAAGCTACCCACTACTGCCAAAAAATGAAAATATCACAATTTTCCTATCTTTCGACTTTACCCAAATGTGTGAGTACTTTCATCAGTTGAATGAACTGAGTACAGAGGTAGAAGGAAGGGAACTTTTTAAGAAATTGGCTTTAGCTTCCAAATGCTGCTATCCGACATTCTGATGCAAATATATACAGAGCAGACTGAAGTCCTGATAAAGCAATTTGTTGCGCATTGGCAGAATGAAGAAATAAAAGGGCTGTTAATTAATTTCTTCAGTTCCAATGCCAGCTTATCCATCGTAGCTTTCAAAATGATTCAATTTTATGAATACATCTGTATAGATTAATCTGCATTACTTTTTCAATACCCAATTTGTTGATTAAATAAAGAGAAAATATATGTTTTATACGATACTGTGTACAAGGGGAAAAAAAGCATTGAGAGGTTGCGCCTGTAGTTTACGAAGCCTTTGTTATGAAGATCAAAGAGCCTTCACTTAAATCCATTCCTCAATATCCTATATTGTTGCATTTAATATAGCACCTTTCATGTTGGGAGGTTGTCTAAAATGTCATTGTGACATCAAAGCACTTCACACGATTTAGCTGTATAGTGACCATGCATGCGTGGACAAATGTTTGTGTACAACAATGTCCTACAAACAGCCATGAAGAGAATGGCCAAAGCCCAATTTTATCTGAAGGAATTGTTGGGTCGGGTTACACAGCAGGAGACTCCATCCTCTTTTCAAAGAGTAATTGAGATCCTTAACATCGACCTGAAAAGGTAGAGGGAGCCTCGGTTTAATGTTGCATCACAGGATTCACTGTGACAAGTTGTGACAGTGTATTTTGTAGGTAAACGTGGCAGCAAATTTGTGCAATATCCAAAGCACAGCCAAGACTGTCAGCTTAAAATCCTAATGTAGGACCCACAACCTTCCAATTCAAGGCAGAGAGTGCTACCAATTGAGCCTGGCTGCCACAATAGAAAGCCAAAGTGCACTCATTATTTGGAAAAAAAACAAATCACTAAAATCCAGCTTGATAAAGCGAATAACATCTAATAACAGGATAGATCGGCTGTTCTTTCGTGACAGACCTAGATAACTCACTTGCAACTCTACCTTATACAATAAATATCACATGTTCGTTCCTAAGTACTCTTTACTCACACTGTTAGATTAAGATGAAACCATCAGTAGCTGCAATTCTGACCCACAACGTTTGCTGCCATCTTTGCCAAAAACCATTTACAGGCAGTTGCAATGCAAAACAACCACTGATTCAATAAGGCTCATTTCATTGCAAACTACCTGAAGAAAAGATCAATAAAACATGTCTATTCAATAATATAGAATATTTTCTAGAAAACTGACTCTCATTATTTCTTTGTTTTTCTGGTCGGTCTCTCAAAAATGCGACAAACTAAACGTAGGGGAGGGATCCTCTGTAATTGTACCTTATAAGAGCGCTGCCTCATTTCATGATAATAATCATCCTTGAATTAATTTTAGTGCCTTGTCACATCATTGAAACTTCTCAAAGCGCTCCATTGAATGCACTGTAAAGTGAATTGACTATATATTTTGTTGGCAAAACGGCACAAATTGCATACAAACAGAATATACTTACTGTAAAGTGAACTGATTACAGCAGAAGCTCGTTTATCCGTGACTCGACAAACCGGCACTTCCGTATAATCGGCACGCCCCCCAAAAAGTCCCCATTCGACAAAACGGAACTTATCCGGAACAATAGAGGTAGAGCATTTGTGATTCATTGTCACGCAGGTGCAGTATTTAGGTTTGCTGCTAGTAGAGTCTAGGGTTATCGACTTGCCGCCAGTAAGGCTTTAAAGTTGCGCTGCTGTTTTTTTCACCCGCACGGCATCCTCCATTTTAAAAAGCATCGCTGGACTATAAACCTCAACCAGTAAAGGTGAGAAGCGCAAGAGAGTAGTTTTAACAATAAGTACAAACACAATATTGTGTTTTTATGTTATTATTTAGTCTGGTGTGTATGGTGTTTGTTAAAAGAATTTAAATTTTGGGGGGTGGGTTTTCGACAACGGGCCGCCCGAATATCCGGCAGGTGCTTTAACCGGCATTGGCCAGGTCCCGCGGGTGCCAGATAAATAGGCTTTTACTGGATATATTTTGTTGGTGAACCGCAGCAGCCAATTGTACACAAACAGTCCCGTGGATTGAAGTGACTAATTTTATTATTGTTTTCTTTTCTTGAGGGATTATTATCAGGCGTGTGGAGTAAGGAAACTTGTCCAACATTTTGCCCAGCTGGAAACTGAACCCAGGACTTTCACTTGCAAGATGAACCCTCTAACCAATACTTTACAGAATTCTGCAAATGGCAGCTGTGTTTTCATAATGACTTGTTTAATGCGGATCTGTGCTAAACAGAAGTACAGTAAAACCTCAATAATCCAGCAGGGTTGGGCCCACTCACCTGCTGGATTTCGGAGTTTGCCGGCATTTAGAAACCTACCTCGAAATGAATGGGGAAACTCATTCACGTTTGCTGTAAACACAGCACTGAAGCCAAAAACAATCCCTGTATAACAAGTTTCTTGCACTAAAATTGGCCAATGTCCAGATAGTCGGGTTCCCATTAACAGCCTTTCTGGCCAAAAGTCATTAGGATTTCCAAATAAAACAGTTGGTTCTACAAGGTGAGGGAGCGGCATTTGCTAATCAACAGGAGCATCATTGGTGAGTCATAATAATCATAATCGCAGCCCAAAAGGTAGCCAGGCTTTCAGGTTTGAAGCTTTAAGGTATTGTTTTATTTTCCGGAGTCAAAACATTTAGAACTTGCTCTAATACTACAGTTAAGAGTTAATATTTGAACAACATCCCTCCATATACTGGTAGTTCCTTTTAGGCAAGGAAGCACCCCAAACCACTGCAGCTAAAGGTGATCCAACATATCACTGTCTCGAAACAATTGAACAATTCTGTTCACCATTGTGGAGGCAGGGTGGCATTTGTTTCAGGAATTTTTATGTTTTTTTTATTTTACGTAAATTTGTTTGCTGAATACACAAGACCATTAGCATTCTTTTCATTTTCTCCAAAGTATTTTTTTATTATTATTGGTACTTAAACAAGTGGCTTCCTACAGCTCAGTGGTTAGAGCACTCGCCTCACGAGCAAGAGACCCGTGTTCAATTCCTGGCAGGGCGAAACCTTGGTTAAGTGTCCTTACTCACAAGCCTAATAATAATCCATCCAGAACCCCCAAAAAATCAATAAATTGGTCACTTCACGACTGTTTGTGGGACACTGTGGTGCGCAATTGGCTGCCGGATTTTGCCCATGTAGTCCATTCACTTTACAGTATATTCTGTTAAGCGCTTTGAGACATCTAGAAGACATGAAAAGCACTTTATCAAATACAATCATTATTATTATTAAAGCCCAATTCGGGATATTGAACTTGCGTGATAACCTGTATAGTCTCTCACTATAATGCAGTACTGGGCTGCACTGTCACCAAGGTGCCTTCCTTTGGATAAGACGTTAAATCAAAATGCTGTCTGAATGTTCGGATGACATTAAACATCCCGTGGCACTATTCAGAAAGAGAACAAAGTTTCTCCCAGTACCTGAATAACAATGACCATATAAAATTGATTTCATAGCTCTCGTTCAGACATTTGCTGCTGCATTCAGCTACAAAATATATAGTCACCACACTTAGCAGTATATTCTTTGATATGCTGCTCACATGAAAGGCTCTGTACTAAACGTAAAGATTATTATTTTTTAAAAGGCTTTGGTTTAAAACATATTTTTAAAGGACAGTTTTGCAGCCAATTAAAAGCGCAGAACATTTACAAGGATGAACCTAGCAAAGCTGTAAAAACAAAATTTTGTTCACCCAGCCCAGTAAATTCATCTAAGGCGTTTAGATTATTAAGATCTATACAAACAACACAAATAATACAATAAAACTGACAGGATGTGTGTATATTCCAGGGTTAAAGCCTTTGGACATTAAAATGGATTGCTTTGTGTTTCAGAATTTAAAATATTTGCTGTCTGCAATTTAGATGAGGTACATTTACATGAATCATTCAAACTTATTTTAAACTAGGCTATTATTAGAAGGAGCTCAGTTGAAAATTAAACCAAATTTTAAACTTGTCATTTGTAATATAACAACACTGTTGAACCAAGGCCTTTTATGGAATAAAAAAACAACTATTTCTTCAATAACAGGAGTAAAGCTGAAGAGTTTTAGTTAAGAAGATTTGGCTTTTGAATTTGGAAACAACAGCTTGACCTAGCTTTACCAGCAAATGGTTTAACGAGGTCATTATGGTGTCATTCCTCTCCCACACAGTGATATTTTAGTGTGAATTGTTACCATTACAATTTCTATTCAAGTGACCAATTCACTAGATACAGAAGAAACATTTCTTAAATACCAGGCAGTCAGTGCCTACAAATGTGAGGGCTAATAAAATTCATACTTTGACAGTTGAAGTTAAACTAGTTAAAAAAAACTTAGTGTATTCACATAACTTACATGGAATGTACAACACGCAAACGGGCAATTCAGCCCAACTAGTCTGTGTCACTGTTTATACTGCACACGTCTCCACCCACTCCTTACTCCAACCCGTAGCCTTAAATTCCCTTCTCTTCCATGTGTATATCTACCTTCCCCCTTAAATTCTTCGATACCATCTTCAACCACTGCTTCAGGCAGGGAGTTCCTATTCTTATTAGCTCCTGCATGGTTTCTCCTAAATCCTTTTTTAGATTCCGTGGTTGCAATCGTATACTTATGTCCTCCAGACTATGGAGGGTGGAATTGGGAAGGCCAACAAGCAGAGCGTTGGCATAGTGGAGTCGGGATGTGATGAAGGCATGAATGAAGGTTTCAGTGGCCTGGAGGGTGAGGTAGTGGCGGAGTCGGGCAATATTGTGAAGGTGAGGGAAGGCAGAGCAAGTCATGGCTTGGATGTGGGGACGAAAGACAGTTGAAGATCAAACAAGACGCCTGGGTTCCTGATTGGCTTGATGAGGTTGAGTGTGCAACCATGGAGGGTGATGCTGCCAGTGCCTGATGTGTGAAGGCCTGGTGTGAGCCAATCAGTAGGGCCTCTATCTTGTTGACATTTAACTGTAGAAAGTTAGCTCTCATTCAGGACTTGATATCTGACAGGCAGTCTGTCAGGCAGTCTGTCAGGACAGCAGTATTGTAATCACTTGGGATAGCCACATCAATAATACATGTACAATCTGGTTAGTTTTGTTTATGATATCTGGCGTGTTACTAGATTACTGTTGTTTCTCTATACCCGTATCCCAGATAATCGCAATGTCATTTTTTTTGTCACTCTTGCTGGTTAATGTTCATACCAGTTGGTCTTTACCAATATCAATATCAAAGTGATTACAATTTGTCCAGTGGATTGGATTTAGCTATAATGTTATATCAAATCAGGTACTCTGTATTCAGGTTGGAAATAATGGCAATATGTGGTTGTGTATTTCTTGATGGTATATTGATGGATCAATGTTTCTCTTGAAAGATCATATTTTCATAATAATTGGTAACAGCAGCACAGTCTTGCGTTGTCAACCAGTTGTAGCTTTGATTTGTATCTCAACACTGTTCTTTCATTTCTCTTAGAAATTGATCATACAAGTGCTCCGGAACTCTACCCCATGTGAAGGGTGCTGTATAAATCCAAGTTGTTGTTGTCGTACATGATTTTTCTTTTCCAATTCATTCTTTCTACAAGATATCTCCTTTTTAAAGCCATTTTTTATTCAATGTGCCCTTTTTGTTGGTTCAGGTGAGCAGTTGCGGTTCTGCCTTGCTTCACCAATTATGTCATTGGAGTTTGTTTTCTAGCAGGGACATCTTGCTTAGCTCATACATCCTGAATTCCTGAAAAATTGCTTTAGAAGCTGTAGATGATAAAGGCATTAATCCTACAGATCTTCTCGACCTACCTAATTGTACCGCAATTCACTCAAGATAATTACTAATATATTTGGTGAACTGGACTGGCACATCAGGTAAACATTTAAAACCATTCATGTAAACCCTCCCCCCAGCACTTTGTAAGGCACCATAGAAGGTAACTCAGTCCAAAAACTGGAATACTCTCTGAACATTAAAATCAGGGCACACTCTTTAAGATTTGTTCTCCATGCTTGTCCTAATGATGAAAATAGCAAACTACAACAACAACAACAACAACAATTTACATTTATAGAGCGCCTTTCACGTCAGGAGGACGTCCCAAGGCGCTGAAAGCCCACATTCACAACATAGACACTAGCTATAATCCTTTTTGATATAGCACTTTTCACATCTTATCAACGTCTCAAAGCGCTTCAGAATATACTGTAAAGTGAATCGACTGCATATATATGGGCAAAACACGGCAGCCAATTGCGCACAGCAGTGTCCCAGAAACAGTCATGGATTGAACATAACAAAAATTTAAAAAAAATTGGGGGGGTTGGGGGCGGGATTATTATTAGGCATGTAGAGTAAGGAAACTTGCCCAAGGTTTCGCCCTGATCTTCCATGCTCTAACCACTGAGCTACAGGAGCTCCATAGGTATGCCTTATATATACAGTGGAACCCAATTATAACCCAGTTGTTGGGATCCATATAAAGTCAATCTATCAATCTATACTATTGTGAGATACAATAGCCAGTTGCACTGTACATATACACACACAAAGTCACAATGGAAACCTACCACCATGTTTAGGAATATCCAAACCAGACTGAGTATACCAAGTATACCACCATTAGGCCCATCACAACCCTAACCCCACCCCCACCTCCGCATACACACACCACACATTCCAGTGAGGATTGGCAAGAGCCAAAGCTTGGGGACCCCTCCCCTGGCCTTGGGGTTCTGCTGCAAGTTAACTATCTGAAACTGCACAGCTCATCACTGAAGGCACTGTCTGGCAAGCTTTCCCGCTGCTTGTCCAGCTACATCCACCCCTCCAATTAGAGCTTTTAGATTAGATGGCAAAGTATACTCCAGCCCCAATCACTGGTCTGCACCTCAAAGACCTGCCAATGAGCTAGGCTGGCAGGTCTGTCATCAGCAGTGCAGTGGAGTACTGCTTAGGAACTGGACGAATGAGACCGCCAGAGGATTAACCCAACTCTGACATTCTGTTGCCAAGCATGTCATCTTGGAGCCAGTTTAGCTCCAAGCAACATCCCTTTACCTCCCACTAAGCAGGATGTACAAAGGAAACCACAGTTGACCATAGTGCCCTGGATTTAGGAAGGAGAAAATGAGGCAGGATCTTGATAACAATCTACAGATTCTCATTCTCATTCTCCTCTGCAAATTTGCCCACATCTAACAAGGACACAACAGGGCTTGGCTGTAATGATGCAATAACATGTCAACAATCATTCAAACGAACAATAAGCACTAAGGCAACAACACCCATGGAATTTTACCCTCCCTAAAAGAAAAAGTTAAAGAAAGGACTTTGGATGACAAAGAGGGTGGGGGTGAAAATTGGTGAGTAAAAATATGGGCTCCATTCTAATTGTGATTCACGACAATTTACGACTGTGTAGTTTCAGCAGCTAACAAGTTCCACAAATGTACTACAAGACTCAGCCTTGTTTGCTTTGAGAGTTCAATTGGACTACTTTGCAAACACCAGTAGTCATGCCAGGTCTAGCAAATACAATTTCCATTTTGTTTAGCTAGAATAAAACACGGCAAACTTTAACTGACTTAGTGCACCATATTATAGTACAGTAGAAGCCTGTTTATCCAGCACCAACAGGACCTGGCCAATGTCGGTTTAAGCGCCTGCCAGATATTCGGGCGGCCCGCGGCCGAAAACCCACAACAAAAAAATTTCAAGTTCTTTTAACACACACCATGCACACCAGACTCAGTAATGGCAGACAGTGACAGAATGTTGTGTTGGTGCTTGTTATTGGGGCTGCTCTCTTGCGCTTCTCACCTTTGCCTGTTGGGGTTTGCAGTCCAGCGATTCTTTTTTGAATGGGGGGCGCCAGGCGGGTGAAAAAACCGGCAACGCAATTTTAAAGTCGTGCGACTTTACTAGCTGCAAGCAGAAGCCCTAGACTCTATTAACAGCAAACCAAAATACTGCACCTATGCAACAATGTGGGTTATCGTCTAGCATTATCGGCTTGCCGCTAGCATGACTTTAAAGTTGTATGCGCTCCGTTTTTTTCGCCCGCTTGGCATGCTCCATTTTGGGGGGAGTCGCTGGACTGTAATCCTCAACCGCAGCATCATGGCTTCAAGCCAAAGCATTTACCAACGAGGGTGGGGGGTGTGGGAAAGTGGTTATGACGGTGAGTACCAATACAGTATTCTGTTGTTATGTAATTATTTATGCATTTACAAATGCTCCACTGCTATTGTTCCGGATAAGTTCCAGTTTATCGAATGGGGATTTTTTTTTGTGTGTGTGCCGGTTATACAGAAGTGCCGGTGCATCGAGTCACTGATAAATGGGCTTCTACTGTACATTGCAAAACAACCTCAACCATTTATGCAGTGCTCTAGTCCACAGTCAGTTTAAACCCATGTACAAATTAGAGTAGAACAATGCAAATTCTGGCGTGAAACAAAATCTATGTCCCGTCTTTAACTAAGCGCAAGAGTTATAATTTTAGCCAGATTATTGAAATTTGGGGAAAAAAATTACTGCTTGAACCACAGGATTTTTCTTTTAAAAAAAAACATCAGGCAGCAGGAAAATAACTAGCTACTTTAAACAGCTATGAGCTGTGAAGGAATTTATTATAATAGCAGTGGCAAGTGACTAAGACCTTAAGTAATAATTTGCCTACAAAATATATATATTCACCACACTATACAGTAAAACCTGTGAAGCAATTGTGAAGCACAGCCTGTCAACTGGAACTAAATGAAATGTGCAAGGTTTATTGTAAGTATAATTTAAATAGTTTAATGTTATCCATATAAAAGGAAACAGTCTGTTTTAATGGCTCTTGAAAACATTTTATTTACCAAATTCTCAAGATGTGAAATGGTTCTTCTGATCACAAATTGACTTTCCTGCCTGGTAATCAGCCAACGCAAAGCACAAACCTTCCCCTCCAAATTCATTCCCAGATTATTAAAATATTAAAATATGTGCATGTATCCCAAAGAGAAACTGAACTGTTCGCCAGTCATACTATAAAAACTATTGACCCAGGGATCCGCTATGCTGAAGAGTTTTAGAGGTAGACAAGCCTGTGTATGAGGAAATATTCTAACCCATTGTTCCAGAGGGTTGACTGCTATGATGGGAGAAACATATAAGTGGAGTAACTTGTTTGTTTAAGACAAAATGTAAGTAAATTTGTGTAATGTCCAGGACATGTATCAGAATGTTAACATAAACACAGCCCAAGTACATTTCAAAAGCTTCACTGTTTAAACTGCGTCATGATGAACAAGGTTGAACAGATGTTTTAAAAAAAAGTTATTTTAATAGTGCGTGTACATGATGGGGGTTATCTGAGATGTTCTCATTAATTAAATGAAAATAAACAACCCAAATGAAAATTGAAAAATAAACATGATCCGGAATGAATGAACATTTATTGTTTAAATAAAAAGGAAATTCAGATGGAGGAATGGAAATAACAATAATACTAATCCTTGCATTTGATGTGGCGCTTTGCAAGTCTTCTAGACTCTCAAAGCATTTCACAGAATATACTGCACTGTGAAGTGAACTGACTGCATATTTTTGGGCAATCCGCAGCAGCCAATTGCACACAGCAGTGTCCCACAAACAGTCGTGGATTGACATGACAATTTTTTTTTAGAGGGATCAATATCAGGCATGTGGAGTATGGAAACTTGCCCAAAGTTTTGCCCTGCCTGGAATCAAACCCGAATCTCTCACTTGTAAGGCACGTGCTCTAACCACTGAGCTATAGGACTCCATGAGATAAATCACCATAACATAGAACACTAACAGTAAAAACAAAAGCAAATAAAAAGGAACATTTAAATTACCAAGGCAAAATTGATTGCCAAAGACTGAAAGGGCCTAACAAAACAAAAGTAGTCATTTGTACTTTGGCAATACTTTGTATTATTAGCATCTGCGCAAAAAAAAAATCACCTATGAAAGTTTTACTGGTTTGTATTCCATTCCAGTACAAAGAAATCACTGGGCCTTTCGTTCCTGCCACGAATAGCTATCGCTTGTTGCAAAAATGTGGCTAACGAGGTTTATTTCCAAACTGCAGTAAAAATATTTTCCTCATTTTTAAGCACTCTTACTTAGCATTCAGAAAAACGCTGTGTTGGGGAAGAAGAAAATCCATCTTGCCTTGCATTATCATTTAAGAATAATTGTTGGTTTAAAATAATGAAAATAGTGTAACAATTTGAAGTTGATAGGAATGGATTGAAAGAAATCACAAATTGGAAGTTTGGATGTCTCACGATGATTCCTTAAGCTTTGTTCTGCTGCTCATACACCCTGGAGTTATTCTCCCACAATGAAGAACTGCTTATCTGCTTCTTGGATCTCCTCCAGAATGGGAAGGGAATGTTAAGAGTACAACGTAGTGCATTAAGTTAGGATACAATATCACTGAAAATACTTTTCTTTGATGACATGCCATTTAGTATTTTTCTTGTATGACTTTCTTTCTAGTATTTTATGTTTCTAAGTAACAGCTCTATCGATAAATGTAAGATTGTCTTCGAACGCTCCTCTACAGTAGTCACCTCCCCCACCCCACACCAGCTTTGCCCAAGTATCTAACAGTAAACAATACAGTATTGTGCAGCACTTTGAAATGCCAGCCTGCAATAAACAGGACTAACAATAAACACTAAACAGTTCCTCTTGAGAACCAAACAAGATAAAAGCACTAAGACAACAATGGAACAACAACAACGGAATAATAAGTACATTCAACATTGCTCCCTTTACTTCAGAGAAACATCTCAAAGTGCTTCCCAAGATACATAGTAAAGTGTAATGCCTTCGTATTTTGTAGGTAAGCACGACAGCCAATTTGAGCACACCAACGTTCCACAAACAGCCATGAAGTGAACGGCCATTTAACAAAAATATCTGAGTTAGTTGGCTAGGACACTGCGAAGAACTCAGCAACGACAACTTGGATTCACATAGCTCTCTCAGAACGCTTCACAATAGTGTAGCCCGAGTGCAAGCCAGTGGGAAGGGGAAGGTGACCATAGGCGCGGTCGAACAGAAAGGTCTTCAGGCGCAACCTGAAAATTGAAAAGGAGTGGGTGAGGCAGAGGCATTGAGGAGGGGAGTTCCAGAGTTTCGAGGTGTAGTGGCTGAAAGGATGGCCGCCGATTGTGGAGTGGAGAATTCGGGGGACAAGGAGGAGGCCAGACCCAGTAGAGCGGAGACAGCGGGTATTGCTTTTTGAATTTCTTTCGCTCTTTGAATAGTATCATGGGACCTTTAACAACAACAATCACCACCACCACAACAACAACACACATGCACCTCCAATATAGCTTCCTTCATGTGGGTAGCATCTCAAAGGTGAATGCTTAATGTCCACCTGAACAGGCGGAAAGGACCTTGGTTCAACCTCATTTGAAGAACAGCCCCTCCAACAATGCAGCTCTCCACCACAACTTCATTGGAGAGTTAGCCTAAATTGTGAGCTAAAAGTCCTGTTGACAGGCTTGAACCAACAATGTTCGACTTGGGGAAGAGAGTGATAACGACTGAGCCAGACACTCATCAAGCTGAATGTAACTTTTTTTAATGCAAAAAAAAACAATTTAAGTAACGCCCGATTTTCTAAAAAGGCAAAAACAATTCCTGTGCAGTTTATGATTTGCAAAGATAATATCATTACTTCATCTATAACAGAATGACAGAAAAACATTCGCAAAAAATGATAAATTGGTAACTAAAATCCAAAGTAAAAATAAGGAAACTGTATTGAAGATTGCAAAGACACTATCAATAAATTCAGAGGAACAGCTAACTGCGTTGAGCGGCTGAACCGCGTCATATCAATTTTAAAGAGAGTTGATTTGTAAGTGAAGTTGCACTCAGCAAACAACCATAATTTGCAGTTTGTTTCAAGGTGCAGGTCAAAAGTATAGTCAGCAGAGACTGCAATATGGAGGGAGTGGTGGGGGGGAACTGGTGAAGTGAAATTGAGATTGTCAATAAAGCTTCCAGCTGGCAGGGATCCAAAGAGTGAATCATCAAAGTCTTGGTGCCTTACCAAAGCTTCCAAGCTCTAATGCTCAGAGGAGATATTATTCCAATGACAGCACAATCACATACGCAACAAAGTATGAGGGAACTGTTTGAACTGGACTCTTCCCTGGTTTAATGCCAGTTTCCCTACATGGTGACACTGAAACAAAGACCTAAACAATATGCCAGGATGCTGGTCACGAACAATATTTTTTCCTGTAAAATTAAAAGTCACTGAGTACTTATGACACCTTGACACATCCGGAAAGCAGTAATCGCTTCTAGTCCCTCTCCACCTCAACAATCCGGGAAGAGAATTGTCATGCCACATTCAAGTTACATAATTCTAATTATACACATGGTGACAAAGGTTGAGGATACTGTGATTCAGAATGCAGCGTCCAACTCCGAATATTACAAGTCAGCTGCTGCTAATCCACTGAATCAATGCTGGTCAACGATGTACTTTTGTAGTTTGCCAAGTCTTGTTCTCACACAGCAAGGGCCCAAACCTAAGAATATCAAAGCTCTGGCTATGTGATGGTGATGGTGGGGCTGGCGATGGGGGGGAAATTATTCTGTAATTGTCAAAACAAAACTCTTGTGTTTCCCCCGGGCCAGTTAAAATATATTTGCTGCCACAAAAAAGTTATTTTCAGGCAGAATCGGGTCTGACTATACACTTCCTGGAACATGAAATAAACCTCATTTTCGGTAAGGACTTTTAGTGTCCAATTAGTATGAACTGTATTATAGATAAAAGCTCTGCCACTTACTTTGCCGTGTTTTATTTATTTTTTGCTCATTCAAAAATTGTCAGATGCGTCCACTAGATGCACACCAGCAAATACACTTATACTTTCCTCTTCATTCCACCATTGTCACGCCACTACTGATGTGTGATGTGAGTTGAAGATCCATCTACATCTGATGAACCCTCATTATCTGCACCTTTTTTGTAATGCCAATATCAGTACTGCATTGAATAGTTTGCATTTTAAGAGCGACCTAAAAGCAATTTATATTAATCCTTACATTGGTTAGAACATCTTTTATGTTGGGAAACATCTCAAAGTGACTCTGCATTCACAGCCAAACACATATTTGCATTTTATACAATTTTGTGGTAGGAGGGCATCTCAAAGCACTTTTTAGAATCTAGTGCAAAGTGCAGCAGTAGCTTAAATAACCTCTTTTTTAAGAAAGCAAACTTAAAACCCATTTGTCCACTTAAATTGAGGATTAAAATATTATAAATCACTGAAAACTCTGGAAAATTAGTTTTCAGTGCTTCTCAACGCTTAAATTTCTCTTCAACACAAGAAAAGAACAAATGAAATGGAGGAAAAGGAAACCTCTAATGAAACCTCCAAAGCTAGATTCTGTTGGCAGCACTCTAAAATCAGAAGGTCATCGTTTCAATCCCCAAATCGGAGCATTGAATGCATATAGGCTATAAGGCACACTGCATTGGTGGAGATGCCATTCTTCAAATGAGACGTTTAACCCAAGGTCATGGGTATTCAGGTGGGTATTAAAGATCACAGAACATTATTTGAAAAGAGAACAACAACAACGATTTATATGGCGCCCTCCACGCCGGATGGCATCTCAGAGCGCTTAAAGCGAGAAGGGAGTTTCTCTCAATGTCCTGATATATCAATCACCAGATAAAATTGGATATTCACTTCATAGCCGTTTGTAGGACTCAACTATGTGCAACATAGCTGCAACAGTCACCTGTAGTTTGTCTATGAAGCGTCTCAAGATGTCTTCCTGGCATAAACAGCATTATTAATAATAATAAATACTTCCATTTGATAGAGCTTTTCACGTCTTCTAGAAGTCTAAAACGCTTCACAGAATATACTGTAAAGTGATTGTATATTTGTGGGCGAAATGCGGCAGCCAATTGCGCACAGCAGTGGCCCATTGTATCAAATGCAAAGATGAATATTTAAAATTGTTTATTTATGCAATGAAGGCCATTTATTTTGGTTTGGTATACTGAATGCTAATTTGGATTGAGCTTTTTAATATATGTTCAGTAGATATCTTGATCAGCAGAAGATACAGGATAGACTACACATTCAGACAAGCATCAAGTGAAATTTGCCTGCAGAAGTACTCAACATAAAAGTGAATGTCGCAGGAAGTAGCGATCAGATCCTACCATACAGCAGCGACCAGAGCGGCATTTTGCCAAGAGCAACCAGATTTTTGTCTGATTCAACCATCATATTTACAACAACAACTTCAATGTGTATAGCGCCCTCCACCCAGACGGCATCTCAGAGCGCTTATTTAAAACAGATGAGAACACAAAATGTTTTGGAGCTGGGGGTTTGTTCAATTTAATTAGATGTTTGGGATTAATCGGTAAAAGCAGATTCAACTAGATATGTGTACATATATAGTAGCGAGAGAGAGAGAGCAGTTGCAAAAAAAACTACAGAAACCCTCTCCAAACAACTATTAAGTGAATGTTCAATTTTAATTTGAGGATTGTTGGTTAAGAAACTAGAAGAAACTCACTCCTTTTCTTTTGTTATAAATATAAACTTTATTATTCACCAACAAAATATACAGTTAATTTAATTTACTGTATATTCTATGAAGCATTTTGAGATGTCTCAAAGATGTGACAAGGTGCCATATCAAATGCAAGAATATGCAGCAAAGCAAATGCATTAGTATATAATGTTATGAGATCTTTAAAGGTCCATTCGAGTAGATGGCCAGGACCTTTAGTTGGGATCTAACCTGAAAAAAATACCATCTTTGACAACTCATCTCCCAGCACTGCAATAGAGTGTCAACGTAGACAATTCATTGAAGTTCTGACATGGGGCTTAAATTGAAAAGGGCAATTTGAAGAACGATACCGGAAGTTTATCTTTACCAAGCGGGCAATTATTAACTGGAGCAGGTTGCCAGGAGACTGGAATCATTTAAGAAATAGCTTGATGTTGTGATAGGAATTGTGTAGGGTGAATATTCTAGAAGGATGAGATCAAATGAGCCAAATGACAATCTTGTGAACCCACAACTTTCTGACGCGCAAAGCAAGAGTACCACTAACTAAGCCGTCGACACCTTAAAGCAGATCTACCATGGAAATATTTTACTTTAATGTTGGCATCTTTGTGGGAAACTTATCAAGTACATTACATTAGATTCACTTATAGGTGCACAAGGACAAATTTGTTTAATGGACCACAATGGCATTTAGCCCACATCAACAATTTGCTATACACCAAGCAGAATAACAATAATAATCCTTAATTAAATAAATGAAACGCTTGCCTTTAGAATTAAGCGTCAGAACATGTAATATCGCAAGCCACATTGAATTATCAGTCTGAGCAGTTACAGTACAATTAATTATTATATTTTTTTCTCCCTGGAAAACTTTTTACAGTTCTGCAGCTGTTTCTAAAGCCAGTTTGGCACCACAGGTGGCAAGGTTACAGAATAAATTACTTGGAATAGTTTCAATTTTGCAGAACACAAAATAAAACCAATCCAAAAAAAAGTTTTAATTAAGAATGACAACAGAATCTTTAAAATCACTGACTGCTGTATGGCCACTGGCAAAAGTGCCCAGAACATCATCAGCAATTACTGCTGGGAATCCCCTGAACAGCAGGCAGACTCACCAAACATTGGCTCCAATGAGATCTCAGGTTTGAGCCAAAATATAGGGCTTTCCCTGCAGAAATTGTTATTCAGTAAATGATATTCGCTTCACAGGTGTTTTTGACAGGAACCATAGAGCAATGATGCTACTAAAGCGCCTTTGTTATATAATTTAAGCAATGGATCAATCGAAAGATGTGTTTATTTCCCCCACCCCCCCCAATCAAACCCTTTCCTGTTTTTCTGAGCAATGAAATCTCAGAGATTTGTAGACTTATTTAACCCTATGCAATCTGGACATGATACACATTTATTTACCCGGCTGTGTTAGCCACAGACTGTAGAGATCGTACAACATTTAGAAAACAAATTTGTCCCAAACCTTCAATACTAGCATGTAGCCCGTTACCAGATTTAATTCTACATAATCTCTGAGCTGGGTAAATTGCTTGATAACCAATGCTGGTGATCAATAAGACACCCATAGAGATATATTCACATGTGTCCTCCATAAAATAAAGTGGTCAACCTATGGTCCTCAGGAATAGTTGCTGCTGAGAGGGTATTACCGTTTTACCGTTGCATTAGATTTAAATCTAGCTTTAGATTTCAAAACTGTAGCTCCTCTAAGAAAACTCCTTTAAGAACAAAAAAAATCTAGCAAATGACAAGCGATATGAACAGAATTTCCTATTGAGAATTGCCAGTATCGAATCCAGACCTCTCGCTTGCGAGGTGAGTGTTCTAACCACTGAGCTCCACATTTCCAAAGGACAAGTTGCAAATTCCCCACATATCTTGCAAAGAGAGCACTTTTTTTTAGGATGTTCATCAAATAATAAGTCTTTGAAAGAGCCAATTATAGTGAACAGCAGAAACTGGAATACACTTTATTTTCCAATGGTGTCAATCTATTGCTGACAGTAAATTTGTTCCACACTGTGAAAGGCAATAACTGGCATGTAATAACATTTAAAATTAGTGAAATATTATTTAACAGTAAAAAAAATAATTGTAGTCACATTTTATATAAAAAAAAGTATTGAGCAACAGGAATGTTAAACATAGTGCTGAACATCTTGCAACACAAAAAACATTTTTGTGTGCTCTTCCTGTTTCATGTGGGGTGCTGTAAAGAAGTGTGTTCCACCCTCTCTTCCTGTCACACGAACATAAGTAAACAAGGAAAATAACAAGCTCATTTGGTGTATCAAGCCCATCCCTTGCACAAATCGAGTCTGTACAACCTGCTCTTCATGTTTATTAAAACCAATTCCTCCCAAAATAACGGACCACAAAGGAAATTCTAAAGGTTTTTTAAAAAAAATACTGCACAATGTTTTCATGTATTATATTAAGAAGACAGTTGTGTGACAGTCAAAAACAGTAAAAATTACCTGCTAGGTGGCTCTATTACAAGATGTGGTGATCTACACATGATTTCGGAATCAGATGGATTAGATCAGATTAGATGGAAAATTAGAGGAGTGGAGGGAGGTTGGGTTTGGAGCCATTGAGATGCCAGACTGACTGAGTATATGTGAGAAAGAGAGAGGGAAGGAGGGAGAGAAAGAAAGAAAAAAGAGAGGAAAAACTGACAAGAGGAAAAAACTCTTCCGTCCGCCACTGTAGAAGTTTGCTTTGTGATTGTGTGCTGTGTTTATAGACGTAATCAATATTTATTGCTTTATTGGTAAGTATCGATACAATATTCGGTTATTATTTAGTCTATTAATAATATGGTATGTTTTTAAAAAAGTGTTTTTATATTC
Source organism: Hydrolagus colliei (assembly GCA_035084275.1). Classification (NCBI taxonomy): domain Eukaryota; kingdom Metazoa; phylum Chordata; class Chondrichthyes; order Chimaeriformes; family Chimaeridae; genus Hydrolagus; species Hydrolagus colliei. The sequence goes on along the minus strand of CM068742.1, from coordinate 56,530,579 downwards.
AATATCAATATTCGACCGAATATCCGGCATGCCGTTTAACCAGCATTGACCAGGTCCCGAGGGTGCCAGATAAACGGGCTTTCACTGTATTATTATTCTGTCCAGCATCGATTATCATGAAAAATATTTACTTTGCCTGTGTGAACAGAGCCTCATTGTGTGGGCCTTGCTTAAAAATACTGTGGGTGAAAATAGATTATTTTTTCCAGATTAGACAAATATAGCCAAACAATTTGAATGACAGTTTTTTCTCTTGTCGGATTCAAAACTGAGCCAAATCTTAATAATCAGGCAAGAATCAGTCACATCCAGCCAAGCTTGCTCTTCTACCTCAGTAAAAGCATGTGTCTCGTGGCACCAATTAGTGAGTTGCTCTCACTTTGCTCGTCGACAAAATACTGTCACTAATACTTTACTGTGAGACATAGACCTGACAGGAAAGGCTCTGAATTAAATGCAAGGATTACTTAAGTGCACATTCCTAGCCTCCTACTCCCGCCCTTCCAACCCCCAAAAGGTATAATGAAACCTTCTACTGTGGATAAGTATCAGCAAAAAATGAGGCCATTTCCAGAAAATGGTCCTAGAACCAATGCCAAAGGTACAGTAAAAACCCATTTATCCGGCACCCGCGGGACCTGGCCAATGCCGGTTAAACGGCGTGCTGGATATTCAGTCAGATCTGACACCGAAAACCCAACACAAAAAAAATTAACTTATTTTAATCAATACCATATTAATAACAGACTAAATAATAACAGATAATAACAGACCTTTGTTATTCACCTGAGGTGAATAACCTGAGGTGAATAACCTGAGGTGCTGAGGTGTACAATCTATCAATAACTTCCGCAATGGCGGACGCCACACGAAGGAAAAAAACGGTAGCGCGACTTTAAGGCTCTACTAGCGGCAAGCCGAAATACCTGTACAGTACTCTTGTGCGACAATCGATTCATTAAATGTGCCACCGCGATTGTGTCGGATAACTTCCGGTTAATCGGATGGGGACTTTTTTTTGACGTACCAGTTATACGGAAGTTCCGGTTGATTGAGTCACGGATAAACGGGCTTTTACTGTACAATGTTAACTTCTAATCTAAATCAATAGATTGTATAGGATTATAGGATGAACATGAAGCTCTCTGAAACACATGGTCCTGGATTAGTTTGGTACAAAATGCAGAAACAACAATCTAAATGAATGCAGCCAGTGCAAAAACTACCTTTAATTATTTTCAAGGAAAAAAAGAGAAAACCAGTATTGGCATTCCAGCGTTCCTCATTAAAAAAAATATATGATAATAATTTTTGCATTTGATATGGCACCTATCGTGACTCTGACGTCTCAAAGCGCTTCACAGAATATACTGTACTGCAAAATGAATTAACCATACATTTTGTGTGGTAGACCCCGCTTAACAAAGAGGTTGGGGGTTTTAAAACCCTTCGTTAAGCGAAAATCTCGTTAAGCAAGAGTTTAACTGTATTACTGTATTTGGCGGTAGCCAAAACGTCGCCCCGACCCGAGCCTCCCCGCTAAAATCAGTTTAGTTTCCAGCAGTTCCTAGCACTAACATTTTCGGTGTACAGGTTGAGCAGCCAAAAGTCCGGAGTTCTGGAATCCAGAATGTGACAAAAATTGCAGGAATAAAAACGCCAATCCTACCTGCTCTCGGCCAAGTCTTCACAGTCACCACACTGAAATATCGCAACCAGACCCAGGCATTTCCTGACTTGGGACGTGCTTCTTTCTTCCTCCCCCTCCCCTCTTTCTCTCTACCCCCCCCCCCTCTCCCCTCATCTCTTTCTCTCTACTCGCCCCCTCCTCTCTTTCTCCCTACCCCCCTCTCTATCTCTCTATCCCCCTCTCCATCTCTCTATGCCCCCCTCCCCTCCCTCCCTATCCCGCCTTCTCTCTATTCCCCCCCTCTCTATCTCTCTATCCCCCCCCTCCTCTCTATATCCCTCCCTCCCCTCTATCCCCCCTCCTCTCTATCTCTCTATCCGCCCCCCCACCCCAACCCCCCCACCCCCCATATCTTGACTTACTATTATTGAAGCCACGAAGCATCCTGCCGCTTAAGCTCCTCCCGTATGGGAGAGGCTGCACTACGCTGCTTAACTGAGGCACACTAAAGACGAGTGTGCGTTGCTGGGGCAACCAGAGAGAAGCTGCGCATGAGAAGCTGCGCACGAGAAGCCCGTGAGATTTAAAGTGTGTGTAAACATTCGTTATAGCGAAAGCAGCCTTTGTTAAGCGGAGAAGTGGTACAAATAGAAACCCTCGTAATACTGAAGTTTCGTTAACCGGGCATTCGGTAAGCAGGGTCTACCTGTATTTAAAAAACAACTAACATTATTCAATCAGAAAAAACATCACACTTGCATTCTGACTTGCGAACAGCACTGCATGCGTACACTCAATGTGCATTCGTAAAACACTACCTTCCTTGGCTCTCACACCTGCAGTGCAATAGGAACAGATAGTAATAACACCGCCCTGCTCACATCACTGGACAAATGCTGTTGGTGTGTAACACTAATTGGTTTAGAATAACACCACTGTAATATCCAGTAGAGTTTTTTTTAAATACTGATCCTTTGTTGATATTATATATGTAGCAATTAAGAGTTAATGGACCAATTTCCCACTTTCACATTTGTACAGTTTAATTCAGCTCCTTTCTTACAGTCAACTGTGCCAGTCAATGATTTCCATAATAAAAATGCAATTGAATGCGACAAGGCCAGATGTTACTTCCTATAAAGGTTTCACCTACCAAAACAAAGTGATCTTAATCCCACACAAAATCTAAAATGAAAGCGGCACCGTCATCAGATTCGAGAATACAGGTATCCCCCGATTTACGAAAGGGTTGCTTGCGTTCCTGAAGAATGTCATGTAAATCAAAATGTCGTAAATCGAAATATGGTTTCCCATGCGGTCCCACAAAATACACTTGACAGCTGTACTTTAATCTCCACCTTGTGGCTGTCTCATAGAATATTAAAAGGGCACAGAAGGAGGCCATTCGGCCCATTGTTCTTGTGCCAGCTCTTTCAAAGAACTATTCAACTGGTACCATTCCCCAGCTCTTACCTCATAGGCATGCATTTTTTTTTAAAGTGCATATCCAATTCCATTTTATTTTACAGCTACATTCCAATCGTAACACTTTGGGTAAAAAAAAAATTCTCATCTCCCCTCTGGTACTTTTGCCAATGAATCTTCAATTTCAACATAACATTTAGCATTTAACCCCTATGCAGTTCCCTAATAATCTTACTAGGCGCGGAGTGATACTGTGATGAGAAAAATCAGGAAGAAGTGAGTTATCTAATAATTATTGCAAGATCAGTTCAGTATGGCAATGATTTTGTGCTTTGCCAGATAGTTAATGAAAACTAGTTTTATAAACTACCTTTAATCATCTAAACTAATTTTATAATTAGTTTTGTAAAACATTAGTATTAGTATTAAAATTAACTTTAAAAGTTTACATTTTATAATAAGCATTTCAGTAATTAGAAATCCAAAACAAAGGATTCCATCAGTTTTGCAAAAATTCTAAATTGCTCTAAATTAGTTCAACTGAAATGAAGAGAAAGCAGGCTCCAAAGGTTAGTGGTAGAGTCCAGGTTCCAACCTGAAACCATTAAAGCAAAAATTGTTAAGGGTAAAAAATTAATCATGTGATAAAATAAAATGCAATTAATTTCTGGCCTTGTGATAACTAACAGATCACATTTCTTCCTCCTTCCCTCCTCCCACACCCCAACCAGTATTGCTAAATACAGTAAAAGCCCGTTTATCCGGCACCCGCGGGACCTGGGCAATAGTAAAGTAAGCAAATAATCCTTAAATTTATATAGCGCTTTCCAAGTCTTATCGCCATCCCAAAGTGCTTCACAGAGTTTGGGGAAGGAAAGTAGGAAAATTAACTGTATATTTGTGGGTGAAATGCGGCAGCCAATACCGGTTAAAGTGACTGCTGGATATTCGGGCGGTCCGCGGCCGAAAACCCACCACAAAAAAATTTAAGTTCTTTTAACACACACCATACACACCAGACTAAATAATAACAGTTAATAACAGAACAAGACCATAAGACCATAAGAATTAGGAGCAGGATTAGGCCATTCGGCCCTTCAAGCCTGCCCCGCCATTCAATAAGATCAAGACTGATCTTCTGACCCAACTCTAATTATCTGCCCCATCCCCATGTCCCCTAATCCCTCTATTTTTAAAAAAATCTATCAGTCTCAGCCTTGAAAATGTTCAAGGACTGAGCATCCACAGCCTTCTGGGAGTGAGTTCTATAAATTCACTACCCTCTGAGTGAAGAAATGTTTCCTCAACTCTGTTCCAAAAGGCTGACCCTTAATTTTAAGACTGTGACCCCTGGCTATAGATTCTCCTACCAGGGGAAACAGTCCCTCAATGTCTTCTTTATCCATCCCTTTAAGAATCTTATATGTTTCAATAAGGTCCCCCCTAATTCTTCTGTACTATATAGTACACCCTAGTTTTGTCAACCTATCCTCATAGGTCAGTCCCCTGGTCCCAGGAACTAACCTAGTGAATCTACGCTGCACCCACTCTAAAGCAAGTATGTCCTTTTTTAAATAAGGAGACCAAAACTGCACACAATACTCTAGGTGCGGTCTCACCAAAGCCCTATACAGTTGCAGCAAGACTTCCCTACTCTTGTACTCTAAACCTTTTGAAATGAACGCTAGCATGGCCGTTCGCCTTCTTAGTTGCTTGCTGCACCTACAAACTTAACTTTTTGAGACTGGGTACAAGGACACCCAATCCCTTTGAAAACTAACACGATCTAACCTCTCCCCCTTTAGAAAATAATCAATTTTTTTATTTTTGTTACCTAGGTAAATAATTTCACACTTCCCCACATTAAATTCCAACTGCCACCTACCTGCCCACACCTCTAGCCTATCTATATCTTGTTGCAATCTTTTTGCATCATCCTCAGTGCTCACTCTCCTACCTAGTTTGGTGTCATCCACAAATTTAGACACGTTACATTTAATGTCCTCGTCTAGATCATTAATGTAAATTGTAAATAGCTGAGGCCCAAGCACTGATCCTTGTGGCACTTCACTAGTTACATCCTGCCAATTCGAGAATGACCCGTTTATCCCTACTCTGTTTTCTACCAGTTAGCCACTCATCTATCCATGTTAATGTTTCCATTAAACCTGTGGGCCTTGTGCAACAGCCTTTTGTGTGGCACTTTATCAAATGCCTTCTTAAAATCTAAATATACCACATCTACCGGTTCCCTTCTATCCAAACTGCTGGATACATCTTCAAAAATCTCTAAAAGATTAGTCAAGCATGACTTCCCTTTTGTAAAGCCATGTTGATTCTAATCTTTTTGTGGTTTTCCAGGTATCCCATAACAACGTCTTTAATTGAGGACTCAAGTATTTTCCCAACCACTGATATCAGACTAACTGGTCTATAGTTCCCCATATTTTCTCTCCCGCCCTTCTTAAATAGTGGAGTTACGTTTGCAATCTTCCAATCAGTGGGGACTTTTCCAGTATCCAGAGAATTTGGAAGATCATAGACAAGCCATCCACTATCTCAGTAGCCGCCTCCTTTAAAACTCTAGGATGCAGGCCATCCGGTCCTGGGGATTTATCAGTTTTAAGACCCGACAATTTACCTAAAGCCATTTACTGACAGGATTACAGTCCAGCGATTCTTTTTCTTTTAAATAGAGGACGCCAAGCGGGTGAAAAAAACGGCAGCGTGATTTTAAAGTTGCGCGACTTTACTAGAGGCAAGCCGATAGCCCTAGACTCTACTAGCAGCAAACCGAAATACTGCACCTGCGCGACAATGTGGGTTATCGGCTGGCGTTATCAGCTTGCCGTTAGTATGGCTTTAAAGTCGCGCTCTGTTTTTTTCACCCGCTTGGCGTGCTCCATTTTAAAAAGAATCGGTGGACTATAAACTTCAACCTACCAGTAAAGGTGAGAAGCGCAAGAGAGTAGTTTTAACAATAAGTACCAATACAATATTCTGATATTATGTTATTATTTATGCATTTACACTGCTATTGTTCCGGATAAGTTCTGGTTTATTGAATGGGGACTTTTTTGGGGGAGTGCCAGTTATACGGAAGCGCCGGTTCATCGAGTAGCGGATAAACGGGTTTCCACTGTACCATGCTTTGCAAGAGGCAGATTGTTACATTTGTCGAATTTCCTTTTAAAATATTAAGCAGGAATTTCTTCCTTCCATAGTTATTAAACAAAGAAGCCAAAGAAAGCAGTGGCAGCGGAATAATGCAATGATGATTACCGGTTAAAAACATGAATTTGCTTTCCTTAATCATCTTCTTTCGCAACAACTAGCTTTTACATTGGGATGATGTCTCAAAGCACAGAACACAACTGACTGGAAGCCTGAGCTGAGTGGACAACTCTGCTTTCAGCCACCTTTTCCATCGATGGCAGCAACCGAGTTGGGGAGAGGAAGGGTGGCTAAAAGCCAAACAAAGAGATAGGACTTGAGGATGTTTTTGAAGGCAAAGATGGTGAGGGAAGATGAAGGACTCTGGAAAGGAAATCCACAGAGCAAGAGGAGAATGAAGTCTCACTTACTGATGGTAGTAGGATAGGGCATGTGGAAGATGTTAAACAAGAGAGTATGGGGCAGTAAAGTCACAGACGTACAATGGGACATGGCATTTGTGAGACTGTTTATGAACATCTTGCAACAGCATCCTGGCTGCAGTCCAGTCTGGCACTGTTAGTATTCTTGCCTCTGAGTCAGAAGGTTGTGGGCTCAGGCTCCATGTCTCACACTTGTACACTGAAGTGCACTGTGTTGTTGGAGGTGCCGGCCTTCATCAGACATTAAACCAAGATCCCATCTGCCCATTCTGGCCCTGTCCCACTAACAATTTGAAGAGAAAATGGATTTGTTCCCAGTATCCTTTCTAGCCAACAATCCTCAAATAAAATTGTGGATTTATGGATTTGTAAGGCATTTCTTTGTTCAAATTGGCTGTCACAATTGCCTACAAAGCACACAGTCACTTTACTTTATAGTGAATTCTATGAAGCACTTTGAGATGTTCTCCTGACGTGAAAAATGCTTTGTCAAAGGCAAGATTCATTATTATTAATTTCATTATAATAACCTCCAATATTGTCCCTGTGTGGCAGCACAGCACAAATGTACGGCTTTAAAACTGCCTAACAAGTGGACAGACAGAGGTACAAGTCTATATCTCACTAGATCCATTAATGTGCTGCTTCTCACATGAAACAGAATGCCCATCAACATTTTGCATTTAGTATTATATACATTCCTTCAAGTCCATCAACCTGTGACTTCACTACTCCACCATATCACATTTCCAAATTTGGATTCAGCAAACTAATAGACAATTGCAAAATGTTTTTTAAACCACAATAAAAACACAATTATTCATTCAATGTCCATTAAATTTAGAACAAAAAATGGGTTATGCAAATGTAAAAAAAGGGGGGTCTTTTTTTAAACAGAGATTCAGGTGACAGTTATAAGCATGGAAGCTTTTTGAACTCCATCTTGTGCCCCTATCGTGTATGAAATTCAGATGAAAGTAGTGGTAATGGCTTTATTTTGTCTGTAGGAAGTTTTGTTTTTACCTTTTACTGGTCGTGGGCGGCAGAGGAAACAGCCTCCAGTCATTATACGTATGTGTCATTTGAAACTAATTCCTGCTACACTGTATGCCATTGAAACTGCAGTGGCGTTGATTTTATTTCACTGCATATTGCAACCAAATCATATGGATTAGAAGTAGGAAATCACACCCTTACAAATCATAGCAGAATCTTCCCATTCTTTAAAGGAAATGGGACACATCAGAAGCAAACGATGTGTGGCAGTCTTATTCTCAAATAGAGAAAAACAGACCCGAGTTATATTCTACTTGTTCTTCCAGCAATGCTGGCAACGGCATTAAGAATTCATTGCAGAATCCATCCGGCTCATGGGACTCTTTAGCAACATGCAACACCTGTAGAACATTGCTTGGACTTTCACTGCTGTGAAAAATAGCCATTGGAGACTCAAAAATTTACTAATATATATTTTCCACGAGTTGCACCATTCACAATTTTGCGAAAACATCTTTTTGAGATCTCAGCTATCTAAGCATGGATCCCAGACTTCTGTGAACTGACCCCCAATCATTAAACCTGAGCCACAGTTTTAAAAGTGCGGTCTATGGCTTATTTCACTGTGGTTAACCTATTAAAGCAAAAAGGATCAGACTTCTTAACATGCAGAAGAACCATTTATAGTTTAATCCGTGCCCTGTCCAACCTCAATATATTTAAATGGACCGGTTAATGCAGACCAACTTGCACTGCGCCTTCGGGGAAGATCCAACTCAGTAAAATCATTAAGGCTTTTTAGAAGACGTCTCAAACATGAAAAGAGAACGCTGCTTGGTGTCTGTCTACCTTCAGTGGGAACCAAATCTCCAGGTGCAGTCTGTGCGTGTCCTGCTGATTTGGATTCGGTCTGAGATCCTGCTGCAGCGTTCAGGCGCAAGGTAGAAATGGAGAAACTAAACCAGATCAGAGAGAGCAGCAAACACCACTTCCGACCCATTGTCCACATCGTCGGCACAGCTCGGAGCCTAGAAGGAGGAAGGAAGCAGTGTGCGGAATTAGCCAGCCAAGGCACCAACAAATAGCCTTACACAACACAGCAGTTCTCTATTCTCCTTCCCTCTCTCCAGCCTGCCTCTCTCTCTCTCCGCACCCACCACCACCACCCCTGAAGTGAGGGGGGGGATGGGGGGAAGGGGGTTGAGGAGAGAGAGAGAGAGAGAGAGAGAGAAGCGAGCTGGACAGAGGGAGGGAGAAAAGAAAGAGAAATAAACAGACACATACCTAGCTAGAGAGCAATGGACCCAGTTTGTGAGCAGGAAGCACGGGAGGCCCCGCCACAAGTGACAAATACAACAAAATGTGGGTGTATGGGAGTGTGTGAGATGTTGAGTGTATATGAGTGATTGTGTGACTGTGTGAGAGCGTATATGAGTGTATGTGTGAGCGTGAGTGAGTGTATGAGTGTGTGAGGGTGTATGCGTGTGTGAGGGTATGTGTAAGTGCGCGTGTATGTGAGAGTGTGTGCGACTGAGTGAGAATGTGTATGAGTGCGTGTGTGTGAATGTGAGTATATGAATGCGAGTGTGAGAGATTCTGAGACTGTAAGTGTGTGAGAATGTATGTACAGGTATGTGAGTGTGAGACAGTGATTGAATGAGTGTGTGAGTATGTAAGTGAGTGTATGTGAGTGAGTGAGAATGAGACAGTGAGTGAATGAGAGTGAGAGTGCAAGTGAGTGAAAGTGTTTGTAAATGTATGTGAGTATGTAATTTAAGTGTTTGTGAGTGTGTGCAAGTGAGTGAATGAGAGTGTAAGTGTATATAAGTGAGTGAGAATGTAAGTGAGAGTGAATGTGTGTAAGTGTGTGAGTGTAAGTGTATGTGAGTGAGTGTAAGTGTATCTATGTGAGTGATTTGAGTGTATATGAGTGTGTATGTGAATGAATGTGAGTAAGTGTGAGTGAGAGGGAATGTGTGTTAGTATATGTGAGTAAATGTGTGTGTGTGAGTAAGTGACTGTATGTGAGTGAGAGGGAATGAGTGTAAGTGTATGTGAGTGTGTGTGAGTGAGAGTGTATGTGAGTGAGAGGAAATGAGTGTAAGTGTATGTGAGTGTGAGTGAGTGTGAGTGAGAGTGTATGTGAGTGAGTGAGAGTGTATGTGAGTGAGTGTGTAAGTGTGTAAGTGAGTGTGTAAGTGAGTGAGAGGGAATGTAAGTATGTGAGTGAGTGAGTGAGTGTAAGTGTATGTGAGTGAGTGAGTGAAAGTGAGTGTAAGTGAGTTTGAGTGAGTGAATGAGTGGAAGTGTGAGTGAGAGGGAATGTAACTGTTTGTGAGTGAGTGAGGTAACAATGTAGCGATTGTCGGGATAACAATCAGGAGAACGTGGACCCAGATGGTTCCCGAGTTCTCTCAGCTTGGGCGGCTTCTCGCCCAATTGGGCGGCTTTGGCTTTGGCTGCCGGCTGTGGCTGAACAGACGGGCGGCTTTGGGCGGGTTCCTCTTTTTTTAAAAAAACACACATTGAAACCCCCCCCATAATAATAATAATAATAATCCTGGAGGATCTTTTCACACACAGTGTGAACAAGCGCCATGACCCTCACTCTGCCGCCCAGTCACCGGGCAACCCGCGGTGCCGGGCTACTGCCCGCGTTGGGTTGGCTACCAGCCTATTGTACTCGCGGGAACGACACCCACTGAGCCTCAGCGACTGATCCCGAAATGGTCTGTGTTGCCCACAAATTACAACTAGTTGCCACAAAGTAGCCGACGCAGAAGCAGATTTTGCGCATTCCCTCCCCCTCCACCCCCCCCCCCACACACACACATACACCCCCCCCCACACACACACACACACACATTTAAAACAAGAACAAATCAATCTTACCTCAGAGACACTGAGCGGCTGCGCGGTCTGGTGCCCGCTGTATTGAGTCCTAACTCGATAACTTTAACAGGAGGCAGCCAGACTTTCATCTGGGGACATTAATCTCCCAATTGAATCGTAAAGGATGGGGAGAGAGAGGGGGGAGGGGGAGAGAGAGACGGTGGATAGTAGAGTGTGAGGTGACGAGTGGGGGTGATGTCTGGAAGTGTCCCCCAACCCCCCCAAAAAAAAAATATATATTTCTCTTTTTTTAAACAAAAACCCTCCCTCCTCCTCTGTGTATGTCTGTCTCTCTGTGTGTCTCTGTGTGTTTGTGTGTGTGTCTGTCTCTCTGTGTGTCTCTGTCTGTCTGTGTCTGTCTGTCTGTCTCTCTGTGTGTGTGTGTGTGTGTGTCTGTCTCTGTGTGTCTCTGGCTGTATCGCTCGCTCGCTGCTGTGGCCGGGCTCTCGCAGCTGCACTCAGCCCAGGTCAGTCCAGCGAGCGGCTGGCAATGAAAACCTGCAGAGAAAGCGCTCACTCACTCACTCACTCACATCCTCCTCCTCCTCCCGCCGCCGCTGTAATGTAACCTGTGAACCTCAGCCTCACTCACATCCCGCAGCATCTCTGAAAACACCGGCCTCCAATAGATACACAGATATCTGTATAAACTGCACACATGGATAAACTTTTAAGATGTCTGAAAGCTTAAGTTCTCTCTCGTTCACGGTTTGATTACTTTACGGAACTGTTTTTCTCTCCCTCCCCTGTGTGGGATGTGGAAGTGTTGGGAGTGGGCGGCAGTCAGTATGCAAATACTGTACATGTGATATCAGCCGCCTCTCGCTATCTCTCTCCCTCTCTCCCTTCCTCTCTGCACCACCGCTGTGACACGTTGCGTCTCTGTCTCTGCTCCTCCCTCCCCTCCCTCCCTCCTTCCACATAAGGATTTCCCCCCTGTTTCCTCCTCTGGGCTCAGAGTGAGCTGAGTTACATTGCCAGCCTGCAGCAAATCCCAGTGTGTGTGTGTATGTGTGTGTTTATTCCTCTGTGGCTCTTGTGTTTCCTCTCCCTCCCCCCTCCTCCTGACATGTCTGCAGTTCACATTAAAAAAAAGGCTTTCAGTTCCTGGCTGTTTCCATTGGTGGGTGAGCAGCAACATGTCACTGCCTCATTTGTCCTGCCTCAGGCACCACAGCACATCCCCTCCCACAACAGCACTGGGGGAAAACACAGGGGAGGCTGGGAATGGGAGGCGCGCGCGGGGAGTTTGGGGAATGCGGGGAGTTCGGGAACATGGGCACCAAAGCCCCGCGGAGGCCGGGAATCTTGAAACCAAAAAACGGAAGTTCCTGGTTCCGACGAAGGTTTTGCGGACCCCAAACGTCGACTTTTTTCCCCCTTTTCTCCGTGGAGGCTGCCTGACCTGCTGAGTTTCCACGACGGCAACTTCCGCTTTTGTTTGGGAATACGGGGGGGGGCTTGGATACGGGGGAAACACCGGGAGTCTGGGAACTGAAAATGCGGGGAGTCGCGTGAAGGTGGGAAATAGAATTGCAGAAATGCAGGGCGCGTGTTCTTAAGTCCCAAGGCGACAAACATCACGAAACGAGACGATGTCCCGAGGCACTGGACGATCAGTGTTTCGGAACACAGGGCGAAGATCGGGGAGGGCGGAGGGCAGGGGTAGGAGCGTGACTGAAGGCACGGTCGAAGAGGAGGGTCTTGGAGGAGGTGAGGGAGGGGGTGAGGTGGAGGGGATGAGGGAGGGTGTGAGGTGGAGGGACTGCAGGATGGAGTTCTAGACAGTGGGAGCAGAGTGGCTGAAGGCCCGCACGCCAATGTAAAGCGGCCGGAGCCTGCTGAGCACAAGGAGCAGGCAGGTCGATAGGGACTTAGGAGGTCACAGAGTAGGTGGGAAGCAAGGCCATGGAGGGCTTTGAAGGTGAAGATCAGGGTCTTAAACTGTATCCTCTGTAAAAGCATGGTGTTCATTTAATCCCTTATCAATGCCTTACGTTTATACACCCCTTCAAGCCTCTAACCTTCACACACCTACCTACGTCTCACTTGAAATCCATTATGGACTCAGCCGTTACCCGTTTAAGAAAAATATGGTCACTCAATCCACGACTGGTTGTTAAATTATGTGCTCAATTGACGGCCCACAAAATACACAGTCAATCCAATTTATAATATATTCTGTGAAGCGCTCTGAGACACCCCAACGACTTGATAAAATGCAATATCAAATGCAACAACAAATAAATGACATTCGTATTGCGTCTTTCACATCAGGAGAACGTCTCATAGGGCTGGACATTCAAGCATCTGCACCCGAGCCGGTGGTTGGGATCAGGAGGGATGGGGGGCGGAGGGGGGAGGGGTAGGAGAGTGACTGAAGGCACGGTCAAAGAGGAGGGTCCTGAGAAGGGTCTTGAAGAGGGCAAGGAATATTACTATTATAATACTTGACAGAGCAATCCACATCTCAACTGATGTCCGAGTGAAAGAAATTTGCCTAGGCTCTTGTGTCACGATTCTTATGGCTATAATTATGGCTGTTGGTCACTGATTTCCACACTACTGACCGCAGCAGCACTAGAGACATTGTGCTTCACTCACACTGCACTTTCTTCCTGACTCAGGGCTTGGTATTAAATAAAGATAGCCTCTCACTCTAAAAAAAATCAAGTGGTTTGGCAGGTGCTTGCTGGATTTACAAACAGATATAATGCAGTGATCCTGGCATGGTCACACTGTTGTAGTACTAACCATGAGTTCTGGGAAAACTTACAAAGCGAATTTGCAAACATGAACATTAGAGCGTCACATTTACTGTTTGACAAACCTGCGTTTGTTTCTTCGACTGTTTGTTGGCAAACGTTGCCACAAAAAAAAAAGACCCTGCTGCCATCCTACTCAATATCTGCTTTCTGGATTCTTTGTTTGACTTTCAACACCCACAAAGTGTTTATTTACAAAGGGGGCAATGGACATCCTGAAAACAGAATTGGCAAATATGGTTTATTTTTAACCCTCATACATGCATTTGTCACCTCAAGGCTCGACTAGGGAACCTCCCTCCCTCCAACTCTTGCCTCCATAAGCTGCAGATCGTCCAGAACTCTGCAGCTCATGTCCTCTCCCTCACCATGCTCCATGATTCCATCAACCCACCCCTTGCTCGGCTCCATCGGCCACAGAGGATCCAATTCAAAATCCTCATCCTCACCTTCAAGGCCATTCACGGCCTTGCCCCCTCCCACCTCTCTAACCCGCTGACCCCCTATCAACATGTCCGCTCCCTCCACTGAGCAGGCTCCTGCCCGCTCCAAGTCTCCTGTCCGACCCGCCCTACCATTGGCGGCTGTGCATTCAGCTTCTCTGCCCCCACTCTTTGGAACACCATCTCACAATCCCTTCGCCTTGTTTTCTTCAAGGCATGACTCAACAGCCTCCTTTTTGACACGCACCCCCCCCCCCCCCCCCCCACCCCCACCTCCCCACCACACGCTCGGGTCTTGATCCCTGACTGTTCGGTGTCTTGGGACGTCTTCCTGATGTGCAAGGTATTTTACAAATATAATTTTGTTGTTGTTGTTGTTTATAGTCATCGAGCTGTGTTTCTCTGTCAGGATTGATGCATGTTAATTGAACTTGTTCACAATATGGAGAGGTGAGTTTGTAAATAACTGGAAGGAGGTTTGAAAATACTTCACACAGATTTCAACCAAAAGGAAAATACTGTAACATATTATAATGTTTTCCCATGGATAACGTGCTATCTGTATTGGAGGAGATACCCTAAAATCTTGAAGGATCACTGGTTGTTTTCTGTTGGATAAAAATTTGGTCAGGGATTTTAAATCATATTTAGGGTAGACTTATTTTGTTCATGATGCTAACCAAGATCTCAATGGAATTTTATCTTCATGGCTACTTGTGAGACATTTTCACCTGGTGTGTGAAAATAGGTTGCCACATTTGCCTACGAGTAATAATAATAATACAGTAGTAATACTGAATTTGATATAGTGCTTTCCAAGTCTTCTAGCCATCTCAAAGCGCTTCAAATTTCCTTGCATTTGATATAGCTCCATATCAAGTCATCGAGATGTGTCAAAGCGCTTCATAAATATACTATAAAGTGGATTGACTGAGTATTTTGTGAGAGAACAGTTACAGCCAATTTGTGCACAACAATATCCCATAAACAACCATGGAGTGAGTGACCAATTTATTTTATTTTGGGGAGTGGTTGGCCAGGATGCAGGGAGAAACCCCCATCTGTTTTCAAATAGTGTCATAGGACCTTTATCATCCACCTGAACAGGAAGGACCTTTATCATCCACCTTAACAGGAAGGCCGAACCTCGGTTTAACGTCTCATCCAAAAGATGGCACCTTCGACAATGTAACACCCTTCCCCCACCCACCCCCAACACTGTATTGGAGTATCATCTTAGACTATGTGATTCTACGTCGCAACATGGGACTTGCATCCACAACCTGCTGACTCAGAAATGAGAGTCTACAGTTATACCAAAACTGCATCAACAAGCTCAGTGGGTGAATAGCAGGAACAAGGACATTCCTGCAAGCTTCCTGCTGAGCAGCACAGGTCAACATAAAATTTGTGAAAAAATTGACACTATCCTCCTGCTCACAGCTCAGACACACAGGTTTACCCATTAAGCGGTAGTTTCACCATTTGGAGGTATGGAGATTAAGGAGCAGCTGCTTGCTTCTCTGCATACCAATCAAGGTGGGAGCCAAGCCCTGGATATATGAGCATGTAATCACAAACTCACCTTCCAGCTGCTGTCATCTCAAGTCTCTGTGTTTGCATATGAGCTCTTCAATGAACATCTGCCCTCAGTGTCTTGGTCGGAGGAATCTTTACAAGACAACTTGTAACATGCCAGCCACCACCATGTTCAAGAAATTCAAGTCCAATGCTGAGTATCAGGTTTACACAGTGTCAACGTTGGCTTTGAGCCCAAATAATCCATGTGTTCTATTATCATCCTCAAATTGTAACTAACAGTTTACCAATATTTTCACTTATGTACCATTGGATTCCTTATGCTGTTATCTACAATATGCTTCCACACATGTCAACATAAGGATGCTGCAAATGCAAATCTGTTTTACGTACATATTAGTGGGAAGAAGTCGGGTCACGCAAAGAATTCCTGGTAAAGAATAATAATAATAATCCTTGCATTTGATATAGCGCTTTTCACGTCTTATTGACATCTTAAAACACTTCACAGAATATATTGTAAAGTGAATTGACTGTATATTCATGGGTGAAACGCAGCAGCCAATTGTGCACAGCAGTGTCCCACAAACAGATGTTGATTGAAATGACCAATTTTATTATTGTGGGGTTTTTGAGGGATTATTATTAGGCATGTTAAGGACTCAGTGAATGCCTTAGAAAGGAACGAGGTGGAAGAAGGACTAAAAACCGAATCTATCTGGTTAGAAATGAGGAATAAAAAAGGTGCAGTTACACTGTTAGGGGTATACTATAGACCACCAAATAGTGGAGAGGAGATAGACAAGCAGATCTGCAAGCGTATCACGGAGAAATGCAGAGCTAATAGAGTAGTGATAATGGGTGACTTCAACTATCCCAACATAGACTGGCAGAATAGTAGAGTAAAGGGCAAGGAGGGAGAAGAATTCCTGAAGTGTGTGCAGGACAACTTTCTTGATCAGTATGTTTCCAGTCCAACGAGGAAAGAAGCATTGCTGGATCTAGTTTTGGGAAATGAGGTAGGGCAAGTTCAACAGGTTTCTGTAGGTGAGCATCTAGGGAACAGTGACCACAATATCGTTAGATTCAGAATAATTATGGAAAGGGATAAGGAACGATCACAGGTGAGGACACTCAACTGGAAAACGGCTAATTTCAATGAGTTGAGGTGGGACCTAGCCAAGGTGGATTGGAAAGAAAAATTGCCAGGTAAGACAACTAACGAGCAGTGGGCAGCGTTCAAAGAGGAGATAGTTCAGGCACAGGTCAAAAGCATCCCCACAAAGGTGAAATGTAAGGCATCCAAACCTCCCTGGATGACTAAGGAAATCGGGGCCAAAATAAAACAAAAAAAAGAGGCTTATGATAAGTGTCAGGCTCAAAATTCAGAAGGGAACCAAGCAGAATATAGGAAGTGTAGGATAGAACTAAAAAAGGAAGTTAGAGGGGCAAAGAGACTGCATGAAAAACAATTAGCGAGTAAGATTAAGGGGAACCCTAAGGTTTTTTACCAACATATTAAGAGTAAAAGGTTGGTCAAGGATAGGGTGGGGCCAATTAGGGACCTAGGAGGAAATCTCATTGTGGAGGCAGAGGGCATGGCTGATGTACTGAATGAGTACTTCACCTCTGTCTTCACAAAAGAAAAGGATACAGCCAATGCCATGGTATTGGAGGAGAGGGTAGGAGAAATGGATAGAATAATTATAACCAGAGAGGAAGTTCTAAAAAGGTTGACGTCGCTCAAGGTGGATAAGTCACCTGGTCTGGATGGGATGCACCCTAGGTTGCTAAGGGAGGCACGGGAGCAAATAGCAGGGACTCTGGCCACGATCTTTCAATCTTCCTTGGACACAGGGGTCGTGCCAGAGGACTGGAGGATAGCTAATGTTACTCCCTTGTATAAAAAGGGGCAGAAGGACAAGCCTGGTAACTACAGACCAGTCAGTCCAACGTCGGTAGTGGGCAAACTTCTAGAGTCCATAATCAGGGACAAGGTAGATCTTCACTTAGAAAGATATAGGCTAATAAAGGACAGTCAACATGGATTTGTTAAAGGCAAATCTTGCCTTACAAATCTGATATAATTTTTTGATGAGGTAACGGAATGGGTGGATAATGGTAGCGCAGTTGATGTAGTTTACATGGACTTTCAAAAGGCATTTGACAAAGTGCCACATGAGAGACTTATTAGGAAATTAAAGGCCCATGGCGTAAAAGGGACAGTGGCAGCGTGGATCCACAACTGGCTGCGAGACAGAAAGCAGAGAGTTGTAGTGAGCGGCTGTTTTTCAGACTGGAGGGAAGTGAGCAGTGGTGTGCCACAGGGATCAGTTTTGGGACCATTGCTGTTTGTAATCTACATCAATGATGTGGACTTCGGTGTAGGGAGTACAGTTTCCAAGTTTGCAGATGACACTAAGTTAGGGAGAATAGTAAATAGTGAGGAGGATAGTAGCCATCTGCAAGAGGATATAGACAAATTGGTAAAGTGGGCAGACACATGGCAGATGAAGTTTAATGCAGAGAAGTGTGAGGTGATGCATTTTGGGAGAAGAAATGAAGGGAGGCAATATAGGCTAGATAGTAAAATTTTAAATGGTGTGAAGGAACAGAGAGACCTGGGGATTTGTGTTAGTGACTCGTTGAAGGTGGCAGGACAGGTAGACAAGGCGGTTAAGAAGGCATATGGGATACTAGGCTTTATAAATAGGGGTATAGAGTACAAAAGTCAGGAAGTGCTGACTAACCTCTATAAGACTTTGGTGAGGCCTCAGCTGGAATACTGTGTTCAATTCTGGTCACCACACTACAGAAAGGATGTGAAGACATTGGAAAGGGTACAAAGAAGATTTACTAGGATGGTGCCAGGATTGAGGGACTTCAGCTATGAGGAGAGGCTAGATAGGCTACGGTTATTCTCTCTGGAGCAGAGAAGATTGAGGGGAGACCTAATAGAGGTTTATAAGATCATGAGGGGTTTCGACAGGGCAAATAGAGAAAAACTATTTCCACTCGTGGGCGAATCTGTGATTCGTGGTCACAGATTTAAAATAGTTTCAAGGCGAAGTAGAGGGGAGCTGAGGAGAAATTGTTTCACTCAGCGAGTTGTTCGAATCTGGAATGCATTGCCTGAAAAGGTGGTGGAGGCTGATTCGATAACAACTTTTAAAAGGGAATTAGATCTTTATTTAGGGAGAACAGGTCTATTAGGCTATGGGGAGCGGGCAGGGCAGTGGGATTGAATCGCTCTTTTCAAAGAGCCGGCACAGACTAGATGGGCCGAATGGCCTCCTTTTGTGCCGTAAAATTCTATGAATCTATGAATCTATGTGGAGTAAGGAAACTTGCCCAAGGTTTCGCCCTGACCTGCCTGGATTCAAACATAGGCCTCATGCTTGTAAGGCAAGTGCTCTAACTACAGTACTGAGCTACAGTAACACAGAACAAATCCATGAATCCTGCACAAAGTAACAGTTTGCCATTCCAATCCTGCCTTTACAACTCTTAGACAAAACAGACAAAACAGTGGTCTGGGAGGTTTAAATGTAGAACTAATTGCTGTATGTCCTTTTTTTTAACCAGTTCCTGAAGCATAAATTACATTCTGAAATATCTGTGTAACTTTTCTGAACAGTTATACTGCCCACTAGAAAAGCTCTAGACACAATTTGGCAAATAAAATATTTCCTTTTGACTATATTGAGGCTTTACTCTGGAATCTGTTATTTATGCTGGGCTGCCTGAGCCTTTGAACATTAAAATTGTCAGCAGACAGTGAGCAGTCTATGTGTTTAAATATGTATGTGCAAGCCTTTGCTTTACCACCATTTGAGAGTTGTGTGAGCAGGGCAGTATCAGTCATTCATATTATGGTTGTGTGTAGGATGTTATTCTGTCACAATTCGCTGCTGTTTCCGCCTACAAATACACAATAAATTCCTATGACGTGGTTTGGTTTTGCCGATGTAATAAGATATAATATAATAATAATAAAAATATCAACTGCAAGGATTTATTAATTGCTAGAATTATCAGCACAGTCAGTAACACAGTTCACCAACGTCCACCAAAGCAAAATTGGTCAACATACAATGGTGGCTCCATTAAAGTAATTATTTATGTATTTCTTCAGAAGAACAACTTATTGACACTGCAGCTAAATATGTAATGCACACCTCTTTATTCCTCAAACTTATGATTAAGATGACTAATTATGGACAGAAAATATTTATGTGAATAAGCTTTATCATAAATATTTCTCACTCATCCTTGATCTTTCACTTCAACCGCAGGATATTTATTAAGCTTATAAGGAGGTGAATTTGTGACAGTTAGTAACAGATACGATGTGTTCTGAATTTCTTCCAAAATACTTAAAAATTTACTTCCAATATATGCAAAATAGCTAAGACAAACATTTGCGAAGTGTCTTGCAATATTAATTTGATAGTGTATACCATCTTTCTGCCTGTTCAACAACAACAAATTACACCGGTATAGCACCTTTCATGTCGAGAGGATGTCCCAAGGCGCTGGACAATGATTGTTTCAGACCAATGGTCAGGTTGACATTAAAAATCCCAGGGCACTATTCCAAAAGAGAAGAGTTTCTCCCGGTGTCCAAGCCAACCAACCCCAAATTGGTTACTCTCTCCATGGCTATTTGTGGAACATTGCTGTGCTCAACTGGCTGCTGCATTTCGTGCAAAAAATGCAGTCAGAGGTAGAATATATATTAAGATAAAATCTTAATAGATCCACTTTTCAGTAAATCCTTTCAAGTGCTTGAGAGCTCTGAATGACATGTTAATGAACGATTCGCAGTCAGCATTCCAACACCGGCAAATCCTTGTGATTGAAAATCAGGTGTAATTTTTTTTAAGTCTTCCTCCTCAAACAGACTGCTGGACCATCAGGGAATTTCAGACAAAAGGCAAGAACATAGTGGCAGTAAGATTTATAGTTTATAAAGAAAGCTTTGCACGAAAATCATGAAGGACCCATCACATTGCCCTCAAATTGAAAAACACAGATTTGAAAATGGGACATTTATTACATCTGCCTCTTTCCCACAGGCAAACTGCAAACTCACACTTACAACATTGAACGACTTAACTATTCAAAGTCTCAATTTGGCAGAAACATGAAGCCATTTTTATGAGTAACTGAGTTTCCAACTGGTTGTGCAACATTGAATCAATTCTAAGAATTGATATAGAAAAACACACAACTCTTATCAGTCTTTTAAGGAGGTTGGCTGGAAATAAATAAGTGAACTCTGATTAAATGTTATTTTTAGTGGATATTGCTAACTATTAATTGACACATCTAATGTTTGTAGCTCACTATGCAAGCTGGAAGGAGATAGATTGGAGATAGGAATATAGAGTGCTCTCTCCCAAAGAGCTGCAGAGCTGTTAGCCAATAGCTGTAACTTCACAAGGAGGAAAGGAATAGATGGTTTGGGAGAGGAACAGGAAGAGGGGGATAGGATGGATGGAGGCTCCTGTGGAACAAACTCTGTCTGAATGACTGGTTTCAGTTTTACTGTCTATCTAACTTTCTGTAATTAATTGAGAAATAATGGTATTTGGGATTATAGAGAAAAAATTTAGAAATGTGATTAAAAAGAACAGTCAAGAAGTAATTAAATGGTGGGCAGGTTTGATATGCCAACTGGCCTGCATGTGTTGATATGCAAACGCAACGAGAAAATAATTGAGTGAACAGATACACAATGTGAATCAGTCAAAGTGTTGTTATTTTTTGAGGCAGGTAATGCCCATATTAATAGCTGTCAGAAGTCTACATCTCTCTTCCAGGCCTTTGCCTCCTCAAGGCTGGTTAGTAAATGTGGCTCGGGCATCTTCTTTTGTGGAAAAAGTGTCTAGGAGAGGAAGATCTGATACGTTTCTGAACCAACCGACACAGAACTAACCTTTGCCTAAAATAGGTATTTATTGGTGAAGGCATGAATTGTAAAAAGTAAAGAATGTTTTACTTAAAGTGATATGATTCCCTACTGTATCATCTCCCATTTTGGGTCTTTCTACAGTTAACTGTAAGCATTCCAAAACATCATACAGCGCTATATGTCAGGGCCGTACACAGGATTTTTAATGGGGGGGTGCGAATTGCTAGTGATGGGACCAACAATGGCCGGGGGCTTGCGGGCTGCCCCCAAAGCCCCCTCGAGGCTCCGACGTTTTACACAGTTTGAGGTCTTATTTAATCGGTTCAGAAGATCCAATATGAACGGTAAATGTTTCATGTCCATGGTGTTTAAGAGCATCATTATTTATTCAGTGTTTTTATTTTCCCCGGTAGTCCGTGTCTAAATTTTTTGGGAAGGTCGAATGTGTTCGCCGATAAAAGCAAACACGATTGTTGACATGATGATGTACGGAATGTGAACGATAAAGTAAATTACAATCCAATTAAAACAGTACAATGACAAATGCTTATATATGCGTATAAGAGAAAATGATCATAAACTACAGATTGACAGTAATTAATAAGTTGTTCTGCATTGTTATCCTATGACTCAATTTATTTCGGACTGTAATGAACAATAATGTAAGAGTAAAGCATGAATTATGTGCTCAGATATTCCAGCAAAGCAAATTTTATAAAAGACAAGAAAATATACAGAAACTGAAAATCAGTGTAAAACAGTTAATTCACACGTGTTACAAGCCTGTTATCAGCGTTATCCTGAAAATATCGTTGAACTGTGAGCAATAGTGTAGTTAGTTTTTATTTATTTATTTAGAATCACAATTAAAGGAAGTGACCCATCAAGCAATACTGATCTGACGAAAAAATACTTGAAAAAATAAGGGAGGGGAAATTAATTCTTTAATAGCGTTCCATATTCGAGACGCCTTGGTAGCTTTGAAGCGAATACGTCAACCACTCTACCAATATCGATTTCCATATTATAATGAATGTGCATTAACGCGAGTGCTGAAAGTCGCTCCTATATGGAGCAGAATGCTGGACACTTACGCAAACCTTGACCAGGAGATTAGGTGACTCATGAGGTATATACCAGGCTTCTAAGAGATGCCCTGAACGTTTACTGGCGACAGCATCTGACAAATAGTGAGCTATATGGTACACCACCACACTGGTATCACAGACATTACTGCAGAGGCGTCTTAGGTTTAGCGGACATAGCTGGAGAAGCCGGGAGGAAACTGTCCATAGTCCTACTATCCTATGGGAACCATTGCACGGTCACAGAACACGAGGTAGACCGACCCTAACCTACATCGATACTCTGGAGCGCGATTCGGGAGTTGTCAGGCTGCATGGAGAGAAGGGATCAGTGGAGAAGTGTGGTTGTCAATGCCCGAGTTCGCTCGATCAGATGATGGTGAAAGTATTTTTATGCCAAATTCGTGCGACATTGATGTTTTTTCACTCTGGGTACAAAATTGAATGTGAAATAAAGTAGCATTGTTTATCTTTGCGGTCATATGTTTTTTGCATGCCAGTGGACGTTTCTAAAAGCAATTTTTAATTACAGGAATACATTTTTAATAATATAAATCAAATGTGATAATCAAGACAAAACAAGAAACATGATATTTCAGAAACACGCCTATCAAAACTTAAGTCATTTTTACTTACATTTATCAGATTAAAATACGATTTCAGCTTCCACAAAGTGGTGCTACCTTTTTATGTAGTGTATACGGGATGATTTCCAATTGACACACCACGTAGAATAGGCGCTAAAGCATAGGCCTACGTCCATGAGTATTTCTTTTAAAGATAGACATTCCCGTCCAGACACATATAACTTTTTTGTTGGGTTCTCAAAAGCTTTAATTTCTCAGAAGCTTGTAAATATGTTGTCATTGTTTGCTAGCATTACAGTCACACCTCTCAAAACTTGAGCAATTTTTACTTACGGTGATCAGATTAAAAGATGATTTTACCTTCCAGTAGTGGTGCTACCCTTGTGGCTGTATGATTTCCAAATGAGGATGGATTTGAGTCTCGGCGCGTGCCTATGTTTACGCGGTGAGTCACAGACTCGCCGCGTCATTGACTCGTCTATCGACGCGGTATGTTTTGGGTAGACGCCGATTCTGGTGTGCGACTCGATAATTTTATATTAATACTAAAACATTCAAAGATGTGTGTTTATAATTTATACATAGTTTTGAAGAACTGATTGTTACACAAATGCTCAATAAATTTACTTTACTTGGTATTTAAATTTGATAAAAAATACAATTCTCTACCCCGGAAAATGTGGACCTTTTATAATTTGGGAGGGTGCGTACGCACCCGTCGCACCCCCCCTGCGTACGGGCCTGTATGTTGTTGTTGTTTGTGTTGGAGTTGTTGCAGGATGCATATGTAGAAATATCAGAGAACAGGGGAAAGTCATTCAACTCATTTGACCAGTCACACCAGTATATCAACATTAGGCAGACATTTAATCCTAATACCCTACCTATTCACCACGCCTTTTAATTTGTCTACTGCCCACATATATTGTCTGTCTCTCTTTTAAATTTCTTTATTGATTTTGTCTATACAGCCATCTATAGCAGTGCATTCCATATCTTCACAGCCCTTTATGTCAAGAAATGCTCCTGACTTGAGTTTTAATGGCTTTATTCTAACTTTAAGGCGATTCCCCCAGTAATATGTCCCTCCACCAGAGGAGAGAGTTACACATTATCTAACCTCACAATTCCTTTCATTATTTTGAATACCTCAAACAGCCCATGTTGATAACCTCAAACTCTTTTTTAGATGGTGCCTTCAGCCATCTATCTGTGTTTCAGTTTCCCCCTCCCCGTTCCCCCATCCCCCATCCCTCCCATCCTCGCCCTCCACCATCTTGACTCCCAATTCCAACTTGGTTGCAAACCTTGGACTTTTCTGTGCCTTGAAGGGTGTTATATGAATGTAAGTTTGTATTGTACTTCAACCTTAATAACTATGTGCCAATATATAGAGACATCTTGAAGACATAATAAGGTGTTATATCAAATGCAAATTGGCAGTCCGGCATCTCTGCCCCTACACTCTGGAACTCTATCCCGCAATCCCTCTGCCTCACCCCCTCTCTTGCCTCCTTCAAGTTCCATTTGAAGACTTTCCTCTTTAATCCTGTGTTTGGCCTTATTTATCGAAGAGGAAATTATATAAAATTTATACAAATCCTTGGTTATATCACGTTTGATATATTGTGTCCAAATCTGGGTTCCATACTATAAGAACGACATAGCAGCAATGATACCAATGTATCATAGGTTTACAAGGATGATACCACAGATGGCAGGTTGCTCTCTATTGAATTTACTCTTTATACTGAAATAAGCTATCAACAGGATGAAGCACTTCTCTTTGAAGTTAGATTTTATGAACATTTCAAAGCAATATATATTTTGCCGCAGGCATTGTACTTGAACAAAGATAGTTCAGACTATGCAAATTGCCTGTTTCCTTCACATAATCTACATGTAAGTGGGAACTCCAGGCTTAAGCAGACAATACATTCAATTACTTACCAAGCTACATAATTTAATGCTAATACAATAGTTAATCCAAATATTAATGTGATGTAACATCCACAATAAAATTTAAGACTAATTACATTTCCTGATTTTACAAAACAAAGTTATCTTTTACATTAAAGAGTTTCAGAAAAATTTCCAACTTGTTACAACCAGACTACAAGATTATAGTACTGTCATCGTGAGTTGATATTAATGCTCAACTCAAAACTCAATGCACAGATTAAGATATTGTATATAGGAAGTAAGAACACACAGACTCCACGAATGGAATATAACTTGACATCTAGAGGTGCTAGCTGACTTCTCAATCACCATATCAAAACAGTGTGAGGCATCAATAAACAAGGCAAACAGGGCAGTTGAATTCACACCTTCAGAAGAAATAACTCAAGCTATATACTGCCATGGCCATGCTGTGCATGGAGCAGTGAATACAGTGACATTACAGCCCTACAGATGAGCAATGTGAATGATGTCCTATGTTAGAGTATGAGCTAATAGCAATGATTAAGCAAACAAGGGCTTTTCAGGCTTGAAAATATACATTCCAGTGGGGACCTTATATCTCTCTCTCTCTCTATATATATATATATATATATATATATATATAAATGGAATTGAGAAAGTAAACCCAGCACAACATCTTTCAGGTGCACCAAGATAGTAGAACAAGAGGAGAAATGTTCAGCAAAGAACAATTTCAGGAAAGACACCAGGAAGCATTTCTTTACTCAGCGGGTAATTAACACCCATAATAGGTTAACAGGAGGCCAGGATGCTGAAATATTGTTTTTTTAAATGGTGTTCAAATTGAAAGACGACAGGGTAGATAATCTGGAAGAATGAGGTCAAATGGATCAAAGGGTCTTTTTCCTATTCAATTTCATGAAAAGATCATGGCTTTTGGAAGAGAATGCAGAGAACAATGTTCAGTAAATGCAGGAAGATTACACTTTGTGGCTTCCTTGCAAACATAATTGAAGGATTATCATTAATATAAATATGCATGTGCAGATAGCTTGTGAAGACAGGATTGGCTTTGGTGCTTTCCACCATGGAATTGGCTGCCACTTGGATGGGTATCAAAGGGCTCCAACCCACCACAGGAAAGAGTGATTGCTTTCAGGAGAGTAGAGAGGACAATTGGTAAGAGAAAAAAGGTTTTGTGAGTTCCAATGTCAAATTGAAATTTCTGCTTTCTGGAAGAAATAAAATTAAACTATTGCCCTTCTTGAAACTTTTACATTTACACCGCACACTCCAATTCTGCCTCTGCAATACAATTCAGATTTGCCTGAAATTACGAGTTTCATAAATCAATAACATTTATGAAATTGCTCATTTTAATAACCTTTGGTCATATTCCTTTCAATCTTGTTTTACAATAAAAACATGCACAGCGTTCACGGAGTGGAGTACTATAACACCAAATCATCCATGTTGCTACTCTCTGGACTTTGTCTAGCAACACAGAGGTGCTCCTGATTGGCTCGCGCCAGTGCCTCTGCACCTCCAGCACTGGCAGCGTCAGCATCCACAGTTGCACACTCCATCTCACTAAGCCAGTCAGGAACCCAGCTGTCTTGTTTGACCCTGAGCTGTCCTTTCTTCCCCATATCCTTGCCATAAGCAGCACCACCTTCCACTACTTCCACAACAACGCCTGTCTTTGTCACTGCCTCACCACTCAGGCTGCTGAAACCTTTACTCCCACATTTGTCACCTGAAGGATCCATAAGGGAAACATCCTCCTTGTCGGCCTCCCCAACTTTTCCCTCCACAAGCTGCAGATCATCCAAAACTCTGCAGCTCATGTCCTCTCCTGAACCAGGCTCTGTGACCCCATCACCCCCACCCTCGCCCGGCTCCACTGGCTCCCCATTACTCAGTGGATCAAATTCAAGATCCTTGTCCTCAATTTCAAGGCCCTCCATGGCCTTGCCACATCCTACCTCTCTGACCTGCTGATACCCTATCAACCTGTTCACTCTCTCCATCAGCAGGCTCTGGCCTGCTCCATGTCTTCCGCCCAACCCACCCTACCATCAGAGGTCAGGCTTTCAGCTTCTCTGCCCCTAGGCTCCATCCCACAATCCCATTGCCTTGCTCCCACCCTTGCCTCCTTCAAGGCCTGTCTCAAGACACTTCTCTTTGATGGTGCCTTCAGTCGCCCTCCTATCTTTCTGCCCTCCCTCAGCCCAACCCTGCCCACCCCACCACTCTCCCCCTACCACCTACTTGGATCCTGACCCCTGACTGTTCAGCACCTTGGGATGTATTCCTTGTTCCTATGTTCTCCTATGGTTCTACTCACACGATCACATGATTACTCTGGATGAAGAAGACTTCAGTCCATCTGATCTCATCACTTCAGAACAAGCAGCCTACCATCCGCCATCACTGTATATAAGTCAAGTGTCCTGGCCCAGGGCTGTATGCAGTAATCAATGTGTAGTTGGACAAAAACATTGTACAGCCTGAGAATTACATATGGGCATCTAAACTCAACTGATTTAGTCTCCAAACAACCTATTTCATACCAAAACGGAAGAGGAAGAGATGATGAATAGAAAATATGTAACCAATACTTTCTCTAGAGTGGTAAATTATCTGTTTAAAAATGGCATGTCAGTGTCCCATTACTCCAATAATAATTTCCTTCAGATGAAGTTATATTGTCATTAAAATGCAGTTAACATTCTGGACATGAAAAGCCTATGCCTGTCTGTGCCTGATTAGAGCAACCCAAGCTGTTGCCAGCTGTTACCAGCATACCTCCGGGACCACAAAGATCCCTGTTACATTACACATACCTTTACAAATGAGATCTGCTTACAAAAGTAGCTTGCTGCATGCCACTAGATAGCCTTATATTAGAATAAATATGCATAGGATATACAGTAGCATCCAAGTGGAACTGGAGAAAGCTGCTGGCTGACTTATGTAATTCATTGCATGCCAACACATGCGAAGACATTAGGACAACTTCGGCATGCTTGCAGGCTGTATGTATGCAAACTACTGAAGCGTTTGCCTTAATTGCAACATTCATGCAAAACTATAGCAGTCTATTTCTATTCCCACGCACACTGCAATAGAAATCACATTTCACTAATGAATAATACTTGCATTGAATAAAATTTGATATTTGATATAGAGCCTATAATATCAAATTATAGTCAATTTGCGTCCATTATACTGACTGTATTTGTAAGTAAACATAGCTGCCAATTTCTGCCTGCAAAGTTGCTCAAACAGGCATGAAAGTGAATAACTAAATTTGCAGGAGGATTCTTAGCCAGGATAATGGATACCGGCCAGGAGACTAACAACGCATTTACATTTAAAGAGCACCTTTCACGTCAGGAAATGTCTCAAAGTGCTTAAACGGGTTGGCAGAACCTTGGTTTAATATCTCATCTGAAAGCAACTCCAAAAAAGCTTCACAATTCCAATTCTACATTACAACAACAACCATAAAATTACATTTGTAGAGCACCTTTCACATCGGGCGGATGTTGACATCGGTATCAACCTAGACTGTGAATTTAGCATCCCAATGTAGGGCTTAAGTCCACAACCTTTTCACCCAAGGAAAGAATGATAGAAATTGAGCTAGCCAAGACTGACAAACTAAAGAATAGTTCTTATTTTTAATTAGCATCTATGAACATAAGAAAACATAGAATGAGAAATGACCACATGCTCCACCAACAGCAACACACCCTCCATTCAGGGTAGGATCTCAGAGTGCCTGACAGTGTCTGAGCCTGACTCAAAGCTGGGGGGAGAGGTGACTTTAGCATGGTTCAAAGGGAAGGTTTTTAAGCAATACTCGAAAAAGGGTCAAGGGTGGGCTTAATGGAGAGTGTTTAAGAGCTTTGGGATGTAGTGGCTGAAAGTTCAACCTCGTATGGTGGATCGGAAGGTGAGATGGATAAGTAGGAGTCCAGTGCCAGTCATGAGAAGGGGCCAGGTGCTGAATTTGGGAGTGAGGAGGTTGGAGAGGTAGGAAGATTCCAGGTTGGAGAGGTAGGAAGATGCCAAAGTGTAGGGATTTGAACCCAAGTGTTAGGATCTTGAAGTCGATCCATTCAGTATTGGTGAGCCAGTGGAGCCTGGCCAGATCTGGTGAGAAACAAAACACAAAATACTACAGATGCTGGGAATCTGAAACAAAACTAAAAGTTGCTGGGGAAACTCAGCAGGTCAAACAGCATCCATGGAGAAAGGAAAAAGAGTCAACGTTTCGGGTCTACAACCCTTCATCAGGACTGACGAAGGGTTGTAGACTCAAAACGTTGACTCTCTTTCCTTTCTCCATGGATGCTGTTTGACCTGCTGAGTTTCCCCAGCAACTTTTGTTTTGGTTTCAGAACTGGTGAGATGTGGGTACAGAGTTACATCTGTGTAAGAATGCAGCCAGCAGAGTCCTGTATGAGATTGATTTTTTAAATAATGTAGTTGAGGAGGTAGATGAGGGGTGTGTTGGAGTAATCCAAGCAGGTGGTGAAACACGCATGCACAAAGGTTTCAGTTGCTTTTAGGGTAAGGTATGGTCAGAGGCAGCCAATGTGGCAGAGGTGGAGGAAGGTGGTCCTGGGCAGGGGCTGGATTGGGGAAGGAAGAACAGCTGGTGGTTAAACCGGATACTTAGATTATGCACTGTTTTGGTAAGTCTGAGGTAGAGCCCAGGTAGGTCGAGGAGTTCAGATCCGAAGGAGTGAAGAAGTTGATGTGAGCCAAGGAGCATGGCTTCCACCTTGTCCACATTCAGCTGCAGGAAGTTTGCACATCCAGGCCCTGATGTCTGCCGGACAAGCTGATAGAACATCGGCGGGTCTGGATTCGATGTTGGAGGAGGCAAAGTAGATTTGTGATAAAATAGTATTTCTGTACCTTCTCTTTGAATGTTGGGATTCTATACTTTGATATATCTAAACGTTGTTTCCCAATCTTTAATGAACAATAAACGTTATGACCTGTGTTTGGCCTCCTCTTCTGACTAATAGGATCAGTTTACGGTGATTGCTCAAATAGAAACTTCTCATGCTATACCCAGATATCAGGTAAAAGGTACAGTGGTTACAAGCGAGAGACCTGGGTTCAATTCCAGGCAGGCCAAACCTTGGGCAAGTTTTCTTACTCCACACGCCTGATAATAATCCCTCAAAAAAAAGATTAAAAATCGGTCATTTCAATCCATGACTGTTTGTGGGACACTGCTGTGTGCAATTGGCTGCCGTATTTCTCCCTCAAAATATACAGTCAATTCACTTTACAGTATACTCTGTGAAGCACTTTGAGATATCTAGAAGATGTGAAACGCGCTATATCAAATGCAAGGATTATTATTATGTCTTTCCAATAGCGAGAAAAATGGAAGGTGTCACTCAGCTCCTCCATAATAATAACAGCTACCATTTATATAGGGCCTCCATGCAGGGTTGCGTCGCCAAGCACTTGGCAGTGGCGGAGCACGATACTGAGCCAGAGTGGGTGTGGGGAGGTGACCGTAAGCACGGTTGAACAGGAAGGTCTTCAGGCGGAACCTGATGATGGAGGAGGGGGCAAAGCGGAGGGATAGTGTTATTACCTTAGTAATAATAACAATCATCCTTTCATCTGATATTTCACTTATTCAGTCAGGAGGATGTCTCAAAGCAGCTCAAAGCCTTTCATAGTATTTACTGTAAAGTAACAACTTTTTTTTGTAGGCAAACCTGTTTGGATCATGAGTAGTTTCTTCCAAGAAGCGGGAGTACGATTATCATTTAGGTGGTGTTATCAGGGGCCGAGGAATAAATGCACTGAAATGATGTCACTGAAAGTATTGTCAACGACATTACTTATCGTGTTGAACAATATTTCTCCATTGTTATGACACAAGAAAAGTTCTAATTAAAAAATATATAAAATGTTGTCAGTTTCCAAAGGATAAAAGAAATCTAATGACAAATGTAATTTTTTTTTCCTGGTATTCATTCTGAGAACGTCTTCTAAAGCTTTTTCCTCATTACAATAATACTGACAGAACTGAGAGTTCAGTTCAACCTAGCTCATTTCTTAAAATGTCAGGTCTGACCCACTTGCACTGTTTGAAGTAAAGTTTTAAAACGGCTCATCTCCAAACTTTTTGTTAATCAGGTTTTCAGAAGAAATTGTAGAATTTTGCCAATTTAGAGGAAACCTGAGTCCAGTCTGACAATTCTGAATGTACGTGGGTTGGGTTTGAATTTTTGGTTCAGTTTTGTGCTTTTTTTTCCCCGAAGGAAACAAATGTAAAGATAAAGTTACACCAAACATTACAAAACGGAAACAGGCCATTCAGCCTAGTAAGTGCAAGTTGGTGTTTATTCTCCAAGACTCCTACTCCCTCTCCCTCATTACGCTTCCTCCAATATAGTCAATATAATCTCCCCAAGATAGGAGCCAACTCAAGACATGCCAGGATTATTTTGGAGAATCAGCCTGACACATGTGGAAATACATTACCATGCTTAAAAGTATCCAAACTAAACAGATTTCCATTCATCCCACCTATACATGGATGTTCCAGAGATAACTTGTTGGAATGGAATGCGCAACCTCTCCCTGGAGACTATTAGATGCAAGTTGCCAGGACTGCTGGAGTCTAACCAGCTAAAATCAGATAACTTGCCATTGATTGATGGCACTACTTGGCAAGTTTTCCCACTGCTTGTCCAGCTAAGACCACCAACCCATTAGGCCTTTGGCTTGCAGAGTTAATAGGAGCTGTGTGGGATGATTAGCTGCCCCCAGTGACTTATCCGCCCTTCCATGTCTTGCCGATGAGCCAGGCTGGCTGTGCTGTCATCAGCGGTGCCCTGGAACACTGTGGTATTGCCTGAGTCAGGGACCACATTACCGTAACCGCTACAGAGGGTTTGCTCAATTCCGATATTCCATCGCGAGGCATGTCACCTTCGAGCCACTTCACCCCCAAGGAGACCCTGCTTATCTACCCTCACTCCCATCAGCCGGATCAGCCGAATTGAGCTCAGAACTCAGCAATCCCTTTCAAACTCTCTTTCGTCACCACTAAACCCATCATTCGCTGCTGTTATGACATTGCTGTTAAAAACAATTGGCGGTTGGGTTGCCCACAGCATACACAGACACTTCATTACAGTATATCCTGTGAAGCTTTGAGGTCTTTCTGATACAAAAACATCAAATGTAAAAATTGTTTAAAATAACAGAGTTCTGTTCTCCCATGTCCCCTAAAATGTAAGAATCTAGTTTTAGAAAATTCTTAATTCAGTTTTAATTTGGATGCCATTTTACTGCAATATTATCAGTATTTTTATTGCAAGATGTGGCTACAAAGTTAGGTGTGAGCTGAAAAATGTTTCAGAATTTTGCACTATTGCAAATTGTAAGATAATGTCCCTTAGGCTGCAACCATGAGTGCCTTTGGATCTCAGAAATCAAATGAAGCTGAGCAAAGATAACTCTGGTGGTGTCCATCCCTCACTGAGTCACCACGGTGTTTTTAGTTTCACAACCACCTTATTCTTCTACAGAGTTCCTCCTAAGCTTCAAATATGTTGTCCAACATGCTTTTCCACATTAGGTTTGAAATTACAACAGAACACATCATCTTCCATTCAATCTCCTTCTTTCCCCAGATCTCAATACTGTAGAACTCCTTACCTCCTTTAGTCTTCTCTTCCTCTGCAGGTTTCAAGCTGCTGGCTTGATGTATCCTATTCTGCTCTTTTCTGCTTTGTGATATACTGCACTATGCGTCTGTGGAAGAAACGGTTATAATAGGCAGGATAGCGATCTGCTGCACAGACGTTACTATGCTTGACGGGTTGAACATTCTCTTTCCATTTCCAAGTTGTGCAAAGCTGTGATCCAAACTTGACGAGTGATTTCAGTGAGCAGATGCTGCTTGATTAATGTTGGCATCATTTTATTTTTTCAGGATGTTTTTGGTGATATTCAAGGCTTGCCCTCCCCAGCCTTGTCTGAAATGTATAGAAGTAATGTAGAATTATACAGCAAATAAGTTATGGGTTGCTGTTATCTATATTAGAGGTATATGACTTACACAATAGTAATAGTCCTTACATTTGATATAGCGCCATATCAAGTTCTTTGAGATGTTCTAAGCGCTTCACAGAATATGCTGTAAAATGAATTGATTATATATTTTGTGAGCAAAATGCGGCAGCTAAAACGCTAGAGTTGTGACTGTCCCACAAACAGTCGTGGATGAAGTGACCAATTTATTATTATATTTTTTGTAAGGAATTATTACCTCCGGAAAAGCAATCTGACAATCGACTAACACCCGGAATGCTATAGCACAGAAACAAGCATAAAGTTTCCTCGTAAATGTATTGACGGTTTCTACTTCAACCAGGACTTGCAGCAGTGAATTCCTCTGCATAAAGAATTTCCTCCTCAATTCCCTTTTAAATCTGCTATTGCCTCCATGTCTGGATCCAAGGGTCAGTGGAATACAAGCTGTTGAATGAGGTTGACAACACGTGATCATCACAGATGTCTTCGAGTCATATCAGATTGACTTCCCTGGTTTGTTTTTTATTTCCTACTCCCCAGTAGTTTTGAGTTTAATTTTTCTAGAGCTCCTGTAGTTCAGTGGTTAGAGCACTTGCCTTACAAGTGTGAGACTTGCCCCTCCATCCATTACCTCAACCCCCACCCACCCCACATTTCCTACTTTCAACCCCACCACCCCATCTTTCATCACAAAAATAATCACCTCTATGAAACCCACCACGTGCTCATTGGACCCCATCCCCACACCCATCCTCCACACCCAGCTCCACCTTTTGGCCCCGTTCATTTCTGACATCATCAACCTTTCCCTCTCCTCAGGCATCGTCCCTACCTCCCTTAAAACCGCCACCATCACCCCTATCCTGAAGAAACCCTCCCTTGATACGTCGCAACCATCAAGCTATCGACCCATCTCCAACCTCCCGTTTTTATCCAAGGTCCTTGAAAAAGTGGTTGCCTCCCAGCTCCGCTATTTCCTTTCAACTCACTCACTCCTTAAACCCCTCCAATCAGGTTTCCGCCCTATACACAGCACAGAAACTGCCCTGGTTAAGGTTACAAATGATATCCTAACCGCCTGTGACCAGGGCTCCCTTTGCCTCCTCGTCCTCCTTGACCTGTCTGCTGCGTTCGACACAGTCGATCACACCATCCTCCTTCAACGTCTTTCCTCCCACCTCAACCTTCAAGGCACAGTCCTTGACTGGTTCCATTCTTATTTGACCCACCGTTTACACTTTGTATCTTCCAATGGTTTTTCCTCAAACCCCCGCACAGTTTCTCACGGCGTCCCTCAGGGCTCTGTCCTCGGCCCCCTCCTTTTCACCATTTATACGCTCCCTCTGAGCGATGTCATCCGCAAACATGGGGTAAATTTCCACATGTATGCGGACGACACCCAGTTGTACCTTTCTGCCTCATCCCTCAACCCCCAAACCATCGATGTTCTGACAGCATGTCTGTCCGACATCGAGTCCTGGACGAGGGAAAACTTCCTGCAATTGAACGTGAGTAAGACTGAGGCCCTCCTGATCGGCTCAAGCCAGCGCCTCCGCACATCGGGCACTGCCAGCCTCAACATCCAAGGCTGTACTCTCCACCTCACAAAGCCAATCAGGAACCTCGGCATCACGTTCGACCAAAAACTCTCCTTCCTCCCCCACATCCGTGCCTTGACCGGCACCACTTATTTCCACCTGCGCAATATTGCCAGGCTCCGCAATTATCTTACCCCCCGCGCTGCCGAAATACTCGTGCACGCATACATCACCTCAAGGCTGGACTATGGAAACTCTCTCCTCGTCGGCCTCCCCAGCTCCTCCGTTCACAGGATGCAGGTCATCCAAAACTCTGCAGCCCGTGTATTATCCCGCACCCGCCTTCGCGACCATATAACCCCAACCCTCGCCCGTCTCCACTGGCTCCCCATCCTCCAGAGGATCAAATTCAAGATCCTCGTCCTCACCCTCAAGGCTTTACATGGCCTTGCCCCGCCCTACTTAACCAATCTACTCTCCCCCTACAAGCCCACCCGGACCCTCCGTTCAGCAGGACTTGGCCTGCTCCAAGCCCCCCGCCCGAACCACCCCACCATCGGAGGCCGGGCCTTCAGTTTTTCCGCTCCCACCTTATGGAATTCCATCCCTCAATCCCTCCATCTCGTTTCTTCCCTTTCCTCTTTCAAGGCCGGTTTGAAGACTTTCCTCTTCGATCGTGCCTTTTGTTCCACCCAGAATTTTTCGACCTCCCCTACGTGTTTCACCCCTCCCCGTACACTCCCCTCCCAGCTCGGGTCACACGCCTCCTATGCAGCGCCTTGGGACGTCCTCCCGACGTGAAAGGTGCTTTATAAGTGCAATTTGTTGTTGTTGTTGTTGAGACCTTACAAGTTGGATTTACCTGTATTAGAAACAGGCAGATCAGGGCGAAATCTTGGACAAGTTTCCTTACTCCACATGCCTAATAATAATCCGTCCCCAAAAAACACAATAATAAAAATCGGTCATTTTCAATCCACGACTGCTTGTGGGACACTGCTGTGCCCAATTGGCTGCTGCGTTTCGCCCACAACTATACAGTCAATTCACTGTACAGTTTATTCTGTGAAGCGCTATGAGACGTCGATAAGATGTGAAAAGCTCTGTATCCAATGCAAGGATTATTATTATCAATAATATATTGCTCATGAACATTATTTACATGAACAGTCATTTAAGTGACCTCATGGTCAGAGAAAAACCACCCTTGCATAAACAAAAGCTTTTGTTGAAATGCCTTAAAATAAACAAAGCAAACATTTTCTAGACGGGAAAACAAATTAACCGGATTTCTCACACACACACATACACACACAGAATCCCACCACTCTGCTTAAGTGCTTAAGAATATCCATAGTAATCCACCGAGTCTTGACACATGTATGATTTCTGTTTGTCAAGCATGAGAGGATGTGTTCTTCACTCACACAGACACACACACTGCACGTCTCATTGGGGTTACTGTTGGGCTTTAAAAATGTGCAGCTGGTCATAGTGAACAATATCTGATAAGTTACCCTCTGCTTGTCCAGCTGAGACCATCTTACCCATTATGTCTGCAGACATAACAGGAGCTAAATGAGAAGAAACTCAAACTCTTGTGATTGATGTGCTCCTCTTAAGTGTTACCAACAAGTTAGACTGGATAGTCTGGCCAGCTATTCAAAAGAGGGAGTTTCTCCCATTATCCTGGTCAACAATTCCCCAAACAAAATCAGTCATTCACTTCATGGTTTTTGGGGGGGCATTCCCGTGTGCAAATTCACTGCTGGATTTGCATACAAAGTGCGCAATCAGTACAGTTTACAGTGAATTCCTGTGAAGCACGTTGAGACTTCTGGACAACTTGATCAGACATTATCTACATCAATGATCTGGACTTGGGTGTACGGAGTACAGTTTCCAAGTTTGCAGATGATACAAAGTTAGGGAGAATAGTAAATAGTGAGGAGGATAGTAGCCATCTGCAAGAGGATATAGACAAATTGGTAAAGTGGGCAGACACATGGCAGATTAAGTTTAATGCAGAGAAGTGTGAGGTGATGCATTTTGGGAGAAGAAATGAAGGGAGGCAATATAGGCTAGATAGTACCATTTTAAATGGTGTGAAGGAACAGAGAGACCTGGGGATTTGTGTTAGTGACTCGTTGAAGGTGGCAGGACAGGTAGACAAGTAAGAAGGCATATGGGATACTAGGCTTTATAAATAGGGGTATAGAGTACAAAAGTCAGGAAGTGCTGACTAACCTCTATAAAACTTTGGTGAGGCCTCAGCTGGAATACTGTGTTCAATTCTGGTCACCACACTACAGAAAGGATGTGAAGACATTGGAAAGGGTACAAAGAAGATTTACTAGGATGGTGCCAGGATTGAGGGACTTCAGCTATGAGGAGAGGCTAGATAAGATAGGGTTATTCTCTCTGGAGCAGAGAAGATTGAGGGGAGACCTAATAGAGGTTTATAAGATCATGAGGGGTTTCGACAGGGCAAATAGAGAAAAACTATTTCCACTCGTGGGCGAATCTGTGACTCGTGGTCACAGATTTAAAATAGTTTCAAGGCGAAATAGAGGGGAGCTGAGGAGAATTTTTTTCACTCAGCGAGTTGTTCAAATCTGGAATGCATTGCCTGAAAAGGTGGTGGAGGCTGATTCGATAACAACTTTTAAAAGGGAATTAGATCTTTATTTAGGGAGAACAGGTCTATTAGGCTATGGGGAGCGGGCAGGGCAGTGGGATTGATTCGCTCTTTTCAAAGAGCCGGCACAGACTAGATGGGCCGAATGGCCTCCTTTTGTGCTGTAAAATTCTATGAATCTATGAATCTATGAATTATATCAGATGTAAGGGTACTATTGTACTATCCACTATGTTTGTCTACATAACATTACATGTAACTCATGGTTTGAAAGCTTTAAAACATTCCAATTTGCAAGGTGCTTGCTCTGGGAGGTATATACTGTATATCCAACCAATTATTTTGTATTGTTTAATTTTACTCTGGACTCAGTTGATTGATGTTTCCTTAAGATCTTGAATTTCCTCACAATCTTCTTCATTCCAATTTCTCCCAGTGTGCTGGCCAACAATCCTGGAAATAAAATTGGTCATTTCACTTCATGGCTGATTGTGGAACATTCCTGTAAGCAAATTGACTGCAGTGTTCATCTACAAAATATACAGTCACTATGCTTCACAGCATGAAACACTTTGAGACATCCTCCATTCGTGAAAGGTGTATACCAAATATAATGATTACTATTATTATTATTAAAATCAGCAATGTTTTGGAGTTCCGAGGACCTGCCTGACTCAAGTTCCTTTGTCTAGCAGGGTTACCATGCAGCCAACTCAGCCCCAATGAGATCCTGCCAGGCACTAGTTCAGTGCAATGAGGTTTTATGAATTAAGAAGTTAATGTATTTGTCATTGTCCCTCTTTATCATGACTGGCTGGTCTAAGATCAGCCTGATACAGTTGATGCACATCAGAGACTGGTCTGAAAGAAATCCATCTGGTTCACCTTCCACCCTCCCAGCAGTCTCATGCACATATATCCTGAACTACCTATGTACTATATCCCACATCAATCTCACGAAGATTGAAAAAGTCATAAATCATTGTGATAGAGGCTTGTGTGCATTG
This sequence comes from Hydrolagus colliei, assembly GCA_035084275.1. Lineage (NCBI taxonomy): Eukaryota > Metazoa > Chordata > Chondrichthyes > Chimaeriformes > Chimaeridae > Hydrolagus > Hydrolagus colliei. Next base: position 56,492,507 of record CM068742.1, on the reverse strand, counting down.
CGTGAATGCTGAGTATGTGTTACTGTCTCAAAAACACTCCCAAACATAGTTTATTATTTTGTAATATATACAATCTAACTTTGCTGAGCTTTCCAACTGCACTTTCCCAGGCTCTATTTTATTTGTTTGGCACCAAAGAAAATTCATTATGGACAATAGTGGAATAGAAAGATTTGTGATTTCAGAGCAAAGGCAGCCAGATAGAGAGAGTCATCAACCATCTTTCCAAATTGTGAAAATGGGAGAAATGAGAATATCAAAATAATTAGTATTTCAGAGGATGTTGAGCAGATTTTTTCAATCTCATCTTTCAAGCAACCCAGATGTAAAAGCTGAATAGAATGCATAGATCCTTCATCCTGGCTCCCATCAAGAGATTAATATGTTTTCCAATTTAAATTCCAACATTTTCATGAATTTATTCTTCACCTTCAATTCTTCCCTCTCCTGAAGATAGTTGATTCATGCTGAAGTAATGCACTGAGGTTAAGATTAAAAATCCTTTTTATTGGACAGCTTTCCAGGAAAGAAAATCGTTATAATGAACCATTTTGTTGAGTTTCGAACAGGCATCCTGCTTCTCAAAGTGTAATGTCAGTAGACAGCATTAACAGGTGTTGTGGGCATTAGTTACTGAGAAGGATCCATGATGCTTCTTCAAATGTTATAAGTTAGAGCTTGTATTGACTAGCAAAGAGTTTGTAAGTCTATTAATAAAATATCTCCACTGAAAACAGCAGATTTTCAGGGGAAAATGACACCTTTTACATGTGTGAATAACCAACAGTTGAGATTGATGTTGATAACAAGAGACAACAAATTAATGATACAGATAAACTGTTAAACTTATATATAACAGTGGGGGGAAGGTCTGACCAAATTGTAGTAAAAGAAAAATCTTTTGTGACAAATTAGTTATTAATCATAATATATTAACAACAACTTAAATTTATATTGTAATATATACAATCTAACTTTGCTGAGCTTTCCAACTGCACTTTCCCAGGCTCTGTTTTATTGTTTGGCAGCAAAGAAAATTCATTATGGACAACAGTGGAATAGAAAGATTTGTGATTTCAGAGCAAAGGCAGCCAGAAAGAGAGAATAAAGTAGAAAGTCATCAACCAGCAGTACATCTTTCCAAATTGTGAAAGTGGGAGAAGTGAGAATAGCAGAGGGATTCGTATTTCAGAGGGTGTTGAGCAGAGCTTTTTTCAATCTTATCTTTCAAGCAACCCAGATGTAAAAGCTGAATAGAATGTATAGATCCTTCATCCTGGCTCCCATCAAGAGAGCCCACTTGGATGAAATGATCTCCTGGGCAAGATGCTGCCCACAGGCTACCAGATGATCCAATCTGATTTAGAGTATTCTGTGTAAATAACCTAAACACCAATATGGAGTGAGTTGCCTTTACAGACACCACACTGACCCTTCAGTAAATAAACTTTGGCCCACAGCCAATATGTGCAAAACTATGAGGATAGAGCGTGACATTCCCAAGTGCTTTGAGACATCTAGAGGATGTGAAAAGCGTTATATCAAATGCAAGGGTTGTTATTATTATTGATTGTAATTAATAGATAAGTCTGCCACAAATCAATTACCGGTAATTAACAGATTCTACTGTTAAATTTTGTTTGGTGATGACACTCGCAAATTTGTTTAAATGTTAAAGATGATAATAATTATTCCATTTTATACAGCACCTTATCACATAATTGAGGTGTCCCAAAGAGCTTCACAGGATTTACTGTAATGTAGACTGATTGTGTATTGTAAGTGAAGAATTTGCGCACTAACAGCCATGAAATGAATGACCAATATTTATCTGAGGGATTGTTTTCTCGGACACAAGGAGAAACTCCATTCTGCTATAGAATAGTACCACAGGATCTTTAAGAACTATCTGAACAAGCAGAGAATACTTCAGTTTAATATCCCATCAGAAGCATGGCACCTCTGACAATAATAATGGCTGATCTTTGCATTTGATGCCAGGAGAACATCTCAAAGCATTTCACAGGATTAACTATAAAGTGTGGTGACTGTAAATTTTGCAGGTTAACAATGCAGGACTTCCCAGCCCAGCACTGCCCAGACTATGAGTTTGAAGTCTGGATGTAAGCTTTCAAATCACAACCTTTTGACACAGAGGTAACTGTGGAGTCGTGTAGCTCAGTGGTTAGAGCACTCGCCTCACAAGGGTGAGACCTGTGTTTCAAATCCAGGCAGGGCGAAACCTTGGGCAAATTTCCTTATTCCACATGCTTAATTAATAGTGTGTCAAAAAAAACATAACAAATTGGTCATTTCAATCCACGACTGTTAGTGGGACACTGCTATGTGCAATTGGCTGCTGCGTTTCACCCACAAATCTACAGTCAATTCACTTTACAGTATATTTCTTGAAGCTCTTTGAAGACATGTAAAGCGCTACATCAAATGCAAGGATTATTATTATTATAACAGTGCTACTAACTGAGCCAGGCTGATACACTCACATAGATTTTAAGTTATAATGTTTGTCGTAATTCTGATTGTTTTTCTTATATCAAAAGAAAAAGAAAATTTGAGAATAAGAGAGGCTCTTGTAGTTCAGGAAGTTGTATTAAATTTGCTGCTTGGCTACTAAAAGACATCAGTTACTGAGCTGATGACAGCTGAGCAGCACATTTCAAAGTTAAGTCCCCACACATCCGTGGTTCAGAGAACAGAGGTGAAGAATTGGAAAATGATTTGAGCTTTAAAGGCCATTTAAAATATGTTAGTGGATATTTGATAGATGAAGGAGCACCAGTTTAATTCCAAATAGTACAGCAATGAGTGCAAAACAAGTTAATCCTTGCAACCGCATTTAGTCGATCAAAGAAATTCAATCATACTGAGAATTCATCCGATTTAATCACCTAGCACAGAAATAGACGTCTTTCAAATGTAGAGATTAAGAAAACTGAGGTCTTTTCATTCATGACCCCAGAACATTTCTGCTGTCAGTTTTTCACATTTTGACCCCCTAAATAGGAATAATAATAATAATTATTGCAATCTCAGTTCTGTGTTAGAAGGTTATGGCTTGGTTATGGCATTGGGACTTTGAACTCACAGTCTAGTCTGACAGTCAAATTGTCCTTTGGATGAAACATTAAACTGAGGTCCTATCCAGCCTGTTCAGGTGGATGTTAAAGACCACATGGCCCCAGGAAAAAGAAAAAGGTGTTTCTGCTGGTATCCTGGCCAACAGTCACCTCAAAAAAAATTGGGTATTCACTTCATGACTGTTTGTGATAAATTGCTGGGTACAAATTGGCTGCCTCACTCACCGTCAAACATAGTCACTACAATTTACAGTGTATGGTGTGAAGCACTTTGAGATGTTCTCCCAATTTGAAAGATCAGAAGATCACAAGAATATTTGAATGAAGAGGCCCTACAGTCCGTTTGATCTCATCTTTCGAGAATACCCAACCAGCAATCTTCCCAACATAATATCAAGCTGTGTGTTTTTAAATGAGTCAGTCAGTATCCTGGTCTGAACCTCCCTTCCTGGCAGTTTGCTCCAGTCACTACTTACCTTCCAGATAAAGAAAAAACTTCCTGGTATCTGTCCTGAAATTGCCCTTAGTAATTTTAAACCAATGCCTGCGTTGAAAAGAAAAGGGTTTTCATCATGGTGTCTACTTAGTGTCATCTAATGTATAGGGCTATAGCGCTACATTAAATATCAAAATGGCACCTAGTCTTAGCCATAGGACCATTTAGTCCTAAAATTTTAAAACATCCTGAAATGCTGAACATTCTTAAATTCTGTTTTAATTTAAAAGCTGGTTTTCCATGGTCCAGTACTTAAAAAAAACTTCAAAATTCAGGCTGAATGTAGGAATTATTTTCAATTCTGCAATGTACTTTTTTTTAATATAAAACAGACTTAGAGTTTTGAGCCTCAGGTTTTATTTTAGACAGTTAAAATAAGTCAAATTGATGTCTACAATTTTTGACGCAGTATGAAAGATGTTGTTTCATGAGAATGCTGTTTGGCATAAAGTTGCCTCAGAAAGTGTTTTTTTAATTGACACAGGCTATAGAAGGAAACCCAGGTGTCATAAATTACGTTGATGACATTCTAATACAGTACATGGAAGAACAAGAAAACGCAATGAGACACATTTTAAGAAAAGGACTTAACCAAATGCTCCGAAGCTCCAGAGGATGCAAATAAAATTGCAAAGATATAATATAGAATTTAAGTATAAGCCAGGTGAGGCACTATATACGGTAAATGCGTTAAGTCGGGCCACCAGCCAAGATGGGAGTGAAGAAGACAGACAATTAGAGCAGGAGGTGGAATTCCAGGTGAGAAAATTGCAAAAGCAACGAGATAGGAAAAGAAAATAAGAGAGGCAAACAAAAACAGATGATATAAGTACGACACTTCAGAAGATGCTGAAAACAGTTTGGCCTAAGAACCAGCAAAATAAAGATGGCCATATTGCAACTATAGACAGGAAATATACAGCAGAAATGTATTATATACAGAGGAGATAGAACAATTAAGAAAGAAAGTGCTAATTAACCTACATAAAGGATACTAGGGAATAGACAAAGCAAAAAGAAGGGCACGAGAGGCAGTATTTTTATTAATAAGCAAATAATAATCCTTGCATTTGATATAACGCTTTTCACATCTTATCAATGCCTCAAAGCTTTTCATAGAATATACTGTAAACTGAATTGACTGTATATTTGTGGGTGAAACACGCCAGCCAATTGCGCACAGCAGTGTCCCACAAACAGTCGTGGATTGAAAATTTTTATTATTGTGTTTTTTGGGGAATAGATTATTATTAGGAGTGTGGAGAAAGGAAACTTGCCCAAGGTTTCGCCCTCATCTGCCTGGATTCGAACATCGGTCTCATGCTTGATGAATGCTCAAACCACTGAGCTACAGGAGCTCCACAAAATATCGAAGGTCTTAGAAAGATGAGAGACATGTGCAAGGTACCAGACCAGGGAAAACTATGAGCCTATCATGAGGCATGAGAGACCATGCAAGGCATGGACCAAAGTAGAGACAGACTTATTCTATTACAACGGCAATGATTATCTTATAATGGTGGACTATACATCACAGTGTATCGAGTATGCAGAACTGAATGACACAACATGGAATTCCACAAGTAATGATCAGTGATAACGGGCCACAGTTTACAAGTAGTGAATAATAATAACTCTTGCATTTGATATAGCACTTTTCACGTCTTCTAAATGTCTCAAAGCCCTTCACAGAGTACACTGTAAAGTGATGCAAAAGATTCACAAAGCATTGGGAGATACAGCACAGGACAGTGTCACCGAGATTCTCACAAAGCAACGGTATGGTAGAGTGAGCAACACAAGCAATCAAGTAAATGTGGAAGAAGGCAGAAAACTTAAAAACCCTTAGCAATACTGGCAATACAGGAACTCGACGACTGAAGACAGTGGACAATAACCGGCACAGATGCTTCTATCAAAGAGATTACGGGACCTCCTGATATAACAGAGGAGAGAAAATTACAGTCACAACACAAAGGAACAGGAAGAAAGAAGAACGTAGAAAAAGAAAGCGGAGATATGGAAGGCAGATAAAAAAACAAGGTCATATTGGATAAAGGATGATAAAGGCAAAACATAGAGAAGAATATCATGGGAGATCCGGAACAGAAGAATGGAGGAAGAAAAACAACAGCAAAAACACAAGAAGGAGCAAGCAAGACAATCAAAAACCCCCAGGTCTGGAAGAACAATAACCTCGCAGATGGTTTCAAAATAACTGAGAGAGAGAAAAAAAGACTGGAGACGGAAAGATGTTAGATATCCTTGTAAGAAGTTAATAGCAATCAAAAAAGAGCCAATGAGATAGTCGCAGGTGTATAAAAGGATGATGGGAAGAAAGTCAGGGGAGGCTGGAGAGTTGGGTAACACATTGGGAGCTGAGAATAATCAAAACCCCACCCTACATCTGCGACCTCCTAAACCCCTGCCCACTGCCTCCACTCAGCAGGCTCCGGCCTGCTGCATGTCCCTCGAACCGCCCCACCATTAGTGGGAGAGCCTTCGGCCATTCTGCCCCCAACCTCTGGAACTCCATCCTGCAGATCCTCCACTAGACAAGTTTAATTTTCTTGCTGTTAACTTTTACATTTGAGTTGTGAGAATTCTTCCAGATGTGGACTGGAATTATTACAATACCAAATGTCTAAGTTTGGGGTATTTAATAGAATCCATTTTACCTTTGAAAAATTATGTTCAGCAGTGCTACAGAATAAAATCAATGTGTACTACAGTACTTCACTATTGTGGCATTTGCCTCCCACCTCTTCAATTATAGTGTTAGCTAGGAAAGTCTGCAATTGAGAATTGGGAATTCAATTCACAAGTATATCTTATCCTCAAACATAACTCAATTTATAAGCAAACTCTGTAGCTAGGCTAAAATGTAATCCTCTGCAACTCAATATAATCTCTTATAAATGCAAAAAAGTATCTGGTTCAATTGTTTTCCACATTTTATGTTGTTAAGTGCAGTATTATAGCCGTAAAGCAATAATTTCTTGCCAATAGTACTGAATTCCTGCCTGCTAAACAGCTGAAGCAATAATTGCCTTTTTTGTTCCAAGTCCAAAAGCTTTACACTGAGTCATACAGTTGAGAATGAATACCAGCTCCATGAATCACAGCTGACCAGCTATCACAGCCTTGAGTTGAACTTTAGTTGTGCAACTCCAGTATCAAAATATGTAAAATGTTATAATTCTCTTAGCACGTGCTTCTGGTAAAAGTGAATTCTTGAATTGAAGTCAAAATACTGAAAGGATATCTTTGGATCTATGGGCCCATTTAATATCTCTCTATTTGGGACAAATTATATCTCTTCACCTTCTGTTAAATCATAGATTAGTCCATTACACATTACAGGTTTCATCCATTTTAGTGGTGGTCTATTTCATAGTTTTTTTTAAAGAGTTGTAAAATTGTTTTTCCTTCCATCGATGCAATCTGTTTCCATCAGTTTGCCTGAACTTGTTTTGTAAATAACCGAATATTTTCCTCAGTTTACCTATTAAAACCTTGTCACCAACATCACAACAGGATGAATTGGAGACCTGATAGAAGGCTTTTCGAGATGCAACTCTAAAAGTGACTGCTCAGAGGTTCCTTGGCTAAGTCCCTCTCTGTTGCTTTTTTCCCTATGTCCCCTGACCCATCCGCCCCACCTTAGATACTTGAAATTGAGCTGGATCCAAGGTGATGTGCTTAGAAACAGAATGTCAGAATAAAGTCTTATACCAAAGTCTTGGTAGTCTTTAGAGTCTCCAGCCACTGCTGATGATAAAACAGGCATGGTTCATTAGTTGGATTTTGAGATGCAATCCAGTCACAGGGAGCTGGGATTCTTCCCACTCAGCACCTATTAACATTGCAAGCCAAAGCCCAAAAGTATAGGGTTTGCCTAAACTGCACAAGCACAGGGAAAGCTTGTCAGACAGTTATATCACTGGCAATGCTGTTTCAGCTGGTTACACTCCAGCGGTACCTCAACACACAATCTGGAGTCTCCAAGCCTTGGTTCTTGTTCCAAAGCCATGTGTCCAACACTAAAAAAAATCACTGTGGGAAATTGCCACAATTTTTAGTGGGGCAGGAGTCTGACAGACTACTCTAGTTATGTAACTGTAGCTCTGTATGTTTTAGTACATTCGGAAAGGGAGAGGAAAACTTAGGACAAGAAAATTACAGATCGCCATTCTGCCCCTAACCTCTGGAACTCCATCCCACAGGCCCTCCGCCTTGCCATCTCCCTGGCCTCCTCGCCTCAAAACTCTCCTCTTCGATAGTCCCATCGGCAGCTCCTAGTACCCCCTTCCCTACACCCCCCCCAACCCTGTCCTCACTTGGGTCTGAAGCATTGAATGTCCAGCACCTTGGGACATCCTCCTGATGTGAAAGGCGCTATACAAGTGTAATTTTGTTATTGTTGTATTAAAGTTCAGTTGTTAATGTTAGAGAAAAAGGGAATTAAGGTTATAATATTTAGGAAATGTACAGCACAAAAGGCGTTAAAACAGAAAGCTTAATGGTGGACGTGCAGAAAAGCATGTGAGACTAACAAAACTCGGAAAACAAGATAAAATCACACCCACAATTAACACCTGCTTAGTCATCTGTGTCAGCGTCTCGAACCCAGAGCATTGACTAACAAAGGGGGTCAATGTACAGATAAGAGATGTGTGAAGTGAATGTGATTGAAAGGAGGTAAATCCTCCCACATGAAATGTAAAGGATAAATACAGATGTAACCTAAGTGACGGGGTAGTTAGCTTGGTGAAGCTTCGACCCTATCCCTGTACCAGACTGAGCGACTGGTTCAGAGATAGATAATAAATGTACTTGGAGTAACTAAACGTTTTGAGGTATATTTATTGTATATGTGTATGAATGAGTTTTAGGAGAAGGACCTATAAACAAAATATACCTAACATTGGGGGCTCGTCCGGGATCCCAACATCTCCGATCACTCAGCGGTGCAAGCTCCAGGTTAGGCCTTGAAGGGGACTGTCAGGGACAGGTCGATTCTTTTGATGAGAAAAGAAAGCGGACCCCAGTCGCCGTAAAGGTGAAGGGACCCGTACAGGACAAATGTTATCTGGGACAACTGGACGAATCTCGGATCGAGAAGAATCTTGGGGAGATTAGTCGCCTGGAGCGGTCCGAAGAGGAGTGGAGTGAGTGACGGGATTCCCGCATTCGGGATCTCAACATCTTACGCCTTAGGGTGAGTATAGTCAGGTCCGAGGGAATCGGACACCGAGGATCGAGAAGGATCTAGAAGTCGGTACGTAGAGGTCAAGACTGATTCACCTAGGAAAGGGTAAGTGACGAGATCATTTGAATCTTAAAGATGGGATGTGTAGGTAGTAAAGGGGGCTGTTGTTGTAGTTGTTGTAAGAAAGAACCCTGCGAACCAATTAGTCTAAATGGAAAGGCTATGAACAAGGTAGTTCAGGGAAGCGGGGATTAGGAAAGTATTGGGGTGGACAGTATACACCACTAAACAGAGGAGAGTATTGGGGTGGACAGTATACACCACTAAACAGAGGAGAGTATTGGGGTGGACAGTATACACCACCAAACAGAGGAGAGTATTGGGTTGCAGAGGATAAAGAATCAATCTCTTGCTGGACAGTATACACCATTAAGGGATCCCTTTGTGTTAATTGCAGAAATTAAGAATCAACCTCTTGCTGGACAGTCTACACCACTAAACAGAGGAGAGTATTAGGTTGCAGAGGATAAAGAATAAGAAATATTTGTTACGTTTACAGTATAAGTTATTTAGAGAAGCATTAAGTAATATACAGTATAAGTGTTGATAAAGTATAAGTGTCTTAGTGAATAAGCGATTGTGACGCACCCGATAAAGCATAAGGAATTTTACAGTATGAAGAGAAGCTTTTGTTGTATGTTTTATGTAATGTATGCACCCAGAATACGGTGATTGAAGCGGCCAGGCTCCCAGCAGGATACTCGGCACAAATGGCTGAACTTGTGGCGCTCACTCGAGCCTGCGCATTAGGACAAGGAAAAATTGTTAATATATATACAGATTTGCAATACGCCCACTCTACATGCCACGTATTTGCAGGACAATGGCGAAACCGAGGCATGGTTACCTCCACAGGAAAGCCAATCTCCCATGCAGATTTAATTTTAAACCTAATTGATGCATTACAACTTCCGAAACAATTGGCAATACTTAAATGTACTGCCCATACCTCTGCATAGGACCCTGTGTCAAAAGGAAATGCCTTTACAGATAAAACTGCCCAGGCAGTGCCATTCGCAGAAATACTCATGTTGGAAACGCCGCCTTCTATTGATATAACAATGATTAAAACTATGCAGGATGAGGCAAGCACGCTTGAAAAATGTGCATGGCATAACATGGGATGCACTAAAAACCCCTCGGAAATCTGGGTGGGGGCTACAGGATTACCTGTGTTGCCCCGATCATTGTTTCCTATTGCGGCAAAGTTGAGCCATGGCAAATGCCATGTCTCAAAAGGAGGGATGAGGACAATGATAGAGCAACAGTATACAACGTTCGGACTAACAACTTATCTACAAAAATTTTGTAGACAATGTATCACTTGTCTCCGTAATAATCCACAAGGGCAAGCAAAATGCAAACAAGGGCAATTCCCGTCGGCAAATGAACCTTTTTCACATTGGATGATGGATTTTATCCACCTAAACGTTTGTGAAGGAAAAAAATATTGCCTGGTTATGATTACGGGTGAGAGTACCGAGCCATGCCCACTACAACCGGGAGATTGGACCGTACCGAGTGTTATTGACCACACCAACAGCGATCCGAATTGCAGAACGAAACATCTGGGTACACGTTAACCACTGTAAGAAGATACCTTCGCCGTAAGACAGACAACTATCAAGCATGGCATGGCTATGGTTCCTCATCTTTGGACTGTACAATGGACTGATAAGTGGGACACAGATGACTACTATTCTGACCCATAAGATTGCAGGGTCATTTTGCCGTCTATGAGGGCGTTCTTTTTCAACTGTTAAAACAACAGCAAAAGGGGCCTGAGAACAGGGCAGCTGACGAAAGGATTTATAAATATTATAAAAGGAGGGAATGTTAGAGAAAAAGGGAATTAAGGTTATAATATTTAGGAAATGTACAGCACAAAAGGCGTTAAAACAGAAAGCTTAATGGTGGACGTGCAGAAAAGCATGTGAGACTAACAAAACTCGGAAAACAAGATAAAATCACACCCACAATTAACACCTGCTTAGTCATCTGTGTCAGCAGTCTCGAACCCAGAGCATTGACTAACAAAGGGGGTCAATGTACAGATAAGAGATGTGTGAAGTGAATGTGATTGAAAGGAGGTAAATCCTCCCACATGAAATGTAAAGGATAAATACAGATGTAACCTAAGTGACGGGGTCGTTAGCTTGGTGAAGCTTCGACCCTATCCCTGTACCAGACTGAGCGACTGGTTCAGAGATAGATAATAAATGTACTTGGAGTAACTAAACGTTTTGAGGTATATTTATTGTATATGTGTATGAATGAGTTTTAGGAGAAGGACCTAAAAACAAAATATACCTAACAGTTAATAAACTAGAATGATCCATGTCATTATTTAAGTCTTTCCAAAGTCTTATTTTTGTTATTAAATCGTGTGACCAAACTGCACACAATAATCCATTTTGTAATAATTTGAGTTGAGCGAGTTAATACAGCTTTGAATTGAGCAGTAATCTCACATAAGTAACCACCGAAAACTTCTGTCTGGGGTTTTACCATTTTTCACACAATAATAAAGTAAACAATAACACTGCCAAACAAGGGAATAAAGAGGTTTTATTTATGTTATGTTGTTACCATTTATTTAATTACTTCTAAAACTTCTTTATAAAGTATTAAAATTAAAATGAAGCCTGTACTTCAAGGAGCATTTTAGGCTTCACATTGGATCTTGCCTTGCTTTCATTCAGTGCTGAGTTATTTTTAACCTTGTTATGAATTTGTAACTGATAAGGTCGGTATCTGATGAGCAGAGTACTGTACCTTTCAAATCGTGTTTCTAATCGGATAGTAATTTGATTTCTCCAATGTCATTTTATGAAAACAGTGCCATAATGGCATAAAACATACAATGCTTCTAGTAATGGACTAAACAGCAACAACAATGACTTGCACTTATATAGCACCCTCCACACAGGGTAGAGTCTCAGTCCTCTTAACAATAATAAGCCTGACTCCGAGCTGGGTGTGGGGTGGAGGGTCGAGGGGTCCAATAAGCACGTTCGTAAAGGAAGGTTTTCAGGTGGGACTTCAAAAAAGGGATAGCGGGGGCAAGACAGACAGATTCAGGGCACCATGACTGAAAGTACAACCTCCAATCGTGGAGGGTTCCAAGCGACAAGTAGGAGGCTAGTGTCAATCGAGCAAAGGCACCAGGTTGTGGAATGGGCAGTGAGGTGGTCGGAGAGGTAGGGAGGTGTCAGGGAATGAACGGATTTGGACACGAGTGTGAGGATCTGGAAGTTGACCCGTTAAGTGTTTGGTCCTGGTCAGTATGTGGGCCGCAGAGTTCTGAACTGAACTGGATTTCTGAATAGCCGAGCTGGGGAGACTAGCGAGGAGTGCGTTTGAGTAATCAAGGCAGTAGATGACAAATAGATGCACAAGAGTTTTGGTTGCATTTAGGTTAAGGTACAGTCGAAAGCTGGCAATGAGGTGGAGGAAGGCGGTCCTGGACAGGAACCGGATATGAGTGAGGAAGGACAGCTAAGTGCCTAGATTGCACACTGCTTCGGTGAGTCTGAGGGAGAGCATAGGGTAGTGGAGGAGTTTAGATCCGCAGGAGTGAAGATGGTGACGGGAGCCAAAGCGTATGACTTCCGCCTTGTTCATATTCAGCTGCAGGAAGTTTGCATTCATCAAGGCCCTGATGTCTACCAGACAAGCTGATAGAACATCGACAGTCCTGGGGTCTATCCTGAAGGAGGCAAAAATAGATTTGTGTATCTCCAGCATACATGTGGAAGTTTACCCCGTGTCTGCGAATGGCATCGCTTAGAGTCAGTAAATAGATGAGGAAAAGAAGAGGACCCAGGATGAAGCCCTGGGGTACTCTGCAGGTGATCAGGTGGGGCAGCAGGAGAAACCATTTGCCAAGATAAAGTGGAGATAATTGGTTAAGTAGGACTCGAACCATGCAAGTGCGGTCCCACTAAAGAGGATGAGGGAGGAGAGGCGGTAGAGGAGGATGACATGGTTGACTGCGTCAAACTTGGCAGAGAGATCGAGAAGAAGGAGGTGGCAGAGGGAGCCCTGGTCACAGATAGGTCTTTGTTTTTGACGGTGACAAGCGCTGTCTCTGTGCTGTGGACAGGGCAAAAACCAGCCTACAGGGGTTTGAGGAGGGAGTGGAGAGAGAGGCATGACTAAAGGTTTCCTGCAACTTTAGAAAGGAAAGGTAGGTTGGAGATGGGACGATAGTGTGTGATGAGATGGATCGAGGGTGGTATTTTTGAGGATGGGTGTCATTACAATGGTTTTCAGGGGGAAATAACCTCATCCAAGTAAATATTTCAGGCATCGTGTCATGCTATTAATACTATTGATATATTTTGCTCGTAACTTGGAAATTCTTAGAACAGTTATTTTGAAACTTCCCCAAAGGACACATATTGAGTGTGCAGAGTCTTAATGTATAACAAAAACAACAACAACAACAACAAATTGCACTTATAAAGCACCTTTCACGTCGGGAGGACGTCCCAAGGCGCTGCATAGGAGGCGTGTGACCCGAGCTGGGAGGGGAGTGTAAGGGAAGGGGTGAAACACGTAGGGGAGGTCGAAAAATTCTGGGTGGAACAAAAGGCACGGTCAAAGAGGAAAGTCTTCAAACCGGCCTTGAAAGAGGAAAGGGAAGAAACGAGACGGAGGGATTGGGGGATGGAATTCCATAGGGTCGGAGCAAAAAAACTGAAGGCCCGGCCTCTGGTGGGGCAGTTCGGGCGGGGGGCTTGGAGCAGGCCAAGTCCTGCTGAGCGGAGGGTCCGGGTGGGCTTGTAGGGGGAGAGTAAGTTGGTTAAATAGGGCGGGGCAAGGCCATGTAAGGCCTTGTAGGTGAGGACGAGGATCTTGAACTCGATCCTCTGGAGGATGGGGAGCCAGTGGAGACGGGCGAGGGTGGGGGTTATGTGGTCGCGGAGGCGGGTGCGCGATAGTACACGGGCTGCAGAGTTTTGGATGGCCTGCAGCCTGTGAATGGAGGAACTGGGGAGGCCGACGAGGAGAGAATTTCCGTAGTCCAGCCTTGAGGTGATGTATGCGTGCACGAGTGTTTCGGCAGCGCGGGGGGTAAGATAGTTGCGGAGCCTGGCAATATTGCGCAGGTGGAAGTAAGCGGTGCTGGTCAAGGCACGGATGTGGGGGAGGAAGGAGAGTTTATGGTCGAACGTGATGCCGAGGTTCCTGACTGGCTTTGTGAGGTGGAGAGTGCAACCTTGGATGTTGAGGCTGGCAGCGCCCGATGTGCGGAGGCGCTGGCTTGAGCCAATCAGGAGGGCCTCGGTCTTGCTCACGTTCAATTGCAGGAAGTTGTCCCTCGTCCAGGACTCGATGTCGGACAGACATGCTGTCAGAACATCGATGGTCTGGGGGTTGAGGGATGAGGCAGAAAGGTACAGCTGGGTGTCGTCCGCATACATGTGGAAATTTACCCCATGTTTGCGGATGACATCGCCCAGAGGGAGCGTGTAAAGGGTGAAAAGGAGGAGGCCGAGGACAGAGCCCTGAGGGACGCCGTGAGAAACTGTGCGGGGGTTTGAGGAAAAGCCATTGGAAGATACAAAATGTAAACGGTGGGTCAGGTAGGAATGGAACCAGTCAAGGACTGTACCTTGAAGGTTGAGGTGGGAGGAAAGACGTTGGAGGAGGATGGTGTGATCGACTGTGTCGAACGCAGCAGACAGGTCAAGGAGGACGAGGAGGCAGAGGGAGCCCTGGTCACAGGCGGTTAGGATGTCATTTGTAACCTTAACCAGGGCAGTTTCTGTGTTGTGAGCAGGACCTGATTGGAGGGGTTCAAGGAGTGAGTGAGTTGAAAGGAAAGAGCGGAGCTGGGAGGCAACCACTCTCTCAAGGACCTTGGATAAAAACGGGAGGTTGGAGATGGGTCGATAACTTGATGGTTGCGACGCATCAAGGGAGGGTTTCTTCAGGATAGGGGTGATGGTGGCTGTTTTAAGGGAGGTAGGGACGGTTCCTGAGGAGAGGGAAAGGTTGATGGTGTCAGAAATGAACGGGGCCAAAAGGTGGAACTGGGTGTGGAGGAGGGGGGTGGGGATGGGGTCCAATGAGCATGTGGTGGGTTTCATGGAGGTGATTATTTTTGTGATTAAAGACTGGGTGGTGGGGTTGAAAGTATGAAATGGGGGCTGGGTGGGGGTTGAGCTAACGGATGGAGGGGTGGAGGTGGAGGACTGGTGGGGGGAGGAAACCGCGGAGCGGATTCTCTCTATTTTGGATTCGAGGAAGTCCAGCATCTCCTCACAACGAGCGTTTGAGGAAAGGATCTGCGAAGTGAGGTGGGGTGGGGGGGCGGAGGAGCTTGTTGGTGGTGGCGAAGAGGAGGCGGTGGTTGTCCTTCGCTTCCAGGATTATCCTGGAGTAGAAGGCTGATTTGGCGGTGGCTAGGGCGGAGCGGTAAAATTTGATGCGGTCCAGCCAGATTTGCCGGTGGACCGTGAGGCCAGATTTGAGCCAGGTGCGTTCACCTGGCTTTTGAGGGAACGGAGGTGAGATGTGTACCATGGTGATGATCGGGAATGGGAGATGGTTTTGGAGGTGAGGGGGGCCAGGGTGTCGAGGGTAGTGGAGAGGGTGTTGTGGAGGGCGGTGGAGGCGGAGGATGGGTCGGTGCAAAAAAAGTGCCACTGTGGGAGGAGGTCGGAGGTTTCTAGGGCAGAGATGAAAGTTTGAGGGGGAATCTTCTTCCAGGGCCGGTAGAAGATGGTGGTGGGTTTGGAGGTGGAGGGGGGAGGGATAGAGGTGTTGAAAGAAATGAGGAAATGGTCTGAAATGGCCTTGTCTCTGATGGTGACGCCAGAGACGTTGAGGCCTCGGGTGATCACCAGATCGAGCGGATGGCCGTGGGTGTGGGTGGCAGTGTTAATGTGAAGGGAGAAGTTGAAAGACGAAAGTAAAGAGGAGAATTCGGAGGAAATGGGGCAGGAGGGGGTGAAATGGAGGTTGAAGTCGCCAAGAATGATAAGGCGATCAGAGGAGCCTTATCGCTAGCCTTATCAGAATGATAAGGCTAGTGATCTCTGCAAACTACTGTATTCAGCTACAGAAAGCACCACAGCCAAAAGTAACACTGTATTTCTTATCATCAGGGCCCCACAGCCAAGCTGAAAAACTCGCCTTCTTCAAATGGCCACAAAAGAAACTTACCAGCAGGGGTCCCTGGATAACCAGTTTGATTCTTTTCTCTGAAACACAATTTACTGTGGCTAAGACTTTCACTGAGGCAGAGATGGGCTAGCTCAGCACAAGCCAAAAATCAAGACCTAAAATTGCAATTTCATACTTGGCAGTGGGTTTGCTAACTGAAGCATCAGAGGAGTTTAAAGCACAATTATACAGCATTGCATTTCCCATTCCAGCCCTTAGCCTGATAAGTCATTTCTAACATTATTCTCCATTTGATACTGCATTGCAATCTTACAAGTACTCCTCACTTTCTAACACTTTTATTCTTAGCCTTTCATTCCTTTGAAGCTGTGCTTTGACAACTGATGGATTGCATGTCCGCACCTATTAACTTGTTGTCAGTGGACAACTGCACGTTTCAGTGAAAACAGGTTTTGATGATAACAGTTGTTGAGGGGATGTCAGTTTGACTCAGTTAGTAATATTCTCATCTCTGGATCAAAGATTGTGGGTTCAAGCCCCAAATTGGAAATGAGCTCATAGTCTAGGCTGACCCTCTACTGCATTGTTAGAGGTGTTGTCTTTCAGATAAGATCAGCTAAGATCCTATCTACATGTTCAGATGGATATTAAAGATCTGATTAAAACATTTAATGTGAGAAAACAGTTTCTTCTGGTTTCCTGGCAGGCAATCAGTTCGATAAACGGTCATTTATCTCACATCTAGGTTTGCGAGACTCCTCTGTGTGTAACATGATGCTGTTTTTTGCTTATAAGAGTCACTACACTTGACAGCTACTATTTTAAAGCACCTTGAGACTTTGATCTGAGAAGGTACTATAAAAGTCCACGTTCCCACTTCTTTGACGAGAAAAATCTTTGAAGAATGAAAAAGAACACAAATGTTGTTCATAATCCAACTAACTTTAAAGAGTATTTTAAACACTACATCTATAATAATAATCATAATCCTTGCATTTGATACAGTACCTTATTTTGTCTTTGAGACCGCTCAAAGCCCTTCAGACTATATTAAAATCAAGGTGACTTAAATTACAGTACACTGAAGATCTCTAGCCCCGATTTCCTGTAGGAGACCCTTTAAAGTGAACTCAGAGTCTAGGTTCTTGTGGAGCACAACTCACACCTGCAGATTTTGGCATTATTATTTTGCCCACAAATATGTAGTCAATTCACTTTACAGTAAGTTTCATGAAGCGCTTTGAGACATCTAGAAGACATGATAAGGCGCTATATCAAATTTAAGAATTATTATTATATTGTAAAGCGAATTGACTGTTTAATTTGTGTGCGAAACGCAACAGCCAGTTGCGCACAACAATGTCCCACAAACAGTCATGGATGTAGTGACCAATTTATTATTATGATCGTAATTTTTGGGGAAGGGATTACTACCCCTGAAAAGCAATCTGCCAATCGATTAACAAGAGTTTCCTATTTACTGCTGCGTAAACAGAGTTATGTAGAGTAAGGAAATTTGCCCAGTGTTTCACCCTGCCTGGGAATCGAAAACAGGTCTCTCACTTGCAAGGCGAGCGCCTCTAATCACTAAGCTACAAGTCTAAGATTGCTTAGTAATCACACACCAATATGTCCATTTATGTGTAATGGGGCTCTGATGCAGAAATTAAATAGGGTTGTGATATCAGCAGAAATATTAGGTGTGCATTTATTCATTAAATCACCAGGAATGTTATTTATTCCAAAAAACAAGGCAAACGGGATTCTGGACTATACGGCCAAATCAGTTCAGATGAAATCCCCAGAATGGATCTACACAATAAGAAATACAAATAATCCAGAGGAAATTATGAACAAATACTTGTACAGCAAAAGAGGAAGATATGCACACACAGACCTGATATCCAAACTTCTTTCATATCCAATAAAGGAAAAAAATAAAAATCCTTCATCAAATACCAATAATCTGAGGAAAATTGTAGTATAAAAAAGACGCAATGAATGTATATCAAATATGTTAACTTGTTAACTTGATACAAACTTTTTGCAGCAATTATTCCGTGCCTGGTGTCTGAGAAAATGCCATCACATTACAATTTTGGCACTGAATTTGGAAATTATTCTACTACATTGAATCCAATGCAACTTCATCTTTTAATAATAATAATCCTTGCATTTAATGTAGCGCTTTTCACGTCTTCTAGACGTCTCAAAGCTCTTCACAGAATATACTGTAAAGTGAATTGACTGTATACTTGTGGGCGAAATATGGCAGCCAATTGTGCACAGCAGTGTCCCACAAACAGTCGTGGATTGAAATGACCAATTTTATTATTATTTTTTGTAGAGGGATTATTAGGCATGTGAGTAAGGAAAAATGTCCAAGGTTTCGCCCTGATCTGCCTGGATTTGAACACAGGTCTCACGCTTGTAAGGCGAGTGCTCTAACGACTGAGCTTCAGGAGCACCACGCACGCACGCACTCACCCACCCACCCACTCAGTCTGACATCCCCAATCATTTTTCTACAGCACACTCCCACCTCTCTGCTGACTCCTCAAACCTAGTCAGGCAGTCAGTCAATGCCATAACTGTACAGTTCAGGAGCCAGGTATGGGCCAAGGATCCATAGAAACAACAGGACATTCAGTCCCTCAAGCCTGTTCAAACATGTTTAAACCAAACATGTTTATTGATGATAGATGGGGCTGTTATAGCATTGTCATAATGCAAGAGTTGTATTTCTCTAATTAGTGGGTCAGTAGGATTATATTCCCCCCCACATCCATACAGACAATATGATTAGTACGAGTTATACAGATTGCAAATCCTTTTAAACAAAATAGAGTTGTGTTTATTTTGTTAGAAAGGGCGATGTGCATTAAAATAGGTTACAATTGTAAACTGAAATGCAAGCGACATCACGCAGAAATGAGACTTGACATGTCTGAGTAATGGGGAAAAAGTCAGAGGTTTAGAGCTAAATAGCATGTTTTGGTTCAAAATCTAAAGCAAGCAGTGACATCAATAACGCAATATCAGGAAAGTACTTCAGTCTGTGGAGAATTGAGCAGATACCCTGATGAGAATTCCAATCACCTGCAAAATACTACATGCACAACTGTTTTCAGATTAGCATGTAGTTACACAGGCATTATGTTACACACATCATAAGTCAAACCCGGTATGCAGTACTGTAGGGTCACATTGGCAATACTGCGTGCAATTATTGGCACTGTAGCTTCCAAAGCACATCGATGCAATGGAGACGATTCAGTGAACGACAAGATCAGTGGTGAGTATGAGGATCAGCGGTGAGTGTTGTTGAGGACAACAACAACATTACATTTGTAGAGCACCTTTCACACTGAGAGTACGTCCCAAGGCGCTGACAGATCTTGAGGATGAGGGTCTTGAGGCGTGCCTTTTAGAAGGAGAGGGAATGAGGCAAAGAGAGTACGGGATGGAGTTACAGAGGGTGGAGTTAGAGAGGCTCAAGCCCCAATCACTGATGGTCGGATGTGCCAGAGAGCGCAAGGCCATAGAGGGCCTTGAAGGTGAGGAAGAGATTTTTGAACTCGATCCTCTGGGGGATGGAGCCAAGTGTGGATAGGTGTGATAGGATCAAGGAGCCTGGTGCGGGAGAGGACACAAATTGCAGGGTTTTGGTTGATCGGCAATTTACAGAGGGAAGAGTTGTGAAGGCCGACATTCAGGGCTTTGGGATAGCCAAACTTGGATATAATGAAGGCATGGATGAGGAATTTGGCGGCCTGAGAGGTGAGTGTGCAAGTTGAGTGAAGTTGCAGGGTTGGGGGGGTGGGGAGGGGGGGAATGGCAGAGCAGGTCACGGCATGGATGTGGGGGAGAAAGGACAGTTGAGGGTTGACTAAGAAGCCTAGGCTCCTGACTAGCTTAGGGAGGTGCAACCGTGGATGCTGATGCTGTCAGTGCCTGAGGTGAGGAGTCGCTGGGGCCAACACGCAGCCTCCATCTTGCTATGTTTAAAAGTGTCCCAATATCTTTGCCCAAACTATCATTCTGGGACAAAAACAAAAGTTGCTGGGGAAACTCAGTAGGTCAGGCAGCATCCATGGAGAAAGGAAAAAGAGTCAACGTTTCGGGTCTACAACCCTTCGTCAGAACTGGGGCTTGTTTGGAGGGAGAGGTTTCTTAAGGACGTTAAAGGGGGAGAGGCAGGAGACAAAGGAAAAGGAAAAAAGAGACAAAGAAGACAGAGGAAAAGGAAAAAAAGTGTGTTAACTGATGGGTTGAATATGTGTTAATGACTTCAGGGGGAGAAACAGACGGGGGTGGGTTTCAGACGAAACTGGGGAGAAGAGGTGTTTAGTGGTGATAGAATAAACAAAACACCAGAGAGGCAAGGGGGGTGTCTGGAGTTATAATTGTGATGGAGGGAGGGGGTGGGGGGAACTCCTATGGCCTGAAATGGCTGAAATCAATGTTGAGGCCAGACGACTGTAGTGTCCGCAGTAGATAAGATGATGTGCTGTTCCTCAAGCTTTCGCTGTGGGTCACTGGAACAGCGCAGGAGACCATGGATCGAAAGATCAGCCTCTGAATGTGAGCGCAAGTTGAAATGGAGGGAGACTGGAAGATCAGGGTTGACCTTCCGTACAGAGTGAAGATGCTCTGCAAATCGGTCTCCCAATCATTCTGGGAAACTTGTCCAGCTGCTAATTAATGTGAAGTCCTGCTACTCAATGGTTAGAGCACTTTACAAGTGAGTAACCTAGGTTCAATTCCAGGCAAGGTGAAACCTTGGGCAAGTTTCCTTACTCTGCAAGCCTAATCCCTAAAATAATATTAATAATCATATAATAATGTAATATTAATAATAATTCCTCAAAAAAATTGGGTCATTTTCAATCCACGACTGTTTGTGAGATTGCAATTGGCTGCCGCATTTCACCCACATATATAATTTACTTTACAGTATATTCTGTGAAGCGCTTTGAGACATCTTGAAGATGTGAAAAGTGCTATGTCGAAATGCAAGGATTATTATTATTAATAATTAGCCTCTGGATAAAGAAATACTTCCTGTTGTCTGTCCTGAAATTGCTCTTTGCGATTGCATATAATAATCCTTACATTTGATATAGTGCTTTTCACGTCTTCCAGATGTCTCAAACTGCTTCACAGAATATACTGTGAGGTGGATTGTGGGCAAAACACAGCAGATTCAAGAACCAGATTTATTAGATAATGATTTATCTAATCATTGCTTATTCTTCTAACATTGAGGATTATCCTCTGATTGCAAGATCTAGGAACGCACTGTGCAGCCTGACCAGAGCAGCATAAAGCTCCTGTGGATATGAAATCAACTGATTTGGCAATAAAGCCGCGCATCCTGTTTGCCTTGTTCATGCAAGCACAATATTGATAAGCCTCATGCAGAACTAAAGATACAGTGAAATTACAATATAAATGTTTATATACGTCATATATATTTCATATCTATGCAAAACTGATATACAGTATTCTTTATCCCCAAAGCATAATAGTCTATGGAATAAAGGCACATTATCACGTTTCACAGAGTACAGTATAAAGATCCATTTTCCAAAGCACTATGATATTTCACAAATGCATTGCAAATGAGGTTACATAATTTGCAACATTTGACTAATATTTTGTATCTTACACATGATTAATACCTTCTGAGATCAAGGGAAAAAAAAACTTTACGTATCTTAAAAGAGTTTTATCCTGGGATGAAGCACAATTTAAATAAACTAGAAGTCTACGCCTGTAGATTTACATAGTCCACTGGAAGGAATTAATTTAGTAGTTAACTAAATGCTATCCTTCATGATGGGAGTATTGTGTAAATGCAAGTTATTTTTTCTTGTTCTGTACATTTTGCTTCATAGTAATATCTAGGGTCAAAGATCAGAGTATATTTAACATTTTGTATAATGATCTTTGCATTTCATACAGTGCTTATAATGCTGAAACATATCAAATGCTTCACACATAATTGCTACTAAGACTATTTATAAGCCAATTTACACAATGATCCACAACTAAACATGAAGTGAATGACTAATTTAGTTGGTGGACTCCTGGACACTCCCTTTTCAAATAGTGTGACGGAATTGTCAACATCCACCTGAATGGGCAGATTAGAATTCTGGTTAAAAACTCAACCGAGGAACAGCAGGTCTGATAATACGGTGTTTCTCCAGCACAACCCTGGCGTGTCAGCCTCAACAATAAGCTGAAGATTTAATCGGTTTTAAGTCCAGTCTCCTGACCCAGAGGTGGGTGCTACCAATTGAGCAAACTAATAGTATAATTTGCATTTATCTTTGCTATGCACACAAATCACTTTCTGTATTAACAATTTGTCACTTTTAGGAAGTATTGTAAGGAATCTCTCCAATGTTGCTGCATGTCAACGAATGACTGACAGCGGGTCTAAAAACTCATCTTGGAGAATTCATCATTTTTTTCACATTATCAATGCAGCATAAATGCACATTTAGCACGGGGAATTATTAGAATACTGTTTGCTTAATAATACTGAATGATCCAACAGGCTTCATAATACAGTATTGATAGCATTGATGTCTTAGCGAGTATTCAGACCCGATTATCATCTAAATGTTAAGTGGAAGAAAATAATTTCTGTTCTAAATCAAAATTTGAATACATATCAAAATATGGGTGAAAAACATATCAGGAGAAAGAGCTTTCATTTATTTTTTCAGGTAAATTATACATCAAGTATTTACATGTGCTGTTTCAAAGTATACAAGGTTCATTGTATATGACTTATTAACTTTGAACTGTCTTTTTTTTAAATAGAAAGTAGTCCATGATCTACATGCACATATTTTCATTCACTTTCTCATGCAGGTTCATCATCAGACTGGGGTATGAAGACAAAAGGATTGGCGAGATGATTATATCTTGACTTCTGACCTCTGTAGGTATTGCTTCAAGGAACAGTAGCAAACAGGAAGAGCTGTAGTAGAGGCATGACCTTCAGTGTGGAAAGATCAGCAAGTACAGCCTGTAGGAAAAGAAAATCGCTGATTAGAAATATATATAACCTGTCGCTGCAAATAGAACTCTTGGAAATCAGATAAGGAACAAAATGCCGCAGCTGTTGAATTGCAGCCCTTTTATGTGTGTTTCCTGGAAACGAGCACAATCTTGATATATAAAAGCATCATCGTTAAAACAGATTCCCGTACAAAACAAGGAAATGTTTTCTACAGGAAACGTGTGTGGAGTCTCCAAAACAAAATTTGTTGCTCGATATATGTTACTGTAAATGCCGAATGTGTTATGCTTTGGTGTCAATGTCTCATCATGATATTGTAGTAGCCTGCTGCATGTGCCCAATGAAGTAGGAATACTAGAACAAGTCACTGAAACAAGTCCTGAATGAATTATGTGTGGCCTGCGTAATTCATACAAAAAATGATTTGCACTTTACACAAGCAATGAACATGAGAACTAACATCGACAGTTGGAGTTCCATAGCATAGTGAATAGTGCACTAGCCTTGCAAGCGAGAGGACCTGGGTTTGATTCCTGACAAGGTGAAACTTAGGCAAGTGTCCTTACTCCACACGCATCTGTTTACCCCAAAGAGAAAATTTAGTCAATCACTCCATGATTGAATGTATTAAATTACTGTACGCAATTGGTTGTTCGCTTCACCCACAAAATATACAGTGAGTCCACTTTACATTATATTCTGTGAAACGCTTTGAGATGTCTCACGACAGGATAAGGCACTATGTCAAATGAAAGCATTATTACAGTCTTGAGAAAAAACTCCATTGAAAGCAAGTGGTGCCAACATTTGGAAAAATTCACAAGCACTGGGCCTTTGGAAATCTCAGGAGCGTTACACAAAATGGTGATAAAATGACCAACTACCAGGACATCATTATTTTACATTCCTCATGTTGCATGCATGGGTGCTGTGTACAGAAATCATTCCTGACATAATTTCCTCTGTGGAAAACATTCTGAATCTGAAGCTAAAGTGAAAAGAAAAAGTGCCAAACTACAAGAACAAAACTATCTTGTCTATAGTTATTGTCATTTATTTATTTTTGTGATAAATTTATATCAGGTTCCTTTAATTGTAAAGTAAAAGCCCATTTATCCGGCACCCTCTGGACCTGGCCAATGCCAGTTAAAGTGCTTGCTGGATATTCGGCCGAAAACGCAAAAAAAGTTTTTAAAAAAATTCTATGTATTTTTCTGGATAAATTCCGGTGAATCGAATGCGGACCTTTTTTTTTGCAATGCCGGTTATACGGAAGTTATGGTTGATCGGGTGCTGGATAAACGGGCTTTTACTGTACTTCTAATCTCCTTGATCTGCTCGGATCCCACCCCATCTAAATTGCTAGTGCTTGGTCCAGCTCTCTCTTCTTTCCCCACCTCAAAGGCATCGAACTCCTACTTAACATGCCTGGCTAATTGTGTTTTATATAAAGTTCGTTGAAAGTGTGCCTCCCCCTCTGCATTGAGGAACCAAAACATTGGGGCCTCCTCTCCCCAATCCCCCCGCCCCCCCCTCTCCCCCCCCCCACCCCCACTCCTCCTCTAACTCATAGTAAAACTGTAACTCCTTACTTCAGCTGCAGCAAGTGATGTGGCTTCCATAAGGTTCTCTGCTCTGAAGGCAAATACAGCAGCTGCCAGCACTGAAACAAAACAGACAGGATTAAACAGCGGTAATACCTGAGAAAGTCCCTTAATGTCAACCAAACACCTGGGTAGTTTGCTGACAGGATGTTGACATTTGACCTAAATGTCACTACTAACACAACAAAGGCATAACAAATGAAGGGATTGTTATTATAACCAGGATTTTAATGTACACACGGCAATGATTTGTGTAGCTAAAACAAATCCTGATACATTTGCATTCCTGGTCACTATTATTCCAAACAGGCGACTCAGTGGTGAAAGACTAAAAGTGTTCTTCCTGCCCCTCTAGCAAATCAACAAAGATTGTCTAAAATGGAGAATGCAATAACCTGTTTGAAAATCTATATGGGTAATTAGCTGCTGTGTTTCACCACAGAATATACAGTGATTCACTTTATAGTTTATTCTGTGAAGTTTTGAGATGTCTCAAAGACATGATAAGAAGTTGCACCAAATGCAAAGATTATTATTTTTAAATATCTATTGTTTAAAATACTCTTCAGAGTTAGTTTGATTATGAACAATAACAGTTCAATACTACAAAAGGCATTGTAATAGGACTGCATGTTATCTATCAGTAGAGTATTACATCCATACTAGAACATAAGATTCTTAGCTGGGAGTGGGTTCAAATCACAATCTTAACCCAGCATTTGCATATTTGGCAAAATACTGTAGATGCTAGAAATATGAAAGAATAACAGAAGTCGCTAGGAACACTGAGCAAGTCAGGCAGCATCTGTGGAGATTTATTTATCATGAAGATTTTGATATTGGACATGGACATTCTATATTATTCACCACTCTAAAGCGGGCTGGATTCCTGCAGAAAACAAAAACATTTGAGATTAGTCCTTGGTCAGCAGAGTAAATTCCATTTTGCCCTTTCCCACTTGGAACTTTTTTGTTTCTTATTTAGTTTCGTTAATTTAACTCTGGAAGTGTTTTAATTTATTTTTGTCAATTGGAGTCCTGTAGCTCAGTAGTCGTGGAGTCCTGTAGTTCAGTAGTTGGAGCACTCGCCTTGCAAGCAAGAGACTTGGGTTTCATTCCCAGCAGGGTGAAACGTCGGGCAAGTTTCCTTACTCCACATGCCTGATAATAATCCCCCAAGAAGAAAAAAGAAAATGGTCACTTCAATCCATGACTTTTTGTGAGTTGCAGTGAGCAATTGGCTGCTGCGTTTTGCCCACAAATGTACAGTCTATTCACTTTACAGTATATTCTTGAAGCATTTTGAGACATCTGGAAGACGTGAAAAGCGTTATATCATATGCGAGGATTATTATTACTTTTACTATATTATGGAGAGGAAAGTGAGTTAACATTTTTGACAAAAGGTCATCGATCTGAAACTTTAACTCATTTTCCTCTCTCCATAGATGCTGTCTGACCTGCTGAGTGTTCCCATCAACTTTTGTTCTATTTTTGGCATATTTGCATTCCCCAGAGAGAATCAGTTTGTCAGAAATGATTTGGGAGAAGTGAAGAGAGAAAGTAACAGAGGCAAATCGTAACAGGCTAATGTGTCTCACTAAGCTAGAAAATCAATTTGTAGATATACTGGTCGAAGTTGCGGTGTTCCCAGCAGAGGTCCTCAGTCAGCGATTTAAGTACAAGATTTCCTATCAGTGACAAACTGCAGCACTGGAGCACACTTATATATACACTTAAAAGAATTTGACTCAAAATTATTCAATAAATTCATATAATGAACGATTCATATAACTGGATTTGCATTCAGACAGTTCATATTTTGATGCTATGTGAATCAATTTCTAATGTATTAATGATCTTAAGAATTTAAATACCGGTACTATATTCTATTTAGTTGATTAAAGTGATGCTCATTAATAAAGAGCATTACAATTTCTCTTCACTTTCATTTATGTACACCAGCAAACAAAGCTGAGTTCACACAAGCATAATATTCCAGAAATGTCTAGAAATATGTTGCTATGTAAAAATACAAGTGATACTAATTGTAGACTTTATTGTGGAACGCAGGTACATACTACGGAACTTAGTGATTTGGAACTATGCATTTATCCAGAATCAGATTAATTGATTTTGTATTCAATTAACTCATTTTAGATAAGTCGTGTAATTGGTTTGGGATTTCTAAATTCTGTTCTATAAATCAAATAATTCAATTAACCAAATGTCACTGTATAATCTATTGATCTTATTCAGCAGAATGCAGGCAGATAAAATTACAAAACGGATGAGCACAAGGTATTTCATTCATTTCCTCTACGTGTCTCTACATCATGCTGCTGTTCTCATACCAGCAAGAATCTCCAGCGAATTGTACCCCAGTATCCTGTCCCAAAGAAACAAGAGCTGATCAGTAGCTAGGTAGCCTGAGAATGCCCGCACCATCCATTTAAATGATATTCGAAGCCTAGAGGAAAAAAAAAGGTTAACATACATTGTGAAGCAGGAGTTATATTTTAACAGTAAAAGCTGCACATACATCAGGCCTAAAGTTTACAAATACATTCTCTTTCCGTAATGTTACTTGATTTCTAGAGATTTAGTTATTACATAAGAATAAGCAAGTAATTTTAGAATACTCATCCAGTACTTGCTGATTGCAAAATTCAACAACTCAGCATTTTTCTTGTGGTATATACAAGATAATGTAATGCCTCTTTTACCACAAAACAAGACCACAAAGTAAGGTACTACTTCAGAGCTGCATATTATATAGTGCCATGTTAATACTGAAGGGCATTCTTAATCCAAACCGCTCAAGATCTTGAAAATGCATTTGCAAAGAAAGCAGACCAGAAATTCTGTAGCTCTTCCCATCTGCATGTTGCAGTATTATCTACAACATATTATAACATAACATTTTAATTTTAACGAGCAATATATTCAGAGCATTTGGAAAACTTCAGACCATCGAGTGTTCAAGACCAGTTTATTGGATGTTGGCAGATCTTTCAATCCATGTGCCCAACCCTTTCGGAATACCCCTTTTATGCCTCTGATACCCAAGTATTTGTTAGTTTTTTTTAAATGCAAGAAAGAAACCTGAAACAGTCTAGCAAGAATTCCTATAAACATAACCATTTATTGATCATAAACACTATGGTATTATTTTACGTTAAAATTACGTCCACAGCAGAACATTGTGGATGGCATCTTAACAGTTTATTGGAGGAATTTACTTACGGTTGCGCTCCAATTTCACGTAGACGATAAAATAGTTGAGGGAGGTAGGTCTGAACGAGAGTCTCAAACAGGAGACAAAGTGACACAATTCCCTAAAGATAGACAATAAAAGGTGCTCTCATATCCATGCTGGATTCCACCCAATATATTTTTAATTGAAGCATGGGATGAGTAGAGGGAGGAGGCAGAATCCTACAGACTATAAATATTGCTCACTACCATCAAATTGACAGCACATAAATTCAATGACAATACTAGTCAGTTAATATTTTTGTTTTATTTATTGGGAGGGAACTTTGAAACAATCAAAGATAAATGACTTTTGTTGCATTCAATACTGAACTGATGAGTGATCATTAACAAGCTTTTCAAAATATTGGTCTATAAAAGAATTAAATGATTTGCAGACATCATGAAAAAAGAAAATTGTGCCAAATAGGATTATGATTTTGGCTAAAATTAACTTCTGTTTAACATCTTGGGGACTACCAGGGATTAAGTTGAAAGAGAAAAAAATGTTGTTTTAAGAAAAATCCTACTCATGCTGGGTGGAGAAAGGAGAAAGAATAAATGGCAACAGGATCAGTGACCGACAACATCTAATCCAAATCCTGAAATTTTCACGATATGGAATAAAGATTACCAGGCAGTTAGGTGTGCTGCTCTCACCCTGATCTGAATGCTTTTAAAACAAACTTAATTTGGAACAAAACATTTGAAACTAAATAAAGTCATGAATGAAAAGTCAAGTCATGAAAAAATCACTATGCACCAAAACTTTGGAACTCTCTCCCTCAATCCCTCCACCTTGCCCCCACCTTCCCCTCTTTAAGATCATGTCTGAAGACCTTTCTCTATTATCATGCTTAGTTACCTCCTCTCCCCCAACCCCAACTCAGCCCCATTCTCTGATACTATTAAGCACTTTGAGACACTGTCCTGTTTGAAGGGGATGTTGTTGAAAAAGCAACATGATAACCAGCTGATCTTATAGACTTATACAGGATGTATTTTTGTATCTGCGCCTCCAACTAAGCTGCATAAAGGGCACAGTGAGATTTATTTTATTTCTAAAGTCACTTGATCTCTCAGAAAGTTTGACTTCCAATTAATCTCTGGAGGTGGTTTGTTTTTGATATAACAGTTGGTCTCAAATTTTGGACAGAAAATTATAAAATATTTTGGAGTGCCATAACACAATCTTGGATAAATGATAGTTTTGTTGTGACCGATCTGAACTGAATCATAAATCAAAATGGTAAGTGAAGAATATTCATAGATCAACTACTTTGCTATATACAAAGCAAGGTATTGTTTGGATGTTTGAGTGGGCAGCAATGTCATACACTAACTACTTTCTTTTAAAAAAATAGTCGTGAAGGAATTGCTAACTTTTAGAATAAAACATTGGACATTATTTAGGGATTCATGCCAAGGTACGTGATGAGTTATGCCTTTTTAAATCCCTGAACTCAGAATCAAAGTAACTGTCAGGGAAAAAATGGGGTATAAGATGAAAGTTGACATTTCACATTCTACTCGTTTATTCTCCAGAACTATTGTAAAAGCATCTCTGGGACACACTTTTCACAGAAAAGCTATTTAGCTATTTAAAGTAATGTTTGTGTACTTGGATGGAAAGTAGGTTTAAGTGAAAGGTTCAAGTATAAACTGTGGACACGACTATCATCAGGAAAATACAAAATGGGAACAAAGCTAATCCCTGCTATGCTTGGCTTCCATCAGTTCTATTTTTTGGCGAAAACAAGTATGTTACGAATGGCTGCATTTCCTACCTACTGATTGTAGTAACCAAGTATCTCTGAAGGTTGCACAACTATTCATTTCTGAAAACAATGCAAGAAAGGAACAGATTCTTGCTTCATTTTCATCCCACCCGCATCAACTCACCGAGGGATGGGATGAGATGGAATGAAGCCTGAAGAAATATCGCACATACATCTCACGGAACACTTGGTAAAGTTTGGGGGGTTCATGGTAGAGAAAACAGAGCGGAGCAACTATAAGAAAGAAGCAACACAGAGTAAAATGTGAATTAAGACAGCAAAGCAGAACTATTAAAGATTTTGTATATTCTTTACAAAAAGGGAGCATGCCATTCTTACTGTAAGCTTAATGGGAAAGGTTAAAAAAAATGTATTACAGTAGAAGCCCGTTTATCCAGCACGCTCGGGGGAGGGTTGACTAATTGACTGTGCTGGATAATCGGGCGGCAAGTTGCCGAAAACCCAACACAAAAAATTTACTTATTTTAAAATATACTATATTAATAATATACTAATTAGTAACAGTATATTGTATAGCTACTTACCAATAAAGTTTTCAGCACATTTAAAAAAAAATCAGTAAAAACCTCCAAGTTCATAAGTTTAATAAGTGCGCATTGTGCGCATGGGCGAATTGAGCATACTTGCGATCGCTGGAATGGGGAATTGCCCCCGGGAGGGGGTCGAGCAATCCGGTTAATCGGGTCACGGATAAACAGACTTCTACTGTGCTTCTATTCAAATTCCAAAATCCTATTTTTATGTATAACCCTGAATTTCGGGTAAATTGAACAAAGCTCACGGCCCCGATTAATTTGTGTTCTTACCCATTTTAAATATGACTGTTGATTTGAATGAAAATACGGTTACTCCGGACAAAATGCCGCACTGGTCACGACTGATTGTACTCACTCAGGCCTTCAGTGTGTCCATTCAACCACAAGGGGCTGCCAGTGGAGATGGGAGGAGTCGAAGATTGATTGACAGTGGACTCCAGCCAGTCACACACGGCTGGAGTTGGGCTGTCAATCAATGAGGGGGGATGGAGGAACGTGGGCAGGAATATCATGATTGATTGACATCTGAACTGCTTGTGAAATGGTGAAGTTCAAACATTCACAAGCGGCTGCAGGCTGTCAATCACTTCAGGCCACTGCTAATTAGTCCCCTTCCTGTCTAATGGAAAAGACAATGGGAAGGAGGAAGCTCCTCTGCTGGTAGTTTGCAGCCAAATAGAGGAAAACATACTTTATTGGATACTGCAAGGTACAGAATTTTTACTTCAACCCCTAGAGTAAAATACTTGCTGTCCTGTTTGATTAGTTAACATGACTTCCAAGTGAAAAGAATATTATTACATATTTTTATACGGCATTGACAGGGTTCCCCTGCTGGACAGGAATGGCATTTCAGTTAATCTCTTAAACCAGACAAAACGGCTGTCCCCAATATATCCGGCTTAACCGGCTTTCACTGTATTTCCTCCAGCTGTATTTAAAAATATTAGGACACGGAGAATAGAATTGATATGTTAGCTTTATGAAATATTCCAGGGTTTCAGTGATCAGCATAACTCACCTTCTACTCAGGTAATGGATATTATGGAAAAATCAATGTACATTCTGAAGCACCTCGAATTCATCAGCTTGGGAGCAAACTACCAGCTGACAATTAGCTGTTACTTGCTGGAATTAAAACTACACATTTAAAGTTCTAGATGGCTCTAAATTAGCTAAGAGCTATTTTATGCAAATATGCATTTAGCACAACGTAAATTTTTAATAGCTTCATTGCTAACACAGCTTTGGTTTCCCAATTCCAGCTGCACTACTTGCTAAGACTTTGAAGCTTTTGTAGTGTATGGATTCAAAGCTCATATACAGTACAAATAAGATGCAAGTAAACATGTCAGTAGATATCAACTTCAATATATTAGGTTTAGATAGATGCTTTAATTATCAGTAAAGCCCTTTATAATACGTCAAATGTGCTTGAATACTTTATTTCTTTTGGGATTCACTACCCACCGTGTGGTATAGGAGTGGGGATTAAGAAGGATGGAGACTTATGTGGAGTATAAACACCTGCAAGGACAAGTTGGGCCATGTGATCTGCTTCCGTGCTATAACATTTTATGTAATTCTAAATGGTCCCATAACGACAGGGAACTTTGTTAAGAACATAATACAGTACATTTGAGGCTCATGGGCAATTGGTCATGGGAAGAGTGGAAGAATCCTTAACACTATTTGACTGTTAGCAAATAAAAGATTTTGCACCTAACATATCTATCACTATCTCTACTGACTACTGACTATTCGTAATGAGACTAATTAGGCACATAAGTGAAAAAAAATACTACTTACCATACATTGCAAAGCCATGGAAAGGAATCACCCCTGTGCGGAATAAGTATACTTAATTCAAATTTGACAAATAATAGACATTTTCTATATAGCCTATTAGATTTGCCAATGTTTTAGAAATCTAAATATTAAAGCTCAATATATTGCAAATGTTTCTCTGATTGGTTGCTCTAGCATAGAAATATGTGACACATTATATCACTAGTGAAACAATCTCAAACTCCTTCCCTTTTCCCCTGGATATTGATTAAGATTGATTATTTGACCTAATATTAGTGGTATCACTGATGATATAATCCTCTTTTCCCCCTTCCCCACTGACATTAAAAGATAGAAACATAGTTGTGAGTCTCATTCAAAGAGGTTACCAGAATAGCTGGTTTGGACTTTAAATTGCAAATAATGGGTAGCAATGAGCTTTACTTTGTATCCAATCAATGCTGTACCTATGTGAAGTGTTTGATGTAGAAGCTAAATGCAAACAAAAAATGCAAATATCCTCAATACTGTACAACACATAGAAACTTAGATCCAAAAGAAAATAGAGACACAAAATCCATGTACTGTACTATTGTAATCATTAAACACAGCCACCACTAGAGGAAGCTCTTCGATCATACTTACCATTCGGTGGGTAGACCACAGCATAATCTTCTAGTCCAAGTTTTCCTATATAAAAAATTTAACAGCATGAAAAAATGTAGATATAAAAATATTCATGTTGGGCTGGCTTTCATCCAAAACTCTGCAGCCCGTGTATTATGCCGCACCCGCCTCCGCGACCATATAACCCCCACCCTCGCCCGTCTCCACTGGCTCCCCATCCTCCAGAGGATCGAATTCAAGATCCTCGTCCTCACCTTCAAGGCCTTACATGGCCTTGCCCCGCCCTACTTAACCAATTTACTCTCCCCCTACAAGCCCACCCGGACCCTCCGTTCAGCAGGACTTGGCCTGCTCCAAGCCCCCCGCCCGAACCACCCCACCATCGGAGGCCGGGCCTTCAGTTTTTCTGCTCCGACTTTATGGAATACCATCCCCCAATCCCTCCGTCTCGTTTCTTCCCTTTCCTCTTTCAAGGCCGGTTTGAAGACTTTCCTCTTCGACCATGCCTTTTGTTCCACCCCGAATTTTTCGACCTCCCCTACGTGTTTCACCCCTTCCCATACACTCCCCTCCCAGCTCGGGTCACACGCCTCCAGTGCAGCGCCTTGGGACGTCCTCCCAACGTGAAAGGCGCTTTATAAGTGTAATTTGTTGTTGTTGTTTTCATTCTTGAAAGTAACTGTACTTAAAGAGTATTCATTAGCCATTTCATCATTTTTACTCTTCATGGAAGCTTGAAATTTTCAGTGCCAGTATACAACAAGAACAACACAATTATACTTACACCAAATTAATCACTCAATGTTTGGTCAAAAAATGGTCAATTACAAATACAACTTTTTTTTAAAAAAAGCTACCTTTATCTTTCCCTCTGTTTATTAGGATACACTTCCATTTATAAATGGAAACTGAATTTTCAACAGTGAAATGCCCCTCTGGAAAAACATTCAAAGTAAATAAAGTGGAAAGTTTGATTCAGCGCTGGACTTCTTATCTTGACAACCAAAGCACAAGTTTTCAATTACTGTACATTATGTACATATGTCTGCAATAGATTTCTTACCTCGAATATATGACCTAGGTGGAGAAGCGCTGCTGTAGCTGAAATGATCAAGCACTATTGTGTCTCGAGAAAAGCAAAGTAGAACCTACCAAGGAAGATAAAAGCATGTTTTCTATTCTTTGAAAGTTTTTGCCTCATCTCATGCTACATAAAAATCCACCCACAAATATAAAGATCAGACTGAAGATAGCTAATGTTGCTTTTTTCCACAGTATGCAAATTTATTATTTTCCTCATACAGTAATTCAAATATCTTCAGTATTCTACCAATTAAAAGGCAAAATGTCACAAAGAATATCTCAGGTCTTCTTCCAGATGGTTAATAAACATGGAGTACTACAGTATAGCTTTCCTTCAAGGTAAGTTTGCTTTCAATATATTCCACTGTCTTTAGCCAGTTGTCATTTAGTGATGTGAGCTACAGCTCCTTTCTGGTATCCTGGACAGTGAACACATCAAATCAGCACTGGTAAGGACCACCGTACTAATGGAATCTTACTTACAAAAATATTCAAATAACCAAAATGTCTCTTGTGAGTTCCCGGATATCTCTGAAAGTACAGATGTTCAGCATTTGCAGCCACTTGTAGTCATGTTTGAGTGGATGTTGTCTGTGCAAAATTGTGTACTTCTTTTTTCCCAGTCTGAATTGAAAGCAATGTGGAGCTGGGAGGCTAAAGAAGGCCTCCTCCACAACCCTGTACTGCAGCAGTGGAGAGTTCACTCTTGACTGTAGAAACACTGCATAAATATACAATATAGTAGTCCTCTGCAACTCTCATCTTACAGCTAAGAGTGATTGACAATTCAAATGAATGGTCCATCAGTTCATTTGGACAACTAAAAGCTGCTTTCATTTCTAGGAAAATACTTAATATAATTATGTAGTGCTCAGATTAACAGCACTAGAAGCAACTGTAGCATATTTGAAGTAGAAATTGAGTTTTCATCCAAAACTCCTCAGCCCGCATTCTCGCCCGCACCAAACTATGTATCCCCAATTACCCCTGTCCTTGCCAAACTCCATTGGCTCCCTGCCACAGAGCGGATATAGTGTTTAAATCCCTCCATTCCTCAACACTCCCTACCTCTCCAACCTCCTCACTCCTCACAGCTGTACCCACTGCGTCTGGCATCCTTCTTGTCCCTGAATCCTTCACTACACCATCAGTGGCAGTGCTTTCAATCACTACGCCCCGAAACTTTGCAACTCCCTCTCCCTTAACTTCAACCTCTTCTTCTCCATCTTCAGGTCACATCTGATGACCTTTCTCTTCGACCATGCCTACAGTCACCTTTCCCTTTCACCTGGCTCAGCCTCAGGCTCTGCCATTATTAAGTGCCCTGAGACGCTGCCCGGCATGGAGGGCGCTATATAAATGCAACTTGCTGTTCTTGTTGTGGAAATTATTTTCCTTAACAATTATAATGGTTTATAAAATGCAAAGTGATAAGGTAGCACATGGAATGGTTTCACAATTTCACATTTCAAACTAATAAAGGAGATGTGCTGCTTTGAACCCTATTTAATTCAGCAGACAGAGATTATAACCTTTCATATTATGAGGTTGTATATAGCTGAAATACATTTTACAAAATATTTCCACATCAAATTGCTTTTTTCCCTGACAGTTGTCTAGATAATATTGGAATAGACTGAAATAAAAGAGCGAATTGGGGAGAAACAAAGGAGGCAGTTTTAAAAGATAAACATTTAAACAACAAAATTACATTCACATAGCGCCTTTCAAGTCGGGAACACAAAGGTCGATGAAAGAAAGATTATCAATAAAACATTAAAATCATTCTTTTAAATGAACATTTACTCAAGATCCAATTGTTAATTACTGGTTATTACAATAAATAACAGAGGGACCTCCCCATCTCCTCTGCTGCAATCAATGACTCATTCTTAAGATAATTAAATAGGAGCTGGAGCCTTCCAGTACCTTGCCTGGCAGATCATTCTTTGTGTGCAAGTTTAATGAGTGAATGTCAGGAAAATACTGAACCACAGTCGGCATCATAACAAATCCCAATTTTCCCCTCAGTTGTGTACTTTTCAGCTAGGTCCATGGGTTGCAATCGGATTGAGAATATTGTCTGAACGTTTGCATTGTAATGTAGAAAACCTGAGGCTAAATATAACACTGCCATTACTGTGCTAACTGATCTCAGACTTGGACTTCTGAATGGCCATTTCCTTCGGCAGTAATTTGGTTTAGAACTCAGACTTCTGTTTACTAAAGAAAAGGGAATTTTTGAAAAGAAATATAGAGTCATTTTCATATCACATCACCATTAACAGAATTGCAACCTCAAACTGTCACGAACAGCAACTTGGAAATTACACTGCCTTTAATACAGATCTGCAAACACAAAGTGCAATGAACCGACAGACATAAGAAACAACAGACACATAAATCTGTCATCAAGAAACGTTCATTGTTATACCCACATGTGAATTAGGTGGATAACTGCTCTCTCACAATCAGTATTTATGGTTTGGGACACTGTTAAACATGTAAAAACTATTAAGTAAAGAAAATTAAGTGCACCAAATAACTGCTTTGTAAAATTGACAATTAACTTCTCTAAAAATGATGTTGAATTTGTATTTTTGAAACAAATGTTATTGTGCGTTTTTGAAATGAGCATTTCAATTTCATTTTAGCACCAAACATAATACCCAAGATGTGGGCATCATAAAGGAAATAACATTTTATATTTATATGGAAGAAACATGAAAGGAAACTTCAGAATAACAGTGGCTAAAGTATTAATGAATTAAAGATAAATTGGAAAGCTGACAACTGAGTGAAAAGAGATAAAGACTAGTTCTTGGATTATGCCCAGAAATGTAAGAGAAAGAATATTAAAAATCATCTTTGTTTAACAAAATTACAAAAATATAAATTCTAGAAATTTATTTTGCAACCAAGACAAGCTGAAAGAAAGTCACACAAACTTTAAAATATTTATTACCTGTTTCACTCGTACCATTTAAGCGAGATAGACAAACAAGATCTATATTGGTCAGACATTTTGAGACCGTATTCAATTCTAAATCTTTACACTGTCGAAATTGCAAACCT
This sequence comes from Hydrolagus colliei, assembly GCA_035084275.1. Taxonomy (NCBI): domain Eukaryota; kingdom Metazoa; phylum Chordata; class Chondrichthyes; order Chimaeriformes; family Chimaeridae; genus Hydrolagus; species Hydrolagus colliei. The sequence goes on along the minus strand of CM068742.1, from coordinate 56,455,698 downwards.
TCCACTTGATGAGAATTTTAATGAGAACACTCTGTAATGTCCTTCACGGGGTTAGCAATTTTAAAATACTGAGGTCCTGTAAATACAGGCCACAGGTGTTGGATAAGGAGCAATCAATAATCATATATGCTTTTCATTTGTTCAGAAAAGGCCAACAAGGAAAAGGAATAAAATGAGCTAAAGCAAAAAAAAACTGTTACAAAACGGTGGCAGTAGGGTTATCAACATTTACATTTTATTCAGCTGCCTTCTTATTCATCTGTTGTGGCAAAGAGACTGACTCAAACCACAACTGTTATGAAACATTGCTGTGCGCAATTGGCTGCCAAGTTGTGCCCACAAATATACAGTCAATTCACTTTACAGTATATTCTGTGATGCACTTTGAGACGTCTCAAACACATCATAAGGTGCTATATCAAATGCTAGGATTATTATTATTATTATTATTATTATTACTCATACTAACAGCACAAAATCATACAAAGTTTTCCCTGAAATTATAAGGATCATTAAACATGTTAGGAAAAATAGTAAATAGTGAGGAGGATAGTAGTCATCTACAAGAAGATATAGACCAAACGGTAAAATGGGCAGACACATGCCAGATGAAGGTTAATGTAGAGAAATATGAGGTGATGCATTTTGGGAGGAGAAATTAGGGGAGACAATATAGGCTAGGTAATACAAGTTTAAGGGGTGTGAAGGAACAGAGAGACCTGGGGGTTTGTGTGAGTGATTCTTTGAAGGTGGCAGGACAGGTAGACAAGGCTATCAAAAAAGTATACGGGATATTAGGCTTTATAAATAGGGGCATAGAGTACAAAAGTCAGGAAGTTCTGACTAACCTCTATAAAACTTTGGTTAGGCCTCAGCTAGAGTACTGTGTACAATTCTGGTCACCACACTTTAGGAAGGATGTTAAGGCATTGGAAAGGGTACAGAGGAGATATACTAGGATGGTACCAGGAATGAGAGACTTCAGCTATGAGGAAAGGCTAGAAAGGCTAGGTTTATTCTCATTGGAACAAAGAAGGTTGCGAGGAGACCTAATAGAGATTTTTAAGATCATGAGGGGATTCGACAGAGTAGATAGGGAAAAACTGTTTCCACTGGTGGGCGTATCAATGACTCGTGGTCACAGATTTAAAATAGTTTCAAAAAAAAGCAGAGGGGAGGTGAGGAGAATTTTTTTTCACTCAGCGAGTTGTTCAAATCTGGAATGCATTGCCTGAAAAGGTGGTGGAGGCTGATTCGATAACAAATTTTAAAAGAGAGGGAGACATTTATTTGGGGAGGACGGGCTTGCGAGGTTATAGGGAGAGAGCTGGGGAGTGGGATTAAATTGCTCTTTCTAAAGAGCCAGCACAGACTTGATGGGCCGAATGGCCTCCTTTTGTGCCGTAAGATTCTATGATTCTGTGATTTATTAAAGAGGGAACAAATTATGCAATGTACTAAAATATCAGCCTGGTTCTATGATCCTCCACAGATATCTCAATTCATCACTCCAAGAAAGTGAGCGGGTTCAAGCCCCATGTCAGGATTTGAAACTCACAATCTAGGCTTTCAATGTAATGCAGTGCTGGAGGAGCACTACATTGTAAGCGGTTGTCAAGACCCCTCATGGCCCTTCACACGATTTAGAGTAAAATGTGGTCACTGTACTTGCAAACAGGGGACGACAGCACACAGAAATCTCCCACCAAACAATCATGAAGTGAATGAGCAAGATGCTGGGAGAAATTTCCTTCTTTATTTAAATAGTAGCATGGGATCTTTAGTGTCCACCTTAGAACCACAAAGGACTTCAGTTCAATCATCCGAAAGACAACATCTCTTGATAATGCAGCACTGCACCAGCACTGCATGAAATGGCAAACTAGTCTGTGAGCTGAACGTCCAAACCTAGGCATCAGGTTCGACCCCCAACTGTCCTTCCTCCCCCACATCAGGTCCCTCACCAGCACCGCTTTTTTCCACCTCTGACGGATCGCCCGTCTCTGGCAATATCATGGCCCAAAAGCCACTAAAACCCTGGTCGATGCCTTTGTCACCCTCGGCTAGACTATTCCAATGCCCTCCTCGCCGGTCACCCCTCCACCACAATCCAGAAAATCCAACTCTTTCAAAACACTGCCGGCCGCATTCTCACCCGCACCAAACTTCACTCCCCCATTACCCCAGTCCTTGCCAGACTTCACTGGCTCCCTGTCCCAGAGAGGATCCATTCCAAAATCCTCACCATTGTTTTCCAATCCCTCCACTCCTCTGCACCCCCTACCTCTCCGACCTCCTCTCTCCTCAAACCAGCACCCGTTTCCTTCGCTCCACCGGGTCTGGCCTCCTCCTTGTCCCTCAAATCCTCCGCTCCACCATCGGCGGCCGTGCCTTCAGCCACTTCACCCCGAGGCTCTGGAACTCCCTTCCTCATTCCCTTCGCCTCACCCCCTCTCTTCCCAGTTTCAGGTCTCAGCTAAAGACCTTTCTCTTCGACCGCGCCTTCAGTCCCCTTTCTGCCTCTGCACCTGGCTCGTTCCCGGGATCCGTTGTTGTGAAGCACTCTGAGACACGGTACGGCACTCTGAGGGCGCTATATAAATTGAAGTAGTTGTTTTATATATCTATATATATATATCTATATATAAAATACTTTCCTTCAGTAGAATTGTATAATGGGCCCAGAACACCTTCTGTAGATGCAGATCAAACAGGGTTAACAGATGAAACACAAAACTGAGTATGTACCTAGCTTTTTATGATGGTCAAAGCTTGCTTTTGCAAAATGTAACAATAAAATAATTAGAAAATAGTCTTGAAATAACCTATTTTAAAAAAGTGATGCTTGAAAAATAATGCCAAACATGAAGCAAAAATATAAAACTGTTTCCTATACTTTCCCAGTGTTTCAACTGACAACATTTTCTATCAAATTTCCTGTAAAACAATAATTAGAGCTGAAATAAGAAAAATATTCATTTGTGTATATTCACCAAACTCAGAATTCACTCAAAATGTTTCAACTGACCTGATATAAGTAATCTTCAAACACAAAATAGTAATCATCATTACTTGCTGTCAGCTTCACATCCTGGATGAAAAAGGGGAGAAAAAATGTCAGAAAATAACTCAATTTACCTGTATCTCTTGCCCAAAACATCTATTGTATTTTGTTTTTGAGAGAGGGGAGGAAACAGATGGAAGTTTGCACCAATCAATGTAAGGGATATCAATGAATAATTATAATTAATGGAACTAGCGTATTTTGGGGGCTTGAATGGCAATTTGGAAATAGTAGTCAAATGTTCCTTCTGCTCTTAACAACATTCCTTAAAATTGCTTCCGTAATCTTTCTACTAATTGCAGCAGTTTTGAAGATGTGGACTTAGTTTGGGATTTCCTCATTGTAATTTTCGAGGTGTGCATCAACTTTACTCAAACGTTCCACAGTAATTGCATTGCAGGACGGCATCCTGGACCTCATTGGTTACAGCTCTTGCCTTACATGCGAGAGACTTGGGTTCAATTCCAGGCAGGGAAAAACCTTAGGCAAGTTTCCTTACTCCACATGCCCAATAACAATCTCTTAAAAAAAATTTGGTCACTTTGGTCACTACGACTGTTTGTGGGACACTGCTGTGCGCAATTGGCTGCTACGTTTCACTCACTTAACAGTATATTCTGTGAAGCGCTTTGAGACATCTAGAAAATATGAAAAGCGCTATATCAAATGCAAGGATTATTATTACTGTAATCCATATTAATAAAATGACGATCTCTGTCTGTTGGTGTGCGCTTCAAGAAGGATCTCAACCAATTGACCTAGAGAGATGGTTTACACCTCATCTGAAAGGTCTTGCAACTGAGAGTGACACGGGCATATTTGTTTTCAGGTATCTCCTATCGTTTCTGGGTATGGCCTAAAATGTGTTTCAGCTTTGTGGTTTTTTACTGCAACAAAAAAATAATATCATATTTAACCACAGGTAGTTCTTAAAAAAACTTGCATGATTGCAACCCCACAGTTATTTTATAATTTTCCTTTCATTATTTATATTTTTGATCAAACAAATTCTAAATGGTTGATTGGTGGCCTCGCCGGCTGACCATGGCATCTTGGCATCCTGTGTCACGTAGCCAAGCAGTGGTGGGAAGAAAATTACCCAGACAAAGCTAAGCTTTAGGCTTTAAACTTTAGGCCTCCTTTAAGCCTGCTCCGCGTCCACCGCCAACCATCGGTGGCTAGGCTTTCAGCCTCTCTGCTCCCACACTGTGGAACTCCATCCCGCAGCCCCTCCACCTTGCTTCCTCCCTTTCCTCCAAGTCCGGTCTCAAGACCTTCCTCTTCGACCGTGCCTTCAGCTGCCCCACTAACGCTTCCACCTCTCCCTCTCCCACTCTCCTTCCCCTTCCCCCTACTTCGACCCTCTACGGCCAAAATGAGTCCTCCTTCAGGAGTTTGCCTAAAGGAATATAGATAAAGATGAAATGTCTGGCTATGTGTCTGTCTGTGTGTCAACCTCCATTCCATGTTGGATCCTTTGGTTGCAAACGAGGCTGCGATGGGTACAGCTAATTTTAGAGCTCAGTAATGTTATACTGTACACCTATGAGGACTCTATGTATCCCTTTTTTTTGCAGGAAAACTGCATAATTTAAGAGTTCAAGTGTGAAAATGAATGCAACACATTGGATGTTGGAACAATGTGATTTTGTGAACCTCAAGAGATGAACAAATTAAACATGAGATATTTTCACAGTCCACAAGCAAATTGCACAGTATAATGCAATGGTTCATACTAATAAAAGTTACTTTTGAAATTAATCAACACTCAGCCCACTTTTGCCAGGCGAAATAATTAATGGTAAAAATGCTAAATTTGTATAAAAGACTGAGCAGCTGCTGCCAAGTTACTCAATGTGCAAGTGATGCAAAAAAAATTGTAATGAGATAATCAATCCATCTGTGCAGAAAGTGCACCATTCAGAATCTAAATTTTTACGGCATTTTCATAAAGAAAATTGCTTCCACTCAGTGTCCTGCAGGCAGGGGAAAAAAATGTGCAGTTTTATATTGCTGTATTAATTTCAAATGTCTCAGGCAGTTCGGAATAATAATCGTTGCATTTGATACAGTGCCTGCCACATCAGGAGACATCTCAAAGTATTTCATAGGCTTCACTGTGAAGTGGATTGACTGTATTTTGTAGAACACTTCAGTGGTCACTATTTGTAGGAAAACCCTACAGCCATTACCTAAAGAATTATTGGTCAGTATATCAAGAACTACAACTTACTTTCCTTTGGTAAATTTCTAGTTCTGTGGTTCATTCCTTTGAGGATTTCAGCTCACCCAACCCTGTCTGACCAGATTAATGGGGGGTAGGATGGTGGTGGTGGGGCAGGCCAATGATTGGGAAGAGTGGGGCCAGAGGGAATCTTCATGTAGACCAATGGAAATTTTTAAAATATATATTTTTGCTAGGTACGTATTCCAGAAACTGGAGTCCAGTAAGCCGAGAGTTTTACTCTTTGAATAAAACATCTTCCAATTACATTTCACAACGTTTGAGGGAATGTCTCTTGTAAACGAGCAAGAAACCTAAAACAACTACTGTATTGGGAAAACTCAAACTCTGCCACTAAGCAATTCAACACTCTTTTACTTAGTGTTATAAAATAATTTCCTCTGCTGAAATTCTGAAGTGTTGGTCTAACCAACGGTACATGTAAATAACCTGACTAAATTATATTGAAGGCTCAAAGTTTACCAGATGCAAGGATTGTTACTACAGTATTATGATGTATATCTTATTCATATCTTTAGGTTTATTTACTCTTTGCCCACAAATATACAGTCAAATTCACTTAACAGTATATTCCATGAAGCACTTTGAAACACCTAGAAGATGTGAAAAGTGCTATATCAAATGCCTGGATAATTGTTGTTTGTTATATATTGACACAACTGAATTGCCAAAAAGGTAAATTAATTCAGTTCAAATCAGCAGCCGAATGCTATTAGAGACTGGTGTGCTGGGAAAGGCACCCTAATAAACTTTTAAGTGCAAACACCCAGGATACTCTAACACATATGTAGTGTATGGGCAATATGAGGACTTATCAACTGCAACTATGGATAGAAATCGGGCCAATCTATGAAGCAGTGGTAGTCAGCAGTGGTCCAGCTGAAGAGATAGCCATGGATGTGTGAGAGAAACCTCTGCAATCAAGAGTGGGAGGAATTTGGAGCACACCTCTGACAGCAGAAGTCAGATATTTCTCTGAGACCTCAAGAGTATTCCTACAAGAACAAAGGAGATTCTGATTTAAAACTGACTTCAGCTGGGAGATTCGTTTTTATGTATTCAGTTAATTGTTTTATTGATTGTTTATTAAATTTCTTGTTGGTTATCATTCACAATGACTTGTTATTACCATAAAACCAAATTCTGCTACATTCAGTTTTTCCTTATTTCTAATAAGGACAACAATAGATTTAAATAAGATAATTGAGTTTCATACCTTGTAGATGAGACTGTCGACCAAAAGGTCGTGCTGAATCACGTTTGATTTCAGCTGGTCATAATATAAAGAATCCTGCAGATATATAAAAGTAAAATGGTTACTTCAAACATCCCCACAGGTAAATGAAACAATGTGTGAAGACATTGCTAAAATGAAGACCAAAAAATAGACCAATTCAATCGTGACCAGTACAATAATTGTGGTGTGTGAAGAACAGCTCATTTTCAAGTTATGCAATTTGATTGCAATCCCATATCTGACCAACTTTGCACTACAATCCAATTGTATGCCCTTTACACTTAAAACACTGTCCTTTCTTCATTGTAGTCCCAGCACTAGGTACAACTGTTGATAAAAGTGTATCATATAAACCCCAAATTGTGGGAACATACATGTATGGAAACAAATCACAGACAAATGTAGAAAACTAAAACTTCAGGTCATGAAAATACCTCTTCAGTATTGGCAGAAACCAATGCATTAATATGAACATCTGGTTTCACATTATTTGTGTGAAATTGCTCATGATGCTTGGAATAGCAACCTATTTCAACAGTTTCTTCCCAATATATTTTAAAGGGGGCCAGAGTAACAGTCAGAAACAGATGAACAACTCAATCCTATATTTCAAAAATAAATGGATTGCTATATAAATCATTTATCAAGCCAAATGAACAGTTTCTTTACAATGGCTATTTAAAAAGCTGAACATTTGATGTACAGAATAAAATACGCTTCATATTTTGTTTTCGGCAGCTGATCTGGGTTATTAATAAAGTTTGTCCTCTGTGTATTTTATTAATCATGCTAGAAATGTAAAACATGTTAGGAGCCATTCAGCCCATTATTATGTGTCAGTGGCTGCTCACTCAAGAAATTATCCATTCTAAGGCCCAATTCTCTGCTCCTTCCCTGTGCAGCACCTCTAATCCCCTTCATCTGCCTCTGAAATTCTTTCTGAAATGCTCCAATCAAATCTGCTCTAACAGGTACCCATTGCAAATCATTCTGTACAATCCTTTGGGAGAAGAGATTCTTCAGAACCACTTCATGATCTTGGAATACATGCCCCCTGTCGAAGAGACAAGCCTCACCAGCAGAGAGGATGTCATGATTAATTCTCTCAACCCTGTTCATTATCTTAAATGAATCCCTACAGGTTGCTTGAAATCCTGCGGTCTGCAATCAGCTCTGGATTATTGTGGAGATGCCAGACTCAGGAAAGCAGAGAGCCAATTCAGCCCCAAGGGGACACGCTTATCTCCACTCGAGGAGCATAGCTACCAGTTGGTCATTTGACATCCGACAAGACTAACTGACAATTATAATAGATACTGAGAAGAGATATTGGTTTTCTGCAGCTGATTACCCGGACAGCATCTGGGTAATTAAAAGCAATTATAGGCAATGTAGAAAGATGTGAAAGTATGAGTTTGATCAAGGCAGTAAGAGAAGTCGTGAGATGAAGGAAGCAAATTAATAAATTTCTGCTCAATGTTGTCACTCATATATTTATAAAAATGTTGAGAATGGAATCACTGTCCCATCTGCAAAGATCATGGTCTGAAAACTGTTAACCGTCAATATTAGTCTAAAGTTCTACCTCCAAGATCACAGTCAGTAGCAGCAGGAAGTGAAGAACCACAAAACACACAGAATATCAAGGTTGAAAACTCATGGGGTAATTCTGAAAGAGCAGAAGCAGTAGAGTCCAGTCAATGGCACATAAGTATGTTTGCATTCAAGAAACTGTTCTCTGTGCAGATGGCAGCACATAATTGAAGTACACAGAATGAGTTACATGCTTAACTACTAAATGCAATGAACAAGAAAATGTCAGATCTCAGCATTTGGCACCCTATAGCCATAATAGAATAAAGAACAAAACAAGGTGTATTCAACATAGGCAGGAATACTCAGGAAGCCTTTTTTTAAAAAAAAAGTCAGCGTTTTTGCCTTCCATGTTTTAAACGTTCACTGTTGTGCAATAATTAGTTAACTTAACCTCAAGAAAAGAGGGGAGGAAAGGTTATCCATCCATCTTAGATATTAAAAAGTTAGAGATTCAATAACCTTTCCTCAGACCTCAATGTTGTAACAATTTTACTAATGGATAAATACATTATCAACAACTCCTCACAAGGAAGTCACTTCTGCTGCAACCTGAAATATTCTCCAATCCACCAAGTTTAATTTAAATCATGAAACATTTATCAGTCCAAGAAAATTTAAGATTTTTTCAACTTTGACTTATTTTTATCAAAGCCAACCTACCTTTGCAAATTAAATGCTTGCAAAAAGAATTTTATTTAATCCTATTCTGCAAAGGAATATAAACACCAGAATTTTGCATAAGAATTTTTAAATTCATTGAATTTGGTATACCCTGAATAAGTGGTTTGAATGAGGAAAACAAAGTATGCAAGAATACTGTATGAAGTTATACTATTGATTGAAATAAAATTTTCACATAATTATGTTTCATCAGTTTTCACATACGTGCACTTTCAGCTACTCCACCTAATAGACTGCAATTACGTATTCACTCTGTGACTGTTGTAATACAGTAGTTCTATGTGAAATTGGTTCAAACAGTCTCAAACCAGTTATCATTGTAACTAATCTTCATTAATTATTGCATCTGAAAAAAATGACTCGACAAATTTATATGGTGCACTCAATTAATGGGGACGGCATTGTTGGAAAATCATAATTAATGTTAAATGATTTACAGTATTTAACTGTGATACTCCAATATTATTTTCATCTTTAGAAAATTAATACCATTTGTAAGGAGTGCCACAATCACTTTCTTAATTTGAAAATATTCTTTAGTGCTAGAAATTAAATAAAGACGGAATGCTGAATAAAACGTTTTCAGTTTGTTAAGTTTATTTCTGAATATTGAACACCTAATTTAAAGATCCAATTTGATAGTTAATGATTTTGGGTTGTACAGCTGGAGACAGATTGTTGGAACACTGTCCTGGACAAGAAAGTATTAACTGCAGTACAATAAATAGAAATGCAAATACAGCACTGTGTTGGAGATCTTTACAACCACAATAGTAAAAATAATAATAATCCTTGCATTTGATATAATGCTTTTCACGTCTTCTAGATGTCTCAAAGCGCATCACAGAATATACTCTGAATTGATTGTATATTTATGGGCAAATGTGGCATCCAATTGCGCACAGCAGTATCTCACAAACAGTTGTGGATTGAAAATGACCAATTTTTAAAATAAAATTTTGAGGGATTATTATTAGGCGTGTGGAGTAAGGAAACTTACCCAAGGTTTCACCCTGCCTGGAATTGAACCCAGGTTTCTCGCTTGTAAAACAAGTGCTCTAACTATTGAGCTACAGGAGATCTTGCAATGACAATTTCTGCCTCTAATTCTCCTGAAGTATCTAACGCTTCCTGTAATATTGTTCTACAGGCATAGGCATTTCTCCAGTAATTTTGTCCTTTTTGTTGCTTCAGTTGCTCAAATATAAAGTGATTGGACCAGCAGTTGATTTCAATATATCAACAATACCATAAGTCAAAATAGTGAGGGTCAGGAGGCTGTTTGATGAAAGCAGTAATAGCAATCGGGAGAAGAAAACCCATCTAATTTTTGCACTTTCAAGCCCAGGGTGTTATTCGATTGTAGCACCTCAATTGCTTCCCCATCAAATGCAATGATTATTATTATTATTTGAGATCACCATGCACAACGTATATCAGCAATTCAATCTAAACATGCATGATAGTAAATAATGGCTCTACATAAGCAGTGTCTTTATTCACAGGACATCAGCAAAGCTCCAAATAGTAATAACTAAATGCAGATCAAAAATGACTAACATGGCCATGAATAATTTGAAATTCTCTTATTATTTATCCATTAGTTGTCAGATTAAACAATTCAAATATTTAGTTCAAGGTGTCAGGTGGCTCTGTGAATATGACCAGATGGGTCATACTTTTCAATAATGCAGTTACTTTTCACAGGAAAATCTATGACAAACCATACAACAAAAGAGCAAAGAAACTGAGATAAATGCACCACTGAGTACCTCAGGTGCTAAAAAATATCTTCAACCTTTTTCCTATGGTTAGAACAAAGATGGGACAATAGATTGACAATAGTTAGGTCTGCACTTTTATTATACCTACATCCATTTGTCGTAATTCTTCCTGCAAGTCGCTATTTGTAAATGTCTTTATTTTGTTTGCTATTATTATGCAATGACCCAGGTCATGGCTGCTGATGTGATGAACAAAACATGTTCAAAGGAAAGGAAGCAGTTTTAAGACTTTGCAGATCATTTAATTATTCATGAGTTTGGTGTACTTGAGGTCCATGACAATTAAAAATAAACACAACAAATTAAAATAGACCCTAAACTTCAAATATCTTGAACAATATACTTGATTAAACCAGCACAACAACAACTTTAATTTAACTAGCACCCCTCACGCAGGGTAGCGTTCCAGAGTGCTTGACGATGGTGGAGCATGATGCCAAGCCAGGGGAGGTATCGGGGCTTCGTGGCTGAAAGCACGGCCTCTTATTGTAGAATAGAGAGCATAATAATAATAATCCTTCCATTTGATTCAGCGCTTTTCACATCTTCTAGACATCTCAAAGCGCTTCACAGAATATACTGTAAAGTGAATTGACTGTATATATATATGCGCGAAATGCAGCCGCCAATTGCGCACAGCAGTGTCCCACAACAGTGGTGGATTGAAATGACCTATTTTATTATACTTTTAGGGGGGATGAATTATTATTAGCCGTGTGGAGTAAGGATACTTCGCCACCCTCCTCTCCACCCTAAACCCTCCATGTAAACTTCTCGACCCACAATTGTGAAGCGCTTTGACTCTAGAAGATGTGAAAAGCACATTAAACAACTACAAATGCAAGTATTATTATTAAGATGCTAGTTAATATATACTTTTTTTAATAAAAGGCATCAGGACTTTCTTTGGTTCATGTTGTTCATAACCATCAAAAGCACATCTGCGCTGTGGTAAACATCAAGAAGGCATTGTGCTAGTTCTACAGTGATAAACGAATGTCAAAACTGTAGAATAAGGGGACAACCATCTCATCAACCAAAAAGTAGTCAAAAGCACTGAATAATTAATTAGGAGCTCGGAAGGGAAACCCTGAAGTGAAGAAACTCTGTTTTAAATATTATTGCTGATTTAATTCTGTTTGGTAATGCATAAAATTGTTCACTTCAATCAACGACTGTTGTGGGATTGCTATGCGTAATTGGTTCCCACGTTTCGCCCATGAATAAACAGTCAATCTACTTTACAGTATACGTATATTCTATGAAGCGCTTTGACACGTCTAGAAGTCGTGAAAAGCGCCAATGTAAATGCAAGGACTATTATTATATATAGGATCTATTATAGTAGGTTCGCAAACATTCCAAAATATAACATAGGACATTGAAAAAAAAGTCAACTTATTCTTTAGTTTCTATGTTACTTTGAATTTGGCACATATGATAGTCTCAATAGCCTACATCGTCACTTTTGAGTCAAAGGGTTAACCCTGAAACACGGCAGACAGTGACATTTAATAAGGTTGAATATCCAGGAAGCTACAAAAACATGCTGCACAAATGGGTTTCATATAAGTCAGTGGAAATTATTTACCATTATAAGATTCAGAAAAGGGAGTGAAACCAGTGGCTACTTACCTCCATTTGATTGCTGATGTTTAAAATGAGAGTCCACATGTCAGCACGCAGGCCTGTTGGACAGCCTTGGCGAATGTACTGTTGAGCTGCAGCACTGTCTTGTTCAGACAAAACTACGGGTAAGCAAAGTACAAACACTGTAAACTGGAAGCTGCATTAGATCTAACTTTATATGTTATGACAGTATACTGTATTTTTCTAATAGAATTATACATAATTAGGGAACTGTAAGAAACCAGATACAGGCTCTCAAAATATAAAATCTGTGTAGTCACAACGCACTTCAGTATTGTAAGTAAAGGAAGTAATCAATCTTACATTTTTGTAGTGTCTATATTAATCACTAATTACAAATGCAATGTCCTGTTTTGGTAGGTAACCACGGTTAGATTGCACACAGCAAAGCCGTACAAACTTATCCTTTAGTTTGTAAGTTACTTTGAATTTGACACATGTGACAATCTATGCATCAGCACTTTTGATGATGCTAATTTGATTCCCTTTGGTAACACATAAGATCTATTTATAGTCAATGACCAATTAATCTAAGGAATTATTGGCAAGGAAACTAAAATAACTCTCCTATTTTCAAATATTTTCCAAAATACAGAAAGGTGCAGCAGCCTAATCTTGAACTCGAATCCCAACGTGGATCTTAATTTCATAACTTTCCAACCAAGAGGCAAATGTGTTACCAATCTAGGACATGTTCGGAACCAATCTAAACATGGATCAGCAGAAGGCGATTGATATGGTGCCACATAAAAGATTGGTTGAGAATATCGAGACACATGGTACTAAAAAGTAAATTGGAGGAAATAGAGGTTCTGAAAGATAGAGACAGAGGTAACTAGGTTCCTAGGTTGGCTGTTAATGTCAGAGGCATGTCTCAGATTATCTGATGGGACCACTATAATTTTCAATCTATAATGATAATTTGGAAATTGGAATGGAGGAACATTTTGAGAATGCAAAATAGCACTGTTTGGGGAAGGGGATGGAACTAATTATGTCCTAAACTATGTTGTGAAACAAGACAAATTTAGGAGTATAGATGGTAGATCTTTAAAGATGGTTGTGAATGTAGAAAAAGGGCAAACCAGGAAGTGGAATGGAGGAAGTGGAGCTCCTGTAGCTCAGTGGTTAGAGCACTCGCCTTACAAGCGTGAGACCTGTGTTTCGAATCCAGGCAGGTCAGGGCGAAACCTTGGGCAAGTTTCCTTACTCCACACGCATAATAATAATCCGTCCCCAAAAAAACTATTAGAAATTGGTCATTTTCAATCCACGATTGTTTGTGGGACACTGCTGTGCACAACTGGCTGCTGCATTTCCCCCCCAAATGTACAGTCAATTCACTTTAGAGTATATTCTGTGAAGCGCTTTAAGACATCTAGAAGACGTGAAAAGCGCTATATCAAATGCAAGGATTATTATTATTATTAAGTGCATGGGAGCACTTTATCCTAGGATCATTAAACATATATTGCATGCCAGACTATGTAATTCAAGTCAAAATAATTACCATACTACAATAGTCTTCATATGTAGGGCTGGTTTAGCAGTAGCTGCTGCTATCAAGAGGTGTGGCAAAAGAAGTACTTTATTGCAAGGTGTTGTTTTCTTTCCTCCCTTCCCCAAAGCTAAAAACACATAAAACCTGCCTAAAATTAATATCCTACTTCTCTCAACCTTTAGAATTCAATACAGTATTCCAATATTATTCGCTGGCTCATATGAGTAATCTGAGGTTGACAAATATTCATTTAAGAATGAGAAAATTATCCAATTGGAAATTCTATCCAGAAACTCACTCACTCTTGGTGAGAGCTATTATCGGAATATTCTTGGATAGCTTCTCTATATTGGAGATAGTCAATTACACAAATTGCAAATGGTTGATTCATGGATGAAAAAGTAGTAGAGATAAGAAATGTCGAATTCATCACTCTTTCCTTCTATATTCGCCATTCTACAGGTTGTTGCCTCATTGGCATTCCTTACAAAATACAAAATTCTCAAAAGCAAGAAAATGGGTAGTGCCTGAACTAGTGAAAAAGCGCTACAGTAAAAGCTTGTTTATCAGTGACCCGATCAACCATAACTTCCATATAACCGGCACCTCGAAAAAAAAGGTTCACATTCGATTAACCGGAATTTATCCGGAAAAATGCATACATTTTTTCGAAATTATTTATTTATTTAGTTTGGGGTGTTTTCAGCCGAATATCTGGCACGCGTTTTAACCGGCATTGGCCAGGTCCCGAGGATGCCGGATAAATGGGCTTTCACTGTATATCAAATGCAAGGATTATTATTATATTGTTACTATTGTTATGAGGCTATGATTGACTCATTAGCTCCTGCACCCTCTTTAAGCAAAGTGTTTCACTTCCTTGCGGGAACTTGATAAGAGGGGGACAACATTCACTCGTCTTTGCAGTCAATACAACTCTTAACTGTTTCTCTGTGTACTCACTCTTACCTTTTTGGCCAAGACGTACGTGGTCACTTTCAAACAAATCTGCAAAAAGTGTTCGATAAAATTTTGTTAGGGTAGTTAGTAACAGAATATTTAAACATTTTCATAGGACTGTTTAACTGATAGCTTTACCTCATAATCCCATAAACTAAATGATTTGAAATGTAAATCAGAAAACATTACCTTTATACATAAAATGCTATAAGAATAATTCTGCAGATAATTTATCAAAACAGGACTTCAGCATTATGTGCAATCATATTTAATGCAAATTATGTTCTGGCAACGCAAACACTGAAACATGGAATAGACAAAAAACAAATCACTATCTAAATATTAGGGAACGGCAATATGGGATTTTTCCGGATATGGATATATCGGTTTGCTCATACCTGCTTAAACCGATCTATCGAGTTTTTATACTGCGCATGCGTGTGCATTCAAAGTGCGCGTGCATTGATGGCGCGCGCGCATTTATGGTGCGCGCTCAGTCGCGGTGCGCGCGCATTGACGGTGCGTCCGCACTGACGATGCGCGCGCAGTCGCGGTGCACGCACATTTCGAAATGCGTGCTCTAGGTCCAGAAAGTTTGTAATGTTGGTGTCAAGGTCTGTTGAATTATACGATGTTGTTTGCTCCCTACCTCCCCCTCTCCTTCTCTCCCTCCTCTCCCCTTCTTTCCCCTCTCCTTCTCTCCCTCCCCCTCCACTCTCCCTCTCTCCTCTCCCTCCGCCCTGTCTCCTCTCCCTCCTTTCCCCCTCTCCTTCTCTCCCTCCCTTCCCCCTCTCCCTCCCTCCCTCCCTCCCCTCTCTCCTTCTCTCCCTCCCTCCCCCCACTCTCTCCTTCTCTCCCTCCCTCCCTCCCTCCCCTCTCTCCTTCTCTCCCTCCCCTCTCTCCTTCTGTCCCTCCCTCCCTCCCTCCCCTCTCTCCTTTCCCCTCGCTCCTTCTCTCCCTCCTTTCCCCCTCTCCTTCTCTCCCTCCCTCTCCTCGCTTCCTCTCTCCTTCTCTCCCAACTTTCCCCCTCTCCCTCCTTTCCCCCTCTCTTTCTCTCCCTCCCTCTCCTCTCTTCCTCTCTCCTTCTCTCCCTCCTTTCCCCTCGTTCCTTCTCTCCCTCCTTTCCCCCTCTCCTTCTCTCCCTCCCTCCCTCTCCTCTCTTCCCCTCCCTCCTTTCACCCTCTCCTTCTCTCCCTCCCTCTTCTCTCTTCCTCTCTCCTTCTCTCCCAACTTTCCCCCTCTCCTTCTCTCCCTCACTCTCCTCTCTTCCTCTCTCCTTCTCTCCCAACTTTCCCCCTCTCCCTCCCTCCCCTCTCTCCTTCTCTCCCTCCTTTCCCCTCGCTCCTTCTCTCCCTCCTTTCCCCCTCTCCTTCTCTCCCTCCCTCCCTCTCCTCTCTTCCTCTCTCCTTCTCTCCCTCCTTTCACCCTCTCCTTCTCTCCCTCCCTCTTCTCTCTTCCTCTCTCCTTCTCTCCCTCCCTCTTCTCTCTTCCTCTCTCCTTCTCTCCCAACTTTCCCCCTCTCCTTCTCTCCCTCCCTCTCCTCCCTTCCTCTCTCCTTCTCTCCCAACTTTCCCCCTCTCCCTCCCTCCCCTCTCTCCTTCTCTCCCTCCATCTCTAAACACAAAATAGAACACACACACACCAAAAACAAAATCTAGAGATTTATTCTCCTCCATTTCTTGCTTGAAAGTAGCATGTAATGTCCACGTGTAAATGAGATCTATTACAATAGAAAAGAGAGAGACAGACAGTCTGACTGTTAGAGTTAGAAGCCAGATTATCACTGTTTCTATGTGTGTGTCTGACTAGACACACTAGTCTAGTCAGATATTACAATAGAAAAGAGAGAGACAGACAGTCTGACTGTTAGAGTTAGAAGCCAGATTATCACTGTTCTATGTGTGTGTCTGACTTGTTCCACCCCAAACTCTTTTACCTCCCCTTCGTGTTTCACCCCTTCCCAAACACTCCCCTCCCAGCTCGGGTCACACGCCTCCTGTTCAGCGCCTTGGGACGTCCTCCCGACGTGAAAGGCGCTCTATAAATGTAAATTGTTGTTGTTGTTGTGTGGAACGGAAGGCTGGCGCCATGTGTATGGTGGTGTGTGGCGGGGAGGTGGGGGGGGAAGAGAAATTTTATCTAGTTTCCTTGCAAGAGGGATATTAGTTTTATCCACCCACATGATTAAAGATTATAGGTAGTTGCTGTCAATACTCTGACTGAGAATCGTGTAGTAATGAAGGAAACCCAACCCAGTTTAAGTTTTCCTTTTTAAATGGAAAATAGATATTTTTGTTGATTTTTTAGCAAGCTTTGACCACAAAAATGGCTGATTTCTAGGTTATACGGTCACCATGGAGGTCACTTCCTACATACCATGGCAACCTAAAGGTTTCCCATTTTATACTTCAATACATGATTTAAAAAAGTGAAAAAGAGTTTAATAATGAGAACTCATTTTAGAAATAATAGGAGAAAAACAATTCTTACCGATTAAAACCATGGACCAGCAAGCTTACATACATTCTTCTGTAAATTACAGTAATCCAAATACAGTAGAAGCCCGTTTATCCGTGACTCGATGAACCGTAAAACCGGCATTTCCGTAAAACCGGCACACCCAAAAACAGTTCCCATTAGATAAACCGGAACTTATCCGGAACAATAGCGGTGGAGCATTTGTGATTCATTGTCTCGCAGGTGCAGTACTTCGGTTTGCCGCTAGAAGCGACTAGGGTTATCGGCTTGCCGCTACTAGCATCTACGGTTATCGGCTCGCCGCTAGTAGAGTCTAGGGTTATTGGTTTGCCGCTAGTTGAGTCTAGGGTTATTGGTTTGCCGCGAGTAGTCTAGGGTTATCGGCTTGCCGCTAGTAGGACTTTAAAGTCGCGCTACCATTTTTTTCACCCACTTGGCGTCCTCCATTTTAAAATGAATCGCTGGACAATAAACCTCAACCGGTAAAGGTGAGAAGCGCAAGAGAGTAGTTTTAACAATAAGTACCAATACAATATTCTGTTATTATCTGTTATTATTTAGTCTGGTTTGTATGGTGTGTATGGTGCGTGTTAAAAGAACTTAAAATTTTTTGTGGTGGGTTTTCGACAGCGGGCCGCCTGAATATCCGGCAGGTGCTTTAACCGGCATTGGCCAGGTCCCGCGGGTGCCGGATAAACGGGCTTTTACTTTATCTGGCTTTCATCAAAAGCTCCAAGAATCTTCAACAGTTGCAAAGGACTCACCAGCAGGTATCTGTATCGAGTCATCTATGCCAAGATGTCCATAGTTTAAACCAAGTTCAGCAAACAATTCCCTCTTTGTACAACAAAACAAAACATCTATTAGACACAACTGGCCTCAAAGGAATCTGTTTTTCAGCTCGAGACAGGTTTACCCCTCAAGTCAAAGATCTTACTGAAGCAAATCCGCAATTCTAATAGTAATTCTTGATTTCTCCAAATGTTGGCCTTTGTATTTTTAAAGTATTTTTTCATTTATGGAAATCACTAACTCCCCCAAAATTTAAGATAGAAATGTTTTACTTACCAGCTCAGGAAGACCTTTTACTGGCAAAGGAATATTGATTAAACCCCAGTTATAGCACAATCCATTTTGATCACCAATGTCATAATTGGGATTACGAAGATTAATCAGCACCTAAAACATGATTTGTATTAACAAATGATTCAGCAAAGAGACACAATGAAAAATACATCTTGTTTACTATTTTTCACTTACTTCTTGTAATATATGGCATGCATTCATGGCATACCAAATGCTAAAAATGCAATCATGCAGAAGCTAATATGTAATCTGAAACTACTCTATATTCAATGATACAATTAAAGATTACAAGATTAAACAAAGTGGGAAATCTTACCTCTAAAAAATCTTTAGGAGCATAAACTGGTCGGAATTGGCTCAAATCTAGAAAAGTGCATAAAGCACATGTACATCTCAGATGCTAGTTTTGAAAATGTAGCACAAATAAATAAACCAAAGATTACAAGCTGCATTATTTAAAGGGCAATTTTGATTTGGCATCAATATTTAACAACAGACTTTATAATGTCTTGCAATCTGAAGAATTATTACAGTCAAAATCAGCTATATTCAGAGCAATTCTATTTAGGTTAATGTTGGGGAGGTGGGGGCTGCTTCAGAGTGGATCAATTCAGAGCTTTCCAACCAGGAAA
This sequence comes from Hydrolagus colliei, assembly GCA_035084275.1. NCBI lineage: Eukaryota > Metazoa > Chordata > Chondrichthyes > Chimaeriformes > Chimaeridae > Hydrolagus > Hydrolagus colliei. Next base: position 56,436,784 of record CM068742.1, on the reverse strand, counting down.
AATACAACAACAGCCAAGAACTGAGGTAGTGCACAATGTTTTCCCAGATTCCTGCCCTGTTTTTTTTCAAAAATACCTGTCTCTTTATATATGAATAAGCAAGTTATTCAATTCTACTACAGGCACATCAATGAAGAAAGCTGATAATTATTTTAAAGCTCCACTTTTTAAAATATTAATCAAAATATACCTGGTTCATCAGTTCCCATCTCATTCCATTTGTTCAAAACTTCTTTCTGGTCATCTGAGGATCGCTGTATGGCAAGAGGGCAAAATTTACCACATTAATTAAACAAATGTCTTAAAAGTTTCCAAAATTGTCACTTTAATAACAGTAGCACTATATAAAGTTCTACAGCTACATATGTTAACTTGAGAAAGTTGAGTTACTCCTTACCTTTTGTGCTAGAGGAATATTCAGCTCTGTGCACATACTATTCAAACTTTTCAGAACACGTTTCTCCCAATACACCTGAAGGAAAGGAAACCATCAATATTTCAGAAGCAGTACTGATCATAGAAACATATGATCAATAACTCACACCAGCATTCAGTGTATATAGGCTTTCCATGTTATTCATCATTCAAGAGACCTACCACGCGTGGAATACTTTTCAACATTTACATTTTTGATTCCAGATTCCTTTAGATGAGCTGATCTTTGCAGAGGTACGTCTTCAGCTAAGTTAGTCAATATTGGAGGGTTTCAATTAATTTGAGTAGCTGTGGGCTAGGCATGGAAAGTAAAATGTAGCCTTTTAAAAACAAATTAGCTATGAACAAATGTATTAAGCCAAGAGACATAATAGACATTCCAGAAATGAATTTCCGAATCCATAAACATCAATAAAGCACTTTACATATAATAAGTATAATCCTTGCATTTGATATACAGTCGCACCTTACTACATGCATGTTTTATGCTGTGATGCTATCACTAAGAATGAACTCAACTGTTACAGGCTTTTTTGGGCCAAGACTTAGAGAAAGGAAGTTCTCAGGGTAATCACTAAAATTTGCATGTTACTTTACACATGCACAAATCTCTGTTTATTATTCTAAAATGTAGCATCAATCTATTTATTGTCGATGCTTTTGCTGTTAGTATAACTATTTCACATCTGTCACATACAAAAGCTCATTTGGTTCCTACTGGACCTTTTGGTCAGACACTATATTACTCAAATAGGTAATCTTCTTTTATGTAGATTATAATTTTAAGGGATAAAAGCACTCCAAGTTATTACTTTTGATGACTCAATTTTTTATAATAGCTGGACTGTGCAGTATGCTACTTTACTGAATCAATTTTTTTTTAACCTGTAAGGTAATAATAATGTCCTTACATTTGATATAGCGCCTTATCAAGTCTTTGATACGTCCCAAATTCCTTCACAGGATATACTGTAAAGTGAATTGACTGTATATTTTGTGGGCAAAAGGCAGGAGTCATTTGCGCACAGTGGTGTCCAAAAACGGTCATGCATTGAAGTGACCAAATTTATTATTTATTTATTTATTTATTTTAATCATTAACAATATAGATTGGATGTGTAATGGTGGCTACAAGGAGGGAAATCACAATTTCTTGTTAAAGGTGACAACAACAACAACATTCCATTTGACAAGAAGATTGATTAGGGAAAGGAGATTAGGCGGAAGGAATCTTTCAATCAGGCCTGGTTGATGGCCACCAACATTGATATTGATAGCTATCCAATTCCAAGATGTAAACCTTTTTCTATGTACATTCATTGCACGGCAAACTTAATACAATATATAGCAATATGGAAAAGCTTTTTAGTAAGGTGTTTCAATATGGAGAAATATTGCACGTCTTTTAAGTCACTCAATCACTCAACCCAGTTAGTCTCCCATTCCATATCAAATACTTTTCTCATATACTGACTATACTACAACGTGATCTGTTAGGGACAGCTAACTAGTTTTCAAAAATCATCTGAACCAACCTGTGCTCGCCTCATGTATACCAATGCTTCCTTAATGTGTTCAACTGGGGCAGACGGATGAGCCGATGGAGGAAGGCTGCATATGGAAAAGATTTACAATTAGAACCCATGGGTCTTACAGTTTGGTGCAATACAGCATTGTACACTTCCAAATGTTGGAAAAGAATTACTCAGCAAAGGGCTTTCAAGCATAGACCTCAGTTGAAAAGCAGCAAGCTGAAGAGTTAAGCGTTTACGTTGGCTGCAATTGCCTTGTGGTACGCAACCCTGGTGTCAGGTTCGACCCCCAACTGTCCTTCTTCCTCACATCCGGTCCCTCACTAGCACCGTTTTTTTCCACCTGCGACATGTTGCCCGTCTCCGTCAATACCTCGCCCCAAAAGCTGCTGAAATTCTGGTCCATGCCTTTGTCACCTCTCGGATGGACTACGCAAATGCACTCCTCGATGGTCTCCCCTCCACCACAATCCATAAAATCCAGTTCATTTAGAACTCTGCCGCTCACATTCTCACCCACACCAAACTGAACAGCAACAACCTGCACTTATATAGTACCCTTCCTGCAAGGCAGCGTCTCAGAGTGCTTACCATTAAAAAAAATCTGCAGCTAATGAAAATATTGTAGTGGTGTCAAATATAATAATTTATTATATAATGTACACCATCAAAAGTACCACCACTATCAGTGCTGCAAACCAATGCAAAAATACCTGTTCAAAGTGACATGACATGCAATAAATAAACCTATTCCTTAGATCAAACTAATTTTTACTCCCTCATAAATACTTTATTATTTTGGTCACCTAAACGATTCCCGATTAAGAAGGAATTAACCAGGTCTAATAAATAAATCTCAGCTCTGTGCTGTGAAAAATGAAAGTTACAGTCATTGGTGGGTTCTGTTCATGTATTACTCTGGGTACAGGAAAGAGTGTTGGGAGAAAGACGTGATTATACTACAGAAAAGTGCGGAAATATCAAGTCTGAAAGGAATTGAGCTGGAATAGGCCAGAAATGGTAACAACGTAATATAAGGAGTTGAATCTGAAATGAAAGTGAAGCTGTTTGGAGAAAGGACAAAGATGAGAAAGCTTATCAAGTAATAAGTAGTCCATACATTATACAGAGATAATACTAAGTTATTGTGTCTAAAGAATTTCATGTACAACATTAAATATTTATAATAATTACTCTGCATTGAACCGGTATAATCACTTGTGGCTAAACTAGATATATTTAACATACGTTGCAATGTATACTCTATTTGGCAGCAATTGTGGAAAAGTGCTGACATAATTATATTCATTTTCAACGCCTTTCACGGCCTTGCCTCCTCCTATCTCTCCAACCTGCTGTCCCCCTATGAACCTGCCCGTCCCCTCCGTTCAGCGGGCTCCGGTCTGCTCCATGTCCCCCGCCCAACCCAAAAATTGAAAAGGAAATCATTCGGTCAATAGCAATGCAACTCGGAATCTAACTAAGAATACACTTCTATTGAAAAGTAGATTTATAACTTTTTGCAGTTACTCAGCTAACAGCTGCATTGTATGTTTTACATTATTATTAACTGAGTAATTAACTGAGTAATATTGACTGAGTAATTTAAAGCTATTAATTACAAAATATATTTAATCTTTGCTGAATGGCTCTGAACTTTCAAAGGATCTGGACCAAATAAACACAGAGGAACTCCATATGGATTTTTACTTAATTGTAGGATAATGTACAATGGAAGAGTAAACATGACATGTGTATATACAAATGAATGAGCGCCAATTATCAAAGGTGGAAAAGAAAGCAAGAATGAGATTATTGATCATTCAATGAAATGTTCTGTCAATGTGACGTTTTCCACAAAAGTCAATTAAATACCACAATGTATCTCAAAGGTATTGACAATAAATCAAAGTAAGTTATTCTCGCTGCTTACAATTCACTGACGAGGTCACACCTAAAACACGGTATGCAATTTTGCAATTTTGTTCAAAAGAGTTCAGAGAATTACACTAAACAAAATTATGGGGCTTGAAGCTCTAAATCATAAATTCAACATTATACTGTAACAGCATTGAAGATCTTCAAAATAAACTGCGTCTCATTTTTCTGCCACAAAATACATGTCTTGGCTTGAACATAATGGGAAAATATTTTTAAAAAGCTAAATTTACTGTTGTCACCGAACAGTTATAAATTAGTTAATGAGAATTGTGGGCATCTATGATCACTTTTCACCTGTTTTTGAGGTGTTTCCTGAAGCTATGGTAACCATCATCAATCTTCTTTTGAATGAAATGATCAAATTAATCTTACCTTTCACCTTTTTATAAACTGCCTTTTAAAATGTTTAGCTTCCCTGAGATGGCACACTACAGAGTATGTACAGTTTTAAAGGACTCAGTCTTCCATCCTTCAGTCAGTTCCCAATTTCAAATACACTTTTAAAGAGATGAACAAAAGCGTTGTCTCTTCATGTGGAAACAAAAAATAAAGGGATGATCTATCAATGACTGATCTTCTGCATCTCTCAGTAATCAGCTCATAACAGTACTAAAAAGAAACAAGGTAATTTCCTCTCTCGAAGAGTGGGTGGCAGATTCAACACAAACCCCAAGTAAACATTTCATTTTTTTCCTCCAAAAATCCTGAAATATTCAAAGCATGAGAAAGAGGGGAGAGAAACCTAGACACAATTGTATATTGAACTCAGCAGGCCGGTAATACATATAGATATATTTGGAAAACATACACATTGAGCTCACGGTAGACAGCATTCTGCAGCTTTTTCTCCCAACCTATAAAACAAGAAAAGAAACTGAGAGCTATAGCCACAAATGTAGGGTACTTTCTGGCTCCCTATCTGGAAAAGGACATTGAATCACTTGCATTCTAAAGTTAGGCAAGAATCAGGCTGGATACCAAGGCTTATTTTGTTATATTTAGTCCTTCAAAAACAATGTATTATGTTAAAGGTATTAAATACATCTTCAAATATGAGATATTTATATTTAGCACCAAATTAACCGATGACAAACCAGATAATTCCACAATCCTTGCTGTCAGTCATCAGTCAGATTTCTTCTTTGTTCCTATTATTACTTCAGTACAGTACATTAAAAGCCTGTTTTTCTGGCACCTGATCAACCGTAACTTCCGTATAACCGGCACATCAAAAAAAAGGTCCACATTCGATTATTTTATCGGAATTTATCCGGAAAAATGCATTATTCCAATTTTTTTTGAGTTTTCGGCCGAATTTCTGGCATGTGCTTTAACTGGCATTGGCCAGGTCACGAGGGTGCAGGATAAACAGGCTTATACTGTATATTGCTTTATTGTCTTCCATTGATATTATATAATTTAAAATTACATAACCAAACTATCTAATGTAATAATAATGCATTTGACATCAAGCAAATTTGATATCAAGCTTTATCACGTTATCAAGACATCTCAAAATGATTCACAGAATTTAATGTAAATGTAGAATTAGTACCTGATTTCTGCAAGAATAGCTTCAGATCTTCCTTGAGGGAATCAATTCGAATCTCTGATTTATGAAGACTTGTCTGCAAAAAAGGCAGGAACAGAGGTTGACAATTCTGGATGTTAATTACGGAATGAAAAACAATGGAAATGTATCTCAGAAGGACCACACTGCAATAAATGTAACTTCGTCAACTAATCAAAAAAGTTGTGAAGCTGTGAGACTGTAAAAAAAATAATTTATGCCCAGACGTACTTTTATACTTTTTATACTTTTAACCAACTAACAAAATGAATAAAAACAACCCCTAGGGAAACGCAGACTCAGCACAATGCCAGTTGCATCCTTATCTGAGTACTTCACAGGAGCAGGGAAACAGTAACTTCACACCTTGAAATAAAAGAGACATCGTCTAAACCAGACACCATCTGGAGATAAGCTTGTTTTTACCTGAATCATCCCCAAACCTGGGCCCCTTTCCTTTATTTACTTACATTGTGTTATAAAGTTTAAAAGTTACATTCTTGTAAGATAAGCTTTAGAAATATATCTTGTGTGATTCAGACAACAATAACACTCAGCATATGAAGGACTAATCAGTAGATAACATTTAACCATGTTAGACATGGATTGATTGATGTCACCATTCAAATAGTTGTTGGCGCCAAAAAACTTTTGTAATTGCCTTTGTGTGTACTGAAAACCTCAGCCCTTTTTGGGTATAAAAAGGCTGCATTAACTGACCACCGGCAGCTCATTCTTTTGACTGTCCGGTGCTCTTAAAGACTGTTGACTTCTGGGAATCAGCTCTTGCTAGCAAATAAACTTTACATGCTCATTACCAATGGTGTATGGTCTGTTTGCAAGACAACGGTTTTGGGACGAACAAAAAGTTCAACTTCACAAAGCTACCCTATTATCTAAAAATATCATCATTGTAATGGTACTGTATTTGGTCACTCTGCATTTGTTGTATAAAGATGTAATTTGTTGTTGTACAGATGGCAATTAAAATGCTCAATAATATGACATGTATCGGTTTACCTCACACTACAATACATACCGTGATACTAATTTAATAAAATAATGCAAATGTCACTATCATTACTTCTAAGATAGAAAGAATTATAACGAGGTTTTTATTTCATTTCAGTGATACCACCGAGCTCGGAGCAGCTACTGAATTCAACAGTTAACAACGTACATTTATATAGTGTCGTCCACAATACGTGGGCTCAAAACTAACATGAAGAGTTGAAAAGATGTATATAACATCGATGACAATAGCTTTGCCAATGTCAAGAATAAAACTCGCCTCCTCAAAACTATATCTCCAGTCTGCTGCTTCTGATATAATAATAATAATCACGTTGTTGAGATGTCTCAAAGCGCTTCACAGAATATACTATAACGTGGATTATCTATGTATTTTTGCGCAATATGCGTCACCCAATTGCGCACGGACATCAAAGGTGCTATATAGACATGTATTTGTATTGTAATTAGGGTCCGTCGATATGGAAATTTTCCGATATCGATATATCGGTGGGCTCATATCGATATATACCGATATATCGATATCGCCGGGTTTCTTTATTTTGTGTATGCGTGTGCATTCGGAGGTGCGCGCGCATTCGGATGTGTGTGACATACCGATTTTTTTTATATACCGAATTTTTCGATATACCGATATATTCAAATTTCCAATATCGGCATATCGATATGAAAAATTATACTGATATAACCGATATATCGATATATCGCCAGACACTAATTGTAATATATAATCACAATTGATAAGTTTCCCAGGAACCCAGAAGCTGTACAGATAAGATATTCTGGAACAATTATCCAGGATCCCATTTGCAGATCTCAAATCAATACCTCAAACAGCAGTTGATGGTGGGAGCTGAAAGCAAACTAATTAAACAGCCAAAGCAAAAAAATCAGTCCACAAAATGCTGCCACTCATCTCCAAACTACAACTCTTGCACTACGTTGGAGGCAATCATGCAACAACAACAACAACAAATTACACTTATAGAACGCCTTTCACGTCAGGAGGACGTCCCAAGACGCTGCACAGGAGGCATGTGACCCAAGCTGGGAGGGGAGTGTTTGGGAAGGGGTGAGACACGAAGGGGAGGTCGAAAAATTCGGGGTGGAACAAAAGGCACGGTCGAAGAGGAAAGTCTTCAAACCGGCCTTGAAAGAGGAAAGGGAAGAAACGAGACAGAGGGATTGGGGGATGGTATTCCATAGGGTGGGAACGGGTGCAACTACCAAATCACCAAAATAACTACTGTAAACACTCATACAGCAACCTTTTGGCAACATCTTCCTCAAAGTTTCACGTGAATGCAGATGATGCCCAAATCTACTTCTCCAAGTCCACTGATGTTGTGTCCCCTTGACTGACAGACGTCAAGGCCTGGAGGAGCCTCAAATCTGTGCAGCTTAACAGGGGCAATGTCTCATTTCCATCTCTGATCTTCTGAACAACCGGGTCCCTCACAAACTCACTGAAGTAATGCCAACTGAAGCATTCAGTTCAATCTGCAGCTCACTTTCTTCCTTCACATTCAATCCTGACCACTTTTCTTCATACAATCTGTCATCGAAACCCTAATTTATGCTCTGTCACCTCTCGACTAGAGTTCTCCAATTCACTCCTTGCCGGTCAGTCCATCTTGTTCCACTATCTAGAAGATACAGCTGTGATCCAACCTCATCTTCATGCTGCATCCTCACCCACACAAACTCCACATACCATCACCCATCAATCCTCATCAGGTTACACTTGTCACTGTTGCTGGTGCCCTGCTCATCCATGCCTCCATTGATAGTCTTAAACTCTCAACCTCTGGAACTCCCTCCCTCTTATGGCTTCATCTCACCCCCTCTTTATCTGTCGTAAATCCCACTTAAAAATCTACCTCTTTGACTGTGCTAACAGTCAGTCACATTCTCTATGGGGCTGAACTGCTGTAGAGGAGACCACTCTGGAAAAAACAGGCAAGTTCACAACAAGACATTTAGTGCTGAACACGTCACAGAATTACAAGCGATGGTCAGGTGTGCAATTCATTTGATCACATTCTCCAAAATATACACCCTGTTCCCCCATCTTCCCTTCAGAGCATCAAACAGTTCCTTAAATAAATCCTGTGACTTGGCTTCAACCTGATTCCTCGTAGTCAATTCTTCTTTGTATAAAGAATTACTTCCTGAACTCGCATTCTGTTATTCTTGCTGTCTTAGTTTAGCGGTTCTGGGTTTACTGTCCAGCACCTTGGGACAACCTCCGGTCATGAAAGGCCTATAGAAGTGTCATTTTGCTGTTGTTTACGTTCTCCCATCATGTTTAGACATTTTATATATATCTGTCCATGGTCTTCTATGAAACGATTTTCCAAGACTGTAAAACCTGAACTTATCTCGTCACTTCTCATCGCTCATGGTTTGAGCCTCATTCTTGTCCTCCACCCTGTGCCACAGCAAATCAGATCTGTGCACAGAACTCAGAGCATTCCTGTGAGCCAAAGACCAAATGGGTACTCCCACATACACCAAATAGGTAATCCCACTTGGACACGTATCCTTCTGTATGGTTAGCATATTATTTTTTAAATTATTTTCAACGTTTCCTACACAACAAAAAATTACATTTACTGTATATAGAGCCTTTCATATTAGGAGAATGTCCCGGTGCGCTGGACAGTTGCATCTGATCTGGGGGTTGGATGAGGGAGGGGGCTACGGGAATGTGGGAAAGACGACTGAAGGTACCATATTGAGCCAGACTTGGAAGGGGTGAGGCGGACGGGCTCCGGGATGGAGTTTCAGAGGATGGGGGCAGAAAAGCTGAAAGCCCGACAACAACAACAAATTATATTTGTATAACTTCTTTCACGCCAGGAGGACGTCTCAAAGTGCTAGACAGCCAGGAACATTCACCCCAGCTGGGGGGGGGGGGGGGTGATCTTCAATTAATCCTTGTCTCCAGAGGCTGGGTGATCGGTCTCCAATACATCCATCAATGACATGCATTCTGCCCCAGTATCTCCTGCCCCCTTCCCCATGTGCCCCACCTTGTGTCCTCCTGTCCTGCCCACTCCCACACCCTGTGCCCCCCCTCCCCCTGCCCCCTCTCCCCCCCTCCCCCTCCCCCCCGCACCCCTTACCCGGGCCTCCCGCTCCAGCTCCGAGTGCAGGTGTGTTGATTTCAGTTTCTGCACCACGTAGGCGATTGTGGCTGACATTTCCCCGCCATCGGCCAGCGCCTCGCCCCCCGCGACCACCACCGTCCCTCCCTCCATCACTCACTCCGCTAACGCGTCCGCCGCCGCTTCCTGTCCCCCGTCTCCCCGCCCGCCCGCTGCCGTCTCCAGGCAACGGTCCGCCGCCCGGCAGAGTCCGCCGGCCGCGCAGCGCCGAACAACGGTTCCGACCACAGACAATCCGCCCGCCCCCCACCCCCAATGATCACACAGAGAGGGGGACCCTGTGTACACACACACACACACAGCTCCATGTATACAGTGGGGTGATAGAGCTCTATGTACAGAGTCGCGGAGACCTGTAGCTCAGTACTGTAGTTAGAGCACTCGCCTTACAATAATTATTATTATTGTTATTAGTGCATTGGATACAGCGCTTTCCACATCATCCTTGACGTCCCAAAGCTCTTCACAGAATATACTGTAAAGCGAATTGATTGTGTATTTGTGGGCGAAACGCAGCTGCCATTTGCGCACAGCAGTGTCCCACAAACAGTCATGGGTTGAGTGACCAAATTATTATTGTTCCTTTTTATGGAGGGATTAACATCAGGCGTGTGGAGTAAGGAAACTTGCCCAAGGTTTCCCCCTGGCCAGGAATCGAACTCATAAACATGAATGGTCACACACAGATAAACGCAGTCTGTGAGCGTGGTGAATTTGTGGAAATCCCAAACTGTTTTCGGAGAACGGTTTTCGCCTGAAAGGCTAAAAGCGAAAGACTTGGGTTCAATTCCAGGCGGATCAGGGAGAAACCTTGGGCAAGTTTCCTTACTCCATACGCCTAATAATAAACCCTCAAAAAAAAGAATATAGATGCCTGAAAGCGCCATATCAAATGTGTCTCGAGCAGCTTCGTTCAACCACAAAGGGCTGCACGATGAAGATAGGACGGGTGACATTGCTTTTGATCGACAGCGGACTCCAGCCATTTACCAGTGGCTTTTGGCTGTCAATCAGTGAGTGAGTGAGTGAGTGAGTGAGTGAGTGAGTGAGTGAGTGAGTGAGTGAGTGAGTGAGTGAGTGAGTGAGTGAGTGAGTGAGTGAGTGAGTGAGTGAGTGAGTGAGTGAGTGAGTGAGTGAGTGAGTGAGTGAGTGAGTGAGTGAGTGAGTGAGTGAGTGAGTGAGTGAGTGAGTGAGTGAGTGAGTGAGTGAGTGAGTGAGTGAGTGAGTGAGTGAGTGAGTGAGTGAGTGAGTGAGTGAGTGAGTGAGTGAGTGAGTGAGTGAGTGAGTGAGTGAGTGAGTGAGTGAGTGAGTGAGTGAGTGAGTGAGTGAGTGAGTGAGTGAGTGAGTGAGTGAGTGAGTGAGTGAGTGAGTGAGTGAGTGAGTGAGTGAGTGAGTGAGTGAGTGAGTGAGTGAGTGAGTGAGTGAGTGAGTGAGTGAGTGAGTGAGTGAGTGAGTGAGTGAGTGAGTGAGTGAGTGAGTGAGTGAGTGAGTGAGTGAGTGAGTGAGTGAGTGAGTGAGTGAGTGAGTGAGTGAGTGAGTGAGTGAGTGAGTGAGTGAGTGAGTGAGTGAGTGAGTGAGTGAGTGAGTGAGTGAGTGAGTGAGTGAGTGAGTGAGTGAGTGAGTGAGTGAGTGAGTGAGTGAGTGAGTGAGTGAGTGAGTGAGTGAGTGAGTGAGTGAGTGAGTGAGTGAGTGAGTGAGTGAGTGAGTGAGTGAGTGAGTGAGTGAGTGAGTGAGTGAGTGAGTGAGTGAGTGAGTGAGTGAGTGAGTGAGTGAGTGAGTGAGTGAGTGAGTGAGTGAGTGAGTGAGTGAGTGAGTGAGTGAGTGAGTGAGTGAGTGAGTGAGTGAGTGAGTGAGTGAGTGAGTGAGTGAGTGAGTGAGTGAGTGAGTGAGTGAGTGAGTGAGTGAGTGAGTGAGTGAGTGAGTGAGTGAGTGAGTGAGTGAGTGAGTGAGTGAGTGAGTGAGTGAGTGAGTGAGTGAGTGAGTGAGTGAGTGAGTGAGTGAGTGAGTGAGTGAGTGAGTGAGTGAGTGAGTGAGTGAGTGAGTGAGTGAGTGAGTGAGTGAGTGAGTGAGTGAGTGAGTGAGTGAGTGAGTGAGTGAGTGAGTGAGTGAGTGAGTGAGTGAGTGAGTGAGTGAGTGAGTGAGTGAGTGAGTGAGTGAGTGAGTGAGTGAGTGAGTGAGTGAGTGAGTGAGTGAGTGAGTGAGTGAGTGAGTGAGTGAGTGAGTGAGTGAGTGAGTGAGTGAGTGAGTGAGTGAGTGAGTGAGTGAGTGAGTGAGTGAGTGAGTGAGTGAGTGAGTGAGTGAGTGAGTGAGTGAGTGAGTGAGTGAGTGAGTGAGTGAGTGAGTGAGTGAGTGAGTGAGTGAGTGAGTGAGTGAGTGAGTGAGTGAGTGAGTGAGTGAGTGAGTGAGTGAGTGAGTGAGTGAGTGAGTGAGTGAGTGAGTGAGTGAGTGAGTGAGTGAGTGAGTGAGTGAGTGAGTGAGTGAGTGAGTGAGTGAGTGAGTGAGTGAGTGAGTGAGTGAGTGAGTGAGTGAGTGAGTGAGTGAGTGAGTGAGTGAGTGAGTGAGTGAGTGAGTGAGTGAGTGAGTGAGTGAGTGAGTGAGTGAGTGAGTGAGTGAGTGAGTGAGTGAGTGAGTGAGTGAGTGAGTGAGTGAGTGAGTGAGTGAGTGAGTGAGTGAGTGAGTGAGTGAGTGAGTGAGTGAGTGAGTGAGTGAGTGAGTGAGTGAGTGAGTGAGTGAGTGAGTGAGTGAGTGAGTGAGTGAGTGAGTGAGTGAGTGAGTGAGTGAGTGAGTGAGTGAGTGAGTGAGTGAGTGAGTGAGTGAGTGAGTGAGTGAGTGAGTGAGTGAGTGAGTGAGTGAGTGAGTGAGTGAGTGAGTGAGTGAGTGAGTGAGTGAGTGAGTGAGTGAGTGAGTGAGTGAGTGAGTGAGTGAGTGAGTGAGTGAGTGAGTGAGTGAGTGAGTGAGTGAGTGAGTGAGTGAGTGAGTGAGTGAGTGAGTGAGTGAGTGAGTGAGTGAGTGAGTGAGTGAGTGAGTGAGTGAGTGAGTGAGTGAGTGAGTGAGTGAGTGAGTGAGTGAGTGAGTGAGTGAGTGAGTGAGTGAGTGAGTGAGTGAGTGAGTGAGTGAGTGAGTGAGTGAGTGAGTGAGTGAGTGAGTGAGTGAGTGAGTGAGTGAGTGAGTGAGTGAGTGAGTGAGTGAGTGAGTGAGTGAGTGAGTGAGTGAGTGAGTGAGTGAGTGAGTGAGTGAGTGAGTGAGTGAGTGAGTGAGTGAGTGAGTGAGTGAGTGAGTGAGTGAGTGAGTGAGTGAGTGAGTGAGTGAGTGAGTGAGTGAGTGAGTGAGTGAGTGAGTGAGTGAGTGAGTGAGTGAGTGAGTGAGTGAGTGAGTGAGTGAGTGAGTGAGTGAGTGAGTGAGTGAGTGAGTGAGTGAGTGAGTGAGTGAGTGAGTGAGTGAGTGAGTGAGTGAGTGAGTGAGTGAGTGAGTGAGTGAGTGAGTGAGTGAGTGAGTGAGTGAGTGAGTGAGTGAGTGAGTGAGTGAGTGAGTGAGTGAGTGAGTGAGTGAGTGAGTGAGTGAGTGAGTGAGTGAGTGAGTGAGTGAGTGAGTGAGTGAGTGAGTGAGTGAGTGAGTGAGTGAGTGAGTGAGTGAGTGAGTGAGTGAGTGAGGGAGGGAGGGAGGGAGGTTGGTTGGTTGGTTGGGCAGTGCAGGGGATCAGGGAAAAAACAAGGGAGGGAAAGGGTTCGATAAAGTTGATTGACTGTTTCCAATTGTTATTAAGTACAAAAGTAGAGAGCATGACTGTAGGATAATTGGTGGATCCAATAGGCAGTTTAGGAGCAACTGCTGGAGGATTCCTCCATTCACAACCAGAGGCTGAGTGATTCCATCCCCAATAATTCCATCAATGACATCCACTCTGTCCCAATATCTCCTGTCCTCTTCCCCACCTACCAAACCCCTCACCTTTCCTTCCCATCCCCTCTCCCCATCCCCTGCTCTCAATCTCCTTGCCACCCCCCTCTCCTCCACTGCACCTGTGCCCCACCTCCCCGCGTGCAGCCCCTCTCCCCATTTCCTCCATGCCCTTTCCCCCCTCCCCCGAGTCCTCCGCTCCACCCTCGGTGGCCGTGCCTTTAGCCACTAAACCCCGAGGCTCTAGAACTCTCTTCCTCACTCGTTTCACCTCGCGCCCTCTCTTCCCAGTTTCGGGTCACAGTTGAAGACCTTTCTCTTCGACCAAGCTTTTGGTCACCTTCCTGCCCCTGCTCCTGGCTCGATCCCTGGATCCGCTAATGTGAAGCGCTCTGAGACGCCTTCTGGCGTGGATGGCGCGATATAAATCGAAGTTGTTGTTGTTGCCTCCTCCCCTCATCCCTGTGGGCCCCCTCATCCTGTGCCAACCCCACCCTCCGCTGCAGCCTCTGGTTGTTAATCACCTTGGAGCCGCCACTAATTAGTCCCCTTCCCAGCCAATGGCAACAGGAGGAAGGCGACACCGCTGCGACTCCTCTGCTGGGTGGGGACAGGTAATGGAAGAACGGTGGACACTGCTGAAGCCGGATAAAATGGCCGTCCCCAAAATGTCTGGCTTAACCGGAGTCCACTGTAAGTTCTTTCTCGTGACCATCAGCGTGGAGATGTTCCTCCTCAACACCTAAATTTTGTTGATGTTGTAAACTCCCCATTGGATCCACTTGTTATCTTATATTTATGCTCTCTAGCTTTGGACTCAATAACAAGTGCAAACATCCACTTGTTCAAATCCTTTGATAATTTTAAACACTTCTATCAGGTCCCCTCTCAATCAAGAATCTTTCTTAATGTGCATTCGTTCTTAATAGCACACCCAATGTCAAAAGTCAACACTCATATCTCTACACATCTCATGTCAGACTACATCGCTAAGCTCTCTACCCTCCCGATGTTAGAATACACAGCTCAGTTCCCTACCCAATGTCAGAATCCAACTCCAAGATCTATTTACGAACCTTATCAGTTAATGTAATCTTGATGTAATTTATAAAATAGTATGAATGTATTTACGAACCTTATCAGTTAATGTAATCTTGATGTAAATTATAAAATAGTATGAATGTTTTGTTCCATGCTGTCAGTGATAGCCCAATAATTGTTAATATTAAAACAGCTCACCGGAATGGAAGACAAAAGACAGGTGGCGTGTATTTGCTTTGCCTCGATGCATCAGCTGCAGAGGTACAAAACCATTCATCAAAAGTAAAGGCTCACAGAAATGTGACATTGTGGCTGGCTTCAATTCACACCCTTCTTATTGTGCAGATTCTACAAAATACATGGTTCATACTTGTATATTGATATTAATGATAAATTCTGAAGACTATTTTGTTTCGTGACTACTTTTTTAAAGAATACTTTTTGGGGTCAGTCAGGTGTCCGACTCATGTAGAAACCCATCACTATGCTTAAGACTATGGAAAGCGGACTGAGAGTTCCAAGTATGTATGTCAAGTATAAATGGAAATTCCATGCATGTGAAACAGAACGCACAGTCCCTCACTGGACTGCACTCTGCTTACTTAATTCTGGAGAGCATTTAGGCACACATTAGCAAGAGGACAGATATGAAGTCCTCAGACTGTGTATTTGGATACTTATGAGGTTCATCCAATTAAAACAGGAAACTTGCCAGTGAGAGAAATGACGACAGGCGTACCACTGCTTGTCCAACTAGGATCACTCTACCTATTAGGACTTTGTCTTGCAGGGTTAACAGGAGCTGAGTGGGAAGAATCCATGCTAGTACTGCATTGAGTTGTCTGTCCCTCTGAGTCAGGCCAATGAGTGAGGATGGAGAGTCCATCATCAACAGGGTCCATAGTCCTGCAGAACCCACCCCTTGGCTCACGAACAGGATAGTCGAGACCATCACAGAAGGTTGACTCGATTGCAACATTCCGTTGCCAAGCAAACTGAATCAGTTCGGTTCCAGGGGGACCCCGTTAACCCGACCCCAGGGGGAATGTTCCAACAAAAATAAAGATTGTAACCAATCACAAGAGGTTTTCTGTCCAACATTTGGTTCATCTTAGAAGGCACAATCTGTTCAGAAATCGCCAAACCTCCAGTGAAAGTAAGGATTTTCAATAAAGTTTGGTGGGTGACTTGAGAACTCTTTTGGTTTTTACTTCATAGCACTTTACACTTTTCATTGATCACACATATGTGTTTTTACCAAGAATTAGCTTACCACTTTCATTACACAGTGTTCACATGAACATTGTCCCATCCGATAACAAAACACAGGTGGTGAACTTCTCATACTATGTGAATTGATGTTTTACTTGAGGGCTAACTATTTTTTTAATCTGTTGGTTATGTTGGTGTCTTCCATTACTTTTGCCCTGCCTGAATCTAATTAGCAGACTTCAGTTTGTAGCTCAACACTGCACTTTTTTCTTTATGATAAAGTTTCCTTTATTGCTTCTAAAGCACTGTAGAACGGTCAGCTGTTCTAGAATACACCTCTCTAACCCAAACAAGGCCTTGAGATCATAAGGCTGGCTGACACTCCAGTACAGAACTAAAATCAGAAGGTTGTGGGTTCAAGCTCCATGTCAGGTCTTGGAATCACATAATATTACCACATCCGCGCCTTGACCGGCACCGCCTATTTCCATCTGTGCAACATTGCCAGGCTCCGCAACTATCTTACCCCCCGCGCTGCCGAAACACTCGTGCACGCATACATCACCTCACGGCTGGACTACGGAAATTCTCTCCTAGTCGGCCTCCCCAGTTCCTCCATTCATAGGCTGCAGGCCATCCAAAACTCTGCAGCCCGTGTACAATCCCGCACCCGTGACCACATAACCCCCACCCTCGCCCGTCTCCACTGGCTCCCCATCCTCCAGAGGATCGAGTTTAAGATCCTCGTCCTCACCTACAAGGCCTTACACGACCGTGTCCTATCCTACTTAACCGATCTACTCTCCCCCTACACGCCCACCCGGACCCTCCGTTCAACAGGACTTGCCCTGCTCCAAGCCCCCCGCCCGAACCGCCCTACCATCGGAGGCCGGGCCTTCAGTTTCTCCGCTCCCACCTTATGGAATGCCATCCCTCAATCCCTCCGTTTCGTCTCTTCCCTTTCCTCTTTCAAGGCCGGTTTGAAGACTTTCCTCTTCAATCGTGCCTTTTGTTCCACCCCAAACTCTTTTACCTCCCCTTCGTGTTTCACCCCTTCCCAAACACTCCCCTCCCAGCTCGGGTCACACGCCTCCTGTGCAGCGCCTTGGGACGTCCTCCCGACGTGAAAGGCGCTCTATAAATGTAAATTGTTGTTGTTGTTGTTGTTATTACTACTAATAATAATCCTTGCATTTGATATAGTGCTTTTCACGTCTTATCGATGTCTCAAAGCGCTCCACAGCATATACTGTACTGTACACATAGTCTAAACTGACACTTCAATACAGTGCTGGGGGGTGTTCCATCATGGGGGATGCTGTCCTTTGGATGAGATGTTAAACCTAGATCCCATCAGCCTAGTCAGGTGGAAGGTATGGCATTATTCTAAAAGAGAAGGGAGTTTCTCCCATGTCCTGCCAAAAATTCCCAAAATCAAGTTGGTCTCTCACTCCGTGGCTGTTTGTGTGACATTGCTGGGGACAAACTGGCTGTTGCATTTTGCTCACAAATTACACAGTTAATGCATTTTACAGGATATACTGTGAAGTGCTTTGAAACTTCACAACAACGAAATAAGGTGCTATACCAAATGTAAGGATTGTTGTTGTTGATAGTGCTATATTGCCACAGATGCCATCCTTTGTAGGAGACACTGACGGTCTGTAAACCTCCTCCTCAGGTGGAAGTTAAAGATTCCACTATACTAAAGGAGGAGAGAATTGTTCTCACTGTCCTCCAGATAAACTAATCAGTCACCTTATGGCTGTTTGTGAAACCTGGCTGATTATTAATGCCTGCATCGTTTGCCGACAAAACCTTGACATGAAGCACTATAAGCACTTTGAGATGGTTCAAAGTGATAAGGGCCTATAAAAATGCAAGTTCTTTCTTCCGAGATTGTAATGGGTTGGGAAAAATACAGTAATAAATGTACAATAATAAATTATGCTTGAGTAGCTTTAATAATGTAATATTTCTCAGAGTTACAGTATGGAAGCGAAAAGCTCAGAACTGATCAGTTCAAAAAAGAGGATATACAGTATTTAACTTGTTATTAGTTTCTTGACATGTGTTGTTTAGCCTGTCAGGATTACCTTTACACACCTAATTTGACAAATTATTTTCCATCTTGCCCAAGGCTAGTCACTTCATCACCAGTAAGACATTTAGGGTTTTCCTTTTTTATCCAGTATTTTTTAAAACTCTAACATTTTAATTCCAGTAGATTGTAATGAAAGAACTTGCATTTTTATGTTTGCTTTGGATATCATGTCTACAAAATTGCATCACTACATTTTCATATATACTATGAAGCTGTTTGAGACATCCTCCTGATGTGAATGATGCAATATCAAATTTAGGATTATTATTTGTAGTGAACCTTTATGGTCTCCAAGGTCTTCAGATGAATATAGATACTAGAAAATGTTGAAAGATTTTCCCACTAAAAGTGTGCAGATCTCTTGTTTAAAATAATAATAATAATCCTTGCATTTGATGTGGTTACAGCACTCGCCTTACAAGCGTGAGACCTGTGTTTGAATCCAGGCAGATCAGGGCGAAATCTTGAGTGAAATCTTATTCCACACGCCTAATAATAATTCTTCCTGTGTTTTCACTCACAAATATACAGTCAATTCACTTTACAGTATATTCTGTGAAGCACTTTGAGACATCTACAAGATGTGAAAAGCGCAATATCAAATGCAAGGATTATTATTATTATTATATAGTGCCTTAACAAGTCGTTGAGATGTCTCAAAGCTCTTCACAGAATACTGCATACTGTAAAGTGAATTAACTGTATATTTTGTGGGAAGAATACGGAAACCAATTGCATGCAGCAGTGTCCCACAAACTGTCATGGATTGAATAATCCAATTATTGTAAACTATTCCTTTTTCAAGGGATTATTAGCCCCGGGAAAGCAATCCCTGAATCAACCAACAGTTGAGTTCATACTTACTGCTTGATAAACAGAGACATTCAGAGTAAGGAAACTTGCTGAATGTTTCGCCCTACAAAACCTCAAGAGTTGAACCCAGATTCTCTCACTTGTGAGGCGAGTGTTCCAACCAATACACAGCAAGATTCCACCCATATTAATTTGACACATCTTGTTTGAATATCAAGGAAACATTCATTATGCCCCATTTGTGCATTTATGACAAATGAAGCTTGTGCATTTATGAAACGTTTTTGTACCACAGCTGGTCCAGACATGCAGTGAGCACTTTTTTTTACTATAGCAAATGGTTTACTGATACCTTCATACATCATAGATTGTTCATCCAGTTGGAGTGAATTTGAATTTGTCCACACTTCTCATTTCCAAAGACTGATGTGAAGATTTAATTTGGCACTTAGACACGAGCAGGTCCACACAGCATCCTCTCTCTTTGAACGGATTGGTTCTGTACTTTCAGCTCCCGCACTGTTGCTCTGATTCTGAACAATATTCCTTTATTAAAGCTACTCAAGCATCAATTATTACTGTACCAATGTATTTTCCCTAAGCTATTAAACCAAACAAATAAATAAAATGGAAAAGCTTTACATGTGGTTCCTGCAGTGTCACTATTTTCCTATCTTTTGTGCTTTATTCCCTCAGTCCTTTTTTTTATTGTTTTCTACTTATAAACTTTTAAACCTGCCAAGCCATTTTTATGGCCAATCAAAAATCAATAGACTAAAGACTGACAGAGGCACACTATATGCGCAATCTTGTCAATCAGTGACAGAACATCCAAACCATGATAAAGGTGCGACAACTGATTATGTTTGATTGCTGTTCCAATACCAGGCAGAATCTGAATAATCAAATGTGTCTGCAGCACTTAAGAGTTAACATAGCTGCCACCTCACAATTGTCCAAGGTATTTGTATTCAGCTTTCACTGAACCCTCTGCTTACGTCTTACATAGTGTGACAGGAGGCAACATTTATTATTGAGCTAACACACCTGTGCCGTGAATTGTCTGTGTGAAAATCCATTGTGCATAATTTCTAATCAAAGTTAATGGCTTTACCTGCCACCTTTGCCACACGTATCCGTCATGGTTAACTTGGAAATGTCATCTATGTGTCAATTATATAAATTTGTTTGAGCTGCCTACTCCAAAACTGAGAAGCATCATTTAATCACAATGTGTTTCACCCATAAAATACGCAGTCACTACATTTTACAATATATTCTGTGAAGCGCTTTGGGACATCTCAATGACATGTTAAGGTGCTGTATCACTAGCAAGTGTTAGTATTATTAATACTGTATTATTATTTTATTACCTTAGAATTGCCCCCAAAATAAATTGTCAGCTGGGAAATGTTTGTAAGTAAATGAAGAACTCAGAACTTGCCGGTCGTTGAGATTTCTTGTATTTTTCATAAGCTTTTCCAGAGCTTTGGATACTGTCCAGAGCTTTGTAGCCATACCCACAGAAACAGCGGCTTATTACCATCATAAAGGTGGCAAGAGGCACAGAGGACTGTACCTCTGTCAGAGTTCATGTGATGTCAATGTAAAGTGTATTGGAGAGCATATGTTGTGCTTGAGAGACAGAAAGACTCACGGATATTTTAGCTTGTTAACTGTTAACATTCCAATTGAGACTTCAGTGATTTTAAAACTAGCCTACAGAAGACAAACTCAGTCAGTTACTGGAGGTAGGGATTCTTTCCACTCAACTGTTGTTAATTCTACAAATCAAAACAATGATAGGTAGTAAGATTCTAGCTATGCAACCAGCAGAAACAGGAAGCTTGATAGATAGGACTGTACAATATTTGTAATGGTGATGTATGCAAGTTTAGTTTGTTAAAATCCAGCAAGTTTGCTCCAAATGAACACTCTGAGGATCCAAGACTTAGTTCTAAATTTGAGTCTTTCTGGAATTAAGTGAGCAGGAAGTGTCTCTTGGGGGAAAGAATGTGCATTCTATTCTCTGTAAATGGAAATCTCATATAGTGCATATGTAGAATTCTCAATCTGGTTTGGATACTCGTAAGTATCCAAACCAGAGAGTTTCTATGCATGTCAGGCACCCAGCTGACAAGAAAAGATGATTCTAGAATATTTTGTGCTTTATAAATTGCTAGTTTAGCATTTGGGTTCCAACAACAACAACTTATATCTATCTAGTGCCCTTTACGAGGGCCAGCATATTGGTGTAAATCAGATAGAACTTTTCTTTATTTGTTAAGCTTCTGGCCTGTGTGATAATTTCCGTTACTTAGAGAGTCTAATAGAATGGAAAAGGATCTCATAAAAATCAAAAAGACCTCATAAAATTCCAGTATGCAGAATGCTTGGTCTGGATAATTGTTAATCCCTTCGACTGTAAAGAGTCAGAGTTTCAGAAGACAAAGATCTCAAGGGTATTAGTGCAGTAATAATAGTAATAATCCTTGAATTTGATATAGTGCTTTTCACGTCTTCTAGTTGTCTCAAAGCGCTTCACAGAATATACTATAAAGTGAAATGACTGGATATTTCGTGGGCAAAATGCGGCAGCCAATTGTGCACAGTAGTGTCCCACAAACAGTCGTGGATTAAAATGACCAATTTATTATTGTGGTTTTTTTGGAGGGATTATTATTGGTGTGTGGAGTAAGGAAACTTGCCCAAGGTTTCACCCTGACCTGCCTGGATTCGAACACAGGTCTCATGCTTGTAAGGCAAGTGCTCTAACCACTGAGCTACAGGACTCCACAATGGAGCAAACTACAATGGTAAATGTTACAATTGTACCAGGGCACTCAAGACATCATGGGGGCCCAATCCATTGGTGGCAGAATGCTGTGAGGTGCAAAAATACCTGCGCCAAATACCTCCAAATATTTGACCCATTTCAAAAATGTCTCCTGGGCTAGAGCTGGGCTGGTATGGCATACTGACTGTTCTTTCAATTCCAAGGCTCCCCAGCTCCTGTCCCAGTCATGTTCTGCATTTCTAAAATGGCAAAGGTAAACACAATTGTAGATTTAGGAATGGGATAGGGGTCTCTAACCTATTTTTGCACTGGGGCCTTGTTAAGCCATTACCACTGTGGGAATGGTTACAAGACATGAAGGTATGTAAAGCTCTGGAAAAGGCAACACAACAAAATCAATCTCTCTTGAGGTTTTCAAATCTTTAGCTTCTGATTGTCTTCTTGCTTCTTTTTGTTAAGTGCTCCAAGACATTATCCTACACGAAGGGTCCCATATAAATTTTACTTCTCCTGTTAGTTCATCCTTTACCATTGATGCCCTCCACTTTGTTACACCAGTTTATCTTTGGGAAATCTTCACCTCACAGTCATGTTGATACCATAGCATAAGAAACAATACAATTTACTTGTCGTTTACAGCCATTAATTGGTATCATCCTGGCTCGGTGGAACTCCAGCCCCTGAGTCAGAAAGTTGTGAACTCAAGCCCCACATTGGGACTTTGAGCTCACAACCTAGGCTGATATGTGATGTGCTCGGGAAGCGCTGTATTGTTGCAGGTGCCATCTTTTGGGTTTGACGCTAAACTGAGGTCCCGTTTTTCTATTCAGGTAAATGTTTAACATTCTATGGCATGACTCAAAAAGAGTTTCTCCTGATATCCTGGCTAACAATAAACAAAATTACATTTGTATAGCACCTTTCACGTCAGGAGGACGTCCCAAGGCACTGGACAGACAATATTCTGGACCTGAGCTGGGGGTAGGGATAGGGGAGAGTAGAGGGCAGGGGTGAACAACAACAAATTCACATTTTTAGAGTGCCTTTCACGTCAGGAGGAAGTCCAGAGGCACAAGAGGTTGATCAAAAGTACGGTCAAAGAGGAAAGCTTTGAGGTGGGTCTTTAAAGAGATAAGGGATGCGGCGAGGCTGAGGAACTAAGGGATGGAGTTCCAGAGGAGGGGGGTAAATGGCTGAAGGCCAATGATGGAGCAGGCGAGGCAAGGGACATAATGCAGGCCAAGAGGAGGGAGCAGGCAGGTTGATAGGCAGCTAGGAGGTCACAGAGGTAGGGGGAAGCAAGACCATGGAGGGTTTTAAATGTGAGGACCAGGAACTTGAACTGTGTCCTCTGTGTGACGGGAAGCCAGTGGAGTCAGACGAGGGTGGTGTGATATGGTCATGGAGCCTAGTTGGGAAAGGACACAGGCTGCAAATTTCTGGATGATCTGCAGCCTGTGGTGGGAGGAGTTGGGGGAAACCAACAAGCAAGGAGATTGCATAGTCAAGCATGGATGTTATGAATGTACAAGGGTTTCAGTGGTCGGTGATGTGAGACAGTGGGGGAGCTGGACAATGTTGTAGAGGGGAGGGAAGGCAGAGCAGGTCATGGTAATGGTAGGGTAGAAAGGATGGTTGAGGGAAGAACAAGACCACAAAGTGGCTCAGTAAGGTGGAGTGTGCATCCCTGGATGGTGATTCTGTCAGCACCTAAGGTCTGCAGGCACTGACAAGAACGAATCAGGGGGGCCTCGGTCTTTTGACAATCAACTGAATAAAGTTAGCTCTCATCCGGGACTTGATGTCAGCATTCAAGGCTGTACTTTTCATCTCTCAAAGCCAGTCAGGAATCTGGGTGTCTTATTCGACCCTAAACTGTCCTTCCTCCTGCAAATCCGAACCATGACCCGTACTACCTTCCACCACCTCCACAACATTGCCAGTCACCGCCACTACCTCACCCCCCTGGCTGCCGAAACACTTGCCCACGCATTCATCACATCTAGGCTTGACTACGGGAACTCTCTCCTCATCGGCGTTTCCAGGTCCTCCCTTCACAAGCTGCAGATTATTCAGAACTCTGCAGCTCGTGTACTTTCTCGCAGTAGGCTCCGCAACCACATCACTCCCACCCTCGCCCGTCTCCGCTGGCTCCCCATCCCCCAGAGGATCGAATTCAAGATCCTCGTCCTCACTTTCAAGGCCATTCACGGCCTTACCCCCGCCTATCTCTCTGACCTGCTGTCTCCCTATCAGCCTTCCCATCCCCTCTGTTCAGCGGGTTCTGGCCTGCTCCATGTCCCCTGCCCAAACCACCCTACCATTAGTGGCTGGGCTTTCAGCCTATCTGCCCCCACACTCTGGAACTCCATCCCGCAATCCCTTCGCCCCTCAACGTGAAAGCTGCTCATTAAATGTAATTTTGTTGTTGACATTTTCTCAAGACAGCAGTGCAGAAGGGTACGATTGGATATCATCCGAGTACATATGGAAGTTGACCTCATGTTTGCAGATGATGTCACCAAGAGGGGGCATGTAGATGTTGAAGAGGAGAGGACCAAGGACAGAGCCCTGATGAATGCTCCACGAGACAGTGCGGGGTCTAGAGGAGAAATTGTTTGTGGAGACGAAGTGGAGATGGTGTGAGAGACAGGATCTGAACTATTCAAGGACAGAACCATGAAGGTTGATAAGAGATGCGAAGCGGTGGATGAGGATGGAGTAGTCAACTATGTTGAAGGCTGCAGGGAGGTCAAGGAGAACGAGGAGGCAGAGGGAGCCTTGGTCACAGATGAACAGAATGTCATTCGTCACTTTGACCAAAGCTGTTTCTGCGCTGTGCACGGAACAAAACTTGATTGGAGGGGTTTGTGAAGGGAGAGGTGGGAGAGGAAACAGTGAAATTGGGAAGCAAACAATGCGTTCCAGGACCTTGGAGAGGAAAGGAAGGTTGTAGATGCCGTCCGGCGTGAAGGGCGCTATATAAATCGAAGTTGTTGTTGTTGTTGTTAAGATGAGATGGCATTTTGAGGGCAAGAATGAGTCCAGGGAGGGTTTTATAAGGATGGGAGAGAAGACAGACATTTTTAAAGGGGTGGGAATGGTGTCAGTGGACAGGGAGAGATTTATGATGTCTGTGCGTAGAGGGGCAAAGAGGTGGAGCTGGAAGATAAGGAGACAGGTAGGGATGGAGTTGACGGAGCAAGTGGTAGTTTTCATGGGTTAAAGTGGTGATGAGAGAGGAGTGGGAGATTGGTTCGAAGGTATGGAGGGAGGGATGGGTAGCAGCTGGGGTGGGAGGGTGAGATGTGAGAGGGTAAGAGACGGAAGAGCTGAGGCAGCTGAGTGGATCCCCTCTACTTTGGATTAGAGGAAGTCGAGCAATGCCTCGCAGTTAGCATTGGAGGTGAGGATGGGTGAGGCATGAGAGGGTGGGTGAAAGAGCCGGTTGGTGATGGGAGATAAAATTTATCATTCAGTGCTTGGCTGTTTATGGGACTTTGCCGTGAGCAAATTGGCTACTGCCATTATCTACAAAATACATAAACACTATACATTACAGTAAATCCTGTGAAGCACTTTGAGACATCTTCCTGATGTGAAAAATGCTGTATGAAGTTATCATCATTTCAATATTTATTCACATTGCCTTTTGCAATAGTCAAATTTATCATTGTCCAATCTGCATTTATTATACTTATTAATTTCTTACCACATCTAACATAATTTCTTGCTTTTCTTCATTAATAATGGTTTATCAAAGCATTAGCTTTTGCTTCCTCCATATCCAGTTTCAATTAATCCTAATTATTGTATATCTATTTTTGTACCAACAGTTTATAGCGAGTCATTCATTATGGATAGAAAAGTGTGAGCTTGTGAAAGGCGCTATACAAATGTAATTTTGGTGTTGTTGTTTCCGATGTTCCTCAGTTACCCACTGTAGCAACGCACCATTTAAAACACGCTCATTAAAGCCAATTATCATTTTGATTATTTCCGTCTTTTTCTCATATACAATAAGATCAATTACATTCAACCCCAATCAAAATATTTTTTTTATTCCTTTGCAATCTGGTTTTAGCAGCTACTTCTCTCCAGGTGACTGGAGATTGGAGATTAATGTAGGGATGGAAATTTTTATTGTTTCAAATGTTGTGTGAATTATGTCCCGTTCTTAGGATGGTCATGTTAAAAGACACGTGTTATAAACTTTAGATATTTATTGATGTTCACCTGTTGCAACAGCCTAGCAACAGTTTGTGTAAATAGAATCCATATCCGTATTCTTGGAATCTGCGTTTATATTCATCAATCTTACTGAGTGGGCTATAGAGATATTAGCACTTACCTGTAATAGTTGTTAGGCATCCTGGATTTTACATGGTACCAAACCTCCTCCTCCAAAAAAGCAGATCTTACCACATCAGATATTGACAAATTGAAACAATATAGCCAATATATTTGCACAAAGATAACAAATTAACTGTACTTTCATTTCAAATAGATTACTGCCAGAATAAAGGGTTCCCTTTGAAGGTAAAAACTTAGTTTGATTATAGCAAGATTTCTGAACTTTGTACATTTTGCCCTGACACATTCTCGTGAACAATAATATTTGTGTGGATTAATTTGCTTCTTTGAAAAATTGATGTATCAGTGTTAACTCTATAGATTATATTCAATGCCAAAAGGCTAATCAATTCATAAACTATCAAACTTCATAGAACAGAAAATACTCTTTGATCTCACACAACAGAAACCACCTCTCGGTACAATGTGATTCTTGTAACCTCTTGCTCACAAATTTAAGATGTGAAGTATTTTTAGTTACATTTCTTTAACTCTACAAGTTAAGTTAATCCTACTTAACTTGTACGATTAATTCTGTCTAAAATGAAATATTGGCAAATTGAGGATGAACTTGAATAAACTTCAAAATATTATATGATCTTTCTGTGGGGAACCCATGGCATTTCACATCTGTACAACTGTTCAATAAATTGCACTGAACCGTATTTAGCTAAGCAAATATTGAAAGTCAAACATCAGAGGCATCAAAGCCTAATGATATGATAAGAACATGAACATTTTGTAACAAAAAAAACAGCTCCACTGAAATTTGGAGTTAAAGAGTAAAACTGGACTTGTGGGCTGAATGGTTTCTAGAATCAGACTATAGCCGATAACTGGGGAGGTTTATCCCAGAACATAAGACATAAGTACTATAAAATTGATACAATTAGCCGTTTTCATTAGCTAGAGGTCTCCTATTTCTATCAACTCTTCGCTGAAAATAACAACAGCAAAATTGCACTTATTTAGCACCTTTCACAGCAGGAGGATGGAGTCATTTTGATTAAAGGTAAACATTTTTATATCTTTCTTTCCCATATTGACAGTGTAAGATGTATTGCCACTGAATCTGAATGGTTTTCAAGTAGAGTTAATATCTGGAATAATTTATTCGAAAACTCATTTTGTGGAAGTCTATCAGGTTACTTTTGTGGCATGATTTATATTGCAGCCGCAAGCTTTATAATATGTGCTTTATATTTCATTTGTTTTGTTTTTAAGTTAAATTATTCTTCATTGAGACAAGTAACCAGTAGGATTTGATCAGTGATGCATTCATGTAGTCAAATCATTGGTCATATCATTCTACTTTCTCGTGAATATGAACCCCATAAAAATCACAATAATCATATGTGCCATAATGAAAAATATGCCACAGACTCCAACACTCCTCAAAATTGTTTTATACAGCAGATTTTCCAGATATTGACCCTACTTGAAACTGCCTAGGTGTCTTAAAGTACATGTTTAGTAAGTCTGGCTCTGTTCTCCATGTCTCCTGCCCCACCCGCCCCGCCATCAGTGGCCGGGCTTGCAGCCTCCCTGCCCCCACACTCTGGAACTCCATCCCACAGTCCCTTTGCTTTGCTTCTTCCCTTGTTTCCTTCAAGGCCGGTCTCAAGACTCTCTTTCTCGATCATGCCTTCTGCCGCCCTCCTACCTCTCTCCCACCCCTCCCCCATGCTCTGGTGCCAACCCCTGACTGTTCAGAGCCATGGGATGTCCTCCCGACATGAAAGTTGCTGTATAAATATAATTTTGTTGTTGTTGTTGTTCTGACAAAACATCATTTACCTGAAACATTAACTCATTTTCCTCTCTCCATGGATGCTGCCTGACCTGCTGCATATTCCCAGTGATTTCTGGGTTTATACCAGATTTCCAGCATTTGCAGTACTTTACCTTTTGGTTCCATATATTTATGCATCTCAGTTGGTAACACTCTCATCTCTGACTGAGAAGGTTGTGGGTTCGAGCTCCATGTCGAGACTTTGAACTCATGTAGTCTAGGCTGACATTCCAATGAAGTTCTGGGGATGTGCTGTATTATTGGAGGTGTCGTCCTTCGGGTGAAATGTTAAATCCATGTCCATCTGCCCATTCAGGTGGATGTTAAATATCCCGTGGCGCTATTTGAGAAGCGAAGGGAGTTTCTCCTTTTGTTCTGGCAAACAAACCCTCAAATAAAATTGGTTGATCACTTCATGGTTATTTGTAGTGTGTATAGTGTGCAAATAGCCTGAGGCATTCACCTACAAATCACACTTTGCAATATATTCTGTGAAGCACTTTGAGGCAGCCCCTGATGTGAAAAGTGCTCAAATGTAAAACCTTATTAACATTAAATGGGTGAGATTGCAGAAGATGAGAATTTTTATTAGTGAAAACCTAAAGCTCAGAGGAAATCTTATTGAGGTGTTTGAAACCCTTTCACATTTGGGGTAATGTAGAGTTTAAATGTGAGATGGAGCAAACACGACGAGATTTATTGGATTTGTATTTAGATTTCAGGGCAAAATGGATTGCTATTCTATCTGTAGCAATACAATTGAGTGTTGGAATTATTAGATTAAAGTACCTTTAGATCTCATCAATTTTTCTAATGCGTTGTTATTATGTAGGTACTCCTATGCTGCAAATAAATTACAGTCACAATATATTTCAAACTTCCACACTGCCAACTGTGCACAGACATTTGATTTAATATAAAAGTTAGAATAAATTTCGCTCCTGTATATTAGGTGAAGTCTATTTTCTTAGGATAGTAATAAGAAATATACCTCAATGTAACAGGGAAGCACAAATGCTTACCGTAAAGGCATTCTATACAGAACATAACTAGATAGTTCAGACTCCCATTGAATCACAGAATGTTACAGCATAGAAGGGGGCCATTCAGCCCATCATGTGTGAAAGAGCTACCAACTAGTTCCACTCCCCTGCTCTTACCCCTTAGAATCTTTCAAGTGAATATTCAATTCCCGTTCAAAAGCTACTGTTGAATCTGCTTCCACACCCTTTTCAGGTTGTGTATTCCACATCGTAATGACCTGCTGGATAAAAGTAAAATATCCCTGTCACCCCTGTGGTTCATTTGCCAGTTATCTTAAATCTGTATCCTCTGGGCACCAACCCATCTGCCCGAGGAAACAGTTTCTCCTTATTTAACATGTACGTTTACTTTGGTCAATTTGTCTGCGTTTTCAACATGGTGAGTTTCTTCCCACTCGCCAGACTGATCATGAGCAAATGTAAAATCGACACAGTGATTTAATTTATCATCACCCCTGCATATTGCAAGAAAAAATTAATTATCAACGCTAAATTGCTTCCATACCATGATGAATTATTTGTGTCCTTGAATTTTTCATGCTGTGTTCAGTAATTTGCCCCAGGAATGTCAGAAGAGTTATAATATATTTGAATAGTATTTTTTTATACTGAAACAAGCAAACCAATAAAAAGATATATTGAATTGTATTGGTTTAAAAGTAGCAAATGTTTTGAATTTTCAGATATTGGCTCAAAGTATTTTAAAACCCAGTTTAGAACCATGAGTGAAATGTTCGAAGATAGAATAGCTCCTGAGCATGCTTGCATTGCTATCTACTAGACTATTAAAGCTGAACAAAATGTTCAGTAAGTGAGGGAAAGCTGAGAGAAATGTATCATGAATAGTCATTTTATTTGCTGTTGTACATGAAGAATAATAGTAGATGACAACAATGAACCCAAGTTTTATTACACAAGAAATTGTAAAGGCATAAATGCAGTTCAGACACATAACCTTTCACTTGATTTCAACATACTTTTGGAGCACTACCAACATTAATTAACAGTCCACACAAACATTCCTTATTCTTTATATAGTCCTGTAGCTCAGTGGTTAGATCATTCACCTTACAAGTGTGAGACCTGTGTTTCAAATCCAGGCGGGTCAGGGCGAAACATGCGGCAAGTTTCCTTACTCCACACGCCAAATAATAATCTCTCCCAAAAAAAATTGGTCATTTCAATCCAGGACTGTTTGTGGGATACTGCTGTGTGCAGTTGGCTGCCGCGTTTCACTGACAAATATACAGTCAATTGACGTTCAGTGGGCTCCGGGCTGCTCCATATCTCCCGCCCGAAGACCCACCCTACCATTTGTGGCCGGGCTTTCAGCCTCTCTGTCCCAACGCTCTCGAACTCCATCCCACAGTCCCTTCGCCTCACTTCCTCCCTCGCCTCCTTCAAGGCCGGTCTCAACACCCTCCTTTTTGACCGTGCCCTCTGCCGCCCTCCCACCTCTCTCCCTCCCCTTCCCCCTACCCTGCCCCTCCCCCGTGCTCGGGTCCCGACCTCTGTCCGTCCAGCGCCTTGGGACGTCCTCCCGACGTGAAAGGCGCTCTATAAATGTAACGTTGTTGTTTTAAATCCTGTGAAGCACCTTGAGATTTCTTTCCTGCGCGTTTACACGCTTTACCAAAAATGCAAGGATTATTATCCTTAAGAGTTAAAAACAAGAGACACAACAAGTACAGTCCATCAATAAAAATTAAGTTTGGCTCTCAAAAGCCTGGACGGTATGAATACTAATTGTTGTGTGCTTGGGGGCGGGTCTGAGTGACTGGAGGGTTGTAGCTTTCACACAGGTGGTTCACTACATCAAAGCTTTCACTGAGACCTTCAGCTTTTGCTCTGCACATGACAGATCCTAACTCACTTTCCCACCAGAAATCTGCTATTAGGATCCGGCAGCTCATCCAACGCCAGGGTCTGTCTGCACAGCCGAACACATCAAACGTTGCATCTCAATCCTGTCTTCATTGAGACTCTCAGGTCGTGTAGTTTACAGCATTATAGTTCTGTGGGGGGAAACATGCAAATGTAAAATGTGTTGATATATTTGAAACATGTATCCCCCCCCTCTCCCCCCCCCCCCCCCATTACTTGACGCCAATATTGCTTGTTTGATGTGATTTTTGTTTCAAAGCACGAGGTTTCTGACTTTTTATTTCCATGGTCAGGTATAAAGGAGAAACAAGGACTGACTGACTGACTGAGGAAAGTTGTCTGGATGGATAAGTCATTGTAACAGTGCAGTCTGTGCAAAGCTGCCAATTGGGGAGAGAGAGAGGAGAGAGAAAGGGAGAAGAAAAGGATCGAAATGGAGGAGACAGTTTCGGATCTACTGCTGAATCTCACAGAAACGTCGAGACCAATAGGTACAGCAGAGGTGAAGAACAGGAGCGACCAGTGTAAGGAACAGAGCAGCAATGGAACAGGGAAGGGAGGGAGGGAGGGAGGGGGTAAGATTGTCCCTTCACAGGGGAACAGGGGAGGGAGGGGGTAAGATTGTCCCAGCACAAGGGAACAAGGGAGGGACAGATGCAGTAAAATAGCCCCCACCCCACCACCACCTTGGATTTACTTTGTTTTGGCTTGTTTCAGATTTGGATCAGACTGTGCGGATCTTCCTTTACTGCCTCATCTTCACGCTGAGTGTGTTGGGCAATGTGCTGATCATCACTGTGCTGCTGAGGAACAAGAGGCTGAGGACAGTGACCAACACTTTCCTGCTGTCCCTGGCAGTCAGTGACCTGATGCTGTGTCTCTTCTGTATCCCCTTCACCCTCATCTCCAACCTGCTGGAGGATTTCATCTTCGGGAGCGCCGTCTGCAAAGCTGTGCCTTATTTCATGGGTAAAAAAAACCAGACACACAGACACAGAGACACAGATAGTGCGATCTGTGTTAAAAAAAATGAAGCACATAAGCAATCTGTCAAAGCAATTCCTCCTTTTAAATCGCAATTGTGATTATTCACTCGATTGCAGTGAGTTAATATATTTGGAGTTGGGAATAAATGGGATGGTGAGCGATGCTTATCAAATCTGGATATGTGTAGTAATCATAATAATCCTTCACGTTTGAGTCGTCTCAAAGCGCTTCATAATATATACTGTAAAGTGAATTGACTGTATTTTGTGGGCAAAACTTGGCAGCCAATTGCGCACAGCAGTGTCCCACAAACAGTCACAGATTGATTGATCAAATTATTAATATTTTTGTCAGCACTTGATGTGACTTGGATATAATTAAGCGCTCTGGGACCTTACCCTGCCTAAGGGGTGCTATATAAACGCAAGTCGTTACTGATGTAATTTTGTTCTGGTAATAAATCTCACTAATTGATGTGAAAGGCGCTATAAAATGTAATGTTGTTGTTGTTAATTGGCAAAATTGACACGACTTCACCTTCCATTTACATGCTTCTATCAGCCCGTTCTCTGTTAGCATAAATCAATTGTATTCTCCAAAAGGTTGGAGGAGATAATCTGAGAGGTGCGACATCTCTGGAATTTTTAATACAAATGGATATTTATTAGCAGTCAGGCTGAATTGAGAGGTAATACAAAATAGCTGTTGAATTGAATGATTTCAGATGAATGAAGATTTGTCCCTTAAAAATATATTTACATGCGGAGCAAAATAGTTCTCATTCTGAATAATGTAGCCACTGAGGTTATTACGTTGTTGCCATATTTCTATTATATTGTTTTCATTTCACTATCATGATAATAATAATAATAATCCTTGCATTTGATACAGCAGCTTATCATGTCATCGAGATATCTGATTGGGGATCTAGTGCAAAATTTAAATCTTGTTGAAAGAATTTTCGGGGTTGCAATTTCGACAGTTATTTTCGGCTTGTTGATATGGATTCATACTCAAAACAATTTTCACAAGTGTAAAAAAAAAGGCACCTTTCATTGGCACAGAATAAATTGCATTAGTAAATATCTGGAAGATTTGTAAAATGCCTGTAAACGTGCAATGAGTGTTATGCTGAGCGGGTCTGTTTGATAGATTTCCACAGTATCTTTTGGATCTTTATTGCCACAGGTGCAAAATCAGGACTGATAACACTTCAAGTAGGCATTCTGGCATAACTCTTAAGACAAAGTTCCTAATTATTTTCCATTGGCCCTGTAGCCTTTGCTCTAACCCCCATCTACTTGATAGCTCACCCATTGCAGCTCCCTGGAAACACTTGCCACCATTCCCTGCCCATAGATGACCAGATCAACAACAACAAATTGTATTTGTATAGCATCTTTCACATCGGGAAGATGTCCCAAGGTGCTGGAAAGTGAGACAGTGTTAAAAGCACACAATAGTTAGCAGATTTATACGCAGCACTAAGATCAAGGATGTGACGAATGGTGTGGTGATCAAATAATCTGTTAACCTAATTTGAACATTTGAATTATTCAATAAAATAGAAAAAAATCCATGTTAGTAGTTCCTATGCAAATTTATCTTGTTGCTCAGTGATCAGTTCAGTTAACTTTATAGATCGCATTCATCTATTAATGGGAGTAAACCAGTAGCTCAGTGGTTAGAGCACTCGCCTTACAAGGGTGAGACCTGTGTTTGAATCCAGGCAGGTCAGGGCGAAACCTTGGGCAAGTTTAACTTACTCCACACGCCTAATAATAATCCCTCCAAAAAAACAACAACAATAAAATAGGTCATTGCAATCCATGACTGTTTGTGGGACACTGCTGTGCGCAATTGACTGCCACGTTTCACCCACAAATATTCAGTCAATTCACTTTACAGTATATTCGGTGAAGTGCTTCTAGAAGACATAAAAGCGCTATATCAATTGCAAGGATTATTATTATTACAATATTACTCAAACATTTTCTGAATATACTGATTTTATGCAAAAAGAAATACCCAGCACCAAGTTTAACAGTATGCAACTCAGGTTGACAGTTCTATGCTTGCTGCCTATCTAATAGAATGTACCTGTGTCTGGAATGGAATAGGCACTCCCTGCTTGGAGGGCTGAACTCTGCTTACTTAATTCTGGAGTATCATAAGTATAGGTTGGCAAGAGCCAAGGCTTGGAGACACCAGAATGTAGGCTGACTTACTGCTGGAGTTTAATCAGCTAAAATGCCCAACTTGCCATCGAAAGCATTGTCTGGCAAGCTTCCCATTTGCTTGTTCTGCTAGCAGCGCCTTCTCAGTTTTGGTTTTGGCTTTCGGGATTAAAGATTTTGCTAAATGTTGCTGCAGTCACTCATACCAACCTATGTTAACTGAAAGATAGCACATCAATGGGCGAACATTGGGATATAAATATGAGAGAAGAACATGCGTTAAATTACGACCCTGAATTTAGCAAATTTAAAGTGATTTAGCATATTAAAAATCATGAAATCCGTTGACTAAATTGATTAAGTATATTCTGTGAAACTCTTTAGATTTGTGTCAGCTTTGCTCAGTGGTATTGGTCTTGTCATTGAGTCAGAAGTCATGGGTTGAAGCTAGTGTTGTATGGTCAGACACGCTGTGCTTTGGATGAGATATTAAACTGAGGTCCTGTCTGTCGGTTCAGCTGGGAATTAAAGATCTTGTGGTACCAATCAAAAGAGAAGCGATTTTCTCCCAGGTCCTGGCCATAAATAGTTGCTCATTCACTTCAGGGCTGTTTGTGAAACATTATTATGCTAAGGTTGACTACTGCAATAAATACAGTTAATTCTGTGAAGCGCTTTGAGGTGTTCATCAGATGCTAAAGGTGCTACATCAATTGTAAGGATTATAGATTTAGACAAATATTTTTTTAAATATAAAACATTTTGAATATAATTATTTAGTCTGTACATGAGTACATTTTTTAACTTTTAAAAAATCGAATCTTATTCTTTAACTAGTACACAAACACCAATAGTTAGTTAATACCACAATGATGATGGGACTGAAATAGGAAGAGATAAGTTCACAATTATGCACAATTGAATTGTTTGCCATGGCAATCCAAATGATAATTTTACTTTCACTGATAAAATGTTGTCTTTATTCCTAGGCATTTCTGTTAGTGTTTCCACCTTCAGTTTGGTGGCAATTTCCCTGGAGAGATACAGTGCGATATGTAAACCACTCAAGTCCAGAGTTTGGCAGACCAAGTCTCATGCTTTCAAGGTGATCACTGCTACTTGGCTGTTCTCATTTACTATCATGTTACCGTATCCCATCTACGGCACTTTAGTGCCCTTCACCAGAATCAACGTCAACAACAGCACAGGCAACATGTGCCGTCTCCTGTGGCCCAATGATATCACACAGCAGTCCTGGTAACCACTGTCAATGATGCATGTTGAAATTATTCCAAATCTATCAATTCAAAAAGTTTCGCCAAATTGTAGTTCTTGCATTGGGTAACTTGTTCAATACCTGTTTCTTCTAGGTACATTTTCCAGTTACTGCTTCTCTCTGTGGTCCCTGGAATAGTGATGATGATGGCATATGGTCTAATCTCATGTGAACTGTACAATGGGATTGAGTTTGAAATGAGTCAGAGAAAGCGCACCCAAGGTAATGTTAGTGTTGTATGACAACAGGCAGTGACATTGCTGGGGTGCACTCAGACAGTTATTGACTAGAGAGAACACGGTAACATATTTTATGTTATGACATTAAAAGGAAACATATTTTGGATTACCTACATTAATAAATAGTCTGCCTACAATATGCACACTTTATATGCAGTATATCCTGTGCAGTGCTTTGGGAATCATCTGGATTTGAAAGGCGGAATATCAAATATATGGATTGTCATTATTATTTACAGGCATAGAGGCACATTTTTAAGAGTTTTTCAGAGTTGGGCACACAGTTATTCCAACCACTAGTCAGTATAAATAATATTTTTATTTCAAATATAATTCATGTTGCACTATTACACATAGAGAATGTGGGAAGAAGTACAACAACAACAACAACAACTTAAACTTATAAAGCGCCTTTCATGTCGGGAGGACGTCCCAAGGCGCTGCACAGGAGGCGTGTGATCCGAGCTGGGAGGGGAGTGTTCGGGAAGGGGTGAAACACGTAGGGGAGGTCGAAAAATTCGGTGGGGACCAAAAGGCACGGTCGAAGAGGAAAGTCTTCAAACCGGCCTTGAAAGAGCAAAGGGAGGAAACAAGGCGGAGGGATTAGGGGATGGAATTCCACAGGGTGGGAGCGGAGAAACTGAAGGCCCGGCCTCCGATGGTGGGGGCGGTTCGGGCGGGCAGCTTGGAGCAGGCCAAGTCCTGCTGAACGGAGGGCTTATAGGGGGAAAGTAAATCTGTTAAATAGGGCGGAGCAAGGCCATGTAAGGCCTTGAAGGTGAGAACGAGGATCTTGAACTTAATCCTCTGGAGGATGGGGAGCCAAGTAAGATGGTTCTTCTGCAAAGCACAAGGTTCCAAACTAAGCCCAACACTATGATTTAATTGTAAAATCCATCAGAATACTTACTGTAAATCAATTGTATCTACAGACATTTATCAAAATATGTTTCTTGTCAGCTTGGTTCATGTAATTTCATCACGAGTTCCCAGTTATATCAGGCAGAGCAGACCAGAGCAGTATTGTTAAAAACAAAACAAAAGGCAAGTTGATTGAATGACTTTTACATTACAAGATTAATTAAGATCTAAATAAAATTGCACCCATTTTTTCCATGTTTTACTCCCAGAGAGAGAAAACAGTGCCACAAATAGCATCAGCAAATACGAAGATGGAGATGGATGTTACAGACAGAATCTGAAACGCAACAGAACAATTGAATTGCAACGCTTATCAAATACCAGGACTGTCAAAATCAATAGGATAAGAAGTAACAGTTCCTCCGCAAACCTTATGGCCAAGAAGAGAGTGATTCGAATGTTGATTGTGATAGTGGTCATGTTTTTTATATGTTGGACACCCATACTCTGTGCCAATGCTTGGCGAGCTTTTGATAAAGTTTCTGCAGGCAGAATTCTGTCTGGGACGGCAATTTCATTCATTCATCTGCTCTCCTACACCTCTGCCTGCGTAAATCCCATCATCTACTGTTTCATGAACAAGCGATTCCGCATGGCTTTCCTGGCAACTTTTACTTGTGGCAACAAACAGCAAGCACATATCCGGGAAATAGAGGAGGAAGCGGGCACAATTGGTAGCTCTATCTCCAAGTCTACCAATGTCAGTGTGTCAGCTCCCTGTTGACTGCAGGATACCACATCTGCACATAGTCTTTAAGTGAGGAATTTACACAAGTAGGATGTGTTTGTCATTTGGTGCCCATGTGTCAGCTGTTTAGGTTTACATAGAATTTAACTTTCGAAGGTATAAAATACATTTTTGTCTTTGTCTATTGCCTGTGTGCTGTTTCAACCATTCTACAAATGGAATAATGAGAGTGAGCATGTGGTCTATATGGGAGAAACACTTTGTGTTCAACAAAGCTTCAGAAAATCCTTGAGAAATATTTTATTGTTCTGATAAACATTTGTCGATATCCCAATCTAATATTTTAAGCTTTTTTTTTAAACCTTGGGTAAGATTGATATCTTCTCCATGTAAATTTCCATCTGAAGTTACAAATAACAAAAATCTTTGCATTTGGCGTAGGGTCGTATTACATCATTCAAAGTTCTTAAAACAGGATTTACTGTAGCGTATGGTTACTGCGCATTTTGTGTTTGATCTAATTGGGACTGACTCAAAAATTATACCTATTCTGTCTGCTGTGAGCATTTTTGGAAAGTTTGGATTGTTATGTGTGCATAACTTTGCATGGTATGGAAATATTGAGCCTAACTTAAAAATAGTGCGTGATCACTTTATCAGTGATGTGAGAGCTGTGCAGCAATTGCCTTGAAAGTAAATCAATTGTTTTGGTTAATCCTTACATTTTTGACCTGGGACTCACCAACTTTGGGATAAGGTATATTGCTTTTGTCCTCCCCCCTCCCCCCACCACCTTCTCCCCTCTCCCCACACTGAGATGAAAATAGGTCACTCTCTATGCCTTTAAATGTGACCATTCATACTGCAACCATATCTTATGCAGTCTGGCCTTGACACGAGTCATGTGTTTCTGTGTAACTGAAGTTTGTGAGATCTTTACACCTGTGCGATCTCACAATATTCCAAGATATAGCACACGAGACGGCCAGACCTTTCTCCCAGAATTCTGAAATGCATTCCATGTGTATTCTCTGCTTCTGTGGTTAGCATAGTTTTGTCCCTCAAAATCCAATTGTGATTCTTGCCAATAGTGTTAATGAATGTTAACTACTATATATTTTGGAAAGTAAACAGATGTAATATTTTTGATACCTTGAGTAGAACTAGGCTACTAAATAACAAATTGGCCATGAAATGACATTGAACTCGAAATTTTGAAGTAAAAGTGCACGACACTGTAAACTGTAGACTCTAATCTATTTTCCCAATTTTCTCCTCCTCATCAAAGTGGGGACAGTTCCATGGACAACCAAAAGGTACAATCATACCTTGTGCCATTTTACATGCGGTTGCGTAAGTAGAATGTTTGACAATCACAGTTGAAGCCCCCCCTCCCCATTCTGTTCTCTCTCCTAATATCTCCCTATCAGCACTGGTTATTGGATAACAACTGGGTTTAGGAACTCCAGCTGATGTTTCACATCTCTGAACCAGACCCAATGTGTCTACTTGTAAGAATCCTAACTGCCAGGTGAGATGAACTAAATTGGTACAGACCAGATATTCAACCTAACATCTTCTGGTCTACATAGCAACAATCTGGACTTTACAACAACAACTTGTATTTCAGCACCTTGGGACGTCCTCTTGACGTGAAAGGCGCTCTATAAATGTAATTTTGTTGTTTATATAATGTCCATCATGCAGGGTATTATCGCAGAGCACATAGTGGCTGAAAGCACATATTATTTAGGTTGACTGTGTACAGCTAAGCATGCTACACACTTGTGATGTAGTGTTTAAAAGTTTCTTTCTACACCAAAATTGAAAATACATTTCCAATACATGTACAATACACTGAATGCAGATGTTTTTATCCTCAGGTTATTGAAGAAGCTTTCAGAAGATAATTGCCTTCTCTCTATAAGAAAACGTTGCCTCACTGACTCCTCTTAAATCAGTCGGAGCCTTGCAGTTTGTTTATTATTAGAACTATAAAATTCCATTGATCGTAGCACAGTTTTAAATGTATAAATAGTGCAGAGAATTTCTAATGCCTCTACCAAAAGTAAATCAACAAAATCTCCAAAGGATATGTGCTGTGATTAATTTCAATAATGTTTGAGCACATTCATAGAATCATAGAATTTTACGGCATAAAAGGAGGCCATTCGGCTCATCTAGTCTCTGCTGGCTCTTTGAAAAGAGCAATTCAATCTCCCTCCCCAGCTGCCCCACTCTCTTCCCATAACCTAACAGACCTGTTCTCCCTAAATAAAGATCTAATTCTCTTTTAAAAGCTGACATTATCTGATATCTTAATTTATTTAAATTGTGTTTAATAATGCTTTAGAATCAATTGACTTTAAGCCTGAATGTCAGTCATCAATTGTAGAACAGCACCAAATGATAGTGTTAGAATCAATATTTTCTCCCAAATATGTGTATGTCTAAATGGTGGCTGAGTGTTTGTGACCTTGTTGTATTTTTATGGTCAAATGTTACTCCCTGTAAGTCTTTGTATCCATTTGTACAGTGTGCTCAGTGTGGTTTGTTGTTGCTTTGAGTTCTTTCAAACTCCATGAACCAACTTCAAAGTTTTCCATTTTAAAAATGGTGACATGTAGATCTCATGGAACAAATGTTCCAGAAGTTTCAGAAGGTCACCTGTTAACAGTATGATTGTGATACGTGAATAATATTAAAGTGATTTCAATATCCTTATTTGTGAAATGTGTTATACTTCCTTAAATTCTGAGATTGTGGGGAATTTTTAGGATCTTAATTTAATATCTGTTTGAAAGGAGGTACCCTCGACATTGCAGCGCCCTTC
Source organism: Hydrolagus colliei (assembly GCA_035084275.1). Taxonomy (NCBI): domain Eukaryota; kingdom Metazoa; phylum Chordata; class Chondrichthyes; order Chimaeriformes; family Chimaeridae; genus Hydrolagus; species Hydrolagus colliei. Next base: position 56,397,047 of record CM068742.1, on the reverse strand, counting down.
TGCCTATCCCCCTACCTCCCCCCCGCCCCCACCACCACCCTCCGGAACTACACTGGAGAATCAGCCTAGACTATATGGGTTCCAAGTCCAAACATAGGACTTGATCCCCAAACCATCTGATTCAGGGACGAGAGCGCTGCTGCTGAGCCTGGCTGACACTCGTTGAGAATCAAATTAAGGCTCAACATTGAAGCCCTTTCTCAAATGGTTACAGAAATGTGGCTTCAAAATTCTGGCAATTTTCATTTGGGACATCGCTGTGTGCAATTGGCTGTCGCATTTCGCCCACAAAACACAGTCAATTCACTTTATGATATATTCTGTGAAGGCTTTCAGACATCTCAAAGACATGATAAGGCGTTATATCAAATGCAAGTTTTATTATTTTTATTATTTCCTAAAGAAAGGTGGAGTTAAAAACTGAAATCCGTAATGGTTACAACAGAGCTAATATTATAATAAATATAATAATCCTTGCATTTTGATATAGCGCTTTTTCACATCTTAGGGACGTCTCAAAGCGCTTCACAGAATATCCTGTGAATTGAATGTATATTTGTGGGCGAAACGCGGCAGCCGATTGCACACAGCAGTGTCCCACAAACAGTCGTGGATTGAAATGACCCATTTTATTATTGTGGTTTTCTTTGAGGGATTATTATTAGGCGTGTGGAGTAAGGAAACTTGCCCAAGGTTTTACCCTGATCTGCCTGGATTCAAACACAGGTTTCATGCTTGTCAGGCAAGTGCTCTAACCACTGAGCTACAGGAGCTCCAATGGACTAGGTGAAAGAAGACCAAGGTCCATCCAGTTTGCCTTCTGGCATCTTGGGTATCGAATGACATATTGTGTCACAAACTATGTATCCCAAGATTTTATCCCAAGATAAAATTATATAACAGAAATCTATCTCATTTGTTTTGGAAAGAATCAACACTTTCTACTTCCACCTCCTGCCTAGGAAGCCTGTTTGATATGTTTACAACTCTGCGATGTAATGTTTAAAGTTTTCTTTCACTATTTTACTACTTTTTGTTTCTACTCTGTGAGGTAGTGTTTCAAATTTTCTTTGTACGTAACAAAATTCATTCAATTAAGAACAAAGTATTTCTGAATGTTAATCAAGATAAAAGCATTTCAGGTGTTATCCTACTCGAAAGGCAGTACTTCAGAGAAAACAAGATGAAAATGCTCTCATTGTGCTAACAGAAAATACACAGTATTTGCTTCAGGATTTTGCCTTGGAAGCAACTTTGATAGACCACAGTACTAATTCAACAGAGGTCAGTTGGAAAAGTTGTGATTTCAATGATATATGTTTCTAATTAAATGGTCGCGTTTATTCAACAACTGTCATCTATATCTGTTGCCATTTTTTCACTCGTCTCTGCAGGAAATTGCTTTCTTTTATATAAAAGAGATTGATCACCCATAGATATGTGGCCCTTAACAATGAGGCAAGTGTTCATGTATAAAGTTTGCTTGTCAACAAGCATAGAAAGTGCAGCATGTGATGCGTTAATTATCACATACTCCATTATTTCTCTCCACAGGAAGAATTATGAAGCAGCAGTTCAATTGATTGATCATATGGAGTTTGAATCACACACTTACAGAAGGAAGGTAAAATAACAACAAAAGCACCAGAGTTCTATAATATCAGCAATTTTGAAACACTGTATTTTAACAACAACAAGTAGCAATTATACAGCATCCTCCATGCCTGGGGGCATCTCAGAGCATTTCACAATGCCGGAGCCCGAGGCTAAGCCAGCAGGAGGGGGAAGGTGACCGTAAGCGCAGTCGAAGGGAAAGGTCCTTCGACCTGAAGATGGTGAAGGAGGGACGAGGGGATGAGGTTGAGGGAGGGAGCTCCAAAGTTTCGGGGTGTAGTGGCTGAAAGCTTGACTGCCGATAATGGAGTGGAGGATTCGGGGGACAGGGAGGAGAGAGACCCCGTAGAGCGGAGGCAGCGGGTACTGCTGTGAGGGGAGAGGAGGTTAGAGAGGTGGGAGGTGCAGAGGAGTGGACGGATTTAAACACAAGAGTGAGGATCTTGAAGTCAATGCACTCTATGACAGGGAACCAGTGGCGTGTGGTAATCGGAGCAAAGACTGGGGTAATCGGGGTACAAACTTTGGCGCGGGTGAGAATGCAGGTTGCGGTATTTGGGTTGAGCTGGATTTGTGAATGGTGGAGGAGGGGAGACCGGCGAGGAGGGAGTTGGAGTGGTCCAGTTGAGAGATGACAAAGGCATGACCCAAGAGTTTCGGCAGCTTTCGGGTTGAGGTACTGATAAGCCATGTGGCGGAGATGGAAGAAAGCGGTGCTGGTCAGGGACCGGATGCGGGGGAGGAAAGATAACATTTTAAGGAAAGTATTCTGGCACCATTTGACCATATGCACAACATTCATCAGTGTTATTTTCCTTGCATTTGACATAGCACCTTATTTCGTCTTTGAGACTTCTCAAAGCGATTCACAAAATTTACTGTAAGTTGGAGTGAATATATATTTTGGGAGCGAAACGCGGCAGTATACCACAAACAGTCACGGATTGAGTGACTAAATTACTATATTTTTAATAATTTTTTGGAGGGATTATTATCCCCGGAAAAGTGATCCACCAATCAACTAACAACCTGTTTCTTTACTATTAGGTAAATGGAGGCTTGTGGAGGAAGGAAACTTGCCTAAAATTGAGTTTGAAATCTGCAGAAGCATTTCGATCGTGCCTGAGCATATCTGTGTGTGTGTGTGTGTGTGTGTGTGAGTATGAGGGAGATCTGTAATGCCCTTTTGGGGGTACTCTGTTGCTGCCATGGAAACCTCAGAACTCTCAAAATCATTTTCAGCAGCACTTAAGGCATTTGCAACAGACCCAAATGACAAGCATCTTCTCAGATGTCTTTTGAAATTGTTTTGAGGAAACAGAAATTTGTAATTCAATCCACCATCCGTCCAGGAGTGATGGGATTTATTTTGTACTTCTCAGCCAGCCTATGAACCCCAAAGAGCTTTGCTTAATTGCTGGCGGATAGAATTTTACCAATTTGCATCTGCAAAGCAAGTTACCATCACAGCTGTGCCAGGATTTGTTTCAAAGTATTCATAGACTTCAGAAATCTCTTTGAACTCTATCCAGTAACCTCCCAATTAAGATTGCACAAGCTTTATTTGGCTTCATATGGCTCAAACCTCTGTCAGTGCACTGAGAATAACAAAGATAAAGAGAGACACATTGCTGCTATATTGTACTGTGCTTGTTGAAACTGGAAACAATTAAATGCAATATATTTGAGTCATTAGCTTACGACAGCACAGCTTTCCATTTTAAGTGTAGAAAATATATCAAGTGTTTTACATGTATATAAATATGTGATCCACAGTATGAAACTATGATTTTTCGCCATGGCACTTAAAGCAAATGGTCTACAAAACAACAACAACTTGCATTTGTATAGTGCACTTCACCAGAGTAGTGCTCCTGTGGTGCATGACATATTGTACAGAAGTAGATAGATTGATATTGCGGTAATCCTGAACGTGTTTCATTCCTTGATTACAAATGGTAATTAAATGAAATATGACCAGAAATTGTGGTTAAAATATATCCTTTTATACCTACATTTAAGAAACTAAGGAGAATGTTTTTTCCCTCAGGCTTCTCGTAGGAAATTTAGCAGCTACATTTATTTTAAATTTAGAGAGCCTAGACTTTGATCACTAGAACAGCTATTTTATAATAATTAAAATAATAATCCTTGCAGTTGAGATAGTGCTTTTCACGTCTTCTAAATGTCTCAAAGCACTTCACAGCATGTACTATAAAGTGAATTGACTGTATATTTTGTGGGTGGAACGCGGCAGCCAATTGCGCACAGCAGTGTCCCACAAACAATTGTGGATTGAGTCCAAATTATTATTGGATTTTTTCTTGAGGGATTTTCAATTTAATTTAATTCTATTATTTTTCTCTGCAAAGTACATTGGATAACCTTACACAAGGATATCGTGTACTACTATCATGGTTGAGTTTGCACACAAATTGTCAGAACTCTGAGATGCTGCCCATGAGAAAAACATGAATGCAAATTGTTGTTGTTGTTGTTGCTATTTATAGCTTCCTCCCAATATGCAAGTGCCAATAATTAAGGAATATTAAAATTTTTCAATAATTCAACTACAGTATATACTTTTCAAATCAACATTAAAGTACAACCGCTCACATGAATCCTGTCCAAACTGCAATGTTTAATGTTCATCACACCATATGTGTCACTCATGCAAATGATTTAATGTACACTGTTATAGCACTACCGAAGCATAACTTTAATTCCAAATGGAAATGACAGAATCTTTTAACACTTCCTCTTCACAGTGTGCACCACTCAGCTGAGCTACAAGATCTTCACGTAGCCACGACATGGTCAATGTCCAACTGACATGGAGGGAAGGCAACATTGCGTTTAAAGTGTTTGAATCCCTGTATATTTATCAGCTAATGAGTAATGAAGGTATAAATATGTATCAATTTAGGATCTTAACATTCTACATTTCAACAACAACAAGAAACAGCTCCCATATCCTATTCTGCTAGGATTAACCTGTGCACTACCACAATCCTGTGAACCTCTTATTCCAACACTCCCTGACTCTCCTCTGCTCACCCTGCTGCAAACTCTTCAATTAATATGCTCCCCACTCCCACAAGTGTTGTCCGCAAAGCCATAATCTCATTGTGGATATCAACATACTCTGTTTCACCGCAAGTAGGCACATCCCTGGTGACACCTTACCAAGACAGCCTGACGAAAACTACACCTTCCACCACACCATCTCCATAACTATCATGTTAGTGGTGTGGCCATCATATCCAAGTTTCAAATTAATCTATCCTACCCGCTCTTCTGGTACTTTCTCCTCCTTTAACAATAACAAATTAAGAACGTCACCTTTAGTCATCCGTGTAATCTCTCTCTCAAAATCGGCATTGTCTACTGCTACCCCTGCATATTTCCTGGCACATTTCTCCCTCAACCTCATCCTCCACATCAGCTACCCATGCAAATCCATGCCACTCACCCAAGCCTGTTCCATCGCCAACATCTTCTGTCTAACAAAGCCATCTCTGACTATTTTTTCATTTCTCTTATCTCCCTCTTCACCCAAGCGTCCTCCAAACTTGGTGCTATTGCTTTCCACTCTTGGAAAGGTGAATTCCCCACTCCTAAACAGCTGCCCTCAAGCACTATGAATTCCTGCCCCTCTGGAACTCCATCCAATTCAACCTTACCTTTTCTAGCAACCTTCTGCAAAACTCCCTGGCTGCCATCCTCAACACCCTAGTTCCCATTAGAATCTAACCTGTCTCTTTTTCCTGCATTTCTCCTAAGTATGACAGCCACCTAGACTCTGACAAGCAAGGAGTTTTCACAGTCAAGAGATCTTGGATGTTATGAATGCATGTATAAGAGTTTTGGCAACCTGTGGTATGAGACGTGTTGAGACATCTCTGCAATGTTGTTGTGGTGGGAAAGACAGAGCAGCAGGTCATAGCATGGATGTGGGTAGAAACGGAGCTGTACGCTCTTGTCGATGTCATTCTCAGACACAGCAGAAATTTCCACATGTATGTGGATGACACACAAATCTATTTTGCCTTTTCCAGTATCGACTCCAGCTGCGCAATGTTGTATCAACTTGTCTGGCAGACATCAAAGCCTGGTTGAGTGCCAACCTCCTACATGGGGACAAGATAAAAGCCATGCTCCTTGTGGAGTCCTGTAGCTCAGTGGTTTTAGCACTTGCCTTGCAAGCGAGAGACTTGGGTTCAATTCCAGGCGGGATGAAACCTTGGGCAAGTTTCCTTACTCCACATGCCTAATGATAATCCCTCCCAAAAATTGGATCATTTCAATTCATGACTGTTTGTGGGACACCGCTGTGCACAATTGGCTGACCCGTTTCGCCCACAAATATACAGGTAATTCACTTTACAGTATATTTTATGAAGTACTTTGAGATGTCTAGAAGATGTGAAAAGCGCTTTATCAAATGCAAGGATTATTATTATTGTTATTATTATCAGCGTCTTCACTTCTGTGGATCTAAATTCCTCAACCACCCAGGGTTTCACCAAAAATTCAGATTCACCAAACCAGTGCGTAATCTAGACATCTGGTTCGACACCCAACTGACCGTCCCCACATCCGATCCCTGACCAGAACCTCCTTCTTCTATGTCCGCCACATTGCCCAACTCCGACCATACCTTACCCCAAATGCAGCCCAAATCCTCGTGCACGTGCTGGTCACCTCCCACCTGGATTACTCAAACGCAGTCCTCACTGGTCTTCCCAGCTCCATTATTTTAAAAATTCAGCTCATTCAGAACTTTGCTGCTAACACACTGACCCAGACCAACCTCCTACCCACATCTCACCAGTTCTTCAAGATCAACTTCAAGATCCTCACTCAAATCCCTTCACTCCCTGGCACCTCCCTACCTCTCTGACATCCTCATTCCCCAATCCACCAACCAGAACCTCTGCTTGTCTGGCACCTGTCTCCTGTGTCCCCCTCATGCCCTCTACTCCATCATTGGAGATCATGCTTTCGGCCATTATGGCCTGAAAATCTGGAAGACTCTCCTTCAATCCGTCCGCCTTGCCCAGAAGTGAAGACTCTTTCCCCCTTTTTCAAGTTCTGCCTGAAAACATTTTTGTCAACCGTGCTTACGGTCACCTCCCCCCAGCTTGGAGTCAGGCTCTGCCACTGTTAAGTGCTCTGAGATGCTACCCTGGTGAAGCGAAGGACATGAGGGACAATCAGGAGGCCGGTGGCAGTCGAGCGGAGATGTCAGATGATGGTTTTGGGAGTGCTATTTAAGTGCACGTTGTTGTCGTTTTTGTCTCACAAACAGTCGTGCATTGAGGGGCCAAATTATAATTATTTGTTTCTCCCGTTCCCCTCCCTTTCCACTTTTAAAACTTCACTTTAACGTCTTTCCTTTTAACCGTGCCTTCCTGCCCCTCCTAAACTCCTAAACTCAGTTCCCCTTCTCTGACCATTACCTCTTGTTACATGTTATGCATTGTATTCTTCATAAAAGCAAAAATATTATAAATCTTTATTGATACTAATTGATGATATATCAACTGAAGAGGCACTGAGGATTACTCCTTTTCCTTGTCAATTGAAATATATTGATCCACCATTCAACAATGCAGAAATAGTACTCAACTGATGGTGGTGCTGTTGGCAACAAAATACTACAGCTTCCACGCTACCAGTCTCCAATACAATACATATGTCCATCCGATCGCCTCTTCCATTGAATGATGAGCTATTCAGTTAAATTTATTTTGCCAGTGTAATGGCACTTGTAGGAAAAAAGGAGACACAGCCTTTCTAAGCATTAAAAGTTCTGGGACATTGCCCTGCGCGGGGGGAGTTATATAGTGCAAGCTGTCTTCCTGACATAAAAGGCGCTATACAAGTGTAATTATTTGTTGTTGTTGTTGTTTCTCTCATAGCAAGATTGGAAGTGTGGAATATGCAGGTCTGCAAAAGGCCATTGTCATCCATCTGGCTGCTCCCAATTTGTTCTTTCATAAACCTATTTCAATTATGTGGGTGACCAACTGGGGAGCACATATTGTACAAGTTACATTTGTAATTTATTTTTTATTTGATAATTTATTCAGTGTTTTGCCCACAAGATACACAGTCAATCTACTTTACAATACATTCTGTGAAACAGTTTGAGACATCTCAACGACGTGATACTGCGCTAAATCAAATTAAATTTTATTCATCTGTATTAATGGTTTGTTCAGCTAAGTGTCTGACACATGCGGTAAACCATCACCATGATTAAGAGGTTTGGATACTCTTCAGCATGATGGTAGATTTCCTCATGTGTTGGGCACCCGGCGGACCCCAAAAAAAATCAAATGCAAATTAAAAAAAAATTATAATCTAGTACTGACCACAAAATAACATTGGTAGTTTTGAAACTAATGCTACTGGGTTGCTTGTGAAAAAAGACTTGGTAAAAACTGTGCATTCAAGTGGAAATATTGACCATGTACAGACTATATCCTAGGACTAAAATGAATTGGGAGCTGACATAAAAAATAATTGAACACACTGAATCAACAAAGCCTGAGTCCCATGAGGGTTAGTATATCAGACGGTAAAGAGAGATGGATATCTCCCTAGGATCAACTCTCACTATTCTAAAGCACCTTAAGACCCTTGATAATAAATAAAGGCATAGCAATCTTCATAAACTGTAAAGCAGATATGTTCTCTTGAATGCTTTATGTAAGTGCTTCGAAGTACAAGCACAAGTAGTAAGGACTTGAATTTCTTGAATGAAAGAATTGTTCATAAAATGTAAGTCATTCGTCCTTTGACATATAACAAAGAACAATAGTTCTCTTCGCTCAACTCAAGTAGGATCTCCTCTAAACCAATGGAATACAACATTCAGACATTTGTCAAAACCAGCATAATGTTTTGCCAATTCATTTATATGTAAATTATGGCAGATGTGGTGCCTGAAATTCCACCTTGTCTTAACCGTAATAATATTAATTGTCTTCAAATTTATATTTGTGAAAAAGTTTAGGAAATACTTAAATTCAGTATAATTTTGTAAACCAATTTTTCTCAAATTTTCATAATAAAACTGACTACCAAATTTCAATTTAAGTATCCTCCCAAATTGATATGTTCAAGTTAGCTTACTTTCTTCTGCGTTAATGTTTAATCATATTGTTTTTACAACCAGCATTTGTATAATCTCATGTTCACTTGTAATCTTAATTCCTTTTGTACACATATTATAGTATATTTTTGTTTGTATTGCAAATGCTGGTATTCAATAAAATCTTAAAACTTGGTTGATAATGAAATCTTCAAAGTTAATAATAATATAATAAGATTCTTTAAATTTGGTGCAATATCGTTCACATCAGTAGGACGTCCCAAAAGCTTCACAGGATATAGTATCATGTGCAGTAATTGCGTTTTGTGGGCAGATAGGTTTGCCTTGCATCAAACTGGGTAACAAAGCACACAATATATTTTTCAAACAAACTATAAGTCATAATATAAGTTTCAAATTTCTTCACGAGAGGAGAAGGGGAATAATTGGGGAGACAAAAACAAAAGTTACACAACTCTATATTATAAGTCACATTTAACTTTAAGAATCAAAATAGACTGAAAAGAATGATTCCTGTTCATAAGTTATTGAGACACATTTCTAATTCAAAGATATCAATACTTCAAAACATTTGCACACGCAAAGGCAAACAGTATGAAAAACCATGAAATGTCAGCAATACCCAGAGGATTTCCAAACCAGCTGTCAGAAGCTTTGTTCATTGTATTGACTTTGTGACATTGGTGCGAAAAGTCCTCGATGGTTGGTCAGTCAGTGACAAGGGGGCGTTCATTTAAGATGCTGCAATTAGCAAGGAAGCAAAGTGCTAGATTTGCAGGGATGTGTATTATTCTACAGTGCGCTTCAGCAGATTCCATATTAGCTTTTAAAGGGGAATTAGAGAGCTAAGAAGTAAATTGCAGGGTATGGGGATATAGTAGGTAAATAGGGACTGAATTAATTGCTCTTTCAAAGAATCAGAACATACAGGGTCCAATGGATTCCATCCAAACCATAAAGTCCAGTGGTTAGAGCACTTGCCTTGCAAGCAAGAGGAAACTGGGTTTGATTACTGGGCAGAGCAAAATGTTTCTTTACTCCACATACCTGTTTACTCAGTGAATAGGAATGAATTGTTAGTCCATTGGCAGATCGATCTTCTGGGGGCTAATAATCCCTTCAATAAAATAATAATTTGGTCACTCAATCCACAATCATTTGTGGGACACTGCTGTGCGCAATTTGCTGCCGCTTCTCACCCACAAAATATAGTCAATTCACATTACAGGACATTCTATGAAGAGCGTGATAAGGCACCATATCAAAATATAAGTATTTTTATAACAGTACATGAATTTCTATGGTTCTCTGCTGGAGCTGTTGTGAGATACAAGGTTTAAGATCGCCTTAATGCCTAAAGTCACTTTATCCATCAATTCCCTTAGATGATGCAGAAAGGGAATCAGGTTACACTGGTACGTGTGAGTGTTAACAGATAGAGACTACACCTGCCAAAGAGTTGTCATGACGCTGTCAGTCTTCTTTGTATCCTTGGAGTGTTCTTGGGTGTCATCCTGATGTGAAGGGCGCTCTATTGATGTAATTTTGTTGTTTTTGTTGTTGTCATTCATTTTCATAATTACTTGGGGGAATGGAATTTTGAAAGAAAAAAGACAATTATCTCCATAGCTAAAACTAAAGTGATCTGACAAGAATTGACTTTTTCGCAGGCCCAGATCTATCAACATATACTGGTAGTTCGTATGCTATTTCTCACTGGAATGTTTTCTGTTCCTCATGCAAAACCAGTTTGAGAACAATTTCCAAATGTAAACATGTTTAAAGCTGGAACGAGAGTTTTAAATACTACAGGAGCCTGCTGAGTTCAAATCAGTCCAGAATGACTTCTGCTGTATGTATTTCAATTTTATTATGTGGTGTGAAATACATTTATTCCTCACTTAACGTCATAACATTCTTGAAATGTGCGACTTTAAGCGAAACGACGTTAAGCAAATACATTTTTCCTACTCGCTCCCTGACTGCCTGCCCGGTTCCCTCACTCGCAGCCGGCCTGGCTGGTCTCGCTGCCAACCTGCCTCGCGCTCTCACTGCCGACCTGGCTCACTCCCAGCCTGCCCGTCACTCTCTTGACAGGCAGGCTCTAGCGCCATCGTGCCCCCTTTCCAGCCGCTGGCGAATGACATAATAGCAAACGTCACAACGTTAAATGAATATATATTCATTTATGTTCCTTATGTATCAGCAACGTAATAATGAAAGAACATTAACCGGGGCAACGTTAAGCTGGGTTTACCTGTAAATCATAATTATTGATGAAAAAGGTTCTTCCAGCAGCCATTAGACAATATTCTGATATCTTGAAATAATAAACCTCGCATTTGATAAGAGTGCAGCCAGATTCTTACAAAACATTGAAGATTAGAAAGGCGATTAAATGTTGTTAAAAATGAAGTTGCAATCCATGTGTATAACTACAGGGAGATTATATTTTATATAATAAGAATCCTTGCATTTGAGAAAGTGCCTTATCATGGGATTGATACCTCTCAAAGCGTTTCACAGGATATAATGTAAAGTGAATTGAGTGTGAATTTTCTTGATGAAATGCAGCAGGCAGTTTGTGTACAGTAATGTCCCATAAACATGCACAATGTGAGTGACTAATAACAACAGGATGGGTAATAAATATAATAACACAATAGGAAAACAGAAATCTTTTGTTTTTTCCTCACTTTACGGGTAGAATAATGTACTTTAACGTACACATTTGATAGTTAACAGGTTTGACGTGTTCTCAATCAACCCTGCATATCCTAACCATAAAACAATGCAAATTAGCTGGGCTGGTTTGTATGGTGTCTAGTTAATTGTCTTTCTTTCGCAAAATGTGTGATCATTAAATTTGTTTAAAAAAATCAAGCATGTTGAACAATGTGTCATTGAATTCTTAAAACATTGTTCAATGATTTCTTCAGCGTATTCTATATTTGGTTGGTACACATTTTTATTGAGAAATAACACAATACGCCAATGTCTCTTTTTAATTCAAAATGACAGAATTGAGTTTTGTTTAAATGTTGCCATGAATAAAAGGCCTTTTCCCTCTAGTTTTGTTTTGACTATGTAACATCACATTACTGCAATGTCTGTCACTTGTGACTCATTTAGTTCCAAACCGAAATATTTTCCCCATTTTAGCTCAGTTTTCAAAATGAGTACTCTCTAATTGCCCAAGTCTGAAGTACTTCAAATACTTTCCCCTGTGCAAGTCTGTGGACCAAAAAAAACTTTCCACTCCACCTGACATTTCTTACTCGAAAATAAATTTTGCACAGTATATAGAATAACTTTCATTATTCCTACCATGTCCACTTATGACCAGGTTTATAAGTTAACTTCATTCTGCAGAAAAGCAATCACAATTTGTACAATTGAATATCCATTTTGCTCCTGGTGAATCTTGGTCGTCCAATACTTGAGCCAGGCAGATCCACAGAAATCCAAGGCACTGTCGGTGACATACCCTCCAGCATGGCTTTGATTGTCTTGAAAGGTTTTTCCCATTCTGCACCCATTAACTTTATTATTAATAATAAAATTGGTCACTTCAATCAACAATGTTTTTGTGGGACACTGCTGTGCGCAATTGGTTGCCACATTTCACCCACAAATATACAGTCAATTCACTTTACAGTAAAGTGCTTTGAGACATCGATAAGATGTGAAAAGCGCTATATCAAATGCAAGGATTATTATTATTATTATTAATCCTGCAAGACAAAGTAAGCTACTTCCAGCTGGTCAAGCAGCACAACATTTGTCAGTGTTTGCAATTATGAGTTGTGTGGTATTAGCTAGTTACCTCCCGATTTCCCAAGGCCTATTCTTTCCAACCCGAGTGTTTACCAGGATTAGGTAAACAGTATGTATGAACTCCATCCGATGACAAACAGAAACTATACATTTGCGGAGCTCAATAGTTTGGTTTGGAGATTTAAGCATGGGGATAGATATGTCAGATATCTGGTAAACCCCCCAAAAAGATGGCTGCAACCAGCCATATAACCATCCATCATGTCAACTAAGTCATTAGCCTCAGGAGACCTTTGGGAGAACATCAAGGCAATATTTGAGAGGATGAAAATGTTGAATCTCACTGATCAAGAAGAAAAACATAAGAGGGCAGCAGGTTGACAAGGTAAACATGCAATTCGTATTTCTTAGTTATAAAGGAAGATCGTTAAAAGCTCAGGGGAATAGTTTTCGAGTTGGGAGACTAGTTTGTAAAGAAAACATAAACGTTACAACACACTCAATAGCCTGAGAAGATTAAGAGGGGAAACATGATGAGTCTTCTGTGAACACTTCTACTTATTATAAACTAAATGGCAAATCATAATTTTTCTGTTATTCAATCTCTAGTATCTTGAGGCCAAGATTCAGGTTCAGAATTTCCAGTTAAGAAATGTTGAAAATCAAACAATTGCACCTGCTTACATTGCTTAATACAGTTTAAACAAAAACTGATTCTTAGTTTTCAGAATAGTTTAATAGTCGATGTCAGAACTGAAATGTTCTAGTTTTCTGATCTGACATGTAATGCCTCTCAGCAATAATACATACGCAGAGTATACTATAAAACTGCCAGATCATTGCCTGCACTTTCCAGGATATGAAATTACAATACACCAAAAATATTACCCCCAAGTACCACAATTAGTCAATTGTTCTTCGTCTGTTGTAACTACCACCTTTGATTCTATTGTGAAAAAAATGAAGCCTTCATGTGGCCCTCATGATCTCTCAGACAACTACTGTCCTAATGATAGGCTGATCCAAGCTGCACAAATAGGAAGCTTTTCTGGAAAGCACAATCTACTTTGGACACTCTTAAGCAATGCAATAGAAGTGTGCATGTTTTGCCCACCTGATAATAAAGCTCCCAAATCCATCTGAGGTAAATTGGATTACGCAACCGTTGGATTCAAACTGAGACATGGCTGGAGATAGAATGCACCCGCCACCTAATCAGGGCATTGTTGCACAGAGCATACAAATTTCCATCAATAAATTCACATTTGAAATAATTTGAAAATCTAATTTGATTAGAATCACCTGATGTTTTTAAAATTTACATTTGAAAACATGAGGTGATTTTAGGTGGCATGTGATTCAATCCCAGCCATAGATCAAAAGTTGAAAACAGGTTCTGGGTGTTTTTGAACATCCAGCAGTTTCGTTTTCACCTGTAAATATTTTGCACAAACACGACTAAGGATACCACTGTGGGGCCACATTTGTTCCAGTAGCTACACAAAGGCAAATTCAGTTAAAGGCAAGAATCAGCAACATGTTCTATTTCAAACATGCAAAGTTCTCCAGTAGGAAATGCCTAGACTCCTACCCAATTTAATGCATAAAACACTGAGTGCTTGGAGTGTCACTCTGCTTACAAAAAAAATTAGTATTAGTATCCTAATATGCAAATTATATTTTGAGTACTCCCTGAGTATCTGTCTGACAGAGAAGTGATAGGTCAAAGCCTGATTTTGCATTTTAGTGCAAGCCGGGTAATGAGCACCTGATTGATGGGAACACTCGTCTCAAGCAAACACCTGCCTATGTAGATGCAATAATCCTTCACATTCCAATTGTGAACCACGGCTTTCCCAATTCTTACCCAGACCTGAGACTGATCCATTATCTGAGCAACAGAATGAGGTGCTTTAGAACAAAAGCGATAGTATTATTATACCTAACAGTAGTTAACATTTCCTGGTTAAAACTGACCTGACTTGAATTGGTTTTGGCTGGGACTGTCATATAAAAAAGCAGCAGAGTACACTCTGACCGCACTGATCTGCAGGAACTTCTGCGTTTAACCCACTAGCATTTTCTAATTTCTTACTTCCGATCCTCGTGTATTTGTATTTCCCAATCCAATTAAACTTGTCTATGGGGAACAAGCTATATATTAAAAAAGCCGGGAATCCACTCCTAGTTTTCCATGGTTTATACATGTGCAATCAATGCAGTGAATACTGTGCACCATCACTGCGAGGTTCAGAAATAGCCTGAGGGAAGACCCTCAAGTTTATACCTTGCAGCTCATAAGCTAAAGTCCGATTGCCCTCATCACGAGATCCTAATTGGAGATGGGACAGGAGAAGTGCCACTCCAGTAAGCAGGGTGAGTGACACCTGGAAATAAATGCATTGCTTACAATGCTTTCAGTCCTATTTAGCTGCCCTTCCCAATATCCCTGTGGCTCACTCTTTTTCAGGTATTTGTCTAGTTCCCTTTTGTTGGCCGATATGGATTCTGCGTCATTCACTGCTCGCAGCAAAGCACTCCATATCCTTACTACACTGATAACCACTCTACTATCGCTCCACTACTGAGCAAGAGGATCATATTTGGCCCAGACCTTCTCACAAAGCAAGATCAATTCAATCCCACCACCTTGTCTTAACGTCCCTCAAGCCACACTCTTTCCTCTTGAAAGCCACAATGTCTCTACCACTTTTATCTGTACCACATTACTTGATGGAGCATTCCACATCCCAAGTCAGCATTATAATTTCTTCAAGAACAAAATATTAATAGTAAATATTTAATACTATGGCGCAAGAACTCCTTCAAACCTAACGTTTTAGATTAATAGTTAGCACAGTGCCACCTTCTTAGGCGACAGAAAGAGATGGGATTCAGCTGCATGTAGGCCCTGTACTGATCTTATTTAGATTTTGGAGGCATTCTTTTGTTCCTAAATAATATTAATGAGGAAACCTTCAATCAATACACCAAATCTCCAATGAGTTTGTTACATTGAAAACATTAATTATTGTCCAAACCTGGGAATCTGTGAAAACATTCTGCGATTATCAAATATCTCCTGTCCTGTCTAGCCCACCATTTCTGCCTCTGCTGAGGAACTCCATCTTCAGCTGAGATATTAAACTCAGTTGCTCAGGTGGACATTAGGAATGCCATGGCATTGTCTGAAAAGAGGAGCTACTCCTAACAACCCCTCAGATAAAATCGGCCATTTATTTAATGACTGTTCGAGAGACATCGGTGTGTGCAAATTGGCTACCCATGATTGCCTAGCAAATATAGTTACTACACTTAACAGTAAATCCTGTAAAGCGTTTTGACATATTCTTTTGAAGTGAAATGCAAGGATTATTTATCACCACTCTTTAATTCTCAAAGAGAATTGGTTGCTTGTTTGAATGGTGTTTCCATTAAGATGCTTGTTCTATGGAATTTTTTTTGTAAACCCATTATTTCAAATCTAAGTACACAATATGTGGACCAAATGAAGAATAAGTTTCAAAATAGGGTTCCAGTTCATTGATTAAAAAATTATTTTATGTGTTTCTTTTAAGTTTCAACCTTGGATTTTTTGATAAAAGGCAAATATAATTCACCTATGAAGTACACAAATACTGAAACAAACTTCTTTTTACCAAATAAATAATACGAATAGCTTTGCCAGCTATTAGGTGTAACCAATGGTATGTGGCATTCAATCTGTGAGGCACCATTTCCAAAGAACAAATTACATTTTAAAGGGCATACACACCATTTATCACTTTCAACACATGTAATAAAAAAATAAATCACTGTAGCAGTCAAAATGTCAAAAAGAAACAAAAAAGTATATGTAGGTGGAAGTTCTGTAAATATAAAATGCTGGGAATATGTTTCCATGTATAAAAGCAGTGATTTGTGAAAAAAAACACATACAAATAGACTCAATACTTTATGGCCACACTCCCAAATTCAGTTAATAGCTGAACCTCATTTAGCAGATGTCAGTGTATCCAGAAACCTTCAATTTTTAGTCATATCAGTAACTACTAAATACTGTTTTTATTGAAAATGATTGAAAAAATAAAGCTATATTTAACATATCTGTTCTGATGTATGCAACGCAGACAGGGCAGAAGTCACTTAAAGCTTTTGATATTTTCTTTTCTGAAGTACATAGGGATGTTCCAATATTACAACGCATTAATATCAGGATATGAAAGATGATCACAATTTTGATTAACATATCGTAATAAATGCAGTTATTATCTGGCAACATGGTAATCCTGAGAAATCAAAAAGGAAAGTGAACCTTTTGGAATTCTTAAAATGTACTGCAATGTGTAATAAAATGGTCATCTCAGTCTACTGAATGGTTACAGAATACTAAATGTTATAAAGGCACATACAGATGTTTACCAATAGTGTAATTTGTCAATAATTCGTTTTATGTGATTTACTAATTCGAGAGAGCCAGAGAATGGACAATGAACTAGGTCCCCTTCAGTTTAAATCAAAATTCTGCCCAATATTACTATTGACTCTTACTGGACAGAACATTGTAATTTTCAACAAGTCGGACCGCAAGAGCAATTCTCAAGCTGCTTCTCGATAGAAGTATAACACATAAAAACACAGTAACTCAACAGCCACAGAATTAAGTACATGGACATTTTTCATAACATTTCTCAATATGCAACAACCCAGGAGAATACATTAACTCTTTATGATGGCAAGACAGAATTTAAGAAACTACCCAATTTTCAGATGAAATGTTTGAAAATGCCTCAATTCTATCCAAAATAATTGAGGAATTAAATGAAGTTCCAATTAGTCAGAGTTGACCTAAGCTTTGTTATGGTTTTCTAGTTTGCCTTTTGTAGAACTTTAAATAAACCACACGTTTAGATATCAAATGTAACAGACCATGTTTATGAAGCATGACTAAATTCTTGTTTGTTTTGTAACTTTCATGCTAATATTACGATATTGGTAATTGTGATTTTCGTTCCATACCGTGAAGCTTTCATATTGTGACATCCTAGAAGTACGGTACATAAACTGATAGGTAATCACAAAAATGAGGTTTTCCTCTCAAAACACCTTCAATAGATAAGTCACACGACTCAACTTTTTAAAAAAAAATAAAAAAAATTAGGACAGTTCCAGCCACTGACCAAAATATAGGTCTTTACTCATATAGTAGGGTGTTGAGAATATACAGCAAGGTAAGGCCTGGAACCTTGATACTTCAGAGCCCATTGCTCATAGGAAGAAAATATAAACTATTTGGTAACAAAAGTGTACTATATGTATAATACAAAAAGGTATGGTGAAACTGTACCTTCACTAAAGCTTATACAAGTTTCTTGGTCCATAGAAACTATGTTATTTTTATGCATTCTCTAGTCTGCTTTACCTCCATCCCACCCAAATTTGTTATACCTTGCCCACACTTTAGACAGCTGAAAAATAGATTTTCATTTTAGCTTTTTATAAAGTTTTATACATATTCCGGTGGATTTTGTCTTTCTGTGGTAAACACCTCCTGAAGATTATTATGCTTGAATGACATCTCCATCATCTGAACAAGGAGGTGACTTCCAGAATACCACAAGAATATTTTTTTGTAGTAATTATAAAGTTTTGTTTCTTCTCCTTTCCCAAAGTTGGTGACAGTCTTTAAACCACTTCAGTAGTTAGGAGACTACAGTTGCTGCTGACGATGTGACAATGGCTGAGTTTGTGCTGACAGTTGTGTAACCTCCCTCACTGTTTGTGTTCGATTCATTGGATGCCATCAAGCTGGAATTAGCTCTAAGAATGGCTCCAGCAGCACTGCAGTGTGGTCGTGGCCCAGGCTCTGGTGTGTATGTGAAAGTAAGGCTGGTAGAGTAGATAATCCCATCGTTTCGAACCAGAGTGACCGGAACCTGGACTGGTTGACGGACCCATCTCCAACCCTCTCGGAATGCAGAAATATCTGGAACAACACAGAGCATGCTCTCTGCACACCTTAAAAAAAGTTAAATATTGATTTAGTAAATGCCTGTATACAGTATAAACCTTTTTTTACTGTGGCTTATGATATTATCCTGCAGGGTTGTCTACAAATGAAGTGAAAACTGCCTTTCAAATCAAACTACAGTAAAACCCTGTTTATCCGGCACCTTTTGGACCTGGCCAATGCCAGTAAAAGCGCCTGCCGGATATTCGGCTGAAAATGCCCCCCCAAAATAAAAAATTTCAATACATTTTTCCGGAAAAATTCTGGTTAATCGAATGCGGATTTTTTGGGGCGTTGCCAGTTATACGGAAATTACAGTTGATCGGGTGCCGGATAAACGGGCTTTTACTGTAATATAATAACCACCCCCAAAACTCCAAACCTTCCTTCAACTATGCAACTGATCGCTTTGAAATAATTTGCCTATCAAAATACTGGTGTGTTTCTATGTGTGGACGTTTAGCTGCTGCGAGCAAATACATTGAATATTTTAATGCATTAGTTAGTACAGTATATTGCTCCTAGATTCATAGATTCATAGAATATTACGGCACAAAAGGAGGCCATTCGGCCCATCTAGTCTGTGCCGGCTCTTTGAAAAGAGCGATTCAATCCCACTGCCCTGCCCGCTCCCCATAGCCTAATAGACCTGTTCTCCCTAAATAAAGATCTAATTCCCTTTTAAAAGTTGTTATCGAATCAGCCTCCACCACCTTTTCAGGCAATGCATTCCAGATTCGAACAACTCGCTGAGTGAAACAATTTCTCCTCAGCTCCCCTCTACTTTGCCTTGAAACTATTTTAAATCTGTGACCACGAGTCACAGATTCGCCCACGAGTGGAAATAGTTTTTCTCTATTTGCCTTGTCGAAACCCCTCATGATCTTATAAACCTCTATTAGGTCTCCCCTCAATCTTCTCTGCTCCAGAGAGAATAACCCTAACTTATCTAGCCTCTCCTCATAGCTGAAGTCCCTCAATCCTGGCACCATCCTAGTAAATCTTCTTTGTACCCTTTCCAATGTCTTCACATCCTTTCTGTAGTGTGGTGACCAGAATTGAACACAGTATTCCAGCTGAGGCCTCACCAAAGTCTTATAGAGGTTAGTCAGCACTTCCTGACTTTTGTACTCTATACCCCTATTTATAAAGCCTAGTATCCCATATGCCTTCTTAACAGCCTTGTCTACCTGTCCTGCCACCTTCAACGAGTCACTAACACAAATCCCCAGGTCTCTCTGTTCCTTCACACCATTTAAAATTGTACTATCTAGCCTATATTGCCTCCCTTCATTTCTTCTCCCAAAATGCATCACCTCACAGATCTATAAAAATAAATAACCTCAGTGAGAGTCACTAATTTCAGAAAAGAAGAAAGAAAAAAAAGTTTGTTCATTACCACAAGTGAATTTGAATCAAACACTCGGGAAGCCGTAACAAGACTACGCCATTCCTTGTGATTTTTTACATTTAAATACACATACCTGTACATGGTCTCAGCTTCTACGTCTCCAAACCAAACTCGTAGATTTGGAGTAAAATTCTGTCCTGTGAGCTCCAGCATTGCCACATCCCCACCTCCGTTCAGCTATGGAAGTAAAGAACACAACTCAGAACCAAATATAAATAAGTATATTTTTCAAACAAATCCTTGCAGGGATTTGATAGATTTGATAAAGGCACCATCAGATTTGATACAAGTGGAGCATGTTTAATAGTACAAAAGATAAACAGTTATTCCAGTGATACCATAAAACTATAAAATGGCCCATTTGCAAATGCAAGCCATTAACATGTACATTTGATTTGCAATTCCATTACAGTAAATATTTCTGTGCTCCTCAAATTATTACTAATATAGTGAATGCTGCTGAGTTACAACAGATTTGTCTGTTTTCACGTCATGCTACAGATAATACAGATGCATTTCCTATCCACTTGTACACTTAGCCAGTTTTGTCGAACCCAGATTTATACTCGGCCACATGTGTGCCTCATGAACATTGGGAACTACACCAGTCAAAATGTTTTACATTGGAGTGGTTTGTATAAGTATCCAATTACATACAGTATGAATCAAAGACGTATGCAGCCATAGAGTTGTCGTAGCGGAATCACTACAACAAAGATATTGCATTCATGTTTAATACATACGTTGAACTTCCAGCAATTAAGCAATAAATTGATCATTTTCAAATTAAATTTAACAAGCCGTTGACGCTGTACAGGTGAATGTGCAAGTTGCTAGCATTTAAATACGAAGAGAATAGGGACATCATGAGGTGCAAGTTACTTTCATTTCTCTTTGACCACGCTTATGGTTACCATCCCCTCCCCCTGGCTTAGCCACAGACTCCACCATTGTGGAGCGCCCGGCGTGGAGGGCCCTATATAAATGCAAGTCGTTGCTGTTGTGTTTAAATACTTGAAAAACAGTTTCTGGGATTTGTGTGTTTAATATACAAATCTATATCCGGGCATTCGATATAGCATCTTATCATGCCATCGTCACTTTATACTCTAAAGTGGATTGTCTATGTATTTTGTGGGCGAAATACAGCAGACAGTTATGCACAGCAATGTCCCACAAACAGCCATAGAGTGAGCAACCAATTTTATTTTGGGGATTTGTCAGCCAAGATACTGGGATAAATCCCTCTTTTCGAATAGTGTTTAGGGATCTTTGAATAGGCAGAAGGGACCTCAGTTTATTGTCTTATCCGAAGGATGGGATTTCCAAGAATGTGAACCACCTCCAGCACCACAATGGAGTGTCATCTTAGACTATTTGACTCAGTGACGAGTGCACCAGGCTGACCTACAAAGGTTTTTATGACGTATAGGCCTCATTTAAGATCATGAGGAGATTCGACAGAGTAGATAGGGAAAAACTGTTTCCACTGGTGGGCCTATCAATAAACAACAACAACAAAATTTCACATATAGTGCCTTTCACGTTGGGAGGATGTCCCAAAGCGCTGAACAGTCTGGTCGGGACCCGAGCGGGGGGGGGTGGGGGAGGGTAGGGGGAAGGGGAAGGAGAGTGGGAGAGGGGGAAGAGTTAGTGGGGCAATCAAAGGCGCGGTCGAAGAGAAAGGTCTTGAGACCGGCCTTGAAGGAGGAAAGGGAGGAAGTGAGGTGGAGGGGCAGAGGGATGGAATTCCACAGTGTGGGAGCAGAGAGGCTGAAAGCCCGGCCCCCAATGGTTGGGCGGTTAGGGCGGTGGACGCGAAGCAGGCCTCAGTCTGCTGAACAGAGGGTGCAGGCAGGCAGATAGGAAGACAGCAGGTCAGAGACAGGCGGGGGCAAGGCCATGAATGGCCTTGAAAATGAGGACAAGGATCTTGAATTCGATCCTCTGGGTGACGGGGAGCCAGTGGAGACGGGCAAGGGTGGGAGTGATGTGGTCGAGAAGCCTGGTATGGGAGAGTACATGAGCTGCAGAGTTCTGAATGATCTGCAGCCAGTGAAGGGAGATGCTGGGGAGGCCGACTAGGAGAGAATTCCCGTAGTCGAGCCTGGAAGTGATAAAGGCGTGGATGAAAGTTTCGGTGGCGTTGGGGGAGAGGTAGTGGCAGAGTCTGGCAATATTGCAGAATGACTCGTGGTCACAGATTTAAAATAGTTTCAAAAAGAAGCAATGGGGAGATGAGGATAAAGTTGTTCAAATCTGGAATGCATTGCCTGAAAAGGTGGTGGAGGCCGATTCGATAACAACTTTTAAAAGAGATGGATTTGTGAGGGTGTGGGGAGAGAGCTGGGGAGTGGGATTAAGTTGCTCTTTTAAAGAGCCGGCAGAGTTGATGGCCGAATGGCCTCCTTTTGTGCCATAAGATTCTATGATTTACATTACAATCCTGAAATACATGTTGTAATATCTACATAAAACGTACCACACATTTTTCAATAGTATATTTTTAGCTAAAAATCTTGTATTCTATACTTATCAGAACTGAAACATCCCTTTTCAGGATTGATGTAGTTAGGACAAGGCAAAACAAAAATAGACATGAGGAAGAAGGTATATATTCAAAGAAACAGTCAGTTAGACAGACAACATTAAAAAGAATGAGATTACATTTTAACATTCATAAATTGGAAATGCTGTAGAGGTTTGAGTAAAACAAGAGAAGAGCAGTTTGGAAATGTCAATGTTCGGAACTAGCCACCACAATGTTGACAACATAAAATCCCATTGATTTCTATGTCCTATTACCTGAAGACTTTCTACAACGGGTACAGGTGTCACTGGTGCATGTACAGGCCCCATCCCTTCGTAGAATGTGTACTCAGCCTTATCTGTGCTTATGATTGTCCAAGAGGCTCCATCGTTTATCATTTCTTTGTTTGGTTCTTTTGGACATGGAGTGGCCTGTGAGGGGGATACAATGGGATGGGACATGAAACAACTATGACCATGGAACACAAATTAAGATTCAAGAGCTATTAGATTGCTTTTGTGTAGTGAAAGACTTCCAGGTTTAAAAGTACATACATTTTAATTAAATTATTTATTTAGTTTAAATCACTGAGCAAGAGAAATTTACAATACAATAAGTTTTCATTTAGAAAGAAAAAAGTGAATTGTTTATCCAGGGATGCAGAAATATACTTAAAACGTAATTATGGTAAAATGTTAGGTCTGTTTTTTGTTGGCAAATGCACAAAGCAAAATGCCACAAATAGTTATGAATGGTCAGTTAATCTGGAGAACTGTTGCCCAGAAAACCAGAAGACTCTCCCTTCTCTTTTTCAAATAGTCTGAAGGGATCTTTAATCTGAAGAAAAGGCAGACAGGACCTCAAATTGACATCCTTAACCAAAAGATGGCACCTTCAACGATGCCCTAGTACTGCACTGTCCTGAGAGCTGACACTGTGGGCTCAACTGCCAACATGAGGCTTGAACCCCCAACCTGCTGGTTCTGAGGCAAGGGAGATACCAACTGAACCAAAATGACACCCACTTGAAAAAAATCTTATATTTAATGACAGAAATCCTAGTCTGTAAGGGAGAGTCGAGAAGTAGTTTATCTGTTTTTGTTTTGCTAAGTGGCTTACACATGGGGAAACCCATCACCATGCTTAAGCGTCTCCAAACCAAACAGTTTCATGCACCCCACCCACACATGTGTTGGAATGGAATGCACACTGGAAAAAACACCGAGATAAAATCCAACGCAATTTTAATTTTCACCACCCACATTGGTTAATCTTCTTAGTCAAATTTTTTTTGTAGAGGAGTGGGTAGGGATTATTTCCTTGCATATTCACTCTTAACATCTAGAAAACCTTTAACTGCACTAAAGCTGGAAAACTAATAACCATGATCTGATAAACAAATTGAAATTGAACATGAATTAGGAGCATTGGGTTGAAATGTAGTTGCAGGACAATACCAATGAAATGAAGATATCTTGGTGTACTTCAACAGAAAGCAGAATAAATAATCCTTGCATTCGATATAGTGCTTTTCACGTCTTCTAGACGCCTCAAAGTGCTTCACAGTACATAACGGAAAGTGAATTGACTGTATACATGTGAGCAAAATGGAGCAGCCAATTGCGTACAGCAGTGTCCCACAAACATTCATGGATTGAAGAACAATGAGATACCAGGAGCTTCTCCTTCAACTCAGAGAAAACCAAGCCAAATTGACGATGTTGCCTCTCAACCACCTCTGTTCCATATTGGATATAAGGTATCCATCTCCAACCTCCCTTTTCTTATTATAATAATAATAATTACAAAATCTTCTTTCCAACGTCTTTGAAAGAGTCAGTGCTTCACAGCTTCACTCTTTTCTCTCCTCCCACTCCCTTCAGGAGCCCCTCCAATCGGGTTTCGTGCTGATCTGGTCAAGGTCACAAACAACATCCTGTCCATCTGACCAGGGATCCCTCTGCCTCCCCACTGCCGCTTTTGACACTGTGGACCACTCAATTCTCCTCCACCATCTTTCCTCTCACCCCAACCTTCAAGGTTCTGTCCTTGACTGATTTAGGTTCTATCTCTCACACCATCTCATAGGAACATAAATAAGCTATTCAGCCCTTTGAACCTGTTCCGCTATTTAATTAGATCATGGCTGATCTGTACCTCTATTAATCCTTTTAATTCCAATTTCCCGCTTTTACCCATATCCCTTAATACCCCAACCTACCAAAACTTTATCAACCTCACTCTTGAAGGTGTGGATGGATCCAGCATCCACGGTCTTTTGGAGAGAGTATTACAGATTTCTACCACCCATTGAGTGAAAAAATGCTTCCCGATTTCACTCTCAAATGGCCTGGTTCTAATTTTAAGATTCCCCAATAGAGGAAAATCTAGGTCTATGTGACATATTTCTCTGTCTCCACCCTCGATTCCAGGAACTGTTGTTCTGACAAATTGCTTGTCATTTCCCGAATGAGAGACAACTTTCTGCAGCTGAATGGCCTCCACACCTCAGATATTGGTACCATCAGCATCCACAGATACACATTCCACCTCACCAAGGCAGTCAGGAACCTTGGCATCTTGTTCGTTCCTTAACCGTCCTTTTTCCACTATATATCCGTGCCATGACCAGCACCCTCAGACATGCATGTCACCTCAAGGCTCGACTACAAATTTCCCTCCTCGTCAGCCCCCCAACCCTTCCCTCCACAAGCTGCAGATCATCCAAAATTGTGTCCTTTCCCGCACCAAGTTCCATGATTCCATCACCCACTTCCTCTCCCGGATCCATTGGTTCCACATCCCTCAGAAGATAGAATTCAATATCCTCATCTTATTTTCAAGGCCCTCCACAGCCTTGCCCCCTCCTATCTCTCTGACTTGCTGACCCCGAACAACCTGTCCACTCCCTCCATTCAGCAAGATACAGCCCGCTCCTGTGTCCTGCACAACCATCAGTAGCCGGGCTTTCAGTCTCTCTGCCCCCACCCTGTGGAATTCCATCCCACAATCCCTTCACCTTGCTCCCCACCTTTGCCTCCTTCAAGGCACAACTCAAAATCCCACCTTTTCAACCATGTCTTCAGCAGCCCCCACCCCTTCCATGCTTGGATCCTGATCCATCCCTGGCAGTTCCGTGCCTTGGGATGTCCTCCTGACATTAAAGGTGCTCTACAAATGTAAATTTGTTGTCGTTGTTGTTAATAGGAATTCCGTAAAAATTCCCAATGATCTACAAGAAATCTGCTCTGGAAATATAATTAGATTGCATTTAGGTCTGTATGACATATTTCTAGTTGCTCAAAAGAGTTCCCAATTACATGGCTAAGGCCAATTAGGAGTGTAACCAGAAAGTATTTTTCATGCAAGCAGTTGCAGAAATCTGGAATTCTCTATCTCAAGAGCCTGAAGATACTGGATTAGATGCTTTTGCTTCCCACCTTTGTTGCTTCCCATCATCGCTCCTTCTCTCTCACCATTCCCTCTTTGAACCCCTACAATCCGTTTTCCATGTAACAACGTTTTAAACATCTGTGATCAGGGCTCTCTCTGCCCTTTGTCCTCTTTGACCTCCCCACTGGCTTCAACACTATCGACCACTCCATCCTTCTATACCACCTCCACTTCCAGCTCAATTTTCATGGACCTGCCCTTGTCTGGTTCAACTCTTACCTTTCTCACCATCTCCACTAAGAAGCCACAAATGGCTTCTCCTCCAGCCCCCGCACAGTCACCTGTGGCATACCCCAGGGCTCATCCTTGGCCCCCTACTTTTCAATATCTACAGGCTCCACCTTGGCGACATCAACCACAGACATAGGCTCAACCTCTACATGTATGTGGATGACACCCAACTCTATCTGCCTGTCAGACATCAAGTCTTGGATAGAGTTAACTATCTACAGAAGAATGTCAACAGGACTGAGGCCCTCTTGATCAAACACTGGTAGCATCAACCTCCATAGATGCACACTCAACCTCACCAAGCCAGTCAGGAACCTAGGTGTCTTGTTCGATGTTCAACTGTCTTTCCTCCCCCACATCCAAGCCATGACCCGCTCTGCCTTCCCTTACCTCCGCAATATTACCCGACTCCGTCACTACCTCATACCCCATTCCTTCATTCGTGGCTTCATCACATCCCAGCTCGACTATGGCAACAACCACCCTCCTTGTCGGCCTTCCTAATTCCTCCCTCCATAGGCTATGGATAATCCAGAACTCTGCAGTCCGTGTCCTATACTGCTCCAAGCTCCATGACCCCCATCTCCCCCATTCTCGCCCAACTCCATCGGCTCCCCATCACCCAGAGGATTCAATTCTAGATCCTGATCCTCACCCAAAGTCATCCATCGCCTTGCCCCACCCTACCTCTGCAACCTCCTAACCCCCCCACCAACCTGCCCGCCCCCTCTGCTCAGCAGGCTCCAGCCTGCTCCACATCCCCCGACCCACCCGCCCTACCATTGACGGGCGAGCCTTCAGCTATTCTGCCCCGATCTCTGGAATTCCATCCCACAATCTCTCCATCGCGCCCCCTCTCTGGCCTCCTTCATGTCCCTCCTCAAGATCCTCCTCTTCAGGTGTCATTTCTTTGTTGTTGTTGATTAGCTGGAATATTCACATCTGAGGTCGGCAAATATTTGTTAGGTAAGGATATCCAAGGATAAGGAGAAAAGGCAGGCGAATGGAGTTGAGGTAGAAATCAGGAATGATCGAACAGGATGGTGGTCCAGGCTTGAGGAGCTGCATATTCCTAATGTTATAGCCTAAATAATTGTCTATAACTTCAAGATAATACATTTACATCTATATGGTGCATTTCACGTCAGAAGGACATCTTAAAGTGATCAACAAAGCTGAATGCACACCCAAGCTGGATGTGGAAGCCAAGGGAATGAACAGGTCATTAATTCTCCACAGTACAGTAAAAGCTTGTTTATCCGGCACCCGCAGGACCTGGCTAATGCCGGTTTAAGCGTCTGTCAGATATTGGGGCAGACTGCAGCCGAAACCCCTCAAAAGAAATTTAAGTTCTTTTTAACACACACCATACACACCAGACTAAATAATAACAGATAATAACAGAATATTGTATTGGTACTTATTGTTAAAACTACTCTCTTGCGCTTCTCACCTTTACTGGTTGAGGTTTACAATCCAGCAATTCTTTTTTTAATGGAGGACGCCAAGCGGGTGAAAAAAACAGCAGCGCGATTTTAAAGTCTTACGACTTTACTAGCGGCAAGCCGATAGCCCTACTAGCGGCAAACCGAAATACCACACCTGCGTGACAATGTGGGTTATCGGCTAGCATTATCGGCTTGCCACTAGTATGGCTTTAAAGTCGCGCTCCGTTTTTTTCACCTGCTTGGCATGCTCCATTTTAAAAATAATCGCTGGACTATAAGCCTCAAGCGCAGCATCATGGCTTCAAGCGCAGCATCTACCAGTAAAGGTGAGAAGTGCACGAGAATAGTTTTAACAATAAGTACCAATACAATATTCTGTTATTATTTATGCATTTACAAATGCTCCACTGCTATTATTCCGGATAAGTTCCGGTTTATTGAATGGGGACTTTTTTTTGGGTGTGCCGGTTATACGGAAGTGCCGGTTCATCAAGTCACGGATAAACGGGCTTCTACTGTATTATAATTAATATTATTACTGAAGAAACATAATGATTGAGAATAGTTAAGACTGCCGCTCTGTTAGGAATAAAAGACTCGTTGCAGCTACATCTCAAATTTGTTGTTTCAAAAGGAATTCAAGATAAAAAATATTCCCTCTATTTCGATTGCTTGCTGACTCTCTCAGTCATAATTGCCAACTCATATACAAAGCATCAGATGCAGAAAAAAATAGTCATTTTAAAAAGTAGTTGTTGAATGCATAAGTAACTACAGAAAATATGCAATTTGTTCATAGGTGCCCTGTATATTTTCATCATATTTTCGTGTGGTCTCAAAATCCATAGTCCAATTTGGAAGAGATACATTCCTCATTATTTATCTTGAGCTGCACACATTCCACATTGCACACATTTAAGTTAGGTTGGGTATACCATTAACTTACTTGAAACTGGATTATCCTTTCTTGCGAGAGACACAGGTACATTCTTTCTGTATCCTTCAGGTAAAATGCACACTTATGGAGCTGAGAAACTGGATCATCTGCATCCAATAATGCTGTCTGTTTATCCACTTTACGAATGATCTGCAAGACATCATTGCATATTAACGTCATTGTATTGGATTTGAAAGGTTTACATTGGAAGGTCTGTTTTTGTGGGATGAGGGGTGGAAGAAGAGGGATTAGCTAATTAGGAAAGCATATTTGGATTTTAATAAAACAAGGCTCACATGCACTCACATGTTCTACATAGCATAACTTAAATAAAAATGTAAATATTGTTCAGTTATTTTGCTTCACAAACCAGAAACAAATAAGACGTCTCATAACAATGATAAAATATATCATTAAATTTTATCTTCCTCAGGAAAGAAGCAATGAATTTTAAGCACATTAGTGGTGATCTGTCAATTAAGCTGCAAACCATAAGCAATCTAATGATAAGCAGTACTTCAGGGAAGCCTAGTATTGTGGCAACTAGCATACCTGCAGATCAGGATTTTTTCATGCATTTTGTGTTCTTCAACAGTGAGATCTGGAAAAAGTATTTTATGGCCTTTGCATAAACAGCTACCTTTGTTGAGTGCAATACTGATCATTATGAAACTAATTTGTCAAATTTCACTGAAAAATTGTAGCTCCGAAACCTGATCACTAAAGAATATAGTTGGTCCACCTGGATTCGGCTCATGATCTTCAGCCAAAGTGTAATAGTTGTGCAGTCTATCAGGAGATCTAATTCACTCTGTCTCTTGCGCTCTCACACCTGCAACTCAAGGTCACACCAAGTAATATCAATGATGAGTAGTTGGAGTACCCTTTGCTTATATCATAGAACCCACCAACTTATTGGCAACACATTTTGTTCAACATTCACACCTCAAATGCCTGCAGTCTCTATCTGATAAGATAATGGAAATTTAAATATTGTTAGTCAGGGTTTATACTGGTTTTGAAAAGTACTGCAGAATTGGAACTAACCTAACTTATCTTTACATATGGGGAAGCTGAAACCCATACCACTGGAAACTTCAACCTGGTAGATCCCTGCCCTGTGTTTTTTTTAATAAAGTGCCTTTCAGTGAACCGTTTGAAATGTATTTTATGGTTTGCATTGTGAAAGAATAAATCCAAATACCTCTGCATTCTAGTCTAAAACATTCAAATCTAGAGTTTCAAATCATTGGCATAAACCAGGTCTACCTCTGACATATGCCTCACATCAGTGTCAATTTAAAATCATAGGATGTCCTCTACTCCACCCAACTTGGTCTTCCTGCTTGGTACTTCCCTTCCCTCCCTAATCACCTGACCTATATTGATAGCAGATTTATATTTTAAAAACACATTCAGAATTGCACATATTTAGATGAAGTTTTGTGCTTATTAATGAACGTCAATGTTAGGGAATGGAACACTTTTTGGCACCAATATCAAGATATGGTGCATCAAACAGGTCAGAATGAATGAGTTGGACACAGAGCAAATTTTCTGCTACACAGCTGCAACAATGTGGCACAACTACAACATCAGAAGAGCAACCAATGTAAATGTTTCCACCTCTCACATCACTCATTTTCGTGGCCTCTCTGAATAAGGTTGCTGAATTAGTGCTGATTAGTGCTATATTATTATGAGATATGACTATCCAAACGCATTGCACTTAAGACCTTATAGTCAGAAGAGACTTGCATTTCGCCGGTCTATGATAGGTTGAAACCAAGGCGTTAAAGGGCAAAAAAAACTTTACAATTGCAACGACTTCTACTTCCTCTCCTGATGAGAAAAAGGATTGCCAATGTTCACTATATCATAATAATAATTTTGCATAATGAAGTTTAATTTCAAAGAAACAATAAAAGTATTGCAGTGTAAGTGCCAGTAATACAAACAAGCAATCTCTCAATATAATACAACTGGGGAACCAAAGCTATGCCATTAATTGAATTAAAATCTTCCAAACAAATTCTGTATTCAGAAAGATCCATATAGTGCATGAAGGTGAATGTCACATGGTGCAAAATACTGTAGAATGTTTTATAGCACATTTATCAATGTGCTGGCTTGGATCATTATTCATCATGCACGAAGAAATCAAATTAATGAATACGTTTTTTTTCTTGCTTAAGTGCAGTGCAGTAAATCAGCAGTCAGTGATATGCATCCAATGGTATAGTACTGACCTGAAAAGCAAAGATAGTCCCAGATAACTGATCGGTGCTAAATTAGCTAATTTGAGCTCTGGGGTATTAAATTATTCTTTGCCTCCCAGATTTAAAAAGTAGATATCCCCAAATTCCCTCATGGTCAGCTGCTCCCAATGGAAGTGTACAATGATTGCAAGATTGGATGGATTCAAGAATTATGCCTTTAACACCCACCACCTATTGTCAAATTGGCTGACACTCAAGGTTCAGGTTCACCTAAGACAGCAAATAGGTTAGTGTGCCACTAGGTTTTAGTGCATCACTATCTGGCTTCAGGACGGGAGGAGGAAAACACTCCCACAATATATTTTGGTTAAACTGTGGACTACAAGAACTCAAATGTCACTGTACCAGTCTAGGGAGTGCCATCCCAGTAACAGAACACACTAGTTTCACTGTCTGGCCATAATGAATGTATCCATCCCGCACAGTGAATTCTTCTCCTTCTGATTCTTCATCATCCACTGTAAATAAGTAAACAAGAGTTACAGTCACGTGTGAACTGCTGCAACCACCTGCATTCATATAGCGAGCGCTCTCCAAGTAGAGAAGCTGCTCAGAGCGCTTAATCTAGTATTTAATTGCACACATTTAGAGAATCCTACCTCAAATTCCTAATTATCTAATTAATAAATTGGAATGATTATGAAAGCCTAGACATGTTCTGGTCTCTCAAAAAAGGCTTTGTTTGCAATTTTCTTTTGTAAGAGATATAAAGTAAATGGATGACATAGAATGATAAAGCATGGAAATAGGCAATTCTGCTCAACTAGTCCTTGCCAGTGATAACTGGCAAGTGTTAACCACATTATCATTCCCCTCTGCACTACTCCTCTATTCCATGATAGTATCAAATTCCTTTCATATTGAATATTTTGGCCAAAAACTTTGATCTGCTGGATCAAAATGCTCTTAACTGAGATAAACTCCTGTCATTGAAGATTATTTTCAATCACTTTAAAGTACCCAGGATCATTTTCGAAAGTGCATTATTTACCAGTGCACCAACAATACATTCTCATGTAAAATAGTTGCAGTCAAAGTAAATAATAGTTTAAATAAATAAACTTGAAATGAAGATGTTTTTCAAATGGGATAATGTTAATTAATAGGTTACAACATTGCCAGTAGTCATTTGGCGCTGTAATATTGCAAACGATTAACATCTTTGACATATGTCAGTAGCATTACAAGAGAATAAACCTGCACAGATATAGGTTTTGAAGAACACTTGGATGATGGTAAGAGGTTTTATTTCTCCTCATTTGTGGATCTCCATGTATTCCAAAAATGAGTATAGCTACCAGTGACCATCCAATATTATGCCATAATAAATTTTTTTAAATATAGTAAAAAGTAAAAAAAATTCCCCCAAACTACACTTCATATATAAGCATAAAGTATTAGCCAGAAATGCCTGGTGAAGATATCTTTGCGTTGCATAGACAAATGTTCCTTGCAGATACTAACATAGATGGATGTAAAACGCTCCCCACTGTTGTGAACTGGCATGGAAGTTCCCTCCTTCTACATGTAAATACCGTGTGCTGACGGTCTGTGAACGAAGTCGGTTAAATAATGCCACCTTTGTTCCTGATGCAATACACACTAAAACAAAAAAAATCAGTAAATATTATTAATAAACAAACCAGACTAAATTAAAAACCAATGACAAATTTATTTTACAACCAAATTACTGTTTTTTCAAAGAAGGAAAATCCAGCTCTCCAATTATACTCTCCAACAGTACTTTGGTTTGTGGAATTCAATAAGCTATTGAGGGAGTTGGCATGAAGAAAACAGAAGCATACTGCTCTCTTTCTAGTCCAAATGCCAGAATTATCGTACGACACAGGAGATATTGTCTGTAACCGTTCATTCAAGCTCTTCCTATTTATTTTCTTTACATTAGCTGCCTTTACTTTTCGTTTGCCCTTGATTGGTAATCTCCTTTATTATTTCCATTTTTTTAAAAAAAAACACTCTGATAGCAAGCTTTATATCTTCGTCTCCCAATTTTTGAGCACTCTTTTGTGGAGCATTTAAACATAAAATCCAAGGAAACAGTTAACATTTCTTGGTTTCTACCTAAGGAACTCTATAACTAGTCACTGTGAGATGCTCAAAAGAGATGACACCAGAACACAATGAGTAGCACTGAAATTCCCTGTTCCTATGTTATATTGTATTTAATGCACCAGAATTATTTTGATCGGAAAAGTAACTGAGGTTTGCCAAAGTAACCTTTATATTGTTCCAGTGTGAACCACAAGCATGGTGTTCATGATTGACGCAACATGGTGAATTTACATGAACCTAACAACCTTAACAACCTTTAACGTGAAACTTCAAACTCTGCCAGTAAAACAATTATACATATTTACTCCATATATAACTTCTTGGCCTGCAACGTTAATCATTTACTGCCAAACAACAATGTTTGTTATTCACCATTGTAATTTTCTAATCCTTGAAAGTGACAAAAAATGATTTCAGAAAATAGCCTATAGAATATAAATGAAATTCTAAAGTTTGAATACTTCTAAAGTTTGAAAGTAAAACATTTCTACATTCGATGGAATATTTCAGCAAAATATGTATATACTTACAGTCAGCATTTTTCAAGGACTGTTTCTTTTTAGAAGGTTTGGAGATTACTTTGATCCGTTTGCTGTAAAAGACACCAATGTCGTCGCTATTACCATAAAACATTTTTACTGATAACATGAAGTGCTTTCTCTTGTCGGAGTCAGATATGTACAATGTTTTGGCTGTGCAATAGTTCTGTGGAAATAAAAAAAGGACAAAAAATACTTTGTACAATAAAAGAAGAGAAAAATTGACAATATTGCTGATATGAACAACATGATAAAATGGGGCATTATGGTATTGGTTTCAATTGCAATTTAAGCAATTTCTGAAAATAATTACACGTTTTTAAAAAAAAGCTAAAAAAGAAACGGCCAGTAATGTTTTGGGGAGCCTGCCCTTTAAAAGCTCATTGCATTAAATAATTTTCCTTTCCAACACACAAAATTATCCCCGTGCTACCTTGTGCTAGCTTTCTTTCTTCCTGCCATGGCTGAATTGTAAGGGTATGTGAACAAGGATATTTGTCAAGGATACTTCCTTGACTATTCAAAAATAAAACTGTGCAACCAGCTGATGAATATAAAGTCCTTTTGGTGTCATTATTGTACTATACTTAGAATGAGTATACCTGCGTGCTTTTATTTTAACTAATTAAATTCAGGAATAAAGATCATTTTGCCTATCCAAATCAGGGTTAAGAAAAATTTGGTTGTGGTAGCATTTTGTTTTTGAAAAATTAAAACTGTGATAAGTAATGGAGAAATGTTTTTCAACTCGTTCTCTTTCACACAAAGACAATCTCCAAAATCCTCAGATTCAGCAGCGGATCCAACAAGGAACCAGAGCAAAAGTCAAAGAATAATGCTGGTAAATGTCACATTTTTATCTGGAAGCAACGCAACAACAGATAGTCAGGCACACACCAATTCTTTCTGACATGTTCTGTCCCAACAGGACAGAGTTCATTGTTTGTGTTTCATAATCCCAACCACTGACTGAGTGGCATCCATACATCCACATACAATTTATTACAAATGTGTCAGTACACTACTGCACAAATAGTTAGTTCCTGTAACTCTAATACTCTAATAGCACAATCTGAGTGACCTGTACAATTCTTGCTAACTATTATTTATCTTTGAGTAACCCAGAACAATACTTTTACAATGTGTAAAGACAGTAGGAGTAGATTTAGAGTTGCAAAAGGCATTGGTATTCATTCAGAGGGCTCTCACTGAATAGTCAGGGTAGCTTAGCTCAATTGGTAACAATCCGGCTTCAGCATCAGAAGGCTGAAGGCTCAAGCCCTACCCATCTAACACCTTGTGATCAGAACCTAGGAATGGCAGTACCATCTTTTAAAAAGTAGTTTCATGCTGTGATGTGAGGACTGTAGGGTGCGTATTTTGGAGGGTTGAAATTAAATATGTCAGTCTTCATTATCCAAACCCTAATTTTGTGATCTTGAGAGCAGAGTTCCAGGAAATTTTCATCAGTGATCAGTTCGAGAACTAGTCCAAGAAGCAATCAGGCTAATCTAGCCTAGCCATTTCTTTGGAAGCTTGGTGGAGGTATATAAGAACATAAGAACATAATTAGGAGCAGGAGTAAGCTATTCTGCCCCTTGAGCCTGCCCTGCCATTTGATAAGATCATGGCTGATCTTCTGACCTAACTCTAATCACCTGCCCTATCCCAATATCCCCATATCCTCTATTTTCTATTCTATGACCTCTGGTTATAGATTCTCCTACCAGGAGAAACAGTCCCTTTATCCAGTCCTTTAAGAATCTTATATGTTTCAAGATCTCCCCTAATTCTTCTGTACTCTAGAGAATACAGCCTTAGTTTATTGAACCTATCCTCATAAGTCAGTCCCCTCATCCCAGGAACTAACCTAGTGAATCTACGTTCACTAGATATTGAACTGTATATTGAAATAAAGTGAGAATCTCAAGGAAGAATTCTTCAAAGGCTAGAGACCCAATATCAGCTAATTGAATCCATATGTTTTCTGTTGCATTGTTGACAAAGACCTCTGCAAATAGCCCATTTTAGAATCCAAGCCCATTACCCACATGAATTTAATTACTTAATCTTTGGAAATTTATTTTTCCTCAGCCTGGTGTCTGACACTTGGAAACCCATCACCATTGTTAAGAGTATCCAAACCCATCTGAGATTTCCATGCATCACAGTTGCACATGAAAATCCCAAATACAGATTGTTGCATTGAAATGAAGTGAAAACGGAACATGGAGTGAAACTGAGTACAAGAGGGAATACGGACTGAACAGCAAAATGCAGAGAGACACAAAATTAAATGCTACACCAAAGTATGTGCAGATACCAGGACAACTGAAACTGTTTGGAAGTCTAAGAAACAATTGGTAATGGTTTGAAAGAGATTTTAATATTTTGAGACTCGCAGCAAACATAATGAAAATGTCACAGGAATAGCAGCAGTTTGCAGTATTTTTGAATGTAGCAGGTGAGGAAGCAAGGCAATATTTTGCAACCTTAGAAAGAGAGGTGGACATGCCATTGAATGAGATGATGAATATTATGAAAGAAAGATGTTATGGAAAAGATAATGTGATAATTGATAGAGTTAAGTTTGGAACAAGAAAGCAGGGATCCACGGAATCACTCAATCAGTACTGTGCGGTACCGAGTTCCCGAAGACAAAATTGCAACTGCAGAAGATTAAGGTGGCAAGTGGGGTAAAAAATAAAAAATATTTTTTTTTCATGTCAAAGTGTACTTTGAACTATATACTTTCAGAAATAAACTGTTTTGATTGGTGAAATAAACTTATTTCCAAAGAAATATTGGGTAAAGAATAAGAATTCAACAATAAAATAAACCGTAAGTGCTTATTTCATATGTCACATTCCCTATATTTCTTTGGAAATACGTTAATTTCACCAATCAAAACAGTTTATTTCTGAAAGCAAATAGTTCAAAATACACTTTGACATGAAAAAAATATTTTTAATTTTTTTACCCCACTTGCCACCTTAAGAGACAAAATTATTCGTGACCAGATAGTAGTTGGCATAAAGGATACAATATTAAAAGGAAAGCTTTTGAAAAAATGGGACCTGACATTAGAATCGGCAATGGAGATAACAAGGATTGAAGAGGTGACACAAAATAAATATGAGAGATGGAGAAACAGAAATGCAAATAAATGTACTACCCAAAAGGCAAAGTTGGGATGATAAAGATGAAGAGTATGGAGTGCAGAGAATATACCAGTCAAGAGGGAGGCCAATCAGAATGTGGCAAGTGTGGATTAGAGCACATGAGGAGATGTCTTGCAGAAGGAAAATAATGCTATCAATGCAAAATATATGCAAGATTATGCAGGAATAGACACAAACATGCAGGGAAATATGGTAGTTACAAAGCACAAGAACAAACTCAAACAGAAATAAGAGCGTACAAGGGGTCAAATAACCTTAGGAGAACCAGAATTGGAACAAATTTAATCAAAAGAATATGAAAGGACCGATAGCTCAGATACAGAATCCAATGGAAGTGAACAAAAAGATGAGTACCTCCTCGAAGCAGTAGAACTCATAAAGAAAGTACACACAAAAGAAAG
The DNA here is from genome assembly GCA_035084275.1 of Hydrolagus colliei. Lineage (NCBI taxonomy): Eukaryota > Metazoa > Chordata > Chondrichthyes > Chimaeriformes > Chimaeridae > Hydrolagus > Hydrolagus colliei. Next base: position 56,360,039 of record CM068742.1, on the reverse strand, counting down.
AGAAAAATAAGTGGACGGTGTCTTTAGAATGTAAAAAAGGAACATAATTCAGTACAAATTAGATGCAAGAGCACAGATCAGTGTAATGGCATGGGAAGAATATATAAAATTGGTAGAACAAAATAAGGAAGAAATGGAGAAAGGGAGAGGTAAACTAATGGCGTACAACAAAGAAAAAATTGGAACAGTGGGTAGATAGAACTGATATAAAAAGGGAGACAATATAGAATAAAATTCGAACTCAGGTCTCTTGTTTGCGAGGCAAGTGCTCCAACCACTGAGCTACAGGAGTCCTTTTCATATGAAAACAATTTAACAACAATAAAATTACATTTATATAGCGCCTTTCATGTTGGAGGACGTCTCAAGAATTAATAGCAAAAGGACTAATTATTTTCAGATAAAATGGATAATAGACATTCATTTAATCTTTATGATTTATTTCAAATTTTTACACAAACTTTGATTGCTAAATGGCTGAATTCTGAGTCATAAAGTTATCATGGACATCACTTCCTGCTTGGTGTGCATGTGTGCAGGCAGCACATCTAAAATCACTTCTTACTTATTGCATAGGTTTAATTTAACAGATTAAAATCAGAAACTGGAAAGGCTAACACCAAAGTAATTATGGAAATTTGTTTTAGTAAACAAATAGAGATAATTTCTTCCATTGTAGAACTTGATGTTAAGAATCTTCTTCAACTTATGTAATCATTCCAAGTATCTTCTACTATGCAGCACTGAACCTGAACCAGAAAATTCTGCTTTTAATCTAATTGGATTCACTAGAAGTCTGTTTTAAAATTCTCTTTAAACCTTATTTTCTTATAAAAGTGAACAAAACAAATGACTCTTTCCATTTAATGTTAGTTCTAAAAGTATTCCATTGCAAAGAACAAATGTTAAGATTTGAAATAAGGCATACAAGAACTGCTGATTCTTGATAAGGATTTCCCCATAGAGAGCAACAAGTAGATTTTTACCAAATGACTCATGTGAAGATAACTTTACTAACAAACTGTCCAAATAGTAAGAGATTGAAACCTCCCTATGCATTGACAAGGCTATCACCACTGAAAGACAATCAATGGAAAACATAGATGTCCTCCTGACGTGAAAGGCGCTATCTCTCTCTCTCTCTCTCTAGATATATATATATATATATATAGATAAACGCCTTAGGTATGTTTCCACAATTGTGTCCTCCTGACGCGGATGGCGCCGTGTCAAATCAATCTTCTATACATATATATATATATATAATATATATATCTACATATATATATATAAAAGCCTTAGGTATGTTTGTGCAATTGTAACAATGAATTTCTAAAAGGAAAACAAAAACCAATACAGCTTAAAAACAACAACAAAGAAAAACAACCCAGTGATTAAAGCTCACCCTTTTTTGCAAATAACAAATACATTATTTAAAAAAAGTTTTGAAATATATGAATAAACATGTTCAAAAACACTAAGGCGTATGTTCAGAGCTGCCAACCTTTTTTTTACAAAAAAAAAGTACTCCTGAAAGCTAAAACAGTATTTTGTAGTTAAAAAAAAGTATTTTCCCCAGAACCTACCGGTACTTAACAAACAAATTACAGCATGAAAAGATGCCAAGTAAAATGGGACTTCAAAACCCCTCGTTAAGCAAAAATTATGTTAAGTGGGAGGTCCCTACTGTGTTTCCGTATATGAAAATAACTGTTCCTGGTAATGCCCTGTGCTTAGCTTAGCGCTAACATTTACAGTGTACCAGCGACGGCATAAGGTAGGTAGCACTGTTATTGAAGGCAGGGAGAGAGAGTTAAAGAGAAGGAGAAAGAGACAGAGAGAGAGAGAGAGATACTGTGAGTGAGATTGTGACAGCCAGAGACTCAAACAGAGAGAGAGAGACACACAGAAAGAGAGAGAGACACAGAGAGAGACAGAGAGAGGAAAAGAAATACAGAGAGAGAGAGAGAGACACAGAGAGAGACTGAGAAAGAGAGAGACACACAGGGGGAGACTGAGACAGAGAGAGAGAGAGAGACTGAGAAAGAAAGAGACAGAGAGGAGAGACAGACAGATCATGGAACATTTCGGATTTTCCAAAAAACGTATTTTACCAAGAAAAATCGTACTGCTGTATTTACTTCAATTTACCGTACTAAATAAGGCAAAAACGTACTGGTTGGCAGCTCTGTATGTTACGCAGAGGTATAGCTAGCACAAGTGTAATTTTGTTGTTGTTGAGATTCAGCAGCTTGTACTATACTAAGTTAGAAAATACTGACAACCTTCATATTTCAGTAAAGGGAAGTCATATTTTAGGACAGGGATGCAGTTTTCAAATTACCAGGATAATAATGAACAAGAAGTGCATTTTCAGAATTTCTTCAGTTTTCTTAGACCAAGTGTTGCTGGAAATAAAATTTGTACAAATTGCAGTTCAATTTCTGTGCTTCAGGTATTGGTAGTACGGGCTTCAAAAAACATGAATCAGTACTATGGGTGAACCAATATAAACACAATTAAGTTTTTGTCTAACAATCTAAACTTAATTTGCAACAAGCTAGTCAGGAACAATTCACGCATTAAAGTCTCACAGTTTTTGTTTTAAATTTCATACAACTACAACAATAAAGTATATTTGTAGAGCACCTTTCACATCAGGAGGACGTCCCAAGGCGCTGAAAAGTCAGGGGTCAAGACCTGAGCATGGGGCAAAGGGGCCAGGGTTGGGATTGTGGGATGGAGTTCCAAAGTGTGGGGGCAGAAAGGCGGAAAGTCCGACCGCCGATGGTAGGGCGGGTCAGGTGGAAGACAAGGAGCAGGCCGGCACCTACTGAACGGAAGGTATGAACGGGTTGATAGGGGGTCAGCATGTCAGATAAGTAGGAGAGGGCAAGATCATGGAGGGCCTCGAAGGCAAAGATGACGATCTTGAATTAGATCCTCTGAGGGTTGAGGAGCCAATGCAGCTGGTCGAGGGTGGGGGTGATGGGGTTGCGGAGACTAGACAATAAGCAACAGCAATCTCCGATTCACTACAGCATTATTTTCCCAAATCAAAATATCAAGAGAAAGTGAACTCAAAAGTAAAAGCTAACTGTAACTGAGTAGCTGGAAATCATCATTGCAGTGCTACTCTTGACTTCAAATCAGACTACAGTATTAGTTCCTAAACGGGGTCCACAGATTGATAGAGGGAAAAAGCAAGATTCACGAGACGGTAACTGGAACACACAGTCACCAACTGCTCGAACTTGTGCTCCTTGTGGATCAATCCCACCTCCATCTCACATACCAATCACAGCACTACTCCCTTTGGATTGCTCCCAATCATGATTCCACCTACACTGACCCCCCACGCCCCCTCCCAATCACAGCCCCATAGCTCAGGGAGCTGTTCATTACTAAAATCTGAACACTCAGGCCAGGCAGTGTCCTCACGCTCATCACAAAGCATCAGGGAGAAGCCCAAAACTCATGAGCAACTGATTAGCATTGGCAAAGCATTTGGATCAAATTACTTAAACAGAATATACTACATTTTATATTATATATTACATTTTATATTAAATATTAAATTTAGAAGCTTCAACAAGTTAAAGAGTTGTAACATCTCCCCAATTGAATTAACTTTACCGTTCTCCCTCCAAGACAAATAATTCAAGAAAGATACACCTGCTGTGTCATTAATAATTGAATTTGCAAATATTTACATATTCTGCAATTGACAAAACAATTGTTTTTATAGCAGTTTTTAGATTCAAGTGAGCTGCAATAATAATGAATTATGCTCAGTACCCAGTACTGTATTGCCATTCTGCATTTGGATGCTTTATTAACCAGAGTTACATTAACAAAAATCATATGGATATCTGGATTTCTGCCCCAGGATAAGAAGCTGAATTTGTTTTTAGGAAATTAAACTTCAAGATGTTTACATTTCATGTATATTGGATACTTTCAACATATGATCTTATTTAAAATGTATTATTTTTACTTAACGGGCTCAGATATTGTATTCGTCCTGGAACCAACATTCGGTGTTTCCATATCTCCAGTGGTACCTGCACACTACAGAAATCCCAGTAACAGGGCTTCACTTCTATTTGTTTTGCTGGTTTACAAAATGGGTAAAGAACACTGTTATGGTCATGAGTAATAAGTAAGAATAAAATAGATTACATGCCCATTTTTTCTGTACGTTCATGCCAGATTTAAAACTCATTCACAAACTACATTTTATCTATAACAGAGCTCAATCTTTCTATTCCAAGTTTACTCCTTGCTTCTGACTCTCCCAAAGCTTCTCATCTCTTCCCCCCAAATCAATAATTCCTGCTGATGCAAGATTATGTAATCTCCTCCCACGTAACGTAAGGAAATACTATAGAGCTGGGCCCAGATTCAACCATGCTCTAAAGCATGTACATTATGCGTAGGTATTCAGAGCTCAAAAGAGCTAAAATATATGCCTCTCAATAGCATTCTCAATAGCCTGCATTGCTCTTAGGGGGAGAATGCAGGATGGAGCTCTATGATTTCAGATTTCTTGGATGGGTAGCAAAGCAAACGCCTGGTGTAGTCAAGTCTGAACTTGATAAAAAGCATGGATATGGGTCGAGGCAGCCCAAAGGGAGAGGTATTGTGGGTGTGAGCAATGTTGTGGAGGTGGTGGAAGGCTGAACAGGTCAGGGCAACAGGGTTTTAAACATAGTTGAGTCAAACAAAGCACTGACGTTCCACATTGGCTCTGTGAGATGGAGTGTGCTAGGGCCCATCGATATGGGAAATTTCCGATATGGATATGTCAGTTGACTCATATCGATATATACCGATATATCGATATTTTGGGGTTTTTTATACAGCGCATGCACGCGCATTCAGAGGCGCGCGCACATTCAGAGGTGCGCGTGCATTCGGGGCCTATCTCCCTCTCCCCCCCACCCCTTGTATACCTGTATATTGTATTTGAGGACTACGAATACAATATGGCGGCTTGCACCTCGGTCTGTGCATTATGTATAGAGATGAGCATTCTGGATCTTGTAGTTCAGTGCGCGCGCATTCGGGGTGCGCGCGCATTCGGATGTGCGCACGTATTCCATGCTCTAGGCCCAGGAGGTTGCAATGACGGCGACAAGGTACTGATTTTTTTAATATCGAATTTTTCGCTATATATTAAATTACGATATCGGCATATCGATATGAAAATTATATCGGATATAACCGATATATCGATATATCGATGGGCCCTAGGGTGCATCAATATAGATCAACGCTGTTAACTCCTGCGTCATTAAGGTATTGACAGGAGTCAAGCAGGAAAGTCTCTGTCTTATCAACATGGAGAAAGCTCTCATCCAGGATTTGATTCTGACAGGCAATCAGTCAGATAAGCAATTGACCTGGAATGAAGGGTGGATGCAGAGACAGAATTGGAAGTTATAATAAAACAAAAAATAAGAAGAAAATGGTAAGGTCGAGGGTAAGTAGGGAGAGAACCTTGGTATGAGGAAACTGAACTTCTCTCAAAGACTAAGAACATACTGAGGCTATGTAATCTACCACTCTTCCTAACTTATTTCAACTCCATTGTGAACGAATGCAGCAGTAAAGAGAGTAAAACAGAAATAAATGGAGATTTATGAATTGCTGCACTTGCTTGTCAAGCAAAATAACTACACATGGCAAAACAAAGTACTTTCCACTTTTTGTTTTACAGAGAATCTAAAGAAGAAGCCTGGATAATATTGGCAAAGCAGATGCTGCTGAGCTGATTAATAGATCTTGATGGGTCCTGACTTGCTTGGGAGTTGACAGCCACTACCCAGCTTAGTTTGTTAATTTTAGAAACCATTAAATAATCACCTGCCTGGATTAAAGTGCCTTCATCCTATGGTTTAATAAATTTAGTATCTTACATGCATCAGATAAACATTTTTTTTGTAAACAGAAAAAATGTGAGGTGGAGGATATACGTTTAGCACCTAAATTTATTACAACGAGTGAAGCAATCCTGGCAAAAAGAGATTGGAAACTGCAAACTGCCGCACCCCCACTCTAGAACAAATAAAAGATCCAGCAATATGGAGTACAGTGCAATATACATTTGAGGCAAAAGGGCTACTAAAGTAGGTCTCGTTGTGACTAAAATTATTGGTCAGGACACCAAGAGAAACTTCTCAGCTAATTTATCTTTTCAAATCATCCCATGGGTTTCCTCGGGCAGGAGGATAGCGAAAGGTCACAAGAAATGACCAGTTTGTGATTTTGGAAAGTCAAGCAAATTTACAATACCTTTTTGTTAGCTGCAGAATCCCAAACACATATTAACCCATGCTCCGATAAATCCTTATCACTTTATAAAGGAAGCCTTAGTCCTGATGTTTCTGATAGTGGAAGAGACTACAATTGCTTTGGAGCAAAATGTTTACTGCTTGACGATAGCAAAAACTTGCATTTATATGTAGCCCTTCACAAAACGTTGTACCTCAGACCACATAGCCAAATGTGACTCACCAACTACTTTCTGGAGTTAATAATAATCCTTGGATTTGAGGCGCCTCAAGGCTCTTCACAAAATATACTATCAAGTGAATTGACTGAATATTTTGTGGGCAAAAATATCAATTGTTTCAATTATTCTTTCCCTAACATAGGTATATGAGATTTACCAACCAGTGAATGAGTTGACTGACATGAAAAGATGGGTACAGATTGAAATGATCAAATTCTCCAGGTCAGACAATGATATATGTTGCTATGGCTAGATTTGGAGGTTGAGGGTAGGAAACTACTGTCCATGAAAATTAGGAAGCCATTAATAGTCAAAATATAGAAGAGAAAATAATTTTCTGGACTTATTGTTTGAATTATCTTTGAAGTTCTCTATCTGTGGAGAATGTTCCTCCTGGCGATAAAAGACTGGGTGCAGTGAAATCCATGATATTGTTTTATGTTAATTTAGAAGGAGAATGGGTTTAAGGGTCAAATTGCAATTTGGATAAAACTTCTTTCCAAAAAGGTTTGAAACTTAATCTAGAGATAGCTTACTTCCTGTAACCCTTCCTTCCTGTAGAGTAAGATGGAGGTGCGAAAAGTTATATTGAAAAATTCTGATGTGGAAAACACAGATCTGCTGCAAACAGGATAAAAGCAGCAAGACTCCCAACAAAGCCACACACAAATCCAAATAGGGGAAGATCATCTGAATACTTACAGCAGTAATTGCTTATAAGGAAGGGTCACTACTTGTATGTGTATGTGTACAGAATGTGGAAGGATCTTAAAATCAATTTGAATTAAGTGCTCTCCAATCCATAAAGCAGCTGCATTTCAAATAAACATATCTTCTCAAATGCTGTTCATTTATTTTGAGCACCCTATCCATCACAATTCTTGCCATGTACAGTAAAAGCTTATTTATCCGGAACCCTCTGGGGGGTCGACTAATTGATTGTGCCGGATAATCAGACGGCAAGTTGTCAAAAACCCAACACAAAAAATTAACTTATTTTAAAACATACCATATTAATAATGCACTAAATAGTAGCAGAATATTGTATGGATACTTACCAATAAAGATTCCAACACACTCGGTAAAAAGATTGGTAAAAAAGCATTTTTTAGAAATGCTAAAGTTTACTAAGTGCGCATGCACAAAGTGAGCATACTAGCAATTGCTGGAATGGGGAATTGCCCCAGGCGGGAGTCGAGCAATCCGGTTGATCGGGTCACGGATAAACGGGCTTTTACTGTATGTATCAGCAACTATTTCTATTTTTCTTGCTTCTGCAGTTATTTTGTCAACAAATCTGATTTTAGACTCTTTAAAACTTTTTTTAATGTTTATCAATAATTAAAATAAGTCTGGCTTTAAGCGTTATTTAAAACAAAATTGAACAATACAACATCTTAAACACTAACTAGTGAACACAGATATATTTATAATAATATTATTTAACGTGCAAAATTTAACTTCTTAATTATGATTATATTGTTAGCATCCCCAAATCTGGGATGGGTTTAGGTTAAGACCCCAAAAGATCTTATGATCTTCTGAAATGCACATTAACTCACTCACCACAGATTATTTGTGCTCTATACCAGAGGTAAGTTCTGTTACTTTACATTTCACTTGCTTCAAGTTTATCATCAGTTCTACATAGCAAAACCTTGAAAAACAGTACTACAATTCTAACAAAACACAAAATACTACAATGCTGGGAATCTGAAACAAAAACAGAAGTTGCTGGGGAAACTCAGCAGGTCAGGCGACATCCACGGAGAAAGGAAAAAGAGTCAACGTTTTGGATCTACATCCCTTCGTCAGATTCTAAACTTTATTCTAAACAATTCTAAACAATTCTAAACTTTATTCAGATATACAGTAAAAGTCCGTTTAACCTTTGGGACCTGGCCAATGCCAGTTAAACTGCGTGCCGGATCTTTGGGCAGCCAGCTGCCGAAAACCCAACACCATTTAAAAAAAAATACCATATTAATATACTAAATATAACACAATATTGTATGGATACTGACCAATAAAGCAATAAATATTGATCACAGTCTATAAACACAGCACACAATCGCAAAAAACTTCTACAATGACAGATGGAAGAGTTTATTTTCTCTTCTTTTTTTTCTCAAGAGTACAAGGGTTCTCTCACTTTTTCCTTTCTTTCTCTCCATCCTTCCCTCTCTCTCTCTTTCAAACACACTCAGTCAGTCTGGCATCTCAATGGCTCCAAACCCAACCCCCCTCCATTCATTTTCCATCTAAATTAATCAACTCGCCCCCTCTTTCTCTCCCCTCCTCTCACCCACCTCTCCCTCCCCCTCCCCTTCCTCTCTCTTTCTCCCCCGCTCCCCCAACTTTCCCTCTCTTTCTCCCCCCATCTTTCCCTCTCTCCCCCCACCCCGCTATCCTCTCTCTCTCCCTGCCTCTCTCTCCTTCTCCCAGCGCACCCCCACAAAACAGTGTATAAACCCACGTTCCCGTCAGGCTACACAGGCAATGTAGTATCCGTCAGAGAGAGGGGGAAAGAAAGAAAGGGGAAGAGATAGAAAGAGAGAGGGAGAGATAGAGAGGAAGGAAGGAGAGGGAAAGAGAAAAAGAGGAAGAAACAGGAGAGAGGAAAAATATTGCCCCTTTAAGACCCAAATCCGAAATGCCACTATCGGCAGCATTCAGAGCTAATTGTACTGTACACTCCTGTGACAATCGACTCATTAAACGCGCCACAGCGACTGTGCTGGATGATTCGGTTAATTGAATGGGGACCATTTTTTGAGATGCCGGTTATACAGAAGTTATGGTTGATCAGGTCATGGATAAACGGGCTTTAAAAGGCAATAAGTTTTCAGCATGCTCATCATGAAAAAGTACCCCTATACATTTCTAAAACTAATCATAATTGGAATCCAGCCACACCCACTTCAGATAATAAAAGCACACTGCCCCCTTACCTTTCCTTCCAAGTTAAGTTGTTGCATTTCTTGATCACTATTTCCAATGCCAATAAATGCACATGGCTGTGATTCTTGTTCATTGCAACCATCTCTTTCCATTTGATCTTTCTTTTTCTTCCATCCACTGCCCATTAGGTACACACATGGAGGAGGGCAGAAAAACCTGTAACACAAGAGTGCTTTTCAGAACTTATAATTCACCAACATGGAGCATCAGTCTTAAACAAAGTTATCAGATTTCTCATCATCTTATCGTTCAACAGATCATCTCATTGTTTGACTCAGTTATTCATTCAGTTTCTGTCTCCCTTATGATTCCAACAAACATTGCTATTTTAAAATGCAGTTGTCCCTCGCCGAACGTGGGGATTACGTTCCTGGAAAACAGCGCACTCGGTAAAATCGCGTTTGGTAAGATTAATAAGTAATGTGAAAAAAGGGGAATCCATCCACACGTTATCCAACCTCAAGCCCCCAGGCACATCCACACCCGACCAACACAAGTTACGTACTGAGGCGGGCTACAGCCAGCTGGCCCGGTCTCCCCGCTCGTCACTCTCCCCGCTCTCACTGACTCACTGGAGACAATAAATACTACCACAGCTTGGCGGGGCTGGTGTCCTCCTAAGTGCGCATGCATGTGGGGCCAGCCAGTGCATATCCTCAAATGTTACTCGCATTCCGCAAAAAGGTGCCCCATTTATTTATTCGCATATAGTCAAATTCGCACTCGAGAAAGTCACGTTCGGCAAGGGTTGACTGTAATGTGATACATTCTCACTGTTATACTGTTTTATATGCTCTCTATCCAAATTTACCTAAAATTCACATTAATTCTCAACTTAATTTAATGTTGTTTATGGTACACATTAGCTACTACATATGCCTATAGAACAACTTTCACATGAGCACTACTAAACAAGCAAGTGCTATTCAGTCATGAAATACTATCTTACAGAGGAATTCATCTAAGTTTTTAAGAGGACTGAAATGGTAAATCTAGAATAATAGTTTAGGATGCATCAATACAGTAGAACCAGAGAACGTTAGTTTAGAGTTGCTAAGGAAAATTTCAGGACAGACACCAGAAAGTTTTTCTTTACCCAGAGGGTAATCAACGACTGGAACAGGTTGACAAGAAGGGTGGTTGAGGCCCAGACATTGGACTTGTTTTAAAAAAAAGGCTCCATGACATGATGGGATGAGGGTGAAATGGTTATTCTGGAGGGAAGAGATCAAAAGGCCTTCTTCATCTGGACCAAAGGGCACTTCTATTCCATTATACTGTATGTTGTAAAGCATTTCTGAAGCACTTACGTTGCACCATTTATTTACAAGTTATTATTTACCCCTATAATTAGAAACAAAATCCCACATTATCATAATATTAAACTATTTCCATTATACTCCTTGCATGATAAATATCCCCCATAGAAATCCCCCATTTTGGTAACTTACAATATCCACATTAATGACAAAATTCTCCACGCAACAGCAAGAATGTTTACTGTGCTGCTAATTCTATTACATCTAGTACCTGTTTAATCAATACAAAATAGCAATATAAATATTATAGGACAAATTAATAGATAAGCATTTTATAGCCACTAGAATCCTTGATTATATAATTTGAACATGAACAATTTATTTATATCCACCCACATAATATGGTTCATATTAATATTCCAAAGCTTCTCATTTTACTGGTTTGTGGTCAGAAAACAAAGGATGCCAAGGCAAGATGTTGCTGGTTTCAGATTCTGATCAAACACTTGATTCTTAGAATTTAAAACTGGGTTTGTGGTCAACAGTCAGACACAATTTCCTCTAAAATGAAGTGCAAGACATACTAAGATTATACTTCCAAGCACTGAACATGCTTTTGATACAGAGAACTAGATATGTGTTAAATGTATAAATGATAACCTCCAGTACCCGAATAATTCTACCGATCTTACACGCTTCATATCCTATAAGAGCAGTGTGGATTATTAACAGTCAATGAAGAACTAATTATAGGTGTAAAATTATGTATTCTTACCACTACTGCAGACTCTATCAAGGTGTACAAGCCCTACATTTAAAAAAAACCTAACTTACTGACTGACTGGTGTCACATGCAATTATCATTATTTTCGCATTGACTCACAAAATGTAGTGTCTTTGCATTTTGATTATAATAATCCTCATAATCCTGGGATTCAGTATAGCTCTTTTCCCATCAGAAGGACACCCCAAAGCAGGTGTCCTGTATGTGAATATGCAATATGCTCTAATAAATGCTAAACAATTTTCAATCACTCCAAAACTTGAAATGATTCCTTGAAAATTTGTATACCTATTGTATTTCATGGACTGCAATGCAGTATATTGGTTGGTAATATAGCTTCTTACTTTGATCAGAAAGTGAAATTCTTACATCTATTTGTCTTCAGTAATACATTGGCAGGATGGGGGTGGGGTGGGGTATGATACATTTAAGCAGGGTTGACATTATATGACATTTAAGCAGGGTTGAGTGCAAGCAAATATGTAGAAATATGTCAAACCCAGAAACATAATTATTCCCCAATAAACCATTTTAAGTGAATATATCAATTTATTGCCTTCCTGCCTTAACGAACAAAAGTAGGAATTATTGTGGATTTGCACCCACCTTTTTGTTGTGATTACGGTTATGCTGATCTCACCTATTACAATGCCACAGACCTTCACTATTTTGGTCATCCAGGTATCTGACAAATGCAGAAACTGAACCCAGAGTGTATATCGGTAATTGATAATTGGTCATTTAACATCCAACAAGAACAGGTTTGAGGTCTCACTAGGTGGATGACACATACCAGCAACTCCCTACAACTTTCTCGGACATTGTAGCTCAGTATAAAATGCATGAGAGCATTGCCACTGTCTTCCTGTCCACAGCTCGGACACACATCCCTTCCCATCGAGCAATGGTTCCACCAGTTGGAGATGCAGAGTTTAAGCAGTAGCTGTTTGTTTATACAAATCAATCAGGGTGGACAACTGCCTTCAGCATAGTGGGACCTTTAGAGCATACTTGACATGCCAACCACCTTGATGTTCTTAAGATCCAAGTCCAGTTCTGTGTACCAGGCTTACTCAGCATCAGCTATCTAATTCAGGTCCTCATGAAAGGGGCTTTAGCAAACAGACAAGTCCACTGTGAAGTCTACTCTGCCTTCAGAGTACTTACTGAGAGGTCAGGGTAGGCTGGAGCCCTCCTTCCTGCAACCACTTCCTATTTTTGCCACAAATCAACTTCAGTTTGATTCTGGTCTTTGCAAATGTGCAGAGGAAGCCTCTGTATCCCCCAAAAAGCCTCTGTATCCCTCTGCTGTATCCCCAAAAGTTCGTATAAATGAAGGAGGACTATTTGCTTATAGGTCTTGACCGATGCCACAAAGTTGACCTATATTGAGATCTTGAAGTCTTGAAGAGATGAACATGACCAGAGTGTCCTTCGCCCCTTCTCTGTGCAGTCCCCCAGGACAGTGTCGAGGCAAAGGTTGGGTGCCCACTAGAACCTCCAGGTACCCTGAAGAATCAACAATTGGTGCACCTCATCACTGCAGAAATGAAGTCTACTTACAGCAAATCTGGAACTGGAATGAGTAAAGATTGAATTGCAATAATAAATAATTTCCCCAAACAAATTCCCCAAATTAGTCTAGTTTCCAAAGCGAGTCAGTCTGATCAGTTATTAATTACAGGAAGTATGTGAGCATACTTATGTTTCTTGCAAAGTTCATGATTTGTAGGGAATTAATATATTATGGTCTTCATCTGTACTATTTCACTAGCAATTTCACTTTAAGAAATGAAGACCTGCGTGATTGTTTTCCAAAACACAAATTTGGGTAAATTATTTGCTTTAAAATTATAATTTCAAACAAGGGCTAGCAAGATAACTATCTTCTCCAAGGGTAGGAGTTGACTCAAGAGTTCAGGTCACTAAGACTGCAATAAGGATGTGAAAGTAGACAGTTAATTGATACAGTAACCTATTTAGAATGGCATAGTGGAAGAAAATAGTAGCTCATCTATATATAGGTTCTGCATTCATTTTCCTTCGTCTTTACAGTCTGTATTTGAAAAACAAAAAACCCATAACCCCATGTCACATATTTCAACCACTTCAAAGAAAACTATGTTGTAGCAATTGTTGAATAGCAGGGTTAAAGATGAAGACTGAATCATTTAGCTTAGCCTAGTGTTAGCATTCTCACCTCCTCATCGCATCATCAGAAGGTGGTGGATTCAAGGCCCACATTGAAAAGATTGGAAAGTAATTAGTGGTAATTAGTGGCATGCAGCAAGGGGCTGTGCTGGGGCTCTTTTTTTTCCAATTCCTGAGTAAAACCTCAATAATCCGACATTCCAAAAGCTGGCAACTCCCTAAAAACGGCAGGATTTCAAATTCATACAGTATTAAAAATGTATCCGATGTCCGGCAAATCTCCCGAAGTTCAGAACAGCTGCTTTTAATTCACGGCGTCAGTGCCGTCATCCGGCGCACTCTCCACCTCACAAAGCCAATCAGGAACCTCGGCATCATGTTCGATCAAAAACTTTCCTTCCTCCCCCACATCCGCGCCTTGACCAGCACCGCTTATTTCCACCTGCGCAACATTGCCAGGCTCCGCAACTATCTTACCCCCCGCGCTGCCGAAACACTCGTGCACGCATACATCACCTCAGGCTGGACTACGGAAATTCTCTCCTCGTCGGCCTCCCCAGTTCCTCCATTCACAGGCTGCAGGCCATCCAAAACTCTACAGCCCGTGTACTATCCCGCACCCGCCTCCGCGACCACATAACCACCACCCTCGCCCATCTCCACTGGCTCCCCATCCCCCAGAGGATCGAGTTCAAGATCCTCGTCCTCACCTTCAAGGCCTCACATGGCCTTGCCCCACCCTATCTAACCGATCTACTCTCCCCCGACACACCCACCCGGACCCTCCGTTCAGCAGGACTTGGCCTGCTCCAAGCCCCCCGCCCGAACCGCCCCACCATCGGAGGCCGGGCCTTCAGTTTCTCCGCTCCCACCCTTTGGAATGCAATCCCTCAATCCCTCCGTTTCGTCTCTTCCCTTTCCTCTTTCAAGGCCGGTTTGAAGACTTTCCTCTTCGATTGTGCCTTCTGTTCCACCCCTAACTCTTTTACCTCCCCTTCGTGTTTCACCCCTTCCCAAACAACTCCCCTCAAAGCTCGGGTCACACGCCTCCTGTGCAGCGCCTTGGGACGTCCTCCCAACATGAAAGGCGCTCTATAAATGTAATTTGTTGTTGTTGTGATTGGAGCTTGGATTCAGTGCTGTGTTTACAGCGCACGTGATGTTTGCGGCATCATTTCCCCAGCCATTTTTAGATAGGTTTCTAAACACAGTAGAAGCCCATTTATCCGTGACTCGATGAACCAGCACTTCCGTATAACCGGCATGCTCCCAAAAAAGTCCCCATTCGATAAACCGGAACTTATCTGGAACAATAGCGGTGGAGCATTTGTAAATGCATAAATAATAACAGATAATAACAGAATATTGTATTGGTAGTTATTGTTAAAACTACTCTCTTGCGCTTCTCACCTTTACTGGTAGATGCTGCGCTTGAAGCCATGATGCTGCGGTTGAGCTTTATAGTCCAGCGATTCTTTTTAAACTGGAGCACGCCAAGCGGGTGAAAAAACAGAGTGCGACTTTAAAACCATACTAGCGGAAAGCCGATAACCCACATTGTCGCGCAGATGCAGTATTTCGTTTCGCCGCTTGCAGAGTCTAGGGCTATCGGCTTGCCGTTAGTAAAGTCACGCGACTTTAAAATCACGCTGCCTTTTTTTCACCCACTTGGCATCCTCCATTTAAAAAAGTATCGCTGGACTGTAAACCTCAATCAGTAAAGGTGAGAAGCGCAAGAGAGTAGTTTTAACAATAAGTACCAGTACAATATTCTGTTAATTATTTAGTCTGGTGTGTATGGTGTGTGTTAAAAGAACTTGAATTTTTTTGCAGTGGGTTTTCGGCCACGGGCCGCCCAAATATCCAGCGGGCGCTTTAACCGAAATTGGCCAAGTCCCGCAGGTGCCGGTTAAACAGGCTTTTACTTTACCACCCTTCATGCTGGGTAACATCTCCAATATCCAGTTCTATACAATCTGATGTCCTTATTCTACCTCCTACTTTGAACATGGGAGTAAATACAAGTATTGAACATCTTAAGGGAAATATACTATGCGTTAAAACTGAAATCAAGTTTATTTTCTTTCTAATAAATGACAAGTGTTTTGTTTTCAACGTCTTTTCCACACTCAAGAATAAAATCCAGGCATTTCTTCAAAAAACTTTTGAAGAGACTGAACCAAACTGAAATTGAATGCAATACTGAAGAAATCTCCTGGCTGAGATGGGCTTGGTAAATTACTAAATGGAGCATTTAACTTCAACTCAATTCTGCATGCAATCTGCAAGGTACAGTAGTTGGAATAAAAGGTTAGAATTCTGCCCCAAAGCCATCCACAATTGATGCATAATGGAAAGAATGTCAACAGTTGATCTTGCAAGAATCGTTATTAGCTCTTGTGACTATTCTCCAACAAAACTCAAAACTTCGTAGTTAAAATTTAGTATCACAGGGAAACTGCAGTCTTAAAGACTAAAACTGGTTGAAGTTTGTTGTACAGATGTCTAGGAAAGGTTTGATTCAATTATCACCTCTAGTACCTTTTTCTTGTAGTCTGGATTTTTGTGACTGTTTTTCCAAAGCCGTATGACTGATTCATATTCGGACCCCACGGAAGAATATTTTGGCAGATACATCTCCTTACTCGGGTTTCCTGACTCATTTCCTTCCTGCCTGCCTGACCTCATGCTTGTTTTGCATAATCTGACAAGGAGCAGCAGTTTTACCAAATCTGGATTCGAAACATTTAGCATTCAGCTTTATGTTTCTTTTTTTTGAGGTGGGGAGGGGGTTGAAGAGAGAGGAGAAAAGAGAAAAACTACTAATAATGACCTACAAGAAGCACCATACCACAATTAATGCTTATTTTTGTATCAAGATCTCACCTTTTTTTTAATACTCTCATTTGAAAGCGCTTCACAAAATAAAAATAGCTATTAAATAGGCAAATGCGGAAACAATATCCCAAACAGCTAAAAGTCAAATAACCAAATTGATCTAAACGTTAAAAGCCATCTAAACGTTGATCTAAATCTAAACGTTATGAGCATTAAAGCAGCACAATCCGAAGCTTAAGAAACTTACCTTTTTTCATTTCCATAGGATTTTTGTGCTACCTTGGCATGTAGAATTAGTACAGTTTGATCACCACGCTCCTTAAGGTAATTTCGCATTGCTTCCCTGCATAATAAAAAGAGGGAAAAAAAAGTATCAGAACCTTGTATGACATGAATGAATCCCAGTTATAACCTGTTTACACACCTCGTTATAAATGTATCAGAAACAAGAGTGTTTCTGATACATTTACAATGAGGTGCGTAAACAGGTTTGACTGCAGCCACTTCACACTATACACACCAGTGGGTCCTGGAATTCATAATAATACACCTTACATTGGACATAGTACGTATTCGAGTCATTTCAAAGCGCTTCACGGAAAACACCGTGAAGTGAATTGATCGTGTGAAACGCAGCGTCCAATTGCACATACCAGTGTCCCACAGTCGCAAATTAAGTGTCTTTTTTTTAAAAAAGCCATTATTACCCCCTGGAAAAGTGGTCTGCCCATTGACTAACGACCGAATTCCTACTTACTGATAAGTAAACAGAGGCATGTGGAGTGAGTAAGTAAGGAAACTTGCCCAACATTTCGCCCTGCTAGGAATCACACCCAGGGGTCTCGCTGTGAGGCAAGTGCTCTAACCACTGAGCTACAGGACTCCACTTACAGAAAAATGGAAAATGAACTTCCAAATCCTCAGGTCACTGGCATTATCACTTTGTATGCTGCACATGCGCAAGATGCCACTTTTTTAATAAAAACTAAAATAGCTAATTTTCAGGTCAATAAGTCACTTCACACATGTGCAACAAAGCAGGAAGTGATGTTAATGGAGACCTAGTGACCCGGAAGGTGGCTATTTTCACATGAAAAGGCAACCAACATGGGAAACGAGAGGGCTTGATTTGTGCATATAAAGTGAATAGGGTCCACAGTGTAACTACTTTATGAGTGAATTTGCACTAGTGTGAATTTGGTTATAACTGGCTCCACCGTAGTATGTTTGCATGAGTGAGATTGTAACCAAGGTTTCAAGAACTTGCAAACCTGAGTGTGTGAATCCCTTGCTACTCTATATAAACATTCTGAATAGACTGCTGTACTTTTATTTTCAAAATAAAAACCACCCTCAACAGATCATTGGTCAATATAAATTTTACAGGATATGGAAGAAAAAAATTAAACCAGTGCAGCTAGTCTGTCAGTTAACTTGAATAAATTGATTCATTTGGTCCATTGATAAGTTTTGAAACATTCTGAAGTGGAATCCTGAATATATATTTAAGGCCCAAGTCCTTTCAAAAAGTATGATAGATATGCAGATACTTTACCGATTGCATCAAATACAGACATAAGAAAACTTACTAAACATAGTATTAAACACCCACTGTTGGGCTTTTCACACAGCATGCACTGTTGCAGAAAATGTGGATAATTGTCCCATCTGTTAAGTTGATCACAGCGCAACGTTTAGTCTTGAGTATAGAATCCCTGCTGCTAAACAACTCAAAATCATCCTAATAGCCACTTCTTGTGTTTTTACATGCTAACAGCTGCTCAATATTCTGAAGCAACAAGATTTACCCAAAGGGTAAATCATAATTAGCACCACAAATATTACAGACAATTCCCAATTGAAGTGAACAGCGTGGTTTATTTCATGTGCACCCATGAAATAGAAAGTATCAAATGGTGGATAAATGAATCTTACCTGGTAAGGCGTTTGGGTTGAGGTTGCTCCCCAAACTTCCTGCAAAGCAAAGGAAAGAAACTTGAGTTCTGAATTTCAATTATTATCATTCAAAATTTTGATGTTCCCCTTTTTTCCCCCCAAATTATGAAGAGTACTTTTGTTTGTTGACCTGTCTTAATCGGTAGCAGTCTCACCTGCAAGGGGAGGAGGTTGTGGGTTCAAATCCCATTTCTGAGCTTATATAGCCTAAACTGACACTCCGACACGGTGTTGTGGAGCGCCGACAGATGCATTAACCTGAGGCACCATCTGCCTGATCAGTTGGAAAATACCACAGCACTATTCAAAAGCAGAAAGGAGTTTCTCTTGGTGTCCTGACCAACAATCTCCCCAAATAGAAAAAAAGTCATTCAGCTCTCGGCTGTTTGTGGGGCATTGTTGTGCACAAAATTGGCAGACACATTTGCCTACAAAACATATCATGACCCTTTACCATACATCCTGTGAAGTGTTTTGAGACATCATCCTAAAATGAAAGGTGCTGTAACAAATATAAGGATTACATTGCACACACCTTGGAGACCAGCCAAACCAAAAATGTAACACCTAATTTTCTGTCAGTTTGCATCTCTCATTTGTCAAACGTAAAAAACAGCCCATTCTCAACAACCTAAGTAATAAAATAAATACCATCACCGAGTCAAATCACCGTTTTAGTAGGCTCGATCGAGCAATAAACTAGTATCTATTTAGTTTTATACCCACAGATCTATTTTCCAAATCTATTTTCTACATCCCCTATTCTTGTCCCTTTGTCAGAGATGAAACCAGAGTGGATGGATCAGGCAGAAGACACGACTTGATGATGCTCACCACTCTTAAAGTTGCAACATATTTTTAATAATAAGGCAATTTAGTATGAACTTACTCCCAAGACTAACGTTTCTCTTTTATGCCTTTTTAAGAGGGGGCCTTCTTTTCCATTTATTGAATCTCACGCATTACTTAGAATGTTTGCTGACACTTAGGTTTAGAAATTTTTAATGTATTATAATTGGGAAACCTACATCCCAGATATATCTGTGATTATGTAGTTTAATTTATTCTGTACTGGACTTTTCAGTATTAAATATAGTAAAATAAACTACTTTGTGATATTTAATACTGAGAAGTCCAGGTACAGAATAAATTAAACTATATAATCACAAGTAATTAACAATGCATCCTTACTGGTGGATTTATTAGCCTCAATAAAGGTGGTGGACTTATTAAGACAATGATTGGCATAAATACAAGTGTTATGAATCACTCGATCGCTGGACAAAATAGATCCTTTAAAGCTTTCTGGGAAGTCATTTTAATTGCATTCAAGATTCACGTAAGATTAGAACAAAAACTTAAGTTGTTTATATCCATTACTTTCCTCGGCCTCAGGAGAGAGCAGATAGAATTGAGTAGAATAAATTATACTACTTGTTCTAAATTGTTGGAAGTTGCATTGTATGGCGTCCAGCAATATAATTCATCCTCAATCTTTGCCTACCATTCAATCCAGTACAGCAAACCACATTTATGAAGTGCCTTCCACATTAAAAACTCAAGAAGCTTAATTAACTTTTTTAAAATTATGCATAGAATAATATTTTATTTGGATATCAGGTAGGACAGAGGAGCCCAGAATGGGTGCAAACGTGTTAGCTCTTGAATTGCTGTCATTCATAAGGCTGCAAAACAAGTCAGAGGCTGCATAAAAATCTCCTGTCCCAGTACTGTTTCAACAGTATTCACACTAAATCTTATAGAAATCTAGTAGCAGAGAAAGAGACGAAGAATCCTAAAACTGAACACTCACAAATATAGCATTCTTTTTGACATAATCCAAACCAACAAATTACATTTGTATAGCACCTTTCACAGGAGGAGGATGTCCCAAGAACTGGACAGTCAGGATACACACTCAAGTGGGGGTGATTGGAATTAGGAGGGGTGGAGGGAGGGTGACAGAAGGCACAATTGAAGTGGAAGGTTTGAGAAGGGGCTTGAAGGATACAAGGGAGGGGACAAGGAGGAGGGATTGTGGGATCGAGTTCTAGAGAGTAGGGGCAAAGAGGATGAATGCCTGCCTGCTAATGGTGGATGGGCAAGGTGAGGGCATGAAGCAGGCCGGAGTGGAGAGAACAGACAACAGAACAGGTTGGTAGGTCACGAAAGTAGGGATGAGCAAGGCCATGGAGGGCTTTGAAGGTGAGGAGCAGGATCCTGAACTGTATCCTCCGACTGATGGACACAGCAGCCGGGCGAGGATGGGGTTGATGTGGGAAAGGACATGGTTTGTAGAGTTATATACATTCCCTAAAGACCACCAGCTGTGTGGAGCAATAAGAAATACCTTTCATCTTTCATACCGTATTAATTTTTATTTTCGTCCTCTAACCAATGCCAGAAATACGACAGTCACTGAAAAAAAAGCCACTAATTGGTCCTCTTTCCATTCAATGGGAAAGGCAATCAGATGGAATAAACTCAGATGTTGCTTAAGACAGAAAGAAGGGCCGATGTGTCCAGCTTTCCAGCTTCCACTGTATTCAATAAGAATTCAAGGCAGCATTTATACTGTAGAAGGAATAGAACCACTGGAGATGAACAATCACAATTAAAGTGAAAATTGCATTGAAATTAACAGCAGTTAATTGAAAACATACAAAAAATATATTTTAGAAAAAGTAAATATCAAATGAATGCAGAAAAAAATTAAATATTTCAGATAAACACTTGAAGCAATCACGAGAATGCAAATATGTACTCAAGAAAATTAAATGGCACCTAGAAAAGCATTTTCCAAGAAGGGAAAAGAACTCTGGAGGTTAAAGGAATTTCCTAAAATACATGATATTGAAAGGGATATTAGAAGAGCAAAATATACACAAAGCTAAAGATACCAAGCATAAGAAACAATTTCTTCAATATCATACTGGTGTAAGAGCAGTTACAGAAAGTTGGAACTCTGAATATTAATTTAATGAAGTTAAATAATAATCCTTGCATTTGATATAGCACTTTAAACATCTTTTAAATGTCTCAAAGGGCTTCACAATGCACTTTACTGTTGTAAAGTAATTTGACTGTATATTTGTGGGAAAACGTGGCAGCCAATTGCACACAGCAGTGCAATACGTGGACTGAAATTACCAATTTATGATTGTGTTTTATTTCTTGAGGGATTATTATTAAGTGTGTGGAGCAAGGAAACTTGCCCAAGGTTTTGCCCTGCATGGAATCAAACCCAAGTTTCTCGCTTGCAAGGCAAGTGCTCTAACCACTGAGCTCCAGGACTGTAGGAGTTGAGGTACAGATCAGTCATGCAGCACAGATTTCCCTGCGTTTTCCCCGGATACCCACTCTCTGTATTTTCTATAAGTATTTGCAAAGGATATTTGCTTTCCATCAAATTTATTAGTACAAACATTATATAGTACTGTATAATAGTTTGAAGTTAGTGTAACATAGAAAGTGGGGGGGAAACTTAGTACCTCTTTTATGTTATCACTTTAACTGCAAAGACCAGCCCCTCTGTGCAGGTAACCAGTTAAGAGTTTTCTAATGCTACATCTATTTGAAATACTTTGAAAGGTGGATCACTCACCCACCCACTCACCCACTCACTCCCCACTCACTCATTCACTCAAGAATGAACGTCCTCCTGACCTGAAAGGTGCTACACAAGTGTAATTTTGTTGTTATTTTGAGTATCATGTGGTTGACCCAAAAAACAGTAGCTGTATAGTAAGCTGCACAGTAATAACAGCCAGTATGAAATTAGAAGAGAATGATCATGCCTCACAAACGGCCTGATATTATGACAATATGTGCATTGTATTTTATTGTTGTAGCTAAAGTATACAAAGCCACTCCTCAGGAATTCATTTAACACATTCAGAAAGCTTTTGACAAGTTGGACTTCTTGTCAAAATACTTCTATCCAAACAAGAAGAAGAGACAAACAACAAGAATTCAATGCAGAATTTCAAAAGGATAAGAAACCAGGCAAACAAGTGAAAACAGAAAGTAGTTTAAGGGAGGTATCCTGCATTTCTGGAAACTCCTGTTTGTTTCTTGTGTAACAAGTGTGAAATTCCTTGAATCCAAAGAACACATTGAAAGGCTACAGTATGAAATTAATAGAGATCTTCATAAATTAAAATTCAATATCAGTTTAAAGCTGGCTTGTGTAAGACTTGTACATGTTGTAAGAACAGTAACCACCCCGTTTTCAGTCACAAAAATAATTTCCTCCATGAAACCCACCACGTGCTCATTGGACCCCATCCCCACCCCCTCCTCCGCACCCAGCTCCATTTTTTGGCCCCGCTCATTTCTGACACCATTAACCTTTCCCTCTCCTCAGGCACCGTCCCTACCTCCCTTAAAACAGCCACCATCACCCCTATCCTGAAGAAACCCTCCCTTGATGCGTCGCAACCATCAAGCTACCGACCCATCTCCAACCTCCCGTTTTTATCCAAGGTCCTTGAAAGAGTGGTTGCCTCCCAGCTCCGCTCTTTCCTTTCAACTCATTCACTCTTTGAACCCCTCCAATCAGGTTTCCGCCCAATTCACAGCACAGAAACTGCCCTGGTTAAGGTTACAAATGACATCCTAACCGCCTGTGACCAGGGCTCCCTCTGCCTCCTCGTCCTCCTTGACCTGTCTGCTGCGTTCGACACAGTCGATCACACCATCCTCCTCCAACGTCTTTCCTCCCACCTCAACCTTCAAGGTACAGTCCTTGACTGGTTCCATTCCTACCTGACCCACCGTTTACATTTTGTTTCTTCCAACGTTTTTTCTTCGAACCCCCACACAGTTTCTCACGGCGTCCCTCAGGGCTCTGTTTTAGGCCCCCTCCTTTTCACCCTTTACACGCTCCCTCTGGGCGATGTCACCCGCAAACATGGGGTAAATTTCCACATGTATGCGGACGACACCCAGCTGTACCTTTCTGCCTCATCCCTCAACCCCCAGACCATCGATGTTCTGACAGCTTGTCTGTCCGACATCGAGTCCTGGACGAGGGACAACTTCCTGCAATTGAACGTGAGCAAGACCGAGGCCCTCCTGATTGGCTCAAGCCAGCGCCTCCGCACATCGGGCGCTGCCAGCCTCAACATCCAAGGCTGCACTCTCCACCTCACAAAGCCAATCAGGAACCTCGGCATCATGTTCGATCAAAAACTTTCCTTCCTCCCCCACATCCGTGCCTTGACCGGCACCGCTTATTTCCACCTGCGCAACATTGCCAGGCTCCGCAACTATCTTACCCCCCGCGCTGCCGAAACACTCGTGCACGCATACGTCACCTCGAGGCTGGACTACGGAAACTCTCTCCACGTCGGCCTCCCCAGTTCCTCCATTCACAGGCTGCAGGTCATCCAAAACTCTGCAACCCGTGTATTATCCTGCACCCGCCTCCGCGACCATATAACCCCCACCCTCGCCCGTCTCCATTGGCTCCCCATTCTACAGAGGATCGAGTTCAAGATCCTCGTCCTCACCTTCAAGGCCTTACACAGCTTTGCCCCGCCCTATTTAACCAATCTACTTTCCCCCTACAAGCCCACCCGGACCCTCCGTTCAACAGGACTTGGCTGGCCTGCTCCAAGCCCCCCGCCCGAACTGCCCCACCATCGGAGGCCGGGCCTTCAGTTTCTCCGCTCCCACCCTATGGAATGCCATCCCTCAATCCCTCCGTCTCGTTTCTTCCCTTTCCTCTTTCAAGGCCGGTTTGAAGACTTTCCTCTTCGACCATGCCTTTTGCTCCACCCCGAATATTTCGACCTCCCCTTCGTGTTTCACCCCTTCCCAAACACTCCCCTCTCAGCTCGGGTCACACGCCTCCTGTGCAGCGCCTTGGGACGTCCTCCCGACGTGAAAGGCGCTCTATAAATATAATTTGTTGTTGTTGTTGTTGTTATTGCATGAGTGGAGGGAGACAAGTAAAACCGCGTCATCAGTCTCATATATTTCAAGTTTGAAGCAGTGTACCTCCGATTATCTGGAAAGCTCTATTTCTTACAATTAGCCGGAAAATAATGGAACTAGCATTTAAAAGGCACCCTCAAACAACGACAACAACAAGAAAATTACACTTGTATAGCGCCATTCACGTCAGGAGGACATCCAAAAAACAGCTGCAATTGCTTCTTAAGCAGTTTTGATTTAGAAAGTACAAGCTCACACTACGGCACTATTTAAAGAGGTACAATTTCTAAATAACAATTGCACTTTGGAGTTCTTTACTGCAAGGTGAAAAATAGTTTACAGTGGTTTTATAAAGTAGGTATGAAAATGGTTTGCAGCAACATTCTGAAGTTAGAATTTTTATCTGATCCATATAGAAGTGATGATGACCTACTTTCTTAGTTTAGTCATGCCTGACACACAATGATAGTAACACTTCAAGTTGATATATATTTATCATATATATATGATAAAATATGGTTTATTATATTTTGAGAAGTCTCAAAGCGCTTCACAGAATATCCTGTATAGTGAACTGATTGTACATTTTGTGGGTAAAATGCAGCAGCGAATTGCGTACAGCAGTGTCCCACAAACAATCGTGGATTGATAAGAATTATGGTAGCATGGCACACATCTGTGCTAATATAAAGCAAACCTAAAAAGAAACTCCAAAATATTAGAGAGGCAGAGAGTGTGAGTACAGCTTCAGTGGCAGTTTCAGAAGGGAATAAAGATTTCAGTTTTGTTTTAGAAAGTACAAGCTCACTATGGCAGCTGTTCCATGGATATTTGCTATATATCAAATTATTATTATTATTGGAGAGATTATTACAGGACTCCAAATATCAAGAGATTGAACTTTCTAGATTGCTTGCCTGAAAAGTTATCATTTAAAGATTACTTAGATTACAGTATTTAATTAAAATCCTTTCTATACTTTCTCACACCTGCAAAATGGACAGTCAGAATATGGTTTGGGTGACTTTAAAAGATAAGGTATAGAAAACAATGTAAAGAAAATAACAAAGAAATTATAAGAAGAAAAACAGGTGGTAAGTTAAGTACTTGAGATTTCAGTATTTCAATTCAATTGCATTTTCGTATTGATTTCAGTTTAGGTATTAATCCAGTAGTAATGCTCACATCTGTATAACTACATTCACATGAATCAATTCTAGTGTTGCAGTGCACAAGCTCAATGACCTAACATTAATCAGCAGAAAGACAGATTTCCTTGGTCATGCCAGAAGCGTAAAAAGGGTTAAAATACAATGTATTTAATAAATAGTCTTGCATCAGTTCAAATTGTGTGTTCTGCTCCTGAAAGGTGAAATCAAAGTCTGTTTTGTTTGACAGATCAATGTTTTTAAGTCTACTTGAGGCGGCTTTAGGAATCGATGGTAGCTGCAGTATCAATCTAACTTATCTTAGTCAATTATGAGGTACTGTACTATTAAACTGAAGCTTTAATATTATGAAGAAAAGGTCAAGTAATTGGCTTGTTAAAAAAAAATCTTCAGTTTGATGTGAGTTTGCACTTAGCTCTCTGTTGGCACTATTTAGTGGTTAGCTCTTTGCTAAGAAGACAAAGATGAGAGTAAAGAAAATAAATCTGGTGCCCTGATCCAAATTGCTTCCAACAGTATAAAAGGGCATTGATCTACTGAACAAAACTGCCTTTGAATCCACCTATCTGCACTGAAAAAAGCCCTTCCAAAACATAACACAATGCAATGCTAATTATACCTCTGAAAAACTGACAAAATTGCATTTCCAACAAGAAACATTTTACTCAAGACTAATTTTTCCTAATCCATAAAAAAAACACAGTGATTATAAAAGTTAATGCAAGATACAAGTATGTGTATGGAAATGAACTGGACAATATTTTTAAAATAAGTTAAAACTTGAATTCTATTCTTTACACACTATTTCTCTTGTATTCTAATAAATATATTAAATCCTCATCACCGTAACCTTGTTTACTTTTAGAATACATTAAAATTTTATTAATCTGCTGATCGGTCGGTCTCCAATTCAGCATAAGAAATGAAGTTCAACAGTAAATTATCCATTCCAATTGACTGCTGAATAGTTATCAGCTAAAACTCATGCAAAGATAAAACAATAACATTGAAGAGTATAAATAATCTCAAAAAGGGCGATAGTATCACGTCAAATATATGAAATTGCAATTATTAATCTCGCCTAGAGAATGAGCTAAAATGTTGAGTACAATTAGTCCTCGCTTAACACCGTAGTTGTGTTCTTGAAAAGTGCGACTTCAAGCAATTTCATTGAGGAAGTGGGAATCCTTACTTAAATTAACACAATCATATTTCAGCTTTGTTCTCATTAATACTAATAACCCTTGCATTTGATATGGCGTGCTGCATATTGAGAGGACTAAAGCTCTTCACAGAATTTACCGTAAAGTGTAGTGACTGGACATTTTCTAGGCAAACGTATTCGAGCATGAAGTAGAAAGGAAGCACTCTTACACTACAATTAGTGGAGCACTCATTCAAAAATAACTCTAATTCAGTACTACAAACTGTGCCAATTAAGGCTCTCCTCACATGTAATGTATTTGAAAGTCTAAAATACCTGGCTCAACATGTAATAGCTCAATTTTTGCTGTATTGCCAATGCCTTGGGATGTCCTGCTGACATGAAAGGCATTAAACAAGTGTAGTTTTGTTGTTGAATGTAAATCAGAAGACATTACAACAACCAGTGGCTTAGATGTCAGACAGAAAGTGGAACTTCAGAGCAGAAAACTGTAGTTTCAGAAAGTTGTGAGAGTGGAGGGGGAAAAAAGAACACAATGATCAGTGAATAA
This sequence comes from Hydrolagus colliei, assembly GCA_035084275.1. Lineage (NCBI taxonomy): Eukaryota > Metazoa > Chordata > Chondrichthyes > Chimaeriformes > Chimaeridae > Hydrolagus > Hydrolagus colliei. The sequence continues at coordinate 56,332,749 of CM068742.1, read as the reverse complement.
ATAGGCCATGTAAAGTATCACCAAAATTAATCTTAAAATATTTACAGCAATATTTAAGCATCCATTTGCAATCCATAATACAACAAGAACAACAAATTACATTTGTATAGCCTTTTCATGTAAGGGGGACATCCCAAGGTGTTGGGACAAGGATCTGTACCTGAGCTGGTGGTTGGGATCGGGGTGGGGGTGGAAGTTGTGGAGCGTAAGGACAGGAGGGTGACCAACCGCACGGTCGAAAAGGAGGTTCTTGAGATGGGTTTTGCAGGAGGCAACAGAGAGGGCGAGACAGAGGGACGATGGGATGGAGTTCCAGAGGGCGGGAGCAAAGATGCTGAAGGCCTACCCACCAATAGTGTGGCAGGCAAGGTGGGGGACATGAACCAGGCTGGAGCTCATTGACAGGTGGAAGCGGACAGGTTGGTAGGCGGTTAGGAACAAAACAATCAGACTTACCCCATTCCACCACCGCACCCCTGAACACTCTGCATCACATTCCCAGGATTGTAGTCGAGACGTTTTAGTAACATAAAAGCTGTAGCTAATCTACTGGGACCAATTCAATGCGGTTACTGTAACATGTCCCCTAGATGGCAACCAGCACTGTTACAACAGGCCTTTCTTTGCTCTGTGTTCAGTGTAGCAGAGATCTCTTTATATGTGCAACTAAGATGCTCAACCTCAATGCAAGTTTCTGTTTAACATTATTGAAGTAAAAAGACCTTTGTCTTTAATGATTTTAAAGCTACTCCATTGGCTTATCCAGAAACATTAGGATCACCTTGCATCAGTTGCAATCACAGTTTAATATAACTGACGCAGCAATAACTTGCATTTATATTGTTCCCCGTACGTGAAGAGCATCTCAGAGCACTTAAGAGCAATGTAGTTTAAGGCAGAGCTGGAAATAGAAGGCAGCTGACCAATGGCATTGTCAAAGAGGAGAGCATTTGATTGGAAGTCATTGTGATTTGAAGGCAGCTAAGAGAAAGGGATTGATGCAAACCTAATCGGGTAAGAGGCTCACATACATGGACACACACCGCTTGTCTAAATACAGGTCCAGTGGATGAAACTGGGTTACACTGAAGGATCTGTTAATCCATGTGAAAAACAAACTACTGTACATTGTAAGAAATTATGAAGCACAACCCCAATAAAAGTGTTATGATTTGTGTTAAATATAGGTAGTCCTTGATTAATGTTGATTAGGTCAATGTTGTTTCGTTATTACGTTGCTGATATATAGGGGAACATATATCCATTTAACGTTGTGACGTTCGCTATTATATTATTTGCCAGCGCGTAAAAACTAACTACAGTAAAAGCTTTATTATCCGGCACCCTCGGGACCCAACCAGTGCCGGTTAATCAAGTATGCCAGATATTCGAGAGGCAAGTTGCCGAAAATCCTACACAAAAAATTTACTTATTTTAAAACATACCATATCAATAATAGACTAAATAATAGCAGAATATTGTATGGATACCTACCAATAAAACATACATAAATAGTACAGTCAACCCTTGCCGAACGCGTAACTTTCCTGGAAAACAGCCCACTCGGTAAAATCGCGTTCAGTAAGCTTAATAAGTGTGCGTGCGTGAAGTGAGGATAAGCACGGGGAAAACCGTGTATACTCAAATTTTACTTGTTGGTTGCTGGATAACCAAGCTTTTACTGTACTTTGGGTAGTGTAGGCTACCATCCGATATTCTTACACAGCGTCCATCCTGATCCTGCCCCTTCATTTTATCATGTCTTACTCCCAGAAAAGCAATCCACCAATCAACTAACAACCAGGTTCCTAATTATTGCCAGGTAAACACAGGTGTGTGGAGGAGGGAAAGTTGCCTAAGCTTTCTTCCCGCCCTGGAATCGAATCTGGGTAGTCTCACTTGCGAAACAAGTGCTCTAACCACTAAGCTGCAGAACTCCATTAAAACCAGTTTGCAATTTGTTCAGGGTAAATAAGACAACATTGCTGATGCCAGAAAGTCCAAGACAAATAGTTTCCATAGGAGCATTTTGCACTCACTTGGGAAGGTATGGCAGACCAAAGGGAAGATCCAAACCACAACAGTGACATGTGTTTTCTGTTCAGCTGTGGCAAATGCCTTATACGTAAACAAATAGATTTGTGTAACACAAGGCCCTGAGTCAATATTACGTAACTGCTCCATAATGTTTTTTAAATTTTTTTTTTAAAAGACCAATAATTATATTCTGTTCCTTCAAATTAGCTTTCACCATCCATTGGTCAAGAATCTGGATGACTCGTTCCTGGCCTCGTTGCTAATGTAACGAGCCACGGAGAAGTCACTCTCAACTTTCTGTACCAGAGGAAAAGGATCTTCTTTGGGACATGACATACATAAACCCAAATCTTACCACATTCATCGCTCCACTGAGCCAACCAAGCAGTTTCAAATCCTGTATAAATACCACATTAAACAGCTTTATGAACAAGTCAGCAATTGGAAATCTAACATCTTGCTTTAACACTGGCCAGAAGCAGCTTACAATTGCCTTAAGAAATCAAATACTGCGTTTTGAAATAGAAATGTTACTGGACAGATCTCGAAACACATTTGCACACAACAAAAACATTTTGTTTACGTTAAATAAAATCAGGAATTGCTGCTAGTGTTTTGTCAGTAAACAGCCTTGACTTTTCTTTTCACAATTGAATATAATAATCCTGGTATTTGATACAACGCCTCATCATGTCATTGAAATGTCCGAAAACACTTCAAAAGGAATTTACGGTGACATGTAGTATCTGTGTATTTTGTAGGCACAATAGCCAATTGGCACAAAGCAATGTTCCACAAACATCTATGAGATAAACAAGCAAATTTATCTGGGGGAATTGTCAGCCACCACAACAGGAGAAACTCCCTTTTTTTGTTGAGTAATGCCATAGTATCATTAATATCTATTTGAACAGGCCCAAACTGCATTGGAACATCAGCCTGGATTGATTTCAATGTGTCGACATGTGCCTTGAACCCACAAACTTCTAAATTAAGAGGTGAATGCTACCAGCTAAACCAGGCTGACATTGTTGTGGTGAATTAATTAAAAATGGAAATATAATGCAACGATATCTGTACAGTAAACTCTAGATAACTTGTCACTCCAAGGGAAAAGGGCTGAGGGGCTGAGCGTTGAGTTATCAAGCTGGTGGCAAGTTAGGCATGGGTCCTCTTGGGCCAGAAGGACCTTTTGGGTCGGTGCGGTTGGCGGAGGAAATTGGGTGCGCATATAATAATAATCCTTGCATTTGGTAAAGCTTTTCACGTCTTCTAGACATTTCAAAGCGCTTTACAGAATATACTGTAAAGTGAACTGACTGCATATTTATGGGTGAAATGCGACGGTGAATTGCACACAGCAGTGTCTCACAAATAGTCATGGATTGAAATGGCTAATTTATCTTTTTTTCTAGGATTATTAGGCATGTGGAGTAAGGAAACTTGCCCAAGGTTTCTCCCTGCCTGCATATTCATCTACAAACACAGTCACCACAACCTGATAGGAATTACATGTAAAGCACTTGAAGATATTACAGTGTTTTAACAACAACAAAAGGACATTTGTAGAGAGCCTTTCACGTGTACAGTGGAGTCCAAATATTCTGGAATCAGGTGTTCATAAAAAAAGGACCACATTACTATCTGTATTAATAAACTCCCGATTATAATAATCTTTACATTTGATACAGTGAGTACCATGTCATCCAGACCACTGAAAGCACTTCACATGATACTGATGTAACCTGGTTTATCTTCCTTCCTCATGCAAATTCTCTCCAACCTTCCCATCCAATCAAATTAATTAACTGCAAGAAAACTCCAAAAGTCATATCAGCAAACAACAAATTACATTTGGATAGCGCCTTTCAAGTCAGGATGGCCATCATTTATAAGGACTTACGCAAACTATGAGTTACAGGCAAACCTGCACAAGTCATATAAAATCTGATTTAATCAATAATCTACACTGAGCATGCCTACTTCAATGAAGGCGATAAGTACACATGTGGTGATGAGTCAGAACTTTATTTCCTGCAATTCAATACAGTAAGTAAGTGGCATATGAGGAAGTGATTTGCTTTTCAGATTAAGATTATCTGAAATAAATCTAAGTGGTTACTTTTCCCCAAACTATACAAGGCAAAAAAAAGTTCATCTATACTGCAAACATCTATTTAAACAATCACTAAACTTTTCAGAATATCCTATCAAGCAAGTGCTTTGAGATATTCTTCCAATGATTATAATAATAATCCTTGAATTTGATATCGTGCCTTATCATGTCTTCCAGTCATCTCAGAGCTTCACAAAATATACTCCAAAGTAAATTGATTACACATTTATTTCAATATGTAGGTTAGCCTTGCTCAGTTTGGTAAACAAAAATCCTTACATTTGATGAAGCACCATTTATGTCAGAAGGATGCCTCAAAGGCGTTACAGAGGGCACACTGTATTTTGTAGGGAAACTGTGCAGCCAATTTGCACAAAACAAAGTCCTACAATTTGGGAGGGATTATTGGCCAGGACATTGGGAAAAACTTCTTTTTGAATCGTGCCATGGGATCTTTACTGTTTTTTTTAATAGGACATCATAGATTAAAAACTGAAAATCTTTCTTCCTACAAGAGAATTGAACCTAATTCTATACAAAATATATTGTAGTACCTCCCTCCATATTTCTTTAATTCTGCCTCATTTTGTCCCCTGACCCACTATAACATATTATCATCTTTCACAGGCACCTCAGTTACAATTCAGAGTTTTAAGCGGTCCAAAATGCTAACCTACATGAAGGACACCATACAAATGCAAGTTATTGTTTTTGGTGGTAGTAGTGGTATTGATCACAACATTAGGCAAAAGGTACTTTTCTCTGGGGGAGCTGTTGGGAGATGCTGTCCTTCAAATTAGGCATTAAAGTGAAATCCTTTCAGCCAGTTCAGCTAATGTTAAAAGATCCCATGCCTCTATTTGAAAAGAGAATGGAATTGGCAGTGTAGTAGCCAATAATCCTCCAGATAAAATTGGTTACTTACTTCATGTTTGTTTGTGGAACATCATTGCATGCAAATTGGCTTCCACTTTAGCCTCCAAAATACACAAGCCACTAAACTTTACAGTTAATCGCGTAAAGCACTTTGGGAAGTCCTGCTGACATGAACATTGGTAATCAAATGAAAGGATTGTTGTTATTTGAAGACAGTCTTCTTTTGAAGGATTTGGGCTTCTCCAGTAGAATATGTTCAATTGACACCATAACAATTGGTAATTCGTCCCATCTGAAGCAGGTCTGTTTGTTGCCACATAATATTTCATTGTTAGTGTACATTATCTGGGTACATCTTTAATAACTGCAAACAAGCTCCAGGAGAACATCAGAGGAATTCATTTACTTCACTTTTCTGCCTATTACAGTAGCTTTTATTTGATAGATAGAAGTTAATTCCCCCAAAATAATACCGTGGGGCATATATACAAGTGCTTTGCATTGACAGTAATTTGTAGGGATCTACCTCCGGAACTAATGCAGGCGTTTTGCCCAAACTCCTACAACAGTATGTGGTTAGTCTTTATCATACATATCATCAGGATAGAGAGGCAATTACACAATTTCCAACAATTAACAATAGCAAAGAGAAAGCGAAATAACACACATACACATAAACATGAATCAATGCTAGCTGTTCTTCAGCACCACCACCCAGCACCTGGCCAAAGAAGGACATTACCAGAGGCCAGGAAGCAGATGGCAATTTGACCAGAAAATTATACATGATGGCAGAAGCAAATGTACAATTCCTCCTTCTACAATCATTCTTTTCTTCAAAATGTACACTATCTACAGCAAAATTAAATTGCTTAGCTATTTATCAGTTATTTATCAAGAATAATATATTATAAACCACTTATTTAGATAACATCATAAGCATTTAAAATTCAAACCTCGATCCTACCCATTGTAAAATCCTTAATCTCGTATTGCAGCAATTTATCTGCTGATAAATACCAATGAAGAAGACTTTCAATATTCTCTAGGTACTAACTGTACATACAAGTGGATAGGATATTCAGACAGAACCTTCCAAATTAGTTCTTACCATCGTTAGAAAATGTTAAAATTTCCAATTGTGCTAATTCATTGTATTGCAACACCTTGATATGGCATAACTAGAGGTTACTGTCGCACTAAATCATACAAAGAATCTTTACATTTCATGTAGTACTTTTCAGGTCAGGAGAACTTCTCAAAACGCAAATAACTTACTATGAAGCGTATTCTGCAGCTGAACACAACAAGCGATTTGGTACAGCAATGTATAAATTGAAGTTGTTGTTGTTGTTGTTGTCCTACAACCAGTCATGAAATGAATGACAATTTGTTGGTCCAGACTGGGAAACAACCTTCTCCTTTCGAATAGTGCCATTAGATCTTAACATCCACCTAAACCAGCAGACAGCACTTCGGATTAACATCTTATAAAAGGATAGCACCAGTATTGCATTGGACGTCCACCTGGTCTATATGAGCTCCAATTCTTGATATGGGGCTTGAACCCAGAAATCATCAGTCTAGAAGCGAGTACTACCAACTGAACCAGTCTGACGGACAGATCTCAAATAAAGAATCTATCTGATATTTTGAACCCTGATTACCATGATCAAAATTAATTGCACATTTTGCACTTTTATTTCATTTCTAAAGATAATGTATACTGTTAAAAACAGAAGGAAATTGTCAATGGTGCTAAATTCTATGTTTTAACATAAAAATTTAACTAATATAGAATTCACCACTGGGTAGAGCATATTTTGAACATTAACATATCTGCTTTGAAAAACTGAAGATTGATATGTGTTAAACACTATCTGTTCATTATCCTAAATTCCAAATCTGTTGGACCCACTATATTCAAACTGTAGAACCCAATCCACTAGGAGACAAGAAATCAGTTGGGAGGTCAGACAGACTCCAGACTCAGTGTCAAACATAAAGACGAATGTTTAGACAGGGTGTAAAAGAACACTACTTCTGTCTTTTTTCATAACAGAATTATTTTCTTGGGGAGAGAGCTGATTGGTCGCCTTTTAAGCAACAATATAGATGCAGCTGATTCATACCCCCTCTCCTCTGCCTTTAAAGATTCCCTTAAGATCTATTTTGACCAACACTTTTGGTCATCTTTCCCCTCCCCACTCCAAATTATCACTGTTGAGATAATCTTTGGATATGAAAGTCACAACAGAAACCTAAGTTATTATTGTTATAGCAGATGAAATTAATTAAGCTGGTAGGGTTTTGAAATAAATAGAATAGTAACATTCCTAAAACTCAAAGCACTATAGGCTAGTTACAGGGAAAGGTTTTCAGCTTTGCACTTATTATTTCACATCCATAAGTTCAAATTTTGTCTGGATCAGTACAAAGTGAAGGAGATATACTTTTAAGAGAGAGAAGGCTGAATCACCCTTGACTGCCTCTCTCACCTCCTTGTGTTTATTACAGACGAAGGACTGGCATGGGAACAGATTGCTCATTAGAGAATAACAAAATACTGTATGTGTGTTTCTGTCTCCAATTTAAATGAGCCGTTTCTCAAAAAAAACATCTAAACTGCAATACTTACTTCAGCCAATTTGTAAAGTTTTAAACCTGCAACCATTCTGGCAATATTGTGCTTCTTTTACTGCTCCCTGAGTCCCTCAGTAAGTATAAAATAAACAACCTCAATTATAAAACAAAGTACTATACTGTGAGTATCTACTGAAACACTTGCATTACGTTCTAGGAAACCTGATTTTTAGAATTTTTTGTTAAGTTGGGGGGAGGGAGAATAGAAGAGGTAAAAAAGCTAACATACACTGCAGTACAACTATTGCAACATTATACTAGCATAGTCTCAATATTTTGATGTCACGCTCATCTTCCTTACCTGACAGGTTTATCCCAGTACAAATTCATAATTTCTGATTAATCCACAGAACCACAAAACTCTAGCATTTCAATTCAGCCACTCCAATGAAATGAGAAACGTCTTCCCCGATGCACTTGTTCTGACTAATACCTGCATCTCCTTCTGCAGTATTGCTACATGTATGGAGGTCACAACAAAGAAATGCGGAACAGATACTGAAGCCTCATCAACATTTGAAACAGCATTTACATGTCTGTAATACTGAAATGTAAAACCAATGTAAAATTACACTAATTACAAAGTATTATAGAATTAATTTTACATCTGATTGTCAATTCACAGACACTTGACTTACTTGCAAATTTATGGTTCTTTCACACCACAACCAGTTCAATAACTGTCATCTAACATTGGTCTAATATTTATTTTCACAATATACTTCTCACACCATAAAATACTCGATACCCCAAAATACCCTCAGAAATGACAAAAAATGGTATTGTTACCATTCAATCCCACAAATACATAACTTTGTACAGTATAATGCATATGAAGAGGGACATAAGAATGTTGCATTGAATATTACAACTTGTGGAAAAAATAAAACATCAACTGAAGCAGTCCAAACTATCTTTGGTACAGAGTTTAGCTGCTTTAGTGGACTCAAATCTGAATCACAAATTGATAGTGTCATGTACCACAGAGAAATATTAGCTTTAAGAGTTAAAGCAGGCATATCCTTATAACACAATTGGAAACAAGTGGATTTAGTTACTTTAGATTCAAATGCACATGGGAAAAATATTCTAAAGGCAGAACATGTTCCAATATGCCTAGCAGCACAGATGTATCTTATATAAAAATTTTCACTCCACATAATAGTGTTTTCAGAACATAATAAAGTGCATTATTCACTTTATCCTGGAATGTGCACAGATAATTTGGTCTGTATACTAATGATTAGTAAATACTCATTCATCTCATGGTGCTTGTTCAGTTCAATCACAGTACTTTGAGCTTTGCAGTGTCAGTGATGAGATTCGTTCACCCACAAAATATGCAGTCATTACATTTTATGGTATATCCTATAAAGCACATCCATGAGACATCCTCCAGATATGAAAAGAGCCTTACCAAATTGAAGGATTAATTATGGTCATGATCAACATGTCATTGGGAAGTTTTTCCCATCTCCTTCGAATCACTTCAGTCCCAGGGAGACCCCTCTTTTATGCTTAATTTTGTTCACTCTCATGCAAGGTAGTTTGGGATGTAGCTGGGTAAAATAGCCATTTAACATTACAGGACTTTACTGATATCAGCCACTAAAACAAATTGCCATTTTAGTCACACATTTCAAAGGCTACACAAAACGCAGAACAGAAGTTTTACCCAGCATTTTAATCATCTCAAAAATAATTTGACCTTATAACTTTTCAGTCTCATTCTAGGTTTGATCTACAACTAACTGAACTACCAAGGCTGCTATTCAGCCTTGACAAGTTTATCAGATCTTAGCTTCGGTTATATAAAAATGACAAGTTGCAAGAAAACAGTGTTCGCGTGTTAAAACGTCTTATAGCATGATGCCAATATTCCATCCACCTGCACATCATGTTTATGAGTCTTCATTTCTACAAACATCTGATAGAGTTGGCCAACAACAGGAGTGACATTATGTGTCAAAAAACAGTTTACATGTGGATTTTAACAAACAACGTATCCAATTCATAAACTGCAGATTATGAAAATGCAATATTCCACAACATTATTTTACTTTATCAGTAGAGGGAAAAAAAACAAGGAGGGCAGTAACAGTTGTGCAGCAATTCCCTGCTGACACCCTAATGCGGACAAGCATGCTTGTTTTGCTACAGGCAGTAGCTGGATGCGTTTGGCTCAAGTATTGAGTAGCCAGATGTGCCTTTCCTCCAAAAGGGGCCCCGTTTTGCTGTGTTACTTACAGCAGGGCCGACCGGGGCCCTAAAGCAAAAGAGGAAAGCCTGATAGTGTGGGAAAAAGTTAACAACCTCAAAGACTTATAAACTAGGTGTGCATTGGGGGGTGAGGGAGGAGAGGGGAGTGAGGGAAAGCAGGGTGGAGGAAGAGTGACGACGATGACAACAACTTGCACTCATAACTCGTCCACCACTCCAGGTAGTGTCTCAAGAGTGTTTAACAGCGATGGAAACTGACTCCAAGAAATGGGGGGCGTTGAGTGGAGGTGGCCATAAGCCCTGTCAAAGAGGAAGTTTTTCAAACAGGACTTGAAAAAAGGGAAGGAGGCAAGACGGAGGGATAGAGGGGAGAGGCTGAAAGCGTGACCTCCGATGGTGGGGCAGAATGTGCAAGGGATGAGCAGGAGGTTGATGCAAGTCGAGCAAGGATTCCAGGTGGTGGTCTGGGGAGTGAGGAGGTCGGAAAGATAGGGAGGTGCCAGGGATTTTATGGATTTCAGCACGAGTGTGAGTGGCGGGGAAAGGGAAGAGTGACCGGGGGCGCAGACGAGTGACGGGGGGAAGAACAGGAGTGAGGGGAAGAGCGAGGGTGGGAGAAGAGTAAGGAGGGAGCGCGAAGGGGGGAAACGTGAGGGGGGAGGCGGAAGTGGGGAAAGGGGGAGGGGGGAAGTCTGGGGGAGGGTGATGAGTTAGGTGGGTAAGCATGAGGGTGGGAAAAGAGTGAGGGTGGAAGAGCAAGGGGAGGGAGTGCGAGGGGGGGAATAAAAGTGAGGGAGTAAGAGTGAGGGGCTAGTAAGTGTGAAGAGAAGAGTGGGATGAGTGAGGGGATGGAAGGGTGAGAGGGGGATTAGTGAGGCAGGGGAAGAGTGAGGGGGGCCTCAAGTGAGGAGGAAAGCGTGAGGGGGGCAAGCGTGAGGAGGCAAGAGTGAAGGGGGGCGAGATTGAGGTGGGCAAGGGGTGCAAGAGTGAGGAGTCAAGGGTGAGGACTCATTGGCGAGGGGGCAAATAGTGAGGGGGCGAATAAGTGAGAAGGCGAAGACTGAGGCAGTAAGAGTGAGGGGGAAGAGCGAGGAGGGGAAGAGAGAGGAAAGGAAGAGTAAGGGAAAGGAGTGAGGGGGAGAAGAGAGTGGGAGAAGAGTGAGGTGGGGGGAAGTGTGAGGTGGGGGGAAGTGTGTGGGGCATGTGGAGGATGGTGAAGGGGATTGAAAGGGAAGAGTGAGGGGGAAGAGTGAGGCGGGGGAAGAGTGAAGGGGGGCAAGAGTGGTGGGACAAGATTGAGGGGATAAGAGTGAGGGAAGGAATGAAGGAGTGAACAGGGCAAAGAGTGAGTGGGGGCAAGAGTGAGTGGGGGGAAGAGTGAGTAGGGGGAAGAGTGAGTGGGGGGAAGAGTGAGTGGGGGGAAGAGTGAGTGGGGGGAAGAGCGATGGAGGGGGTGAAGAGTAGAGGAGAAGAGTTGGGTGAGGGGGAAAAAGTGACAGGGCAAGAGTAAGGTAGGAAGAGTGAGGGAAGGGGAAGGGGGAAGGAGGCGAAAAGTGTGGGTGAATATTGAGGGGGGAAATAGATTGAGGGGGAAGGGGGGTGGGCAAGAGTGAGGCAGCAAGAATGACGGGACAAGAGTGAAGGGTGGAAGAATAGGGTGGAAGAATGGGGGGGAAGAGTGAGGGAGTGAAGGCGGGAAAAGTGAGTGGAGTGGGGAAGAGTGAGAGGGGTTGGAGAGTGAGGTGTGAGGGTGGGGGGGTAGTGGTGGAGTGGGGGTGGGTGGGGTAGTGAGTAGGGTGAGATTGTGTGAGTGCAGGGTGGAGGGCCCGTGGAGCTGGGATCCCAGGGTGGGGAGCAGCTCCAGGGCAGTTGGGAGCAGGTGAGCCGCTCTCTCCCTCACTCTCCCTCTCACTCCCTCCCTCACACACTCTCTCTCTTCCCTGACTCTCTCTCTCTCTCCTCCCCTCACACTCACTCCCTCTTCATTCTCCCTCCTCTCTCTCATTCTCCGATCCCTCTATCACACTCTTCCTCCCTCCACTCACACAATCCTTCTCCCCCCCTCTCACCCTCCTTCCCTCCTCTCTCTCTCCTCCCCACTCTCTCCCTTACTTCTTCCTCCCCTCACTCACTCTCACTCACTCCCACTCTCTCCCCACTCCTCTCCCTCCCTCTCCCTTCACTCTCTCCCTCCCTCCCCTCACTCATTCTCTCCCCCTCCCTTCACTCTCTCCCTCACACTCCCTCTCTCCCTCCCTCCCCTCACTCACTCTCCCTCACACTCTTCTTTCCCTCCCCTCACTCCCTCCCTCCCTCACTCATTTCCTCTCTCTCTCTCTCTCTCTCTTCCATTCTTCTCCCCTCACTCATTCCCTCCCTCCCTCTCCCCACACTCCCTCCCTCTCACCTCAACTCTCCCCCACTCCTTCCCCTCCCCTCACTCCCTCCATCCCTCTTCCCCTCACTCCCTCCCTCCCCTCACTCCCTCTCCCCTCACACCCTCTCCCTCCCCTCTCTCCCCCACGCCCTCCCCCCTCTACTCCCCCACTCCCTCCCCCTCCCCTCACTCCCTCCCTCACTCCCTCCATCTCCTCACATCCTTCTCCCCCTCCCTCCCTCTCCCCTCCCTCCCTCTCCCCTCCCTCCCTCTCCCCTCACATCCCTCCCTCCCTCTCCCCTCACTCCCTTTCCCTCTCCCTCCCTCCCCTCCCTCTCCCCCTCCCTCCCTCTCCCTTACTCCCTCTCCCCTTACTCCCTCTCCCCTCACTCCCTCCCTCCTCACTCCCTCCCTCCCTCTCCCCCTCCCTCCCTCCCTCCCTCCCTCCCTCCCTCCCTCTCCCCTCCCTCCCTCTCCCTCCCTTACTCCCTCTCCCCTCACTCCCTCTCCCCTCACTCCCTCTCCCTTACTCCCTCTCCCCTCACTCCCCTCTCCCTTACTCCCTCTCCCCTCACTCTCTCTCCCCCTCCCTCCTTCTCCCCTCCATCCCTCTCCCCCCTCCCCTCCCTCTCCCCTCACTCCCTCTCCCCTCACTCCCTCTCCCTTACTCCCTCTCCCCTCACTCTCTCTCCCCCTCCCTCCTTCTCCCCTCCATCCCTCTCCCCCTCCCTCCCTCTCCCCTCACTCCCTCTCCCCCTCTCCCTTACTCCCCTCTCCCCTCACTCCCTCTCCCTCTCCCCTCCCTCCTTCCCTCACTCACTCACTCTAACACACAAACAAAGAAGCTGCCGGCCGCCCCTGGCCGCCCCCCCTGTGGTCGGGCGGGCGGTGAGGCTGTGTGTGTGTGTGTGGAGGAGCGGGGTGACGGGGGTGTCGGGGCGGCCCGGGGCTGGGGGGGGTGGGAGGGAGGTTGGTGGGGGGGAGAGGCAGTTGCTGTCCCGCACACGCTCAGACACTCACCCTGTCACAACAGGCGCCATCTTCAGCCAACTCTCACTCAAACTCCAGACCTCGCGAGAGGGGAGGGTGGGAACCGCGCTCTGCTCCCCCCTCCCCCTCCCTCCCCCCCCCCACACACACACACACAACACACTCCCCTCCCCCCCCCCACACACACACAACACACTCCCCTCCCCCCCCCCCACACACACACACACAACACACTCCCCTCCCCCCCCACACACAACACACTCCCCTCCCCCCCCCACACACACACACAACACACTCCCCTCCCCCCCCACACACAACACACTCCCCTCCCCCCCCCCCACACACACACAACACACTCCCCTCCCCCCCCCACACACACACACACACACACTCCCCTCCCCCCCACACACACACACACACAACACACTCCCCTCCCCCCCACACACAACACACTCCCCTCCCCCCCCCACACACACACACACAACACACTCCCCTCCCCCCCACACACACACACACACAACACACTCCCCTCCCCCCCACACACAACACACTCCCCTCCCCCCCCCCACACACACACACAACACCCCCCCCCCCCACACACACACACACACACTCCCCCCCCCACACACACACACACACACTCCCCTCCCCCCCCCCACACACACACACAACACACTCCCCTCCCCCCCCCACACACACACACACTCCCCCACACACACACACAACACACTCCCCTTCCCCCCCACACACACACACACACTCCCCTCCCCCCCCACACACACACACAACACACTCCCCACCCCCCCCACACACACACACACACACAACACACTCCCCTTCCCCCCA